>CM076259.1:73995723-75195723 GCA_038380795.1 Pyrocephalus nanus | reverse complement strand
TTTAAACTTAAAGAGGGTAGATTTAAATTGCACATAATGGTGACATTTTTAAGGATGAGGGTAG
Organism: Pyrocephalus nanus; assembly: GCA_038380795.1. NCBI lineage: Eukaryota > Metazoa > Chordata > Aves > Passeriformes > Tyrannidae > Pyrocephalus > Pyrocephalus nanus. The sequence continues at coordinate 75,195,659 of CM076259.1, read as the reverse complement.
TGAGATGTTGGAACAGGTTGCCCAGAGAAGTTGTTGGTGTCCCATCCCTGGAAGCATTCAAGGCCAGGGTAGATGAGGCTTTGAGCAACCTTATCCACTGAAAGATGTCCCTCTCCATGGCAAGTGAGGCTTGGATTAGGTTTTGAAACAACATCTAATAAGGATCTAAGAAAGAAGAATAAAATGAAGAGTTTGCTGCTGATGGTTAATGAGGAAAGACTGAAAAAGCTAATAGGTGTCACAATTGAACAGGAAAAAAAGCTTATCTAATGATACTTATAGAACACTAAAGAAGGTTACTTAGCAAAGTAAATCTATAAAGTGCAAGGATACTGGATTATTGGCAATGTGATGTCTGGATATACTGACTTAATACCATGGAGACACTTCCTCACTCATAGAAAAGTGGAAGTTGCAGAACGATGATAGTGTTCCGTTTAAAAAGTAGATAATCCCTGTGTAGGAGGGTGCAGCAGAAAGATGCTAGGTGAGTAGTTTCAAATGTTGTTAACACTCAGGTTGCTGCACAATTGAGCCTTGATTCCTGCTCCCAATTACACAAGCATAAGCATACACAGAATACTCCAGAAAAGTTCACAGTTGCTTTTAATCAATTTAGCTGAATCAGGCTGTATTTTTTGAGACCAACCTGATCCACCATTATATTATTGCTAGTTCTCTTATTTTACTAGAATTTACAGCTTTTTCTTTATGTGTGTCTCAAAATCATGGAACAATTTTGAGATAATAGGGGGTTAGCACTGTCTAAGGAGTTGATACTTCCTTCCACAAAATAAGGAATAAAACCTTCCAAAGAGAGATTTTAGACCGACTTCTAAGAAGAAGTCTTTGCCCCTTTGAAATTATTTGTCATTTATCTATTGATTTTGTTAGATTTATATCCCAGGATATTTTTTCCTCACTAATAGAACCTTTCAAAGAACTGTTTGGTCATATTGTATAAAATTAATATTTTGATCTAGGATCATTAATTTAGAACACTGTAAAAGTGAGACCATATATATATTTTGAAAGCTGAGATTTTCCTTCACTGATATACTATTTTTGCTCCACGAAGTAATTCAGAATGTGAAGAGCTTTAACCCAATGTTCCAGGGAAGACTGCTTACATAGTTTTAAATAACAAATGATCCCTTGGAAAATTTGAAACTAGTATTTCTCTTTTAACAGTCAAATGGCATCTGGAACAACCAAGAAAGGGCTTTAACTTGTCTAGCTAAGATGTTTATAAATTATAGATGTTTTTTTCAATCAAGATGAACTATCTTTTTTTTAAACCTTTCTTCCTTCACTCTTGTGTCTAGTCTGCTGAAAACTGTTTATTTTAAACTAAAACTTGAAGTGGTTATTCAAGATTCAAATCAATTACTTTTAGTTTTGAAGTCAGTAGAAAGCTTCTTTCAGCACTACAAGAAAAAAAAATGAGTTTTGCTTTCCCCAACATGAAGGCCAAATAAGTTTTTTTCTCCTCTTCTTGGAAACAGAATAAAAATCTGTGGCAGCAGATGTAGAGATGTAGAGTTCAAGTGAGTAGGCAATGGTGAATAATGGCTAAAGGGAATCACACAGATTTTGAGCAGTGTTTGGCCAGGCTGGGAAGCTGCTGTGAAGAGTGAGGATGTTCATGACAGGCAAAGTAGTCGCTGGGGCCCTGAGGACACCAAGTGTCCCCTGAGACCTGTGTCCATAGCCAAGGGACACCCAGGGGCTCAGCCTTGATCCTGAAAGCCCACAAAGAAACCCATGAAGACCCTCGTGTACTGCCCTTGGGAGCAGCAGCAAAAGCAAAGGAACATGCCACTGGGAAAAGGATTTTAGGCAGTGCACAGCATTTTAGGCAGTGCACAGTGCTAAAACATCCAATGTCTGAAGCTTCTGGCAAAGGTGAAAAGGTCAGCTTTGGTGCAAGATTCCTGCTTTTGGCAGTGCATATATCTTGGATTCAGCTCAGTGCATGTAACTAGGAGGAAATCAACACTTCCAAAAGATTTTTGTTTCCTGTGTTCATTTTTGAAATAGTCACTGGCAGCAGGAAAGAGTGGACTAAGAACTTTAACAGTTTTAGTGGTGATTCATTTATTTGATGGTAGAACACTTTTATGTATTCTAATTTTTTTCCTAAGGATAATCCTCTGAAGGCAGAAGATTTAGACCTATGTTCCATATAAAGAACTTTTAAAAAAGCATACAAAATATAAAGTTTGTTTTCCGTACCAGTCTTTTGCTGGGGGAGGAGTATGGGCAATGCAGGGAAGGGAAAAATATTGCCTGCTTTAATGCAAATAGTAGAACTTCTGAAAGCACAAACAGATACCAATCCAATCAATACCAGGAAAATGAACCAAGAAATCATGCCCAAAATCAACAGAGGGAGTTAAATCTTCATAATAATCATAATATCCACTTTTAGTATTCTTAATTACACATTGTATCCTGGAGCTGTTAATTTATAACAAATATGTGATGCTGAAGTAGGTATGTTATATTGTAAGTTATACTTTTTGACCAATTGACTTCTACAGTATAGTATTCAAATTCTACTGATAAAACCAACATTTCTATAGATATACCACTTGTGTAGGAAGCTCCGTCCTAACACGGGACTTGAAGAGCTGTGCTTGCTGTTTATGTTTCCTGACCACTGAGGACACGGCTGAAAGGTTAGAGCAGGCAATCCCTTGCCAGTCACTACTGTCATCTCCTCTCAAGGTTCCCTTCATCTCCTTCCTGACTGCAGTTATGAAGGAGACCTTTGTTACAGACTGTGCTTCTGTATTGCTCTTGGTCTTCTTGCAATGTGAGCTGCGTGTTGTCTCAAAATTTTTTAACTTCTGGACACTTCAAAATGAAGTGACATAATCGTACTAAAGATTTCCTTGGGGTTTCAGCCATGTTGTGGAACATTTTGATATTTGCTTTTCTTCTTCTTTCTTCACTTTTTAGCGTCAATTCCACCATTTTAATACTTGCTCTGGCACTGCAATGTTCACTGGATGAACTGACTCTTACAATGCTTTCATCTTACTTCTCTGGCCTCTGTCTTATTCCCCAGCACTTCCCAAAACCTTGCATGACCCTGTGGACTGAACTGCTTGCCTGTCTACTTTTGATGTTCCCAAAAGTGATGTATAAATTCTTTATATATGTCATATTCTCAGAAATCTCAAACCACATTACCTGTTCCGTGTACTTGACTGTTTTGATCTGATTAATTTCATCTATCTGTGGCACGTAACATAGATCTTTAAGGCAGCAATGTAGTCACCCATGACTTCATTTATAGTTAATGGGAGGTAGCAAAGATCTCACCAGAGCAAAGTAGGATACTGTAAAATAGTGTTTTAGGCAACAGTGCATTTTCTTTCTTCACTGCCTATCTAAGAACCTATGTGACTGCAAGCCTAAGTGAAAACCCTATAGTGAAGTGATATGAATGCACTAGTTAGTGCTTGATTTGGATTTTCTTCTGATTTTTCTTCATGTGATGAGGAAAGACCTTTATGTCCCCAGACTTAAGCTATATATTCATGGAGGATGACTGTGCTTGTCTGGCTGTTAGAAGTTTTCTTTCTAGATGTCACTACATTACTTGTTCCTACTTTACTTGCATTGGTATTAGTATTTGTATCCCTATTTGCCTTAGCATTGAAAATTTAAAAACTGCAAATAAAATAATGGGATTTTTATATTGCTACATAATGTGTGAAAAAAAGAGAATATATTATGGATTTATGTTTAATTTTTGTACCACAAGTGTCTTTTAGCAGAAGCTGATTCAACCTAAAATATAACATTTTCAGGTACATTAATGCCAGATATGAAAGTCACAATAGTTTATAAAATATTCCTAGCAAAGATTTTGATCAAAATCTATCTGGAAGGATTTACCTGAATATATATTTCCTGAAGCAATATCACCATATTACAATATTTTGATCATGTGTGAATATACTCAGACACTTGTGTCTGAAATATATTTAATAATGTGTAATGCCATTGTTTTTCAAAATAACAAGGCTGGACAATTAGAAGAGGAGAATGAGCTCCTTGGTTCATATCCACAGGAAGAGTTATTTCATGTAATCTACAGAAACCTAGGAATAAATGCATATGTACACACTGGGATATGCTTTGGTTCATTTCCTCTTTTTCAATTCCATTCAAGAATTTATATTTTATTTTGCTGAAAGCAAGATTGCTACCACAAACTGCTAGGCTAAATGCAAAGTGTCATTCAACATCTGCTTTGTTTCATTGTCTGACTGACAGTGCCTACTGGAGCCCATCCTCTCTTATCCAAAGCACTGATTTGTATTCAGGAAGTATATGAATCATCTTAGGCTCTTAGACTGAGGAACTTAGCTCTTCCTTTATTTTTTTAAATAGATATGTTTGGCAAGTTGCAAGCAGCCTGGAAATATCTTGTTAGTAGAAAATAGTTGTCAAATTTTAAGTTCAAATCCTGAGCATCATAAATGCTGTTCAGCGAGAGTGGCAGAGACTCTTGAAAAAAATGATCAGTCCAGCAAAACGTGCAGCAACTTCAGTTTCTGCAGAAATGAGGCAGAAGTTACTCAGCAGATCACTAGAAATATTCAATATGTAACAGAAGAAGCCCAAATGAAAGAACTATCAGGGATCTGGTAACTCGTTTTACTTGTGCTGAGATTGTTTATTGATACTTCTCAAACGATGTTCCAAAAGAGAAGAGAACAACCCCAGAACAATTAGTAAGCCAGCACTACAAAGGATTTAGCCTTTTAGAAAATGTATAAAATGAGTACTTCTGATCCTTCTGCCAACCTATTAATTTTCCAATTAAGAAAAGAAAAAAGCAATGGTGATACTTCATTAGAGCTTAAAAACAGTGAAGAAAAAAACTGCAAAACAAACAAACAAAAAAACCAAAAAACACCTTGCCTTGAAAAATCAAAGACAAAACATTAAATTAGTTTTGTAAAATAACATTAATGTTCATGAAATATGTTTAAAGTGGAAATTACATGGGGAAGTTGGGAAATGTTTAATATAGTGCTGGATGTCACATACAAGATGCAAAGCACAACACAGTCAGAAAAGACTAATTGGGTCAATAGCAGAGTTAAAAGAGCGTGGAAGAATCCTCTGAAAGGCCTACAATGATAATTTACTATCTAAAATGATTTTTTTCTTGGTAACTGCAAATCTTTTTCTATTTTCAATGTTGTTTTTGGTTGCCAGGCTCTTTGACCTTTTTAAAAACAAACAACAAAAGAAGCGTTTGAAACTTGGATTACTCATATTTAACTTATTTGAAGACAGGTACTTTCTGCTTTGTTTACTTTGGGAAGGAGGATTTTTCAGTAGGATTTTCAAATCAAAGAATACAAATTAAAAGCCTCTTTTTTTTTTTTTTTTTTTTTTTTTTGGCAAGGAAAGGTTTTGAACATTTTCCCATTTGCATTATAACTTAAAATAAATATAATGGACAGGTGATGTTGTTTGCATGTCCAGATTCACTAGGATTCTGCGAAATAACTCAATCCACTGATTGAGGGCAGTTTCTGTGTTCTGGCTAATTTTTTTTTCAAGTGCAACATCTGGCATAGTAATAGATATTCCCCCTAAAACCTTTGTTGCAATTATACTTATGTCACCTAAAACAACACTATTATTAGAAAATATTATTGTGCTCAGGAAGTTATTTAGATCCTCCCTGTTATGTACTATTTAGGCAGCAGAAAGCAACAGGCACTGGTGTAATTTCATCTGGAGGGTGCATGAGATGACCTGCCAGTCCTGTCAGAGCTTGAGGTAGCTCCTGCGTGTGTCAGAGGATCCAGGCTCCTGTAGACTCACCTTCTCAGTGGGGGTAAACGCACACATTATTTACTGGTAAATTTTTTATTATTGGTAAAATATAAATAATTGATAGATCTTCTATTACTTCTTGGTAGATGCTCTGGAATACTTTTAGCCCATGAGACTGGGTATCCCTCAGGAATGGCTGGGAGCAGCAGCTTAGTTGCCTGATAAAGAGTTATATGGGATGCGAGGCAGAATGGCACTTAGCTCAGATATGATCCTGGTGTAGTCTAGGTGCAGCCAAAGAAAGGATGGGTCTAGATAGGACTATGGCTGGATGAAAAGGCTCCAGGTTTTCATAACAATCATAAGAACCCCATGCTTCACACCAGAAAATCCATGCTGAATTAACACATGCTGTTTTTAGAATAACAATTTCTCTCTTGTGTGCAGTACTCATTGCGCTGTGTGACAAACTTCTGAAATGTATTTGTAGATGAATACACTGTGCCACCTGGAGTTTTAATAAACCAAACCAAATTATTTTCTCTCCATCTCATATAATTTTATTTATGAATAAAGTATTCAGATTTTGAGCAAGAGTTTACTGCCATGAATCATGAATAAGGAATTCATGAATAGATTTGCAAGTGCTCTGAGAAAGGCTCATCAGCTATCCAGAAAGTACTATTAACTCTGTAATTTGTTAGTATATTTTTGATACTGGAAAAAGAAGGGGAAAAATGAGGTAGAGATGGGTGTAAGAGCATTATACAACGGGGTCTTTCAGACTATTTCTGAATGCCAATATTATGGGTATCATTCATGAGAACTACCACTGCAAAGAAATCCACAACAATTGTCATTCAGGGTTTCTTCATTCCCTTTCCTCCCTCTCACTTGTGCCTGCCTTAAGAGCTATTTTGGCTGTTGCACAGCTTTACTGTATCTTTAGAACTCTGTCTGGCTCAAGTACATTTAAATAGATATGTCTGAGGTTTAGGTTTTGCTATGTTGTTCCTGGTGCAATTGCCTCTCTTTAGGGGAACATTTACTCTTTTTTGTCCTGACTTTTTATCTGGAAAAACTACTAATGTCAGTTAGGTTTCTTTTGTGAAAATGTATCTATAGATTTTTATTTTATACAGAAAGAGCAAAGGGCTAGAGCTACATTGAAAATACTTGTACTTTAACAACATAGAAATATAGTAAGTACAAAAATGTGAATATAAATCACATTTCTTTCCTTAATAACAAACAAATATGTCCATTTTGGTCACCTGATGAAAGATTCCTCCTTTAGCAATAGGAACAGGTCTTGAAATTGATAAAGGCTTTCCAAGATAAGAAAGATTCCAGCTGAACCTGGAAGAAATCCCTCTATTCAGAAAATAGCAGGGCTTTCAGCTTTGCCTATCTAGTAAATAAAGAAAAAAAAAAGAACTACACCACCTGTAGTGTACACAAGCATAAAGCAATATATTCTTGCCAATGCTGTGAGAATGAAAGAAATCTCACTTGAACTGTCAGTCTAAGTATTCTATTCTTTTCTCTCCTTGTGAGACCCAAATTACTACTAGTGCCAGTAAATTCAGAAGAAACTTTAAAAAAACCCACTAGCTTGATTTTCAGTTTTTCCTACTACAATAGTAGGTTAATTTATGTGAAATTTTAATTACACACACAAACAACAAAAGTAACAAAACTTACACACTGTATTGCTGCAAGTGAAAAAAAAAAAAAGTTTTCAACACAAGCCCCTTTGTTCCAACATGACTCAGTTGGTCTCATTAAATGAGACCAGTAAGCCCACTGTGTGGGTTGCCATATGGAGTCTCGTGTTTACTGACATGGATATACTATTTCCACTATACAATGCTTTGATTTGAGTTGTTCTTTTGTTTCAATACTGTATTAGTCCTTGGCCATGAGTTTCTTGGCCACAACTTTCTTGGCCTGGGGTCCTGAATGAGTTGGTAAGGCAAGGGTACCCTATGGGGCAACTCTTTAGGTTCTATCCCAAGTACTGAAGCCCAGGGTTTGGGATCTGAGCACCAATTTCTTCTTACAAGATAGCCGTAGTCTGCTTTCCTAAAAGAATTCCTTGCTAGAATGTATAATTTTCAGTAAACATGAAGTTTTATTTTTTCTTTGGAATTTCTTTTAATTTTATTTGAATCACAACTTAGATGGAAATCATTAAAAGGAGAGTAGGCTGCAAGAGAGAAGAGTTAGACATAGGTCAGGAGATATATTTCATGGCTCCTATCACTGTCTTTTCAGGTGATGGGAAATGTAAGAAAAAAAATTACCTATTAAAAATTATGAAAGGGTACCTGGAAGCCTAGAAAGGGTATGGAACTTCACAGGTTATCAAAAGCTGTGCAGAAATTCAAAATTGCTACAAAGAGCAAAGAAGAAGAGGTGCTGCTTTATTACCAGCTATACTGGAGACTTAATCTCTGATTATATTCCAGACAAATGCTCATTAATGTCACATAACAGAGAAATTCTGGCTTAGGTGAACATCAAAGGAAAAGTAAAGTCTATAGGATTTGAAGCGAATCTGGTGAGTAACAAGGATGCCAAGCTATCCAGTATACATATATATAAAGCAACCCCTGACCCAGCTAGCACATGCTGCTGCAATCTAGAAAAGACAAACAAAAAGATGCATCTGGAAAAGCTAAGGAAATCAGAACAAAAGTACCAGTCCTGAAATCTTACATCCCTCCAATATAGCCTCAGATGTCCTGAAGGTGCTTAGAAAGAAGTGTACAATTAGTTCTGAATCAAAAAGCCAGTAGCCCTGAGCAATTGATTCACCAATCTCCAGTCTCCTGTGCATGCAGGGGACATTTTCACCAGCTGAGGTGGTTGTGTTCCGGGCTCACTGAAAGGGGGTATCTCCACCAACCCCTCAGTAGGCACTGAATCACAGGGCAGGCTGAGCAAAAGCCCTTGGAAAACATCAGGATGAAGCCACTGCTGAGGCCACATGAGTCAGTCTAGCTCTGGGACTGAAGACCTGTGGTTTGAGAGACAGAAGCCAGGGAAGTTAGCACTGGTGGAAACACACTGTGAGTGCCATTTTTCTTCCACGACATTAAACTGCTATCTCTGAAGAACAAGGGAGAAGTCTGAAAACATACTACAGTAAATTGCCAGCTTTGATTCACAGCAAAGCATCTAGAAAGCAGAAATTTGGGCTGGTCAAATGGCTGGGACCAAGTGCCAGAAGCAATAAGGTGTGGTGGGTGTGTACAGGATTGGACTTTGCCAAAAAATTGCTGAGGAGAAATCTCATTGGATTTGAGAAGAGACAGCTACAGTCCAGGTGGAAGGCAGGCTGTTGCTAATGGCTAGCTGTGAGTGAGGTGATTTGGCATCTGCCAAGATGGCAAGCCCATGAGTTTATTAATTTATCTTTGAAAGGGGCAAGGTGAGGAAGTAGGAAAGAGACCACACTGTGACCAGCTACTGCAAGCATCTTCCAGTAGTTCAGAGCACATTGCGTTTTGGAGGTCCACAGTCTGGGCTCCCCCTTCCCTTGGTTCTCCCCTTATTCCTTACTCCCATATTCCTGAATCCTGTTGAGCCACCCAGAGAGAGTGGGACATAAGGACTCTCAGTTGTGCTCACCTGGGACCACCTATGCAGCTCAAGGCTGCTGTCCCTGCTGAGATACAGCCCCCAGTGAGTCTAGGTGAACTTCTCCTGCTACTTTCTAACAGCACTCTGCAAAACAGTTTCTGTGCTTTCAAGAAATTATGTGCAATTTTAAATCTTCACCTGTAGACAAAAATACATGGAGTAATCAATTTAATGGTTAGGCATCATGGGTGGAAAAACACTTTTCATCACTGTTGTGCCAACTTCTATTTCCTCCTGTCACAAAGCAGCCACAATAATGTTTTCTTGCAAAGGACTTAACTTTTTTAGCTGAAAAGAAAGTATTATTTTTATCAGGTATGTTTAACAGAAAAGAATGTTTATGACAATTGGTCAAGCAAGACATTGTCATTTTTATTTCAAACACCATCTATTATCTCTAGAATTTAGTGGTTTCAAACATAAAATCAAAAATACAATTTAAGTTCCTTGCCTCCTGATATTGGCTTTATGTTATTTTTCTCTGGTGTAAGACTGACAAACCATTTAGCAATCAGTGAAAGGGTTTGTTTTCCCTTTAGAAGTAAAAGCAAGTTCATGAATGTGAAAATATGGGAAGTCTCACCCATATTTTATTAAAGAAGGTGTTAATATGCCTTCTTCAGGGAATTTCTCAGTCTGAAAATATGCAAATTCCATTACTTATAAAAGCACAAAATGAACTTGATGTACACTGATAAAAAAATAAATCCTTTCAGAAAATAACAGGCAACTCACTAGGGCATCACTGACCTATTCTTTTCTCCCTTATTAAATGAATCTGAGGGCTGTTTCGGGATTGCATTGATCGTGTTTTGAAAATGACAGGTGACCTCCAAATCACTTCACAGACCAGTGTCTTTTAATGGAGCACAGAGCTGCTTGTCAGTGGTGCCCTCAGAATTGAAATAGACATTGATGGACAAGACCTTCAACTGGCTATTTAAAACATGCAGATTTCCCCGATTAGACTGCTCTTTTCTGTTGGGTTTTTGTTTTCATTGGTGTTGCTTGGGTGTATTTAATGAGATTTTATTGATTAGGTGTTTAGTGTTACAGTACATTTAAAGAATGTTTGCAAAGCCATAGTTAAGAATTTGTGTTCACTGATATTGTAATGCAAAGGTTTTGCTGCAGGTTTATAAAGAGGGTTGTGTTACAAATGTAATCTTCTCTAGGATAGTAGTAAGTGTATAAGCTTGACTCATTTCTTTTTTTTGAAAACATATGAAATTTCTGTAAGTTAACCAGGGTATTCAGAAATGAATATTTTGCTACTTATGTTACAACTCAGTGAGATTAGTTTCACAAGTATCATCAATATTCTTCTAGTCCTTCAAAATTTACTGCAGCTTTTTAGTATTAGAAAGGTGAAAACAAATTATGATCTATCTTTTGGTCAACATCTGTGATACTGTTACCTGTGCCTGCATGTTTTATTTAAATACAGCAAACCTGTAAAACAAGTGCTTTCTTTAGAGCTGGTAGGTATTCCATGCATTTTCTCAGAGCCTGCTTTTTTGCTCTTGCAGTATCCATTGTCTACATAATACTTCATTATTAAGTGTTATTAAAAAAATGAAACCTTGATCACAATTAAAGCAAATGTTTATTAAATATGAGTGAAGGAAAAAGAAAAATCAAATTATGTATAATTGTTCTTTATTTCCTAACTTAGTCTGTAATGAAGTTTTCCTGGATTTGATTTTACTTTAAGAGAAAAGTGAATGTTATAATTGTAATTGAATCTAGGTTCAACCAGATTAGGAATTTCTCCAGCTTACCACGATGATACTTTTCAAAAGTTCTGTCATTAAAAGCATTTACTTCAAAAGTATTTGCAATTTATCTCTGATTTTTTCCTCTTTGAATTAGATTACTCTCCTCTGTGTTTCGCCCCAAAAAGATGCTAATTAAAATGGTCCTGGGCTGAAAGTGGACTCCTCTGTAAGGTACACATCTCCTTCTGTCTTGACAGTTTTTATATAACAGTAATTCTCTGTGTGATTATGCCTTATGTTGGTTGCAGATACTTAATTTTTCACATTGCACATAATTTTGACCTCTTTCAGTACTTTTTTTTGCCATTTTGAAGTTCAACTCTCATGATTTCTGAGTGAAATTATTCACACCATTTGACATGAATCCCATTTATCCTTTCCCAAATCCCATATTTTTAAAAGTTTAAGTGAAACCATGGATATTGTATGTTAACTCCCATAAAGGGAAGAACGTAATCCCAGAGCTCCAGAGGTGGCATTAAGAATATTATATTCTGCCCAAGTGTAGTATAGTCAGACTTCAGACACGTTTGTCTCAGTTAGGATGGACACAAGCATCTCTCTCTGCAGTTTGAGCTGAAAAAGCACTGCCCAGCTCAGAAACCATATAGTTGCATTTATCCTGCTCCTGGGATAATTCTTGTTGCCTCTCAGTAAAGAATATACACTCTCTTGCTGTTCATGTGTGTGGAGCATGAACCAGACTCGGTTTAAGTTCAACCAGCTTGTAAAAATTTACTTTGTCTCAATAAATTCAGAGATACAGAAAGCAACTCAGACTCCTTATTTTTCAAACGTCACCATTAAAAATCAGTTGCTAGAAGAATCCCCAGACAAATCGGTCCATGTGAGCTCTCTAGAAACAGAAAATTGTGTTCTGCCCCACCTTCTTTCAACCTGGGAGAATTTTTATTCATGGTCACTGAAAAGGCATTAAAATGCACACACAGAGCCAAAATGCCTGCCTTTTCTTATTCCAGACAGGCATCATTTCAGTCCAGGAGGGGTGGCTCCATAAATCAGGAGCCTGGTTCTGTCACCTGATGATTAAGACACATTATTTACAGAAGGACAGCTTCAGGTCCTCACCCTTGTGCCAGGTACTGCTGTTCATTTTCCTTCCCCATTAGTATGTAAAAGAGATTTTGAACAGAAATGGGAAACATGATATTAATTCTTCTTATTCCACTAGAAAATACAACTATTTCTGGGTGTTCTGAGCAGATTATTTTCTCATTAAGTGAAAGAAAATCACAAGAGTATCAGAAAATAAATGTTACCGTAAAGTCAATTATTCAATACCTCAGTATTATTTGTGATGAATAATTGCATTATTAGCAATCTGTAAATTTCTTGCTAATCTCCAAATGAAAGCCCAGAAACAAATTTTGGAAGTTATAGCTCTGAAATCCGAATTGCTCACAGAGGTAGTAATATTAAGAAAGGAAATGTATAAGAAATAAGCCATTTTGCAATCCTTCAAGCATTACTGCTTGGAAAATAATTCTGTAGCACCAGAGTCCCAAAATACTGGCCCAGTAAAATTCCTCTGACATATTTTTTTGAAATTGTACATTTTTTAAAATCTTTTTATTTATGAGGAGTCAGTGCTTTAGAATTCTAAGGGAGGTGAATCAATTAATTGTCTGGTTTCTTTTCATTGTTTTCAGCACACTGAATAGTTTGAGAATTAATTTGGAAAATGGAGTTTTCAATTAGAAAAAATAAAAAACAAAACATCTGTTTATTTTCACCATCTTTCCATATACAGTTTTTGAATTTATTTTTACATTTTTTTTTCTTGAGCAAAGAGCTTCATCCAAGTTTTTGACAGTGGCTGAGAAATTTATACTACATTCTATTCCATTGTAAGGTGATGACCAAAGAGTAAAGGCACTTAATTTTAACATAAAAAGGGAAAATCCCAATGGAATTTAGTACATAAATTAATTTTAATGGTTACTCTATCTCTTATTGCAAGTTATTCCCACACCAGTTTTACATCTCCCTATGCTATTATGTACCTTGGAGTTTTGACTGTTTGGGGGGAAGGGGGTTATGTTTTAAATTAAATCCATATAGTTATTCTCATGAGTGTAAAGTGTTAATCAAAGTTGATGTTTCTAGTGGCATAATAACTTAATTCTAACTAATCTTTGTAAGTGAAGGGATGCTGCTAAATTCTTAGTAAAACTACGTATTCAGAAAAGTTCCTATCAAAGTACAGATGCTATACAAATATGTCTTAGATGTATTTATGAGATCACAATGAAAACAGGGAAAGAGACATAGAGATTTCCTAGTTGCCTTTGTTGTGTGCCTGTTGTATAAAATTTTAAAAGGCTTACTGGCCAGATGTGTCATAAATACAGAAGAACTTGGGGCAAAAGGCAAGGGTAAGTTTTCTGGTAGGTGACTGTAGTTTCACAAGCTGACAGGACAAAAAGAATAAATAATCTAAGATGAAAATAATAATTATTCAACTTTTAGTTTTAGAAGGAGGCCCATTTAAATACCTCTTTCCTTAGGCTACGGGAGATCATCTATGGAAAAAAAACAATACAAACTAAAGAAGCTGATCAAAATTTGCAGCTTCCAAAGTAGCATGCTGATACTCTTCATATCATAAAGTAACAGCATTGTTGTACCAGGTAGAGTTGTCCTGACTGCAGCCCTCATATTTACTAATCTGACGTACACTTGTAATGAAAATGTATTTCATAAATAAATCAGTTAATTTCCCACAACAAAACCTTTGGGATGAATTCTTACTCCTATATATCCAACAGCAAAAATTCCATTACTCATAAAGCAGATACTATTTTACCCTTTACCCTTTAAAATATCATATTTTAAAAGCATAATGAGAAGCTGATTTACCTATACCATTAGCAATGCAATCCTCTATCAAAGTTTTATGCTAATATGAAGCTTTTTGTTGGCTTCACTCTTGAGGTTTCCTCTCATTTCAGTGAAATGAAATAGTCCACCTATAATAATATAACATATCCTAATTAGGATGGTGGAAAATAAAACATGATTCTGTTATTTCAGGGACACAAGCACCTTTTAATTATTCTATTAATACAGTGGGGACATTATTTAAATGGAGTCTGACTGTATTAAATAGTGAACTAAGCCTTTACATACCAATTCCTGTCTTCAAAGTCTTGAGCTAACACAGACTAAGTACACTAAATATGCTGATAAATTTGCATTAAATGAAGGAATAGCTTATCTCCCAAGGACTAGGAAAGAAAATTGTCACTTGAGTGTGAGCTACTTCTAAGGGTCAAAAATGAATACTCAAAAAAAAGAGATGGAGAGGTTCATTGTAGAAGATGAAAGAAAAAAACAGACAAGATAGATTTTGTGGCTAAAAAATTAATGGATAAACAAGTATGAGCTAGCAGAAAAAAAAAAAAAAAAGTAGTATTTCAACAACTCTGTTCATAACAAACCCTGCTAAGCCTCTGAGTGCATTGGCTTCAATTCCCCTGCTTTGTTCACATTTCTAGGTCCTGATGTTTGTTTGTTTCCTTTGTTTATTTTTATTTGGCACAGCAAATGTTATAGGTCTCATCAGGAAAATATGTCATCACAGATTTATTGCAACTTCATATTAACAACCTCAAGCATTCAAAAATGGAGAATGTGGCACAAAAAATCATAGCATTGTCTTTAAATAATCAAGAAGTGACATAAATAAATGTGAGGTGTCTGTTTAAGCTGCCATCTCACTTCTGAGCTGTTATATTACACTTACTTTATACATTAGACTTTTTTTCATAATCATGAGAACTCTAAGTGTATTTGAAAAATAAACAGATAAAATGTAATATTCTGAAATTACTACGTCAGCAGCTGGGGTTTGAAGAAAAGTATTGTGTTTTATTGACACTTTAAAATTGAGTGTGGATAATATAGATTACTCAAAGAATTACATTTACTCCTGGGTATTTCTTTATGATATGGAAAATTTTTAAAGATCAGGGAAAATGTGAAGACTTCAGATAACAGCTGGACAACCATACTGGTTCAAAAGGACCAAGGTCAACATGTATTGCTAAAAGTATGTTGTCCAGAAGTTACTGTAAATCTGTAAATAATTACATTCAGGTTATTACTGAATATTAATATACTATTTTTTTAAAATTATATGCTGAGATTGACTATTTAGAAAGAAACGTTACAATAATATCTGTTCTGTTGCACTTTCTAATTACCTTGCCCAGGATACAAAAGAATTGGAACAAGCTGTGCTAAGTGATTGAGTGATTTCCCCCAATGTCCTAGTGTGTGTTTTATTTACATGTAGGCATTGCAACAATCAAAGCTTTTATTTAATTTTTCTTTCTTTTTTCCCCTGTACAAAACCACAACAAATATTCAGCTTTTCGAGAAGATCAGAAGGCACCCAGCAGTGCAGGTTATAAAATTTCTTCATCCATTTACGTTTTATAGAGTTCAATAAAATTGGTTGCAGGTTGTAAAATGTAAGTCCTGAATCCTTCTCTTGTGGTGAAAACTGAATAATTATGCAATGCATAACATTGATCCATGCTAAGCATCTGTCTAGTTATTTATTTGTTTTAAACAGCAGTACATATGGATTTAGGCAACTAAGACACAACATGCAGTAGCTAAGAAGTACTTCATGGAAATCTCTCTGGAGCCTCAGGGCGGTGCAGGCTGCAGCAACCTGGCAAAATCCTAAATTTCATGAAAAACACTCTCTAGACATTAGTTTATTTTTTTTTTTTTTTCTGTAAATCCCTAGGGGGCTGGCACTTGCCATGTCGCAGCTTGTTCCTTTGTGCTGGCAAAAATGCCAGAGATCAGACGAGCTTGCTTGTAGTTGCTAGAAAAGCATGTTCTATGCAAAAGACTGATTCATTTGGCATGTTTTCTTACCATGGTCTAAAATTCTTTTTCAATCAAAACCAAAAATAGCTTTTGAGCTTCAGTGATTGTGCAAGCAACCAAATGTGGGGATTTCTGGTTATGAGGGAAACAAAAATACCAGTTCTAAACTATGCTCAAATTCTTGGTAGAAGGACCAACAAAAGAAGGGCACTTTTTTAATGCACTTATCTCTTTTTATGTTTTTCCATGTCAAATGTACCAAACGTTCCTTGTACCACTGTGGCAGCACAGCATGAAATTTAGCTTAGGTCGGAACCTAAATAGATGGATGTGGTTTACAAGCATCTTCAATGCACTTTTGAATTTAAGCCTTAACTTACACAGTCTATGTCTTATGCTTGATGATAAGCAAATTGATAATTCTGAACAATATCACATTTATTTTTCCTGGAGTAAAACCTTTGTTTTGACATTAAATGCACTGAAACATTCCTCTATAATATCCTTCTATTTTCAGCCATTCTTTGTACTACTATATGGTTACTCAGTTTAACTGCACAGAAGGCAACTACTGTAAACACCACAATCCATTTATGAAAAGTAAAAATAATTCACGGAGTTTCTAATCCAAGAAAGCAAGCAACAAGTGACCAAATGTAACTGTAGACTAAGACTTATCTACTATAGGTCATGCTGTGTTAAAGATTTACTGTAAAAAACAAGGAAAATAAATTTTAAGAAAAGGTGGTTTAATTATTAGTTACTGGTCTCCTCAAACAATCTGCCTGCCAGGAAATTTGTTGGGGGAAATTGAACACTTTCCTATTTAAGCTATATGGGCACAGTTCTTATCTTTTGAAATAAATCATCTATAGAAGTGTCTTTGCAGAAAAAAATCTTTACAGTGATTAAAATGTAATTGCTCACTGGGAACTTGTTGCATAATTCAGTATCTGTCTCTATAATGGGAACGAACTGTATGGCTTGAACATGCTTTTAGATGCAGATTGAGCTCTTTTCTATATCCAGGATGAAAAGAAGCCTTGGACTTGTCTGATAACTGCATTTGATTTTAGAATGAAAGAAGACAGACAAATTGGGAAAGTAAAAATTCAAGATCAAAGCTCCATCACAGAATCTTTTACCAGCCTGAGAAACAGAATACAATGGTTAGGTTGCTTTTATTCAAAGGTGTATCAAAAGTGGATGCTTGATTTTAGAGACAGTTTTTCTTTATTCTTAGGCTAGCACAGAGTGGATGCAACCTAGAAGTCAAAAAAACTAGATTAGAGGAGAAAAATAGCTGTGTTCATTTGCCCATTCCTGAGGTCAGTGAAGTAAACTTCAAAGGAAGGTATTCATATGCCTCATACTTTAATATATTAGTGTTGTCTTTGTAATCTATCTACCAAGGGTCATCAGGAGGCAAACTCTGACAATGCTTGAAGTAGTTCCATTAAAAATGCAACAAAACAAAACTCTAAACATTTTATTAGGCTTGATCTCAGTCTAACATGTTTATTTTCTATTTCAAGGCTTTAGAAAAGTAAAAAAGCAAAAGGGAAAGGTAAGGTATTTCCAGTAACCCCTTTTCACCTAGCTGATCCATATTATGATTAAATCAGTGATTAGATAACCTTAAGCACTCACTTTTACTGATATTGTTCCCTTGCTAGGTAGTCTTAGTGAACATAGAAAATTTCTTTTGTTTATATAAAAATGAAGTTGAGAATAAAATTTCAGAGAAAGAAGTGGTCAAAATCCTCAGTGTATACATATACAACATATTTATGCAGGCCACAGCCTGTTGGACCTAATGCTATTTTAAAATTCTCAGCTTCTCAGAAATACTTTCAGACCACTAATATATAGACTAAACCCCATAATGTTGCATCCACAAAGATGTCGTTGTCAGTTTAGATTTCTCCACGATCAGTCACAGTGGATTCTCAAAAAAACTAGTTCATCAGGTGCAGTGACTGTCCCAGAGCTCTGGGAGTTCCTGATTAAATAACTCACCTCCACCATATTTCAGTATTCTGAGAAACAAAAGCACATGAGAGAATTGGTTGTGTTTGCAGTTGCAGATTCATTTGGCGAGAGGGTGTGTCATAAATTGTGAAGCAGGTGGCGTTTCCTACTGGCTGATGGTTTGATGCCCAGGTACGTTGCATTGTCTTAGTCCAGATGGCAAAACATATATATCTGAGAGCAGGACATAGCCTGCTAGGCTTTGAGCAACTGAATGTAGTTCATTCTTATAACTGTTGATGTTCCTCAGAGGGCAATCCAGCAGCCGTCCCAACTTAATTAATTGTGGCCATGAAGCATCCAGCTGTAGCTGCAAGCACATCCAAGTATTTTCTGGACTTGACATGCCCTCTGCCCTTTTTACCTTCAGTATAAGCTGCTTGATTTTTTTGTCTTGGAGCTGGTAAGGACTGGTTTATTTTAATGGTGTTAGTTACATTGTGTGAAAAACAGACAGCAGAGTTTTGGTGTGTGTGGTGTGTGAAAGATGCTTGCACTGGAATCCATCGTATTTCACAATAAATAAGAAGTTATATGGATCCAGACATTCTCAGTGCACAATTGTGCTATCTCTGCTGCCATGCTATGTATGTTCATGTTTGTGAATATAAATGTGTGCAGGTACAGGAAGTCTTTAAGATGATGAAGAATATACACAACACTTAATGCTTCCTCCACTGAAAATGTTTGAATTTCAGTTTCCAAAGGGAAATAACTGAGCCTGTGAAATAGGCCAGGAAGAAAGAAAGAAGGAAAATCAGTTCCCTTAACCTCTTTGAACTTAGATGGGGAAGTTAAGAATAGAATATAGAGCCTCAGCATAGGAAATATGAATCAAAACAACCAAAAGGAATTGAAAAAAATAAGAGAAATACGAAACAATAGTGACAGGCTTCTTCCAAGAGGATGTATTTGCTCTGCTACATCTTTACAAAGCAACTGATGACTAGTTGTTCAGGCTACTTATGGTCAATTTTTTACAGCTCTGAAAAAAATTTGGATGTAATTATTCTGTGACTTTGCAAATGTCAGTGTTGTAAAGGAAATGATGGGTCTAGGAGAACTTTAGAGAGCAAATCAGAGCTAATTTTGACTTAATAAATGAAAAATTTATTTAATCAGACAGAAAATGTGTTTTAAACAATATGGAGTGTGTGGCAAACAATATAAGAAATCAAAGGGTTTTTTTCTAAAGCAAAACTTTCATTACTTTTTTACTAAATCTCAGTTTGATATGTACTGTTTACTCAAATGTCTCCTCTTTTCTTAGTTTTACTCATTTCCATGTAACAATGATTTGAGTCACAGCTGTTTCACTGGAAAAACCTCCTCCATTTCAACACAAAGAAGTAAATCTGTTTAAAACAGCTCCAGTGTTAGATTAAACTAATCTATTTCACTTTGCACAAAATGGACTGGAAATTAACATGATCAGTTACGGCATCTCAGCTGCAAGGCTGGAAACAGGCAGCTGTGAGAGATAATTCCATAAACTATTTCATCCAGAGGCATAAGAGCATTACTGTTTGTGCCCTGACATATTGAGAAGTCCTGTAAACTCTTAATTCATGGACTAGTTACAAGGAATATGTGTTTGTTTATGTCTGCTTATAATAAGCAAGCAAGTCACTGCAGATCTATTGTGAAAGTGGATTGCACCTTGCAAATCACTATGGATATTTGGATACTTAAGAGTTTCTACGCTAAAATGCATCTGGATGCAAATAAAGAACAAGTAAAATGCAAAAGCTCTTTCAACAAGGCTAAAACTGTTAGCATAGAGTGATAGTGTGAAGGAAGAAAAACAAAATTCAGTGAGTGATCTATCAGCTGTTGAAAGTGTTATTTGACTGCCCTCAGATGCCCTTACACATCCTCTCTGGCTTTTCAGCTGCTCCTTCCAAAGGTGCAGACTTCCCATGGCTCTTGTAATTTTTGCCAGCCTTGTGTGAATATCTTAGAAACACTACAACATCTCAAGTGGTAGTTGGCATATCCATCTAGGTAAATGAATTTAGGTATCTGAGCAGAATTCCACTCTCTGCAAGGGAGAAATACTAGATGAAACCAGATTTTGAATTGTCTTTTCTGTGGAAACAGTTCAGGAGTCTACAGTCTATTATTATGAGCAAATACTGCAAAACATGCAAAACTAAAATGAGTCTATGAATTTCCAGCTGTGTGACAAAATGCTTGTTTGGATTGTTAACACATGAACAGAACAAGAGTCTCTAAAGCTCCATCTATGCAGTTTGAAACAAATGCTAAATAAAAAACTTCAAAACAAGGAAGAAGATCTGACATAATTACAGCTATCTTACAGATAAAAGAAGCAGCAGTGACATGCACATGGTGCCTAAAAAAGTGACTAAATTGTTTATCTTAAGGTTATAAATCT
The DNA here is from genome assembly GCA_038380795.1 of Pyrocephalus nanus. Lineage (NCBI taxonomy): Eukaryota > Metazoa > Chordata > Aves > Passeriformes > Tyrannidae > Pyrocephalus > Pyrocephalus nanus. The sequence goes on along the minus strand of CM076259.1, from coordinate 75,175,127 downwards.
ACTTTTAACATAAAAAAAAAGAGCTTACTGAGGATGACTAAACGTTATATTAGAATCAGAAAAAAATTAGTCGGTAGGAAATGCAAGTAATCATATGGTCAAACCTTTCTCCACCTGTTACCTCAGATATCCTTAAATAATTCCTGACAGACTTGCCTGAATGAAGGTTATACAACCTTCCAAGAGACCTATTTGGTAGTTCACTCTTCTTAAAATTCCTAAATCTGTTTGGCTGTTTTTCCTAATATCTCTTTCTTCTTTTCTGTTTTATTTGCTATTTATATGGGAACAGAATATTCCCTACCTCTTAACTTGTTCACCCCTCATTGGGATAATGAATTTTCCCAGTACTTTAGTGCTTACAAAGCAAGCGTGAGTTTATCAGGCAAAGGTTACCCTTCATTTAAAAGAGAAGTACACTGACTATATCTACGCAAATGCAGTCTTCACTGTGAACATTGAATACATTCCACAACTTCAGGCTATAAGACAATTAGTACTAATACTCTCCTAGATGAATGACCAGCTACACCTATTAAATGATGTTCGGGAATTATTTTATCAGAAAGCAAATTGTAGCTTCAAACAATCTTGTATTCAGTAGCTGTACAGTGGATACCCACCTTAAGTGACCTTTACCATCCTTCAAATTTGAGGAGAAAATTTTGAAAAAAATACCTACACTTACAGGATTGCTGCATTATTTTAGCAGACAGTAGTCTTGAAACTGGATGATTCAGTATATACATTTTAAACCAGGTGAGACACATTGGATCACAACCTTGACTGTCACATAATTATTAACTATTATTGCTCAACGTTTTGTCTTTAGAACTGAAGGTTCAGATGTATTGAAATATTGCTGTAACAGCAGGACATTGCATGGGCAAAAGAACATTATTCCAGAATACATGGTATTATAAAAATCACAATGAAAACTATGTTTGAAGGGAATAAATCAACAAAGCTTTTCCAGAAAAAAATCTTGCATAAAACATCGTATAAACAAAAACTAGCACCATACTTTTTAAATTTTCAAGAGAAATTTCAGAGTATCCTAGAAAGACTATTAAAAAAACAAATTAAAGAAAACATGAAACTAAACTAAAAAGAAAAAAAACCCACCTAAATATATAAGTCACATCAGATAAAAAATTTGGGAACAAACTATGAAATAAGCAGTCCTTTTCCCAATAGAAGGCATTTAAATGTGGTTCCTCTTTCTCCTAGTGTGTGTTGTTCAACATAATCATTAATTATCTGAAGGAGAAGGTAAGTAGTGAGAATAAAATTTGCTGCTAACCTTAAATTATTCAGGATAATAAAAGTAAAAAACTAGTGTAAAGGTGTGCAGAAGGATGTCAAAATATTGACTGACTATATAAATAAAGTGGCAAATGACATTCAGTGTTGATTAGTGCAAATAAGCACACGTAGGAACACAAGCCAAACTACATACAGTGACTGATTCTAAACAGGTACTGTTTAGAGATGAAAGCTATGTTTCACTAGAGATGGTTATATGAAAATTTTGGTTTAATGGTCATTGTTTTAAAAAAGGAAATTTTAAGATCTATTAAACAATAAACAGAAAAAAAATCTGAAATAATCTTTATATAGTAATGTGATGAGTCCTGAATATATGGACTTCTGATTCCTCTTTGTGATAAGAGTACAGTAGAGCTAATACAGATATAGAGAAAATAAACAAGTTTTATTGAAGATCTGTACACAATGACTTCTGTTTAAGGAGAAATTAAATATACTAGAACTCAATGAAAGAGAGAGCTGGAGAAGAATTTGAAATGGAATCACCAAAATGAGAAATTAAATTGGAAATCCTTATTCAGCAGAGGAAGTGGAGTCAGCATGTATTTTGACATGAAAGGGGACTTTTAAATATATATATATATATATATATATATATATAATTAAACCATTACACCCATCACTCCAAGATATTAAGAAATTACTAAGCTCATGAAGAAAAAGCAGATTGTCAGCTTTGAAATCTAAAGAAATAGACACTGGACTGCTTCAGATCAACAGAAGGCGGACTGTTTCAAGCAGGCAAGCATCACTGTACATTCTGCTCCTTCACATTTACCTAAAGTTTGCATAGATGAGTTTTTGGATGATCACTTTTAGGAGATTAGTTAATGGATTAGAAAGGCAAGGCTATGAACTAAGTGGAATTGCTGTAGAAACTCTTGTATTCTCGTATCGGCATTCAGAAAATAATTCAGGGATGGTCGTAGTAAGATTAGACCAAAGATCCATCCACCAGAATGTCCTCTCTTTCAGGAAGAAGTTTCAGGGGAGGGAAATGATGATTATGATAAAGAGTCCACTTTTAGTTCATCTGTTTTGTCACAACTCTGAGAAGATTCAGCGTTGTGGAGGAGCAAAAGGCAGCTGTTTGGTGTCAACCTCAGCCTTGCTATTTTACTCTTTTCCTTGCTTGATCCCTATCCCTTTTTCATTTTAGGTCCCAATTGATTTTAAACTGCCTTCACATCCCAGTACCCCAGTCTGAAAGCATATCTAGCACATCTGAAGGCAGCTGTAGAGCATTAGGACGTCCTCCAACATCCATGCCAGTGCTGAGGCTCAGTGTTATTCAGCCTCATGCTGCTGGCCATGTAGTGTGGGAGCAGAGCCCTCAATAAAATGCTTTACTAGCTCTCTTTATGAACACAAAGAAAAATACCACAGTGCTTTTGCTACAAAAAAATTCTCCTTTTAGGAAAGATATGGAATGCATGTTAGAGATTGGATATAATTGCCTCTACTTCCTTCTTTGGAGGATGACAGGCTTTGCAGAAAGCAGAACATCATAGCATGCCCACTGGAAGCCTCCCAAATTATCAGAGCAACGATTTTGTAGCAAACACAACAGAAAGCAGACTTCAACCACAGAGAGAAGCTACTTCTATTTGCAGTGCTGGTTATTTTAACAAAAAGCAAGTTTCTCTTCAGAAAGGATGAGTCTTCTGACGTTATTAACCAGCAGGTGGTACATACAGCAACACTGAAGCCCAGAAATGGGGAGACAAATGGCATCTTTCTTGCTTTGTAAGAAAATCTGATGGATCTTCCTTTATGACTGAATTGAAACTGGAAAATATCTTAATTCAAAATTGCTTTCACTGTACTTATTGCCAGTAGAAACCAGAACAGGAAGCTTTACTTTTGCTTCTGTTTTAAATCTACCAATTAATTCCTCTATTTCACTGACTCAATTTCATTATGTTTATTATACAAACACTGTTTTACTTCAACATTAATGATGTTCCGTTTCCCTACTTTTCCATTTTAGGATTTTTTTTCTATATATGCTTGACTGTTTAAATAAATTCATGGATATATTAAATGAAACATAAGCAAATGAAACTCCAGATAGTGAATATATGCTTGCATTATTTAAACGTTCACTTTGGAATGCTTCTGCAACACAGCTGTAGTAGAGGGTTGGTCTTGCCTTGGACAAACTGAGTTTAGAGGCTAAATTCTATTACTTGTCTATTTCACGGACAAAAATTGCTAGGAAAGTACATTAAAAACCTCCTTTCTTTGGACTCTGAGTACTTTGGTAGCTGAAAACATCTGCCATAACTTAGGATTTATGCCCTTTTGGGACGAACAGTTCCCTAAAGACACGATCCTCTGAATTTGCAGTAATTTCATACTGCAGCCTGGTGCAAAACTTTTGCAAGTCATTTCAGTTTGGATCTATCTGTTTATAGTCTTACTGACAAAAAGTAGAGCGAGACACCTTGGACTGGAAATACAGGCTCAAACTGCTGCTCTGTGAGCCAGTTTTCATTCTAATATAAGCTGTACATGCAACATACTCATTAACATGGTAGCAGTCTGGTGCAATGCCCAGGTAATAATGGATTCAGTGTGTTCACCAGGGTGCAGCAATAGGCTGGTACAGACAATTCATATTTAAGTGTGCACTGATAAGTCTACCTGGTGTAACACTGAGCCTAACAAATTCAATCAGGTCTATGTCAGCTCAGTTGCTCTGGTATGCAGCATAAGCATGTATGATGTTTCTTCCCTACAAACGAGAATGACTTCTTTTTAAAATCTAAAGTAATGTACTTCCACAGTCTTGGAGTTTTGCACCATCTTGTATTTACATTTACGTTCCAACTTTATGTACCATCTTAAACCCTGTAATGTTATGAACCTTTTTAATACACCAAGTTCCTATTTTATGCATCATTGATGATGCTTCCGCAAAAGGAAAATATCTTATTTTTTTAAGCTTTTTTAAATGTTACAATATGAAACTGAGTCAGATATTCTATGCTTAATATACTCTTAGTACAGCTATGTATGCAGTATTTCTGTAACAATCTCCTTTACTGATAGGGCAGCAGCAAACCACAAACACTCTATAGAGCATAACACAAGAATACTGTGTCAAAAAGATGGTGCAGAGAAATGATCTTATCATATCACACGAAAAAAAGATGACTTATTACTGAAATGTTAAGAAGAAAATCAGTGAATCTTCAGTACTAAAAGCCTTTAATTAGAGGGAGACAATACTTTATGTAGTTAATCCTTTATCTCTGCTCTTCTATAATGTTACAACAGCATGGGCAATATTATAGATTCATGACAAAAAACAATTTATCCAAGGGAGGTGTATAAAGCCTTAGCCTTTATGCCTCATATTTCATAAGTACTTTCACTCTGAAATGAGCATGTCTGTACACCTAAAATTAGGATGAAGAATATGGTCATATTCAAACCCTCTTCCAGGAATAATAGCACTATGTCCAAATATCAAGAGGCTCTCCTTAATGTTCCAGGTTCTATAATCATGAAAATCTCACCTTATGTTAAAATGAATATCTAACACTCGTGTGACACAAAAACTTTAAAATCAGATGGATGCTTTAATGGGCATTGTTTTCATGCTAAAGTTTGTGAGAATCTAATCCATGGTTATTGTATACTATATTGTCAGGTGAACAGTTCCTCTATGTTCCCATTGTTGTCAATTTAGCTTTTTGGTGTGTCATTAGAAACTAAAGTTACTGCTGTATTTTAATTTCAATTTTAATACAACCCCCTGTGCTGATACAGTCTTTGGAATCTAAAATTTGTCTCAAGAGAAATTTTACAGTTGAGTTGCTTGCAAAGCTCTCAGATAGCTATTTCTGATGAAGTAGCGCATTACATTCATAAAAAAACTTGGAACAACTGAAAAAGAAAGTATAATCTTGTCACACTGATAGTTTAAATTAACAGTGGAAAACTTCTAATCCACTAACTACTGTTGCCACACAAGGCCAAAATATTCCAGTTATTCAGAAAGCTTCTGAATAATCATATAATTATTAATTCAAATTTAGGAAAAAGATAAAGGGTAGCACACTCTTGATGTACATTCTCCGTTGAAAAGGCACTAAAACTCAGATGACGAACTTGATGTTGTTTTAACAAGACTTTGAATCAAATGTGGAGTAGAAAGAATATACCTCTGACTTGTAAAATTCTCTAGCAAAGCTTTTCAAAAGATCCAAGAAAGAAAGTTATCTTTTTTTTATCAAAATACTGATAGCTGGAAAGTAGAATTTTTAGAAAATAATGCATTAGAAAAAAAGTAGATTTTTTTGAGCAAGATGTAAATAAATACAGCTTTAAACACTTTTTACCCTCTTTAAACACTTGCTAGCATGCAGTGTTGCACGATACTTGAATAATAAAAGCAGGTGTAGTGTGAATAAAAATACCAATACACTTTGTGGCTAATCCTTTCTCAAAGCAGACTGTACCTCCTTTTAAAGCACAACTAGTGAATTCCACATACTCATCTACTCTGGTATTTTAAATGCTATTGATTTGCAGGGAACATTATTTCTTGAGAAACAGCATGGTGCTTTTCTCTGTGAATATCTTACCCTAGCTGACTGTGAACTATTAAAACATGCTTATCAGAGTTTTATGGGGAATAGCACTAGAGGTTAACCTAATGTGATGCTTTGATAAGTCCTGAAATGGAAGAATTTTGTCTTGTCTTTCAAACAAGAATTAAGTAAGCTGTCATTTAAAAATAGAATTTAAATAAATCTATGCCCAAGTCTCATTCGTCATTGACCTTACATATATACAAACAACAGAGGATGAGTAAACATTAGTATCCACTCCTACTGTGCCTTAGCACAAGGTATTATTGCCTGTTTGCTGAAAGAAAAGAATATTCTATAAAAGGAGGTAAAAGGAAAAGGGAGTTGGCTCACTATGCAGTATTTTTCCTTAGTCCACAGGAGAGACGCAAAAGGGTGTCAGACTTTCCTGCAGGGTGAATTCTCCTTTCCAGCTCTCAAGGCATTCCAGCAGTGATCATGTCACACAGACCTGGAGGAACTTGCACTTATAAACTCTGTTCCTTCAATCATAGTGAGATGGCTGACTGTTTTATGTCCAATAAACTGTGACACAATCTCCTGCCTTTATTTCCCAATGTGATAAAAGGTTTTCATAATGCACCACATAGTGTTAGTGCAGTGTCTACCACTGTGTTGTGTACTTTGCATCACATAATGGACTCTAGCAAATGTAAACAAACAAACAAATCCTCTTTTTTATCCTCTGGCCTTCTGCCTTTAATAGAACATAAATGCCACCTCTTATTCAAGCAAAACAAAACAACACTGTCACTAAAAGATGTTGTCTGTTGTAAAGCTCATGGTGTTTTGAGCTGAGCAAAAAGACAATTAAACCCAGTAAAGTAGTAAAGAAAACCATGGGGAAATTTAACACGAAAGTAAGAAGTGATTCAGAATTCTGTATATCAGATTTGTGATGGAGTTAGCTCTCTTCAGGGGAATGCAGTTAGTTGTACAAAATCTCTCTGTAAGTACATGAATTGTGTCTTAGTATAGAAAATCTGAGGCTATCAAAAGTCTCTAAAATTGTGCTTATCTTTGACAGTATAATAATTTCTGCATTCTCAGCTATTAACAAATACAAAAATAGTCAGTAAAAATTTATCATTGAGAATAAAATAGCAACATCCAGTATTGTTGTAGAAATAACCTATGGACATGATAATAGAAGTATACAAGTGAGGTGAAGTCGTAGATAAGAGTAATAGTAAATTAACGAAATTTTAAAAACTCCAGAAAAACATTTAAATTTGCAAGATATGGCTCAGGTAGGAACTACTCAATAACAGAGCAAAGCTCCAAGTTCATCAAGATAAATGAGCAAAAGGAAGTGCTGTACCAACAGACATTGCACTGTCTAATCAAAGATGCCTAGTGCTGTTTGGACTACCCTAGGCTATTGTTCCTGACCCTGATTTGCAATTCCAGAAGGACAAAGGCCACCGGCAAAATATCTGGCACCTCTTTGCGGGGTCCTGGATGCCTTAAACAATGTCAAATAGCACCAGATTCCTGTGTGTGGTCAATTCCATTGGCACCTCTGTTGTTCAGGGTACATTTTAGTATGTGCAGTTTCAGTTTGTGTTTCCTAGTCTTGTTATTATACCATAGAAAACTTGAATTTATTGTTTCTGGACTGGTTCTAAATTCTTTACCTCAACCCCCCCCTTTCCTCGAATTGGTACTACATAAAGAATTAAATAATAAAGGAACAGAAGCCTGAAAATAGAACAAATCACTCAACAAAAAATATGAATTAAATCTGTCAGACCAAAGTTCATGTAGTGTGGAACCAATCATCTAATAATGACTTGTAGATGATGTTTATGAAAAAATATGGAAAGATTCGGCTCTTTTCTCTTTTCTTTAAACAATCTGCAATACAGGGACTTCTTCAAATGTGGTATCTTTGTGCTGATAGATTTTTCTTCCACAGCTATCAGAGGTCAACCAATCATTTATTCCAAACAAGTGACTTGACTGTTTGCAAGGGCTTTATTGATGAGAAAGTAAACGTTGCTGTTATGGTTAAGAACGCAGTAATTAGGCAGTGCATATGATCTAACCAGTTTCTGGATAATTCCTTCAGAGGAGAAATAAAAACATAAATTCTCCTTTTTCTGAACATAATATGGTTATATTATGTGACTTGGAATGTGTAATTTCAAATGTCAAGATGCAGTAGTGACAAAATATGCTCTATATTGGTTTCATTACCAAAACTGAGTTGCATTTTATCAAAAATGACACCAATGTCAGCAAAATGACTGAAAATATCTGTTCAAGTATGGCCCAGCAGAGAAAATATTTCAAAAAAGAATGTGAAAGTGTTATATAATGTACTTGAAAAACAAATTTGTAATGACAGACTCCTTTTTTACACTGTGTCCGAATAAAGTTACCTGTTTATTAAGGAAAGACACGCCAAAAGAGGGTCTAAATCCAGGATCAGTTCTGCCCCACAGATTACATGACCATCTTGAAACTCCTATGGAGTGATAATATGTGATAAACTCTTTGTTTACATATAATCTACAGAATCATCTAATAAAATCATACCATTTTCTTTTTTTTTTTTTTTTAAATGTGGTTTGCTAACAACTATTCGAATTTTTTTTACATTGATAATCTTAAATCCTTAAGATCACATGTTATAAAAACAGTGAGACATCACAATTAATGTTTGGCTTCCATGTAAGTCAGGAGAAAAATTCATTAGTTTATTTTAATTGAATCCTTTTGTTCATGCATAAAATCTCACTTTTCCACTCATTTCCCCAAGGATAGGCCCAAAATGTAGGTCTTAATAATCTATCTTCCTCCCCCTTATTAAAGCTGAAAGAGGAAGAAAGTATACTGTGCTTTTCTATAATCTCGAGCTAGCGTATTGCTTCTTCCATATGGCTTACAGCCATATCTCAGAAACATATACATTAGTTTGACCACTGAATGACCTAAGATTAAACTGCTAGAGGCAAAAATAAGTAACAAGGGACAGCTTAAAGCTAACTCTACTCCAGGCAGGGAGATAGAGGGCCTGCTAGCACATGCAGTAGAAATAAGCTGGCTGAATAAACCTTTCATGGAGCAAACTGATGGCACTTTTCCCTCCCCTTACAAGCAAGTGCATAAACTTTCATCATTCCTGCAGATGCTGTGCTCATAAGCAAATGAGCTCTCAAAATGTTTCAGGGTTTTTAGTGATAGAAACTTCTCAGGATATTTATCCAGAGAATATACATCCCGCTTTAAATACTCTTCTGGAAAACAGCATGGGATTTGCTACCAGACCTTGCTTCCACTGATGAGTGAATAAGAAGACATGACAGCTTCTTGAAAGTCTCATCAGAGAACAGTGATTACATTTTAGGATCTCTGTGTTTGAAACATATGCCAAAGAAAGAAAACCAAGATGAGAATATTTTTACTGTTGGATTTTAGTGGATTGTGTACCAGCATGTTTTGGCAAAGAGTGGTGTCTGAGTGTCTAGTCAGAGTTATAGCTTCAGACAAGAGAGAGAACTCGCTTGTGGTTCTAGGGTTTTTTTCCTTTTAAAAAGTTAATAATTTCAAAGTTTGAATTATTTCCTTACTTATCAATTTATTTTTAATATTTTCATATTTTTTTCCCTTTTTGTCTTTTTCCTCCTATATTCCTACTCTTCTTCTTCTCTATGCCTTCCTTTTCTTTACTTTTTGATGCTGAAAAGCAACAGAAAGTGAAACTGGTAAAGAAAAACAGAAAAGGTATTCTCTGTTTTAAAGAAAATAATTATATTAATGGGGTTTTTTTGGTAATTTTTCTTAGTGCATTACAAAGCATTTAATTTTTGTTGCAAGCTGTACTCACTGTTCCACTTTTTTGATGTCATCTGGTGTGGAATTTGTGTTGTGTTAGAATGTCTTTGGAAACAGAAAAAAGTCTTTAGCTCCTATATTTCATAACCTGAATGTATACAAAGATAATCTGAATTAATGACCACTGAATGGTCATGATCATCTTCTCCTCCTCTTAAAACAATAGCAGTCTCTAGGAGATGGGAGACAGAGTAAAGGGAAAAGTTGACCCAATACTCTCTGTCTGAAATACAATGTTGAATCTGTAAATGAAATGCTGACATCATGCAAAAGAATGGGAAAACCATCTGATTCCAGTAGAGTCTGAATTTTATCACTGCTTTAATGAGACCACTAAAGAGAATTACATTAAATAAATTTTTTGTTTTTCAAAAATGCAGGCTTCAGACTCACTTTGACATATCAATGTTTAACCCACCCTTGTTTTATCATCTCAGAATATGTTTGACCGATGGTAGCATTAAAAGGGAGACTAAAATATTGTGTAGATCACAAAAGTAAATGCCAGAGAGAAAAGTAATATTTAAATTAAAAGAAAAAAATAAAATTTTTAGCAAACTGCTATTCCCCCCTTTTTTTCTTATATCTCTGATCATGATAGCAACCTTTATTTTACTATTATAGCTCCCTAAATGATAGTAAATAAGAATAAATGACAGTGAGTTTAAGGAATACTATGCCATAGCACTTGATTTTCATATGACAGCAGCAAAGGGACGCTAGCAACTCACACATATAATTTTTCTTTTGCTCATTGTTTTTAACAAACTTGCACAGACAATGTTGTCAGTTCTCATGCTGTCATAAATCTCGATTGCTAATGTTTTACATAAGTGTTTAGCTCTTCAAAGGGATGATTATGTAAATAATTTCAGATTTCATTGAAAAGCATGTCTGGTGTCTAGTCTTTACAGCTCTGAAGACCTAAGTAGGCCTTGTCTCACAAAGAAGAATAAGAGCCTCTTGCTAGCTTTCAAATCTCATAATTTTTAGGCATTTGCGATCAGAAATTATGAATGTTTGGGCAGTCTTCCCTTATATCGTAAGGTCTATTTGAGTAGGACTCTGACTTAATTCTTCTTCCCTGAATGCCTTGTTTCCTCTGCTATAATTAATTTTTTTTTTCTCCCTACACCATTTTCCTTCAGTAACACTTCAAAAGCTTGACTAGTTGCCAGTATTCCCTTCCACAGAATTATTTATCTTATATTAACACTGATATTACTAAGTTATGGATCATGTCATGTGAGATGACAGTTTGGAGAGAATGGGAACATCTAAATGACTCTTCATCTCTCTGTCTTTTTATCAGCTTATTGATACTCCAACTCCACTGGTCAAAGGAGATATTTTCTCTAATTTGTAGGATGTCTTGTACTTCAAATGTGGTTAAAGCCGCTCTAACCAAAAAGGTAATAAAGTGTTTTCTGGTCTTTTAAATTCACGATCACAGACTTCATTCCCTATAGAAACTGTCTCGAAACTTACATGGCAAATTTTAAAGATGAATAAGTAACTCTTGAGAACTTAAGGTTAAAAAAAAAATCATCATCATCATAATCATAACAATGTCATTTAACAAACTAAGGAAAAAAATCTGCTGTACTCTGTTCTCAGATATATCTGTCTATAAATCAACAAAAAGAAAAAAACTATTCAGTATGAGGGCATTTGTAATACACAGTATTACACCAGAATCATCTTACTGTAGATTTTATTGGCAATAAAAAGGGAATAAAACTCAATAAAAAGGAAAATGTGTTAAAAAAATAAAAGCCTTATGAGTTTTTTCCTGTGTGTTATCTTATGCAGTAGCATTAGAATTTTCATTTCCAGACAGCTAGAATGACTAAGGAAAACATTTTCTCATGGGTCAACACTTATTTGTCATTATGATTTTCTGGTGTTATATGACACCTTCTAACCATTTTACTAGATGGAATATCTAGACTAATATGTAGAAAGGGCTTTGGTTTTGTCAAATAATTTATGCAAGCAAACAAAGGAGTAATCTCTCATTTCATATATATATATGTATGTGCGTATAAACACAGATGATCTTTTTTCAATAGCATTTCAAGGCATTGTTCGGGGAAGATTGTTTTCTTTACCCTTGACTTATGTTAAGTATTCCACTCAGGTTATGGAAGATGGTTGTCTGATTGCCTGCCCTATTTTTCTTTGCCAGAACAGATAGACTATGCTTATCTATTAAAAGCACTCTGGAGCTACATTAAGCTTGGATACCTGTGGAGCTTGTCAGCACAGGTTCTCACACAGGTCACTGGCTGCTGGGGCAACCTCAAGAACAGAATAACAAGCACTATTTGATATGGGAAACACACATCTCTGTGTCTTTTTCTTATCAACATACTGATGAGAAATCCTTTGGATAATGAAATAGAAAAGCACTCTAGGTAATTTTGGTGCTTTTTTTTTTTTTTCAGTTTTCTAACTTTCATTGTCTTTGATACAAATTTTTTTTTCTTGAATCATAGAAAGGTTTAACACATTTTTAGTGGTTGGGATACTTATGTATCACCTCCAGCTCTTGGAGAGGTGTCTCTGTTCAGAAAAGAAAGTCATAAACCCAGATAAGTAGCTGACCATTTGAAAAAACAGGAGTATAAATAAGATCCATCAGTGCTGGTTTGTAATCAAACTGTACTATTATTGTAGGCTTTTGGGGATTGTGTTCAGTTGTTCAGGCATAGATCCCTACTGACTTGGGAGATCTGAGAGATTTGCTTAGATATCTGCTAAGATCTGAGTAGACATCTATAGGAGACCTACGGCTCCCTGGAGACAAGCTAGATGGGAGAACTCCCAATACCAAAAAATGTACAAGACACTCATATTCAGGAAAATAAATTGTACCCCATTAGGTTTTGTTTTTCATTATTGTATTATTTAATGGCTTAACCTTGGGCCCGGTTTAGGTGCCCATGTCAAGGTGGTGGTTAAAGGCGAGATTCCCAGCGATAGCCTGTCTAGCCTTAGATGGTCCTCTGGTGGTGATAGGTTCTCATACATGTCCTGTGTCAGAGCTGATAAACCTATGCAGCTGTGTCATCTTCTCTAGAGCATCTCAGATATCACCAGATGTTTATGTATGGACAGCTGCTTCAAACTTCTGTGTACACCTATCTATAAACTGTCCATCAAGAAAGTAAACATTGTGAAGATGCTGGTAATTTTTTTTTTTTCAATATTGCATAAGAAGATACTCTGTACCATTCTGAACCATTCTTACATAATAATAGGTGCCAAGGATTGAATTCAATTTTTATGATCTGGAACTTCCAGATTCCTTCTCAGCAAGAGGCTTTTACTATCTTTTTGTACAGAAAATCTACCAGGACAACCAGGATTGCTGTGTTATCTTGTAAAGACCAGTGTATACAATGTTTCTATTTTGGGGATATACTTGAAATATCATACTGTTTTTATTCCACATATGCCTGCTCTTTTTAACCCTTGACATTTTAAAGAAAAAAATAGCCATAAATTTACCCATTAATGTATTTTCTGGCACTTTCCATTTAACATAGAACTCTTACTTCTACACTGTGCTTGTTTCAGAGGTACCAGAATTTAGTTGTAGATAAATATTTCTCTATAGCTATAAACCACAGCAGATGTGCTATCAGTCTATGCTCCATAACCCTGGTCTTAGACAATTGCCTAAAACAGATTCAGTAACTTGCCTGTGTATATGTAGTGCCTGGTTATTATCCAAATGACATTTTATGTGTCTGTTTCTTAGGAATTATTTCCTAAACTAGAATTCCATTAAGAAGACAATGAAAAATTATGATAAAAACCAAGCAAGTGAATTTTTTATTTTTTTTTTTTTTTTTTTTGGTATTAATTTCAAAGAGCTAGCCAGTTTGACTCCTTTCTTCTCTCTCTTAGAAACTGATTTTCTTTCAGGCACTGACACATTTTAAGTATAAATTTTAAGTCTAAACACATACACTGTATGGCTGTGCCATGCCACTTTAGGCACTAAATTTTTTCCATCTTTTTTTAGACACCAAATTAGAGATAGACCCCTTTGGACCACAGATTTATCTTCAGGCAAGATTACTCAGTAAGTCAATATATTGTCTTTTGTAGGTGTTTCTAAGAGGAATAGGTGACTAAGATCATCTAGCTTTCAAACTGCTGGTTTCAAGATGGCACTGGGTTTATAAATCTAGATAGATTGTCTGTCCCACTAAATAAAAAAGGGGTCAAACATCAGTCCCGGGGTCAGAGTCAAGTGTAACAGGCTTGACCTATCCATACTACTATCTTCTAACTACACTGCTTACACCTATTCTCTTCTACAGAAAGTTTTTCTTCCAAGAACTAAGTCAGAGTGGTCCAAACTAAAGACTGAGAGGTAGCAAAGAGTTAAGCAGCAAATTCAGTCAAGCATCCAGTACTCAATTCCACTCTCTATATTCCCTAACAGCATAGATGAATGAATCCATAATGAAACTGAAGCTACCACAGATGTGTGACAATGCTTTAAGTGATGAAAAAAAAAAAAAAGAGAAAAAAAATATTTCTTTGCAAATACCTCCTCTATTCAGAAACAGATGATTGCTGATCTTTTGTGGAAAGTGATGATTTCGGGAATCTGTTGATTTCCTTTCTACTCCTAACTTGTGTGAAGATATTATTTGAAACTGCAGGTTCACATCAGTGTTTCACTACTTAGTATTAGGCAATGATCATGTATTTGTCACAGTATCTGGAAATGCAAAGGAAGAACTCTATCATGCTTATATTTAAAATCAATTTTGTAATAAAACAATTGAGGATTAAAAGATTACTAACTAATAGAAAAATATTTGAAAAATTCAGAACATGAATAATATATAGTATGACAAAGATAGAAAAGTGTTAGCTGGACAGTACTACTTTCTCCTGGACTAAAGATTCTTGCCGTGCTTCATAGGGTTTTGCGGCATCTTTTCATTTCTGAAACAGCTTTTCCTCCCAGCTGGCAGACTCAAAGGCCAGCTGGAGGATTCTTACTTTCTAAACAGCGTGTAAGGCAGATTCTGCAAAACAGTGTTGACTATGGTGAATTAGAGACATCTAACGTTTTTCCTATACAATAATAGTATACATTAACTTGCTAAACATTAACGAACAATAATTTCTATTTTAGGATAAAACAATGAAAAAATAAAAATATTAAAATATGTCTAAGAAAGCAAATTGCATAATTTTATTTTGAATAGGAAAGTTCAAGTCCTCAGATAATCAGGTCACTGTAGGTTTTTTTGGTCATTGGGATTTTAAAATTCCATTTCTCACTTAATAGTTGGATTTCTACAACAGCCTCCTACCTTCTCTCTCTCTCTTTTTTTTTTTTTTTTTTTTTTTTTTTTTTTTTTTTTTTTTTTTATAGTTGTAGTTGTTTTTTAACTCTTCCGTCCATGTCCACACTTACTGTTACTTGATCAGTCTGGAAAGTAAGATCTGTGAGAGCTGAATCTATTTGGGTCAGGTAAGGAGCTTCTAAAGTGTGCAGTCCGAAGTGTGGAAGCTTACACGGTAGTCATGTGACAATAAGGTTTTATCCAAACAGTACCTTTATTAACTGAGACTAAACATTTAACTTTGGTAAATATAGCTACTGTAAGAATACACAGATACAAAAAGTAGCAGCCCATGTCACCATTCTCCTTCAGCATATGCATCCTCAGAAAAGTACAGGCAAAATCTTAGCAAATCAGAACAGTAGCAACAATTGCTTTAGGAATATTCCCAGAAGGAGAGGTTTCTAATGGACACGTGCCAAACAGGCTGTGTACCTTAACTGAAGACATGATTGAAGTAATTATTGGGAGAGTGGGGAGATATACTGATTTTTAACATTATTTTTGGAGTCTTAATCCCCTGCAAGTGGATTTGATCTAAAATATGTTATGCAAATATTTATATGAGCCTATTACAAAGCCTATCTTTAGTTGTAAGTTTGTTTCTTCTCCTGAAGTGTATCTTCTTGATTCTTTATTTTATAAAGGTCAGGCAATAGTTTCTGGCATTCTATTATCAGAGAAGTATTGACCTTCTACAATACTATTCAGAAGCGCTTAAGACTCAGCTAAAATAGTGTTCATATTGAATTGGAGATGATGAATAATTCATACAGTCTGATTTAACTATTTTTTCCTTGACATTAGGTGATAATTTAGCATAGGGTGCAATTAAAGATTTCTAAGATACTGACATTCAAGGTTGGGCTTGGTAACATCTTGAAAATGTACAAAACCCCATGCTTTCACAGTTAATTTAATGCAGTAGCTACTCTTTGTCACTCTTACGGTATATGAAATTGTACTGCATGTGCTTATGGCTTCCCTAGATATTTAAAGGCCACTCGTGGATAATGCTAGCATGAAAATATGAGATGGAAGATTTCTCAATATCCTATCATCAGGTTTTGACAACCATGGTGAGTTGAGGTTGGCTGGATGCCAAGCGCCCACCCAGCTACTCTATCACTCCCCTTCCCAGCTGGACAGGGGAGAGAGTAAGATGGAAAACAACCTGTGGGTTGGGATAAGGCAATTTATTTAAAACAAAAGCAAAGCAAAAGCACGAGCATAAGTGAAGCAAAAGATAACATAGTTTTTTCTCTGCTTCCCATGAGCAGTGATGGTCGGCCACTCCCAAGAAGCAGGGCTGCAGCACATGTACAGGTTCCCCAGCAGGCAGGCAGCCATTGGAGACAACGAATGCCTGCCTTCCTGCTCCTGGCCTTACCTTTTATATCTGAGCTGATGTCATCTGGTTTGGAATATCCCTTTGGTCATTTGGGTCAGCTAGCACACTTGAGTCCCCTCCCAGAATCTTGCCCTCCGTTGAGAGAGGAGGGAATGTTACAATGCTGATGCTGTACTCAGCAACAGGCAAAACACTGGTGTGTAATCAACACCCTTCTAGCTACCAATGCAAAGCACAGCACTGTGAGGGCTACCATGGTGAAATGAACTCCAGCTCAGACCCAATACAACAACCTTGGCATTTCCACATTGGCTTTGGGAAGACTTCCAGATTGGTAATACAATTTTATGTCTGAGTTCACTGCCTTTTCCTTATTGCATAATGACTTTAGATATTCTGTCATATCCAGTCTAAAATCAAGGCTCAAGACTGAACTGAGATCTATTATGAAATACTAACAATAATCTTATTAAAGATGATTGATCCTTGCCACTGTTTTAAATGTGCCAAGATTTCAATCCTTTGTTCTGTTCCAGATTCTGCCATAGATTTTGAGTATAACCTTGGGAAAACAACTTGAGATCAATCTTACCATATTAGATTTGTAAGTATGTGCTTACTGTACCTATTTCTCTTGAGTATAACATTTATAATTCCTTGTGCTCCAAAAGATGTGTGACCTTGGGTGTTTAAAATTTTTTGACATCAGACTGAACTGGGAGTTCAGAGAGTGTACACTATATGATGGTTCATCTTCTTTCTGGGAAAAAGAAAATCCTATAACAAGGAAAGACCTGATAAAAGTTTACATAGGCTGCTCTGATATTGCCTTTTCATCTGCAGTTTGGTTGTCCATGCCACAAGGGCACTCTTAGTGTGTGTCTATGCACGACTTGTGTGGTAACTGCTTCAGATGGCCCAATGTTTTTATGATGCTAAATGTATGCCAAGAAGGCTTTGTTACCGCTTTTACTGAATACAAAACTGTACTCTGTTTACTTTCTTTTTTTCTTCTTTTTTTTTTCTTTCCAGAATACTTAACAATAGGCTTTGCAGTAGACACTTGGAAGAATCAGATTAAAGTTCTTGCAAAGTACCTATCATCAGCAAGTTCCGACAACCTTGATATTCAATGACAGCTTTACTTCCACAGTTTTAAAGCCATTTCAATTATCTGATTTTCATGTTGCTGCTAATGAATGCCATTGGCAGAGTTAAGAATTTCAGCGTAAAATACTCTTCAGTATTATTCTCTGAGGCTTCTTACTCTGGGAGGTGACAGTGGACAGCAAATTTTCTTGAAGAACAATGCCTGTTGTACTGCATAGGTCAGAAAACTGTATTGGTTTAGGCAGTGTCATTGATGCTTCTTTTTTCTTTCTGGAAACTCATTTATCTTCTGGGAGTCAACATCTTTCTGAGCTAGAATCAACCCATTAGTGATTGTCATCTGAATGCCGCTGAGCTAGCTCTGGTCTGCTATCTTCTTGTTTTACGAATTATGATGAATGAAATGTGCTTCCTGACAGTATGTCTGATGATTTAGGGCTGGAACTTCTTTGGAGGTTTCCCAAATAATTTATTTGCAAGTTGACTTAAACTACCATAAACTATGGAATCTCAGAATTTATTTAGTGACAAATCCTGCAGTCTTTATTCTACTCTCAAGCAAAATACTGAAATACGACACTTCTTCTTACTTCTCTCATTTCATGGAAAATAGAGTTAATTACAATATACTAATTTATATTAGAATAGATTCTAAGAAGAGAGCAGCTTAAAAATATTGTTGCAGTTTAGACAGTTAATGAAAAGCAATGACATTATTTTGCAAATTGTAACTTCCAGCACTAAGCTTAATATAGCAACACTTCCAAAGGAAAATGAAAACCCTGAGGAAAAAGAAAACAAAACATAAAAAACCTCAAAAATAGAAATAGGATGGGTTAGATTTTTATATTATTCATTAATGATCCTTTTATTCTCCATTTTGAGAAAATCCTACCTTACTGTTTAGGACAAGAACAAATTTAAAATCTCACATGAATTATTCCTTTTTTTTTTTAAGTTATAAAACATAAGAAGGGGGGAGAGGAGGGACAGGAAACAGCAAAATTAGCTTTGAAAGATATGCAATGCATTTTTGGACCTTTTTTCCACCTAAGCTGCAATTTGTATCCTGCTTTTTGTCCATTTGCAACCTCACTAAAACCTGTGTTTTGAGAAGCTTGCCTGGTTAGGCCTGCGAGAGTAATTTTTCAGTACCCAAAGTATAACTACTCATCTCCTAAATTTCTTAACTTCATGATGTACCTAATTTATCACTTTATTTGCTTTAACATCTCTATATTGTCACAGTAAAGGCACAGGTATCTCTGATTGATTTAGAACTTAGTTGGATTATTTCTCTCCATTAACTGCAGAAGGAGATGTTATTACTTCAAGTGAAAAGTATAGTGCTGTATGTAGTGTTTATATGCACTTTGCAGCTATGCTAATACACTGAGAACTACATGTGCTACAGAAGAGAGAAAGACAATTTGGGTGATTCAGAAGATTGGATGTTTAGATGAGGACTGAAATAGTTTATCTAGACTAACAAAAAACCCATGAGGTATATTTGTTGCCTGTAAATCTTTTGGAATTAAAAAGAAGAATTTTGGATAGGATTTCCTATGGTTGAAGAACACAAGGAAAACTGGACTATGAATAAGATATAGTTAAGTAGGAAATCAGAAAAAGCTTTTTAACAACTAGAGTGCTGTGACTGTGTTACAGCTTTCCAGTAAACCTTATGTTGTCTTTCAGAGGAGAAATACATGCAGGTATTCCTGTAACTGTGTTTGAAGCCCATATGCATTGTTGTGGCATAGTTTCTCTGCTAGCTGCCCTATAATCCAAATACCTATAGCTTTGTGTTAGGCTGGGTATTTAAAAAACTGACCAATAGTTTTCAGTGGCAAGATGAATTGTGATTAAAAATGTCATCATTAGGCTAAATAAGTGTGTCTTTTATTAACTGTAGTTTATAACACACGTATGATACCTAATTATTTATAATTTTGTAATATAAAAATGTGCTTTTAATATCGTGTATATATAATTTTTTTTCTGAAATTTTAGAAAGCATATTCTCCAGATTCTTTTGAGAGCATCACATACATACTTATTTTTTACACAAGCCCTCAGTCTTCTGGATTTTGCTTTCCATAACTATAAATCATTCCACCAACACAGCAAAAATTTTCGTAGTTTCTTTCTCTACTGTTCCACCTCTTATGCTGCCTAACAAACTATACCAGAACAGCTGGGAAAATAGGAGACAAAATTTTTTATTGGAGAGCAAAAGATACTTAAGAGGGAAGACCCAATTTAACCAGAGATGAATTTTGAAGAAATTCTCTCTTTTTTTTTTAAAATTCACATTAATTCATTATCTTCTCTGAGGAACCAAAGGCAAGTAGATGTTTATAATGCAGACAACCAACAAAACAGTTAAAATGAAGTCATAAAATGAGTTCTGTCAAAAGCAACAAAAAATTATTAAAAACCCCAACAAACCAGGAAACATAACAGTCAAAGTTTTTGAGCATTGGCTGTTATTATGTGTCTCCAATGACTTGCTAGGTCTTCACAGAGATTTATAAACTTCAGTTTTGAGCCAGCCCAACTTTGTTCCCATTTAACTGTCAAGGAGTTACTGTGTGGAAATTATAGGGGTGAATTAATATTAATAAATTTGACCAGAGTTAGTGTAGGGATTCATTATGCTACATTACACCAAGTAGGACTAAGTTGACTTTCACAAGTGGACAGAAAGGATAATTGCTGCTTGTTTAAATGAGTGACTCATAAAGCATATAGTCATGTCCCCCCTAAACTGCAGGTCAGAAATAGAGTCAAACTTTTAAATCTGTGAGGTTTGGATCATATCATTCTCATTTACTTTAATAGGATTTGGACTGTCAACCCTACAGGCATCCCATGGACAGTGTTCAGAGATGGGCTGCACAGAGAATTTCTAAAATCTTTTGTAACTTGTCTTCTCATATTTTAGCTGAAAGTTGAGTAGTAAAAATAAAATAGCTCAATGGATACCATGAAGAACATTTCACGTGCTCGTGAGCATCATATATCCCATAGTCTAATGGGAGGTAAAAGAGAGGATGAAATGTATTATAGATAAGAAAGTCTGATCAAAAAAGAAATTACAGGTTCATTTTTGTGAGACGTTCTCTGTGCCTACTGCAGAAAATATTTTGAGTCATTCCATACATTTAAAATTACAAAATGCTTTATACTGCTTTTTTTCTACTCAGCAGAGAAAAAAATGCTCTATGTACTCATCCAGGAGGCTATTCTTGCTGTCCTTATAACTTCCTGGTATAGGTGTTTTTTGTTTTCCCACTGGAGGGGAAAAAAATGATGTAGGCACAAAAACAGGAAAAGGCAGGCATGTCTCATAACGATATAGATTGACAGTGAGAATGGCAAACGACAGAAAGGAATTTCCCAGTTGATTAGAAGTCTTCCTAAGCAACTTGCTCTATCTAAATACATCTAGTGAAAGAAGTCTGCCTAAAATTAATTCTGATGTTACAACAGGATAAGTGAATTGTAGAAATCTATGGCTTTGCTCTTGGGAGAATGTGCCACCAGCCCCATGACATTTTAACTAAATATAGAGGCTGTCAGTTTAAATGTCTCAGCTGATCTCAACTACTGACATAAAGCAAAGAGACAGAACAGGTCTCCAAGATACTTAGGAGTCACACAGTGAAAGGTTGCATGGGCAAAATACCGTACCTTGAACTGTATTTAGAAAAAAACTGGAAGACACAGAAAATGTTACAGGACTTGTGCAATAGTTCTTTGCACATAAAACACTGCTAGTGGCAGAGCAAGTGTATTCTTTCGTAAATATATCTGAGTGCTTTTCATATGCAGATTTTACTTCAGTTGTACACATCAGTAAGTGCTCCACTGGTGACTCTGGTAGCATTTTGTGAACAAAAAAACTGCAACACATACTTTAATGAAGACCACATGCGTTCTGATAAAAGCTGTTTCAGACATTGAAGTTATTTTAAGTAATAAGGCAATCTGAGAAGAAATACTTTAGCATGCTTCTGAAACACTCGTTCTTTTGTAATTGGATATATTACTTCTCTTTGTTTCTGGGACAAGACCAAGCTATATTTATTATATCCACATAAATCTCATTTCTCTTGCATTTGAATTACTTCAGACGTGGTTCCATGTTGCAATGAGTGACCAGACGCATAAAAAACTCTGATGTGTAAATATTTAGATAACAGTAGATTCATTCACCTCTCTAAAAATCCATGTTAAATGTCACACATAAAAACCCAAAACATTTCAAACTCCATAAAACTATTTACTAAGTAATCTAACAAAGAGGAGAAGAATATACACCTCCTCCTACAAGACTAAATATTATTATAACTCACTGTTGATTAGCTGTAAAAAAATCTCATTTTTAATTAGGTATTTAAAATATCCACTTTAGTGCTTAGTGTATATTCATCCGTTACAAAAAAATTGTTTTTTCTGTAGACACATTTTGACACAATGTCTAAATTTTAGGAAAAAAATAATAAAACTAGCTCTTATTTTGGTTGTCAAATGCTGTTATCAGTTAGTGAACTAGAAAGAAGTGTCTTGGACTTTCTAAAAATCCTTCAAGTACGTTCTTTAAAAATTCAATTATTTCCTCTAGAATTCTTTAACTTGCTAAATATTGCTCTTTTTTCTAGCATTTTTCATTAGCATGTGCTTAACAAACTGCTTATGAAAGAACATTCTAATTTTTAAGATGAGAATCTTAAAGCACAGAAAAATCCCTCATCAAGTGTCTCATCTTATTAGCAGAAAAAGTAAAACAGATATCTTGAGTTCTATTCTCCTAGCCCAACTAAAAAACAATTTCCTTCTCCTTCACAAATATCTTGTTGAACTGTAAATGATAATGGAAATGAAATGACAGATGTATTCAAATTTCCATGCACTTTTCTTCAAAAGAAATTCAAGTTTAAAAATAGTTTTAAAGTGTTTTTAAATTTCCTGATATATTAATTACTGAGTCCTGGTTGTTGATTATCTCTGCTCATTTTACTAAGGTGACAAAAGGTCAGTAAAATGTTTCTTTCCTCAAAAGTATAATGTTGTATCCATAGAGTAATTCATGTTAATTCATGGTCATGTGGACTCTCAATCTATTAATTAAATTAATGAGACTTCACTGCTTTCACCCATGCACCCTTAATTAAAAAAGCTGAGAATGAGGGAAAAAAATAACATATGGCATTATCACTGTTGTGCCCAAGAGAACTATTTAATAAGAACTCTAGCCAATTTATTATTAATAAAACCTAGTCATTTTCTCAAAATGCATATGATAATGTGGACAATCTGTGAATATTCTAACTTATAAAATTTATTCACTATTGTCTGCATCAACCTTGATAACTAATGCTTCATACCTCCAGTAACAGTAAGGTGGAATATTCAAAAGCAAAAACTGCAAATCTGAATTTGATTATATCAGAACATATTTGATCAGAAGTCATGGTAAGTAGCTGCTCTTCTGCTGATGACTTTTGGGTATGTAAGGCTCTGTGTCAAATGAGTTTAGCGTGTTTTCTTGACAGACCTGCCTGAAGTGTACTGAAGAAAATATTTACTCAACATATGATTTAGTTTTTTACTGGATCATTTTCTGATGTTGTTGATGTAGCCTAGATTAAATACTAAATCTTGGAGATGAAAGGAAAGAGCAAAAACCAAAAAATATGTGCTTTCCATTGCCATGCAAGCAACAAGAAAGTGAAGGTATTTTGAATAAACCAAATAGTGCCTGTAGATTCCAGGACAGTGAAATTATTGAATTCTCCCAAATTATTGGCTTATTCCATTAAAATTTCCTTAGTCTTAAGAGAAATTAGAGCTCTATACAAACTCTACTTTAGTCTGTAGTGTGCACATGCCACCATCCTGAATAATTCCTGCTGGGAATCTACCAGGTGGCTGTTGTTGAACCCCTGAGGTTCCCTTCAAGATGCCTTGAGCACAACAGCAGGGTCCAGTCAGAAGTGGTGCATCCCTGAGGGTACTTAGATAACCAAAGGAATAGGGATGGGAAAAGAATAGCTAGAAATAGCAAGTCTTTTATTTACAAACATCTAAATTATCTGAGTTTTCCAGAGGTTCCCTGCATGCAACTGCAGCTAAAGAAATATTCAAATTTTATTCACATGAAAAACTCTTAATTCTTGCCACCTTGAGGATGTATAATAGAGCTGTAAGTCCTTGCTTTCAAGGACAGCACAATCAGTCATTTCTCAGTTGTCCTCATTCACGCAGAATCATCTGACTCCCTCTTGGTAGGAGTTCCCAGGTTTCCCCTTTAGGAACTAAATTAACGCTCTGCAGATGGATTTTAGTGGCTGAATTCCAAGCTCTTTGTGTTCATTGGCAATCCATTATATCACTATATATCCAGAATAACTTAATTCAGCTCCATGACTACTTTTCACTGAATGCTTTAAATGCTCAATTCTGCGTTACATTTCTACTAACAAGAAAAAGGTGCAAGCTATTCACACAAAATTAAATATATTATAGCATAGAATTGGGGATACTTAATTAAATGAAAATATGAAAGCAATTAATAACACTTATAAAATTAATAATCAGTGAAACTGTCTTCATAGTGGATATATTGCAGAATGTTTATTAATTTTTTCCCCAAATCATTTTATTTAAAAAAATTTCTTTATTACTAATATAAAAATTATAGTTAATGGCAGTTTTAGAACTGAATGCTAGAACACTTCTTCCTACTTTCAATTGTTCCACCAATTTTCTAGTGGTGGGAAATACCTAAATCTTGCTTTCTATTTTTCATCTTTTCAAATAATAAAAGTTAATAAAAATTATGACAAAGCATGATAATTTTTTTCCCCAACCATGTGGGATTTTTCTCCATATCATGTTTACATTCACTTGGAATGTATCCTGGATGAGGAAACTTTTCGAACATAATATATATGTAGTTAATAATATGTATGTAGTTAATCCTAGGAGTTTTAATAAAACTAAACCATCATTTCTTTAATTAGATTATTCCAATATGATATTCCTCCTCCCAGCACTTTGTTTATCATTCTGGCCTTTCAGAGTGTGTGTTTTTTGCTACCCAGATTAGCTTTCTTTTGCTCTAGTTTCCTGAAACAGCCACAGCAGAGACGAATGTCAGCGACTGCAAAGTAGGGTCAGAAATACAAAAATAAGTACAGAAGGGAAGAAGCAGTTGCAGCAGCACCACTTTAAATCATACTGAACTTTTGTAGAACTTTCAGTTTTTACAATTAACAGTACTTTTATATTTTATATGCACATTTAATTGGCATCTGGAGAAGCTAGACACATTAAGCTATTTTATTTCTTTGTTCTACATGCATTTCTTTCAAATATTTCACTAAGTCTTGGTTCTTCTCTAAACTTAAACTTCTCTAAACTTTTACGTCCTCTTTTCAGCATCTGTTTTGGAATAATATTTATTACTTAATGCAAAACAAAATTAGTGACAGGCCACAATCAAAAGTTTGATAGCACCTTCTGCTTTGGAGACCTAGGACAGTTGTTTTAGGAAAGAATTCATGCTGCACTGTTAAAACCCAGAATAACCTTTCTGACAAATACACAAGGTAAATGTTCACGCTATGCAATATATGGGTAAGACAGCAGCCACTTCCAGCAAACACCTTGAGCAAATCAATTGGACAGACCAGATTTACCTCCTGCTTTACCGTGGAAGAAAGCCAGGCTCCTACTACTTAGCTACCTCCCTTTTCTCCCTTGTAAAATATGCACACACACAGCCATCAGCTCTTTGTCACCCCGACTTCCATTAACATAAAATATTTGCCAAATAAACTGGAAGATTTCACCCAAATTCTAGTATTGCTGTCTTGTCTTATTTGGCTGGAGATAAGCTTGGTCTCATGCACTGTGCACTGAAAAAAAAAAACAAAGAGTGGAAAAAGAGACTTGTGACAGTAAGCAAAAGTATTTCAAGCTAGTCTTCAGCATCTGCTTCAATGCAGCCATTTGCTCTACACAATATCTGTATTCAACTGGCCTGAGTTGTTCAGATCACTAAGAAGACAGGTCTCTAAGATGCTTTATAAATTATTAAAGAGGCATGATGAACAATAAGTGAATAAACAATGAACAATAAGTGAATAAAAGTGAATGAACAATAAGTGAATAAAAATAATCTGAGAAGGAAAAGGAGAAAGAAGTAGTAATGCTTAGAGTGGATCTACAAGTGGAAAAACCTGTGCTCCAGGTCTTGTCTTATGCAAATTCAGACACTCTACACTTTGGTATGATGAAGACTCAAGTGAAAAAATTCTTATGCCTTTCACTTAAGCTGAAAGACCGTACAAAAATAAACTATATATGTACAAATCCAGGTATATAATAAAAAACTGCAGATTTGCTTCAACATCCCCGTTGAAAAAAAAATAATTTTCTGGTCTGTGTTTCAAAACTTGTTTTTTTGTTAAAGAATGCTAAACACATACACAGTATTTACAGCACAGAATAGCATGTAAAGAATAGAAATATATTGTAAGGACTGATCAAAAGTTTATGGATGTCAAGAAATCCTTTTTCCACTGTTGTTTTCTGAGATTTTGAGTAAGACCCCACAAAAAGGATTCAGATTCGGTGAATTTTTTAATCTCAGGTGGTCTCCATGTTCCTATAACAATATACTGCTGTATAGACAGATAAATTCATAATTTTGGTGTTTTATAATATATATAATATATATTTATATAATATATATTTTTATATTTATATATAATATATAAATGCATGATTTTATGCTCTGTTTCCTTATGCTGGTCTTAAACTAAGTCATTTATGTATTCAGTCACTTATCTTTTATAAGGAGCTCTTTGGTTTTAAAACTATTCAGGTGTTAATTTTGTGATTAAATAGTAATTATAATATTCCTAACCCCTGATGCATTATTTTCTCTCAGTTGGAGATCATAAAAAGGGGACAGTGGGGGACACCAGAACTCAATTTTTTAAATTAAAAACTTAGCAGGTCACCTTTTAATAGATTTACCTATGCATAGGGATTTATATATACTCAGTAAAGATATAAAAGTAGATATGGCAATTAAGAATTGTCCTATGGGATATTATCATGTGCAGCCTTCTCTCCCCATCTGTAAAAAGCCAAGAGTTTCCTATCAGATGTCAAACACCCTAAGCACCACTGTCAATAGGCATTAAAGGAGTAATCAGTTTTTAAGACAGGCATAGCTCCATGCAGAATTGGATCCTAGATACAATGAATAGTCATCTCAGGTTTCAAATTATACTTGGAATTGCACAAAGACAACAAAGATAGAGAAAATTTTGCTGTTCCTTTACATGTGGGAAAAGACAGAACTGATTGTACTTATTAGCATGAAAATTCAGCCCTGGAACACCCCCATCCAGGGAAATGAGTAGAAGAGGAAAACTGAAAAGTGATTCAGTAAAAGAAGATATTCCAAACACCAAATCCTTTTGTTTCTTAAAATATATATGGATGACAGTACAGCATTAAATAAAATGTCTAGGATAGAGGACGGGAATCATATATCTGAGGACAGAAGGACAGCTTTCAAGTTAGCACTAGGTGAGGCAAAAACTGCCTCAGAAAAAGACAGAATAAAATTCCACTTTCATTGTATCTTTACCTTTTTTTAAACAGTTATTTGATTTGCCCTTTTTATGCATTTTGCATAGCACATCAGAGAGGGGTTGATTTCAAGAAAAATAAAGGAAGGTATCCGGGAAAGCATTAATGCAATGCAGTGCTCCTAGGCAGAGAATTAACCTGACCTTTATGAAAATAGTCATGGTCAAGTCTTCAATCTTGTAATTACAAGAAAAGTTGAAGAATTAGCCCTTATGAAAAAAGTCATAATTCCTTTAATCACCAGTCTTCAAAATCAATAGTGTTCTTTAGACTTAAGAAGGAAAATAAATTATTGAAATGCAGGTTTGTTATTAAAATGCTAATGAACTGAAAATGGGGACAATCAAAAGTAGATGATTTCACAATATTATTTTCCTAAATTTCTTAATTTTAGGAGTTGTATTCACTACCAATTTATGAGTGTTTAAATGATTGGTTTGAGTGATTTATATCTCCATAAAAATGTGTTTAATGCATTGGTTGCCTCAGTATCTTTCTTTAAAGTATCTTACACACATGAAAACCTTCTATGTTTTTTTTTTCTTTTTATTAGAACCAGGATACTTGTATTCAGAAAGGCACCTGAAGTAATTCAGAACAGTAAATAGTTGTACAGGGAGTTAATAAAGAACTGTGAAGTGGAGCACAGATATAATAAAAAATTATATCACAATAGATAAAAGGTAGGGCAGTGCTTTTCTCACAGGGATTTTGAAAAGGACTTGAGTTCAATTACAGTATTAGGTACTTTAATCCTCCTTCTTTGTTTGCTATAAATAAATCAGAAACAAATCTATCAATTCAACTGATGAACTGCATTCATTATTTTAGACTTCATTAACCCTTAAACTTCTACAGGGATAGCTGTGATTCACCTTGATAGGTCCAATTGAGGCCATTTCAAAGAGTTTGAGAGTAACATAGAAAAGAAACACATATGCTTCCACATGGAATATTCTCTGTTTATTCCTATATACAGAGAACAAAGAACATAGAACAAAGGGATCTTTCTTTGCTCCATATTTCTTTTTTAAAAATAAATCCACAAAGGATTTTATTATTCATATCTTATCAGATTCACCATCATTACTTTGAGTACAAATTATGTTTGGAGTCTAGAGTTGTCTTTGAGTACTTTTGTTGTTGCTCAGTTGGTCAAGGGTCTGGAGAATATCTCTTACAAGGAAAGGCTGAGAGAGCTGAACCTGTTCAGCCTCAAGAGGAGGCAACTGAGAGGGGACCTCATTAATGTGTACAAATATATAAAGCATGGGTGTCAAGAGGATGGAGCCAGGTTCTTCTCAATGGTGCCAAATAATGGGAAAAGAGGCAACAGGCAGAAACTGATGCACAGGAAGTTCCATCTGAACATAAAGAACTACTTCACTGTGCGAGTACTGCATACTGGAACAGATTATCCAGAGAGGTTGTGGAGTCTCCCTCACTGGAGTTATGCAAGAACTGTCAGGATGCACTTGAGTGCAATGTGCTCCAGGATGATTCTGCTTGAGCAGGGAGGTTGGGCCAGATGATCCACTGAGGTAACTTCCAAACTGACCTATCCTGTGATTCTGTGAGTGCATGTGACAGTGGTTAATATTTAATATTTAAAGGGTTTGAATCTTTAAAAGCACTCAGCCTCCACTCCAACCCCTTATGACGTGGAGTGGTGGATTCCACAGGTTCTTATTATACACAAGCATGTCATGCTACCTGCAAGGGAAAAGCAGACAAGTTGTCTTAGCCCTTACTTTAGGACCAATGAGAAAAGAATGCTTCTCCAGGATTACTGAACACCAATGACCTGGCCTGAGCAGTAGCTGTAACTCTGATCAGTGGCCAAGTATTTAAATGCTTTGCATAACAGACTGCTGAGCATATGCAATCAGATCAATGCATCCAGAACACGTAAAGCGTACTGTATGTGTTCTGGCCATCTGTGCAGCTCACAGACATTGCTCAAGGGCAATCCCAATGTGTCAAGCTAGCTGTGTGTGCCTTGTACATCACATACTCCCAGCTTTCTTGAAAGCAAGACTCAAAAAGCAGAAATGGAAGAGATGAATCTCATATAATTTGATGTAGGTACACCCCTGTTACAATCCCCTTGCCTCACTTAGATTGCTTATTACCAGCTATTGCTTTACTGCCATGAGAAAGGGTCATACACCAAAGACTACAATATAACCCAAAATGTACCTTCTGTGTAGTTCACATGCCTATCTTCTAAATAGAAGTTTATTTGCTTCTCCTAATTTAATCAGTCAAAATAAACTTAGATGTTTTCTCCCTTCGTATCTTTCCAGATATTTCTATAGGTTCTTTCTGGAGGCACACACCCTGAAGGGCTGCAGGAAGGTGAATTGACATAGACTGAGTTTTTGTTTTTCAGAACAGGTTACTGTCTTGTTCTCAGCAGTGTTATTTGGACCTAGACCCTGACTGGTAGGAGAACTGTTTCACTGGAGAGGTTGTGAACAGCTTAGAATAAGAAGACAATACATCATTAATGTATCTTGAGGGTTGTGTTAGTTCCTGGATCTATTCAGAATGAAGCCTTTGGGTGTGATTGGAGTTGATTTGTGTAACAATTCATCTTCTCTCAGAAAGGTTTCCTGCTAGACTCACATTCAGAGCAGTGCTATTAATGTGGTGCATACACACTGCTGTCAGTCACAAGGCATAGGAGAGACAGGTAAATATTCTCTTGAGACCAAGACGTGGATACCTCCTGCATGCAAAGCAATCAGTGATAAGATGCTGGTCACATGCATTCAACTGATGAAAGCTAATTTATTGAAAGGTACATGGAAACAAGCTCTTTAAAATAGTATGCCATACATGAAAGAAGACTTGCTTTTCATGTCACAACTCTTTCCTCTTGTGTGACTGAATTTTTTTGTTTCAGCTATGACCTTTCCTGGTCACCATAATTTTATAAAATAAGAAGGCTTTACCCACATATCCTGTATAAGAAATGAATGTAGTTTTCAAAATAAAATTATTATAATTTCATGCTGCTTGCTTACCAGAGATTTACTGTCTTGGAGCTGTTTGTAATTCTCACCCTGTATCATCAGTTCTAGTACTGCTGGAATAGAAATCATGTGTGTGGGAGTCTGCCAATGGTGTTCTCTTCCTCCTACTTTTAAAAAGAAAAATGAAAAAAACCCTCCTACCTAGGTGTGCATTTGATTTGTTGCTACTGCTCCTCATTGTCCATGACTCTTCAGAAATAGAATCATAAAATCAGAGAAGAGTTGAGGACTAAAGGGACCTTGAAAGATCATAGGGTCCAAACTTCCATGGAAAAGGGGGGCCAGTTGAGATTATTTAGCATCCTGTCTAGTTGTGCCTTGAAAACCTCTAGTGATGAGGACTTCACCACATCCCTATGGAAGTTGTTCCAGTGAATGATTATTGTCACTGTAAAAAATTTCCATATTATATCAAGATAAAACCTCTCTCAATGCAACTTGTGCCCATGCTCCTTGTCCACTCCATATGGCTTCTTCCCTATGGCCTCTGTCATATTAGTAGACACCCTTTAGGTACTTCAAAACTGTGATAAGATCCACCTGAACCTTCCTTCCTTAGGGTGAGAAGACCTAAATGGTGTCTCCATTAGTAAGTATACCAAAATATGCAGTCACTAGGCTCTTGACTATCACTAACTTGCATAGAGTAAGACACATTTTGTCCTTGACAGCTTTGAAAATCTCTTCTGCCTATTAAACAGACATATTAACATCTTGGGCAGCACAGCATCTCAACTGACTGATTTGCACATGTTCGACTTTGCCTTTACAGGGTTTTTTTGCCTGCTAATTATTCGTATTACTTCATTTCTGAAGAGAATTTTCAAATTAAAATAACATGTCAGCTATTTTTTACCATTTGTTTCATCGCCTGCATTATTTTTTCTTTTATTAGATCTACTTTCTCCCCAGTTAATCTTTTACTACTCATGTATTTGTTTAAGACTGTCTCTTTCCCATTGACCTCTATGGTTAGCCTCAACACATTTTGATTTTTTTGCTGCCTTTATCTTATCCTCAGTACCAATAATATGCATAATATTACCTCTAAATCCAGATAGCATTATTATCATTACAAGTCAATGAATGCTTTCACCTTAGATAATAGTTTTTGCTGGGAAGTAAATTCAAAGATAAATGTGTTAAGAAAGCATAAATTATTTTGCTTGAAGACTCAGCAGGTACTGAGTCACAATCCATTAATCTTTTCATACACTCCTCAGCACGAACAATTACCATTCCACTATAATGAGCCTACAAAAGTAAGTCTAGTGATGCTAAATATTAAAATTTAAAATGAGTAGATAATCAAAATTTTAGAGTGTATTTGGAGAATCTTCTGAATTGATAGCCAGAACTAAAATCAATTCAATACATATACACAGAATCTTACCATTAACAGCAAATAATGCATTTTCAATTATGAATACTATCCCATAAGATCTAAATTACGAATGTGAGCATAATTCATGCTGGTGATAAACTAGATTTATATTGATGTAGCTTCATTGCCAGCAGCAATGAGACATCTGCATAAACCTAGAGTAATGCACTATTATGCTGTTCCTTTTACTAGCAATGGACACAGCTATCTATGTAGCCACTGGTTCACTTGTATGAAACAGAACAATGAAAAAATCATATCCAGAAAGATGATTTAATGTTACAAAGCATAATAATTTTTTTTACGTGATTTACAAATCGTGTCAAACCTCATGACAGCTGTCACTGCGCTTTTCATAAAATCTAAGTGTGGGTCAACAGACCCAGTGTTGGTCAACCCTCTTCTATAAAATATCGTTGGATAATTTGGATTAGCTGCTGATGAAAAAATAAGGTTATATACTGTGAAGTGTCTGTGAATTTAAAAACCTTAATAAACATTTTCTCTAGTTATGTCTATAAAAAATCAACCTCTGTCACTACATCCAATTGGAACATAAATCTGTATGAAGCTGGTGTGCAGCAGCAGAGCCATTGGAAAACGTGATCTCGAGTTAAAAGTTGCCATTTACCCATGTGGTATTGAAATATATTAAAGTTTTGATAAACAGGAAATTGGGTCTGGTCTTCTCTAATTTTGTCTCTTAATTGAACTCACAATAAATAAGCATAGTATCGACGTGAACAAGGGGTTCCAATTGCTTGGAGGTTGATTTGTTTCGATTCCAAGATCATGGTTATTTCAACAGCTGTAAGAAGCTCGGTCATTAGAGCAGTGTTCAAAGGCAACTGGAGATCCTTAAAGAAAAGCTTCATCCCTTTTCCATTAGAAAATGAGGCAATCACTTAAATTTATTTCTTAATATTCATTAGTATTTCAATTATAGTAGAAAAGGATACAACAAATAAAATGAAGACTAAACACTTATACGGTCAGATAATGCTTTTAGTTAAGATAAATTTATACTTTGGGCCTTTCATCTTCTTTGGGAGCTCTTGCTGTGCAGGAAAATGGAAACTGAGTTCCAGTTCAATGAGTTTTCTTCAATTATGTCTGGATTGTCATTAAACTCATATTAAAAGATTCAATATAGCATCATAAGGCTTTAGATCAGGCCTACATTAGAGAGTGAAAGACTGCTTCTTGCTCTCACATAATTTCCTGTAGTTATCTGTCTCCTATGATTTAGGGATGAATATATGTAGCCTTTGGATTATACATTTGTCCTCCTGCCTGACACTCCCTCCCCCTCTCAAACAGCTGAGACCATGTTAAGCCTTTCTTCAGAACAGCAAAAAAATCTTTCATTAATTTCACAAGAATGCACTTATACTTCATCTGAGAATTAAATTTAATTGAGATGTAGAGAAAAGTGCCTTCCAAGGAAATTCAGGTCATCTTGAGAAGTATGCATGAAAAAGTTTTGATACCTTGGATGTTTTGGAATTGCCTTTCCCACTGGCTGTAGAAGCTTAAGGTGACCAACCTAGACATCTAAAGTTAGGTGAAATGAAGAGTAACATTCATCAACCTTTGGAAATCTGAAAAATTTTATTTTTGAAAGCAAAATGAATTTACTGAAAAAAATCAACAAGACACTGTATTAAAAATATGTGGTTTGCTAAGTTTCCCTTTCCTAACAATAAAATTCTTGCTCTAGCAGTCTGAGAACATATGACTTTAATCAAATGGCATATTAAGTTAGGACAGATGAGTAACTCCCAAAACATACTCAGCAACTGTTAGCATTTTGCTATAGCAATCATCCTCTTTTTTTTAATATATAAGTTATCAGAAATCATTACACAAAAATTTATAATATCCTTCTTGCTCTGTCATTTCTGGGAATTTCGGCAAATTTCTGAGCTATTTTGGATAGATTAGATAGGTCTCATGGCATATTTATTTTCTCTGATGAGATGAATCATGTTGAGGTCTGATGTATTATATCTGAATAGGAAACTCACTTCCTACTTGATTTATATGAAACATTTAATGGGCAGAAACGTGTCTGAAAATATTTGCTAAATTAAAGGCAGAAAATTCAAAGCATTCCTGCATTTGAATTTATTACAATGAGGTGGACTAAAGCTATTTTTCCATACATACCAAACAAACAAACAAACAAACAACAAACAAACAAACAAAAAAAGAAAGAAAGTAGCAAAAAGAGCAATAATCTTTGTCCAGAATACATAACGTATCACAGAAAGAAACACAGCTTGACCTATAAGGGCTGCAGAGTAAACACTGTCTGACCACTGCTCTTACTCCCCCTTTTGCCTCCATATCTTTTGAATTCTTCGCTATGTACAGCTAGCTGCTGCTCAGGTAGTGATTGTAGCATCCCTCTGAGAAACTCAAGCAATCCAGTCTCCTCTTTCCCAGTTAATGCTGTCACCATGGCAGTGTGGTATTAGGAGAGGTTTTCACTTCTGTCTCCATCAGAGAAGCTGAAGTCACCAGCTCCAGAGATGGATGGCTGCAGCTGTGGTGAAGACCCTGGGTCAACCCCATGCCAAACATCCTCCTGTTTTGCTGGTGGTAGACTCGTGGTGACCATACACAAGTAAGCCACTTTTTTAGAGGGGCCTATTTCTCTGCATTAATGATATGACAACAACATATCAGATCCTTTACATTGCTGTGCTCTGCTAGATCTTGCTGTTCATGGGGGGCTATGGTGCTTTATGAGTCACTTCAGCAATCTGATTACATAGCTATAACTACAAATTATGATTGTGTTGGCAGCTTCAGGGTTGAATTTTTTATTTCAGTCCTATAATGGAATACTTTACTGAGAAGCCACAAGCTAAGAACATCTTCAATTCAAAAAAGATGGGAGGTGGACACAAACCAGCAAGACATAGAGAAGATGATTCCATAACAAGACTTTGGATGCTCCTCAAAAAACCTCTCTATGACCATCATTATCTTTCCCTCACTTCCAGAAAGCCAAACCTCCTCATCTGTGGCAGTCAATCAAAATTAAACTGAATGAAATATTTAGTGTATGTTAGAGGTGAGACTTTGAGTCATGCACTCTTTTTTTTCTTATAACTTATTCTTTGAACAACAAATCTTAATTCATTTTAAAGATAAATTTAATTTTGAGATTAAAAACAACTGAAGATTTTACGCTAATACAAAATGATATGTATTGAAGTAAACAGGACAGTGATAAATTAATTCTAAAAAACTCATGGTTAAATATTTTAAGTTTATTAAGCACTGAAACTGACTGATTTATTTTAAGAAATTATTTACAGTCATTTAGCTTCCACCTATTCATCTATGTTTTAGCTGTATTTTCCACAATTTCTGCAAGATTTCTTTCATCTTCAGAAAAAAATTAAAATAAATATTAGCGATTAATTAATGACTGTATATATAGCATTAGGGTAATGTAATAGTATAAGAGTGAATATAAAAATCAGTCAAGATCTATATACAAAATTTTTTTTATATTAAATCATGTATTTCAGAAATATTTCACTTACCAGTTGAACAGAGAGCTACTTTTTCCTGTTATATTTACCAATGAAAATATCTTAATTGTTCTGTCATTTTAAATTCTCTTATGAGTAGTAACTCAAAACAAGAATACACAAATAAAGATCACAGTATGCCAATGCTCATATAGTAGAATGTGAATTGGCCTTTGGAAAACAAACAAAAAACAACCCAATATTTACTATTTACAAGCCTGCTTGATTTATCATTTATATATTTTCACCAGTCATTCAACTGGTAGTCAAGTTGAAATGGGCTGATTTTCTAAGTGTGCCTCACTTTTAAGGAAATGAGCACCAAAATGGATGTTAAACTGTGCAATATACATAGTGACTCATGTCAAAACCCACCATATTACACCTCAGTTTATGCTATCCAGGAAAGACCTTTGCCCAGCAAAGGAAAACCTGGG
Organism: Pyrocephalus nanus; assembly: GCA_038380795.1. Classification (NCBI taxonomy): domain Eukaryota; kingdom Metazoa; phylum Chordata; class Aves; order Passeriformes; family Tyrannidae; genus Pyrocephalus; species Pyrocephalus nanus. The sequence goes on along the minus strand of CM076259.1, from coordinate 75,139,433 downwards.
GTTTGGTGATGCTTTTTTCTAGCTGTGATTTGTCAGATAACTGTTCTTGTTCTAGTTCTAGTTCTTTCTGTAAATCACTTCACTCTGCTTTCTCATGCAAAAGATAGATGAAATCTATAGGCATGAAGTTTTACAGAAATGCTAAAAGAGCACAGCAGTAGTGGGTGTTATAATGCTCAGCAGCACTTTGTCCATGACACTTCATCATTGACAATGCTGCATGGAGCAGAATCATTACTGAACTTTTAGAAAGCAAAGGCAGAAGTGGAAAGAAAATTAGCAGGTCTGTCTGCTGCTGTACAAAGTGTTTGTGACAGCAGCAGAGAAACCTGCCTAAATGCTCAGGCCAGGTGCCTGAACATAGGAAGGAGAAAGCGTGATGCTCTGCCAGAATCAGTCTTGGGGAAAAGAGAGAGAGAAATACATGCAGAAAGCCCAGACAACTCATTGAACACATAGTGCCAAATGGCTATGATTAGTTGAGATCATGAGGAGAGAGTAAGAAAATGGTCAAGAAAGTGGGAAGATATATCAGTCATACTCACTTGACTGGTTACAATAGTCTGTCCTCCAAAGCACTGCTTGCTTTCTCAGGTATTGACATAGTATTCCTAGCATTGTGTCCATACTTCCCAGCCTCCTCAGGTACAGGCTCAAGTCACAGGTGTTGTTTTTTTCCTGTGTTGGCTTGCCTGTTAGTCTATTCACGTAGATCTTCTTCCAGTACTGAGTGGCATCAAATAACTAGTATTTTTTCCTGAACTGGGTGTCCATAACAGCAATACCAGGCTTTTCAATCAGCACTCTTGGTGCTGCTGACCCTGAACTAAAACATGTGAATAGATTAATCCTGGGATGAGCAGGGAATCTACAGAAAGGATAGTGCAGAGTGTAGAAGAAGCAAATAAGAACAGGGGCTGTGGACAAAATGCAGAAAAAATAAACAGAAATAGCTCCTGGTAACTTCAGAATGAGGATAGACAACTCATATTGAGCTTTTTTTTTTTTTTTTTTTTTTTTGATTAAAGCTCAGATCACTTTGCTGGAAAGGAGAGGGAATGCAAAGAGTTTAAATATTATTTCCCAGCACAATATATAGGAAGGTTGAGCCAATGTTTAGGTCCTCTGAATCACTGGTCACAGTAGATTGCACTAGCAATGGCAAAGAAAAGAGATATATGCTAATTGGTGCTTAAAAGGAATTTATCCCCAGGAGCTAATTTCACTATCTTTAAGGGTAATAATAACTGCTGCTCAGTTCTGACATATGTAACAGCATTATACTTAAGAGAGATTCATTTGGCTGGTGTTATCATGTTAAATGGTATGTGGCCATTGGTAAACAGATGTAAAATTTCCAGGCTTTCAGTTGGAAAACGAAAGCAGAGAAATAAAGATGAAGTCAAGTGAATAAGATCTTTACTCCTGAGCCCTTATTTATGAAGACATGTCAATTCAAGATATATTTAAACTTTGCAGATCAGAACACTCCATTAATTGGAAGAAACAATGAGTGTGGGAATCTACTGTATAGTGACATAAAATTTAGCATCACTTACAACACTAATACAGATGTCAAAAATTTTCACTTAACATATGTTCTCAGTGCAAGCCCTGTGACCAAAGGGAAAAAAAAAAAAAAAAAAAAGACTAAGATGGTAAGAAAAGTCCGATGAGAAGCCATAAGTCTCAATACCTTGTTTTACCCCTTTTCTCTTCTCATTGCTTTTACCTGAAGTGCACCATATATGTGAACTATATGGGAGACTCTTTAGTATGTTTTATACTGTCAAAATGAGTAAGTCCAAACAGGCAGTGGGAGGCCTCTTTGAGGGTTTAGTAGGGTTTCCCCCAGCTGTACCGGCTTTCCAGTTTTGCAAGAAACACATGGGAATATGTTTTGGCACATACAGAGACATCCAAAGTATCTTCTCTTACATATGGACCAACACACTAAGAAAAGCAAATAGCTTTTGCCATGCATGGAATTTTGTCCCTTCCTCTTCACTCCTTGGATGAATAGACATATTTTCAGACCATAAATCCAACAGCTTCCATTGAGGAAAGAAAAAGATTAAATGAAAAAACAGGCAACCTATCCATACTTCAAATTTTTTCTGTGTTAAGAAATATAGAAGCGTTCTACTTCATCAAGCAGAAGCAGTGAAGACAATGTGGAAACAACCCATTCTTCATTGTTCCCTTTAAAGGTTTTTTGAGCAAAGTGAAAATAAGCTGAAAGAAAACAAGTCCAAATTCATCTAAGGAAACTATATGAGAACATTGGCGTCTTCTGTAGAAAGTGTTGTACTCTTCTAACTGCTAAAAAAAAACCCCAAACAACTCCCAAACCTTCTATTATTTCGTAATTACCTGGCAGTAGAAAAAAATGGTCAAGGCATCTGAAGAGTCCATGTCCCAGAGAGCTTCCAAATTGAAATGACTTCTGACCTTACTAAACATATTCTGGGATAAATGTGTTCTGTGCTGTTGGCTTCCACTTTAAGCAGCTGCTCTTGAGTCTGTGGACTGCACAGACTGTAATACAGATATGACATACATAGCTTATCTACTAAAAAAAGCTTTGTAAAAATCTCCATTCGTGATATAAACAGAATTAGCAGTGAAAAAGTCACATTCACCCCCACCTTTAAAAACCCAGTGTATTAGTAAAGTCACTAAATACCTTTTATTCAGTGTTCATGTTAATATTTTTAGAAAGCAAGATTGACTGTATCATTTGCTTCAAATTTTCCTTATAACCAGATGCTCTTTTGAGACCAGAGTCCTGCTGACTGGCACAAGAAGCATCTGGCCAGCTGTCAGGATTGATTTGGCTCAGTAGAAACCAGCAGCAATAACAGAATGGAGGAAGGCTGCAATTACACTAGGCAGTAACCTCTCCAATTCCAATAGTTGGGAGCATAACCAAACACCCTTGACACCTGGTAAAAAAAAAAGAGCTGATATAATGCTTGGTTCCTGCATAAGTGATAAAAGATTTCATATAATTGCACCGACACTGCCTTGTCAGCACCCTAAAAAAATCCTGTTGAAAAGTGGAAACCTGAGAAGAAGGATATTCAGAGACAAATTAAAACAACCTGCATTTCCTCCCTAATCCTTTCCACTAGCTGCCTCATGCATAAGCTTTCACATGTTTTATTCTGTCTGTTAATGACTCAGATTTGCAGTGTCCTTGTAAGACATTCTTTTGGAACTTTTTGGACTTTGCTTGAAGTATTTGAATCCTCACAGGACAGAAAACACAGACTTTAAAGAGAAATAGGCTGGAAGGAATCTTTCCGCTGCCTTCAGTGAGAGCTGGCACCAGCTGCAGTCAGCTGGCACGTGGTGGACTCCATGGCAGTATGTATGTGTCACTTGTTTGTTGTCAGCTCACACTGACATTAACCAGACTGCGAGGTGAGAAAATACAGGGACAGAGGGGACAGAACATATCTATAATACTCAGATGCTTCTGTTTGTATTTGAAGGCCATTCTATTCTATGGTACTGAGAACACCTGTATAAATATATGGTTATTTAATCTGTAAGACTGCAAGATGTCTAGAGGACTTTAAAGAACAGAGCTCCTGAAGACAGCAGGAATGTAAAATACCACCAAATTATCTTTTAGAAATCTAGGTCCACTACCCAAACCTAAACGGAACTATTTCATGCTTAACCAGGTTTCAGTCTGTCACAGAGCCAATGGCAGCTTAATAACTTCATTGAGAGCATGTGCAAAAGTGCAAGAGACTGCAAACTTCCTCTTGTGCTACAGGAAGGGAGTACTGCTCTTTCAGTAGAAATACTACACTTTTTTCTGAGTAATGTAACCTAGATTATGTTAAATTCTTTACAGAATACACAGAATTTAAAAACTTCTGGAAAGCTTAGATAAATATAGAACTTGGGTAAAGAACAAGATTTTCCCCTCTAAAGAGCAAATTTATATCTTAAAAAAATGGATAGCTTTCAAACTACTACTAGATATATTATGGTAAAGCTATTTTCCTACTGCTGTGTATGTGGACTGTTTTACCTTTAATAGATGTATTTCTGTCATGGAAACAAACACACATCCCAATACATCTCCATTAAATACGTAAGTAGCACACTAGTATTTTTCCTAGGCACTACTTGAACATCGTTCTTCATTAGAATATCCTGGCTTGTTCTAAACACTCTTCCTTTACACATATAGATGCATCATTCTTTGACAGCCATGCTGGAACAACTGGTTAAAAAATCTTCAAGAAAGGCAGTGAAACACATCTGCATCCCTAAGGTCTAACTGATGAAGACAGTGTGCTTCAATGGTGCTGCTGCCATTGTCATAAAGACTTGGTGTTTTCCATGGCTAAGCATGCAAGTGGTTAGATACTACCCAAAACCTCATCACTTTTATTTATTGGTACTAAAAAGTCAAAGAAAAATTACATCTGTTTTGTTTAATATCATCTCTTACTATACTTGTTTACTTTAGGAGCTAAAATGCTCATGACACTGCATTTCTTTCTAGGGCAATACACACTAAAAGTTTGGCTTGACTCTGTTAATGCATCATAACTCCTGTGGAAAGCACAAAGACTTCCCCGGACTGATAAGAATTTGTATTGTCTTGAATGATTAGGACCACTGAGTTTTCTCAAAAAACAATAAATTACAACTTCACATGATATGACTGAATTCTCCATAATTCCTTCACACACACACACACAAAAAAAAAAAAAAAAAAAAAAAAAAAAAAAAAAAAAAAAAAAAAAGAAAGAAGAAGTTTGGAGGGGAGCTCCAGAGGTCATCTGGACCAATTCTGCTGCTCAAGCAGGGCCACCAAGACTTGGTTGCCCAGGACCCTGTTCAGAAGACTTTTGAAGATCTCCAAGAATGATGAATGTACAACCTATGTGGGCAACCTGTGCAAGTGATCATTCACCCTCACAATTGAAAAGTGTTTCCTGATGTTCAGAGGGAACCCTCTGTCCTTTGGTTTCTGCCTATTGACCCTGGTCCTGTCATTGGGCATCACTGAAAAGAGACTGGCTCTGTCCTTTTTATACTCTCCCTTTGGACATATATGGATGACATTTCCCCTAAACCTTCTCTTCTCCAGGCTGAGCAGTTCTAGCTCTCTCAGACTTTCCTCGCACGTGAGATGTTCCTGACCTTTAATGACTTTTGTAGCCCCTCACTGCAGTCTCTCCAGTATGTCCATGTCCTCTGTAACATATAGCCTGTATGAAAGGTTCAGTAGGTTTTTGCTATGTAATCAAATTTAGAATATTCAAATTATTACAAAAATGTTATATATGAATTTAAAAAATCTGAATAAATCACTTGAAGATTAAAAGACAGAAAAACAAACATGTCAACCAAAATTAAAAAGCAGCCAGATGTTCTCTAATCTGCTATTGGTTTCAGGTTTTATAGAAAAAAATTAAAGTTGTAGAAGAGGACAGAATGCTATGCCCTATTTTTTCTAGAATGGATTCTATTAAGCAAAGAATAAAGTGTCTGTTCACACCCTCTTAATAGTTTAAACCATTGGATCAATAGTGACGGATAAAACTAAACCACTTAAGAAGGTATTGCATTAATAAAATCCCTTGCACCTGTGTCTGCAGAAGGGGATAAACAGCAGATTTTCAGAGGGTGATTAAGAGAGCATCAGGTTCCAGTGAAAGGCTTAAAGGGGACAAATTAGCCTTTGCTGTACATGGAGATAAGGCAAAGGGCTGCAAGGCTGAGCTACACATTACAAGCTTTTACAGGCAGATTAAAAGGTTTTGGGTTTTTTAAAGATGCCATGGGGATATCATATGACAAAATATCTTGAGGCTGTTTATATAACTAATAAAAAAGATGGTAAACTGCTGTGCTGGAGCTACCCTTAGGGCTGCTTGTTGATCTTATTTATTGCATCCAGAATTACACTTGATTCATAGCTGTTCTTGTATTCATTCTGTAGAAAGCCTTCTGGGACACGTGGAGAAAATGTGAGGATTCAGTATGATTTTATTGCATTTTAATATGAAAATGTACTAGTTGCAATACTGGTATGAGCTTATTAGTTTATAAATTTGAACAAGTCTCAGTCACTGAATCCCCTATGTTTGTGCCCTTCACATTCTTATTCATTCTTAGATGGCCACTGCCTTCAGAATTTCACAGAACTCTGGCCCAAGGAAACCCTTTTCTCACCTAGTCTCACTTTTTAGACGTGCATATCCACACAATTTTACCCCTATATTGTCACAACTAACTTTCTGTGGTTGTAATCAGCAAGTAATGAGGGAGATTTGGCTCGCCATGTGTATCACAAAAGGTTAGTAGGTAAACTTGAGTAACAGGTCTTTGTAAGTATTTAGAGGTGGTTCTAAAAGAGAATCAGAAAATGACAGTAAATGGTCAGTTTTCACTGTAGGCGGAGAACATCAGTGATAGCCCATAAGAGTTTGTGTTGGGCTCCATACTATTCAACATATTCATAAATTACCTAAAATATTGGTGAAAAATAAAGTGAAAATATTGCTGATGATACTGAGCCATCTGAAGGAGCAAAGACCAGGGCCAATTATGAAGGACCCACCAAAGAATCTTAGGGGATTAGGGAAGACAATAGCTAGCAAATTGCAGTCAAGTTTAGATAAATTTAAATTAATGTTCATGGCAAAGAATCATCTTGCATTCTGAATTCTGAGTGAATCACTGTTAATCAGAGAAATAGTCTTGAGGCTATACCAGAGAAAATCATCAAGATATTAGGTGAATCTCAGTAACAATAACCACTGAGTTTTTAGAAATGAAACACAGAATAATATGGAGAATGTCATTCTAAAGCTGTATAAAACACTTTGTTTTCTGTCTGTGCTGTAGGTATCCAGAAAACAAAATGATATAGAGGAATTGGATAAGGTTAAGAGAAGGGTAACAAAGAATATGAAAAGCCTGAAACAGTGTCTTTACAAGGAATAACTAAGTAGTCTGGGGCTCTTCTGCTTGAAAAAGAAATGACTGAGGGGGAAATGATAGAGCATGTAGAGAACTGATCTATTGTTCTCTGCCCCTTGACAGCAAAGGAACTAGTAGGCATCAAATGAAGCTGTCAGTTGTCAGGTTCAAAACATGGTTACAGATAGACTGTGCATCACTTTGACACAGAGTGTTGTGGATGATAAAAATGTAAATGGGTTAATAGGAAGACTAGACAAATTCATGTCAGAAAAATCCATACAAACCTTTTCAGCCTCAAGTAGTCTAGTAGGCTAGAAGTATTACCATATGCTGTTGAGGTTTTTCTCTGGACAATTGCTTTTAGTATCTTTTGGATAAAAAGACCTTGTGCCAACTTAATTTTTAGTTAATCTTGTTTTATGTCCTAGTATCAATTGCCCCAGTGATGCCAATGTCTACAAAACCTAACAAGAGAGATGCCAGCAAAGAATGAAGACAGTAAAGGTGTTTATTGAAAACAAGAAATAAAACTCATTCTTTCTCTCCTTTTTTAACTGTCTTTAGTGAATTGTTGCACCTAAGGTTATCTTTAAAATCACTTTATATCTATAAATTAAATTTTTGTAGTCTAATATAGGTAATCACTCTTACCCAGACAAATTTTCAATCAACTACATTGTACTGTAGGAATTTGTGAGATTAATAATACAGTATACATGGGACAAAGAAATAAAACATCTTCTGACTTCAGCTGTAGGTGGCATGGCATGGAAGAATATAACTGTAGAAAAGTGACTCAAGTGGGCATGAGGTTTGACCTGCCCTATTACTAAAAGTACAGATGTTTACATGTGAGCTATACTTTTCTAAATTGCCACTAAAGTCAACACAGGCTCAAGGAATACCTCCAAGAGGAGTAACGGAATGATTCAACCAATAGGAGTTTTCTTATATAAAAGAATACCATGCCATTTGAAGTGCCCAGAAGCATTTTCTCTGATATGACAGATATTATACTAGACATACAACTGAACTGTATTCTTCTGGACTCACAGCTGGAGGTCTGACAGTATGAATGAAAGCATCCCAAATGTTTAAGCAATTTAATCACATTCTGTGTGTTTCCCTGAGTATGACATGATCAGTCTCTACACTTCATCAATGATAACAATTATATTTTCATTCATCCATTAAGAATTGAAAAGCATAGCATAGCATTTAATAGAATAAATGGAATAATTCCAGTTGGAAAGGACCTACAATGACCCCTTAGTCCAAATGCCTGACCAGCTCAGGGCTGATCAGATTAAAAACTGCTATTAAGGACATTGGCCAAATGGCTCTTTAACACTGAGGTATTGTTCACCTCCCTAGGACGCTTGTTTCAGGGTTTGACCTATTTCTCAGTAAAAAATGTTTCCTAACATTCAGTCTGAACCTTCCCACGTGCAACTTTGGCCCTTCCCACATACCCTTTCACTGGATCCCAGTGAGAGGAGATTAGCGCCTCCCTCTCCACTACCCCTCCTCAGGAAGCTGTACAGAACAGTGAGGTGGTTCCCCAGATTCCTTTTCTCCAAACTAGACAAGCTAAAAGTCCTCAGTCAGTCCTCACAGGAGATGATTTTCAGTCCTTTGAACAGCTTTGTTGCCCTCCTCTGAATGCAATCAAGGACCCCAACATCCTTAAATTTTGGGGCCCCGATCTGCACAGAGCACTGGAGTTGAGTCTGCACCAATGCTGAATACAGAGGAATGATCACTTCATTTAACTGGCTGGTGATGCTTTATTTGATGCACCCCAGGATAGGATTTGCCCTCTTGGCTGGCAGGACACACAGCTTACTCAAATTCATCCTGCTGCTAATCAGCACCCCCAGATCCCTTCCTTTAGGGCTGCTCTGCAGCCACTGCTCTCTCAATTTTTACTTGTACCCAGTGTTACTCTGTCCCAGCTGCAGAGTTTGGCATTTAGACTTGTTAAATTTCATCCCATTAATCATAGCCCAATGCTCCAATGTATCCAGATCCCTCTGCAAGACCTTTTTTCCCTCAGGTGTCAACAGCAAATCCCATTTTGGTATCATCAGCAAACTCGATAATGGTGTGTTTGGGTCCTGCACCCAGACTGTCGATAAATATGTTGAATGGGTCTGTCCCCCAGGACTGAGCCCCAAGAAGCACTGCTGGTGACTGGTCACCATCCAGATGTAGCCCCACTCACTACAACCCTTTGAGCTCTGCCAGCCAGCCAGTTCTTCACACATCAGGTACAGTATTAGTAACATGTAAACATTTGCAAATGGATGTAAAAATAGACAAACACCTAAAAACTATAATTCTAAATATTTACAGTGTAGTTAGGGTTGACACAAAATTCCACTGTGATAACATAAAATGTATTTTCATACTTCAAAATTCATTGTAAATACTTTATTTGGAAGCTATGTGTAATGAAAATGGCATTTTCTGAAATTGAACTAAGGATTGTTGCAGTAGTTTGTATCAGGTTAGAACAAACCTTAACATATTCAAAATGAAATAAAGAGATATAAAAGCCATCTCATTATTCAGTAAGCCATTTATAATGAAATACGCATTTTTAAATAAAGAGAATGCATTAGCAATAGTGAATATGCTAAAATTATTCCTTTCTCTAAACCTGTTGTAAGTTATGCATGTTTATAAATGTATTAACTTTCCCTAAGTCATTAACAGACAATCCTTTAAGACACTTTGAGAAATCTATTTTTGATTTATGTCTATTATCGTCTCCAGTTAAAGCAAGACTGTGTAACATTTTAAAATGGCACAATTGTTTGCAATTAATACTCCTTATTTTAAAAATCTTTTAAATATGAAAGAAAACATTATTGAATTATTTATAGCAAGGAAGATAATGCAGTTGTACTTTGAAAACAACTAATTTTTCTGTCATAGTTTTTATGCTATTAAATTTTCCACATCTGAAGGATACATATAGTGTTGATAAATTTTAAGACTCTGATGTCAAGATACTCTGGCGTATCTCCTGATTCTTCATAAAAATACAGAATATTTGCAATGTTCTTTATTCGAACATACAGTCTTCACTTGCCAAAGTAATAAACCCACAATATTTGTAAAGCTGCCTTGAGAACCTTGGAAAATAATACAGAAATCTGGAATATATCACTTTTTATTAGGTGACTTTGCTGAATATCCCCACAAGTTCCTGTCTCTTTTTATGGCACAATATAATTTATGGCTTTTACATTTTGCTACAGATACCATATATTAATAGGACTGGAAAAACATTTTGTGGATTACTGTGGATGCAGAATTTCAGGAACTGGATGCTGTGAAAGTGCTTCAGGACTATATTTCCGTGCTAGGCTTGCCTGCCTGCCGTGGGAGATAGATCTTTGATCTGCCCAAGCCCTAGAAGTGCTGTTTGCAAGGCCCCCCCAACAGGCTCTGCAAAGACGCGTCTGCCAGGGGGCCGCTCGCTGCTGGCCAACGCAAGCATCTCAGAATTAAGAGTGAGGAACTTGCAGGAGTACAGGGATAGGCAGGCATTATACTGTGAGCTACCAAAAAGGTAGCCTACCTTATGTTTGTTGAATGCAGGATACACCCTTACTGGGTTGGTTTTTCATGTTGTTTTCCATCTTTTACTTCCTGTCTAGAGTCTTTTTTATGCATGACCCTGGGACTGAGACAAAAGTTGCAAGAAGGCTGAGACAGAATGAATGAATGCTTTACATGCATTTTGAGAATGGTGTTGTTGTTGTTTTAATAGAATAACAGTCACAGATTTATTTATAAAAAGTAAGAAAAAAGGGAATATTTCAGCCAAGGGAGAAAAAGTGGTATTACACTAATGTAATATGTAATTTTTTCATAGTGCTGATACATTCAGCTCTATTCTTTGTTAAACTATCATATCCTAGACCTCACAGATCACTGGATTTATATATTTAAGTCATTTTTAATAACAGGAATTGTGCAAATGATGAGCACTCTTTGTGTTCTGCACTTCCAGTTTCCTTTCATAAATTGCATGTCTGATTTTGTTCTCCACATATTAGGTCAGAATGATGTCTTCCTGATTTCCTTCTTCCTGCCTCAAAGGCCACTGAGGAAAATGTAGGGATTTTATAGCTTACCTGTTGCTGAAAAATGCACAGGGAATGACATTAGTATTTAGCAGCTGTAATGTATTGAATAATCAGGGAAGTAACTTTCCTCCCAGTCCTCCCTCAATAGAAGATTTAATATTAAATGGCAGCAAATACCTAAAGAATTTTGTTACCAGTTTCACCAGTATCATATTTGCATATGGACTTAGAATTTATTTTCACGATGACAGCAATTTAGGAAAATAATTCCATGCTTTTTTATCTTTTTAGACAGCTTGGACCGGCTATGTATCGCTAAGCTGTGAATGATGGGGTTTTACCTACACTGCTCTTTCAAACAGAAAGATATAATAAATGCCTAAAAATACATATTTGTCTTAGCTAGGTCTGTATCTTGAATCTTAGAGAAGGAGGGGAAGTAGAGTTATTTTGTAGGGTTCTAATTATGGCATAATTTCATGCTGAACTGTGAAGGTTGTCCATCTCTAAGGACTGTATATATCACAATGAGACTAAGGGTGTAAAAGGAGAAGCTAAGAAAACAGTGATGGGTGGGATTAATCTCATCCATCCTCAAAATATATATTATAAACATAATATGTCATTGACATCTACATATTGATTAATAGTTTTTATTCCAAATATATTTATTGAAAGAAAGATTTCTGGTTACAGTTCAGTTTACTAAGTAAAATAATAAAGTCACTTGACATCTCAGGGTAGATGATGTGAATCCCATCTAATCAGTCTCATTAAAAATTTTAGTGGTTAGTGCAGCTAATTTAAGAGGAAGACAAATTAATGTGGAGAATAAGTGAAACAGTAAATAAACAACTACTGTAAGTTACTCTCAGGAGCATTCTATACATGTATTGCTCCAGCACGTGTGGGAGTTTTCAAGCTGGCATGAGCCAGACCTGATGAGGAGAAGGTAAACAATGAAATTATATGGACAATCACTGGACAGTGCTCGAGACTGTTCACAGACCCTGATTTGCATACTAGTAGAGATATGGCTAAAGACCATGCCAGAGCATGACCAAATACACTGACAAAAAAATAAAAGGTGATACCTGTGCCCTGTCTTCAGGGTATGGATGGTTCCCTTACGTCCACACAAAGTTTCTTTCACAATGTTCCATTACTTGGGTTTTTGCTACAGAGGATGAGAGTTTAACGGATTTATATTTCTGTTATGGATTATTTCTTCTTGATAATCTGAGATACAAACCCATGTGATCATAGACTAGCATCGGGAAAAAAGCACAATTGCAACACACAGACAGCAATTAGGCTTTCTTTGTGAAGTGGTCTGTCCTTTTAGGAATGGAGTCGGGACAAATCTAGATATTTGAATAACACAGTCTTAACTCCTTCTTTGTTATGCCTCTGATACAAAGATATTTCATTCCATTTCATTGACCTTATTTTGCAATTTACTTTCTTTACATATGCACTCATTAAAAAGAAAGCAGATATGTATTTGGAAAATGTTAATAACTAAATGATATTTCTATTTGCTCAATTCTGAAAAGTAGATAGTAGAAAAGTAGATAGAAGAAATAGCTAGTGATAATTACCAAATTTCAATATTTATAGAAACCAGCCACTTGTGTAGATAATAAGACAATTCTCAATGTGCTTTGATGATGATGAAGTGCCAGTTTTCTGTAAATATTGAAATAAGGTAATTATTGCTTGAACTATTCATTATTTATCTGGTTTCAAATCACAATGAATACAGTCAAATTGCCATTTTTTCTTAGGAATGAGAAGCTAAAAATAAGTATTGTATCAACCTTTTATATACTTTATATACTTTCTTTTTGGAAGTAGGTTGAAAAGTATGTTACAAGATGTATTGAGGGAGAATCATGATACACACCAGCAAGGAAAAATTTGTTGATTTAGTTTTGAAGTTATGAAATTAACTATCCAATAGCTATTTAGTCTCTGATCTCACAAACACAGACAAAGGTAAATCTATTCGTCATTTGTGTAAACAAATCTAGGTAAATAAGAGCATGGGACACATCCCGAGTCATTAAGTTCTGTATTTTACATGCCTGCAATTAGATTAGTCAATCTGAAAAGCATGTAGACTCTTTTTACACCAACTGCCTTTGTTGTTTTCTGCTAATTTGATGAGAAGGCTGTTTCAGAACCTACTTTTTCAGAAAGGAGACTCCTAATTTACCCTTAATATTAATCCTGAGTACTTGAAAAATATTTATTCTCATGCAATAATTGGCAAACACATATGAGACATTTACAAGAATAAATCTTGGCTTGTACTATACAAAAAATATATATTAGCTTTGTTCTTTGTATTGTTTTAAATACAAAAAAATTAAATTAAGTATAATTTTCATAGGTACTGAGACATTAGATCTTTCTCTATATGTACTCATTTTCAGGATATCTGATAATGCATCAAGTTGTACACAGAACTGCTTCCAGATATTAATTTGGAAGCATAGGAAGTAGAGAAGTATTGAAATGCATATTAGCACACCAAACAAAAATTTTACTTATGATAAAGTGATGCCAACAAAACATTAACCTTTGTATTATTTTAGTGTCTGAGTATACTGCACTCAGAATCATATTCTATTCATTTAAGACCATACATAGCACATTCATTTAGGTCCAGATCCAACAGCACATTTTTCCTAAAGACTGGAACACTTAAAAGGAGGCACTATGGTTGACTCCTATGAGATTCTTTGGACACAGGCTTTTTTAGTTTCTGACAACAGTTTTGATGTCAGAGGTTGAATTTGTGCATCTAAACAAAGGCGATTAACCCCATAGTGCCCAAAATATCAGCCCAAAGCTGGCAGGTATCACACAGGGTTTATGACAGGGCCATACTCTGCTGACTCTGTAGCTAGAGACATTGACCATAGGCTCTAAAAAAATAAATTACTTTAAACAATATGCATAATACAAAAATATAATCCTATGGTTATTACATGCAAGAGATGGCAGCTTTCTTGTAAAAAAAACCAAACCAAACCAAAACAAGTAACAGTACAAGAATAATATTACCACATCTCCAGAACTTAAAAACTGAGAGCTTCAAGCTATTCATCCTAAGCATTACTGTATAATTTTTACTCCAGTGTAAATGCTTAAAATCCTGGTTCCACATGGGCTGCCTGCAGCTGAGATTTGTACCAGATCCTACCAACTTCAGACAAGGATCCTAACTGTTCATAGTCTATTTTGTAGCCCCATAGTTAATAATACACAGCATGTGTATTATTAAAGCACACATAAAGCATACCATACACCCATCAGAATCATTATTTTTATAGCATGTTGGTTTTAAATGTAGTATGACAAAGAGGATAGGTATGAATAACTGCATTAAAACAGATAGGTAGCACTGTTGTGTGCTCCTTTCACTGTGCTTCTTTCACTGTTATGATATCAAATTTTGGTTTAATACCTCTGCAATCATTTCAAGCCTTACAGATACCTATCTGCTTTTCTAACTCAGAAAATGCAAAGCTTAAGAATTTGTAGAATAGTAACAAACTGTGACTTGGGAGTTTGCGTAACACTAAGAAAGGATATTCTTTTTAATGGATTGTCCCCAAGATATATATCATTTAGATGAATCCAAGCTGCTAAATTTACATTATTTCCTTTTTCCAGATATATACTTGACCTTTTATGTTTGTTCATGTGCATATGTTACATTTAAAATATGAATTTTCTAAGCATGCACATGAGAAGAGTAATACGTAGTGTTTCTCTGGGTTTAGTCACGAGCATCAGAGAAATGTTCTGGCTCAGTTGTATCCTTTCTGTGTTAAATCTAGACACCACCATGCATATTAGCTTGTGAAAGGAAAAAGGGCTCGTCTCTCTCTGTTTCTAGATGAGGAAGCAAGCAGCATAAGGCAGATTCAATATGCACCATCTGATGGAGCTGACTGAGCATGCAGTCTTGCTACAGACAGATTTCAGAAGAGATATGATCTGTAAATTAAATTGCTTTAAAGGAGTGGTCGTGTCTCTATAACAACATCTATCTCTGAAAATTTAAGCATAAATATCTATAGATAATCAAGTCTTAAATCAAAATTTTCTTCATCTAATTTACTGCAACAGAAATTATAAGTATTATATCCTATATTTTTAATATATAAAAAATGCTTATTGATTTGTCAAGGTTATGTTTTAATTTTAATGGGTTTTTTTTTTAAGAGTAAGTGTGGGGCAAGGAATCAGAAATTTTCTCATCATTACTTCACTGGAGACACATGAAGCTGAATTGCTTGTGCCTTAGCTTTATATTTTTTTCTGACTAATAACTCAGTGAATCCACAGAACTACAGAGATCTTTACTGCAAATTAAGAAATTCAGTTCCACTGAATCAGGTGATCTGTTCTGCAAATCCTTCTCTTTAGCTTATGCATCTTATGACAGGGGTCACACTATTCAGAGCATTCTGTCTAAAAAAGGACTAATACCTACAAAAGGGAGTAGAATTATTTCTGAATTAGCTACACATGTATTCCAGAACTTTGCAGTCAGACTTTGTGCAGAGTTTTAAAAATAGTTAGTAAATGCAGAAAGGTGATTTGTGGATTCTTACAGGTAATAATATATTCTCAAATAGCTGTTGAACAACAAAAACGCAGTTGTTGAGAAAGCTGAAGGAGGTAATAGTAATAACAATAAACTAAGTAAGTTAAGCCACAGAAGAATAATATGGTAAAGTATTCAGGGAGCAAAAACATTCCAACTGTTCCTTTTACCCCCCTTGTATGGAACCTGTGTGCTTGACTGCCTCTCTAAAGTGCCTGTACACAAATGCATGCTGCATGGGGAAAAAACAAGAAGAAGTAGAAACCTGTGAGAGGCCACAGGGCCACAATCTCATTGCACTTACAGAGATATGCTGGGGTAGCTCACATAACTGGAATGTTGTCATGGATGGCTGTGTACTTTCTAAAAAGGACAGATCAGAGAGTCAGGAGGAAGAGGATGATACACTTTCTATGGGCAGCTGGAAATAACCTTGCAGTCAGGAGCACTGATTCTCCTGGGGAACTTCAACTACCCTGATATTTGTTGGAGGGACAACGTGACTCGGCACACACAATCGAGGAAGCTCCTGCAGATCACTGAAGATTGTTGATTGTT
The DNA here is from genome assembly GCA_038380795.1 of Pyrocephalus nanus. Taxonomy (NCBI): domain Eukaryota; kingdom Metazoa; phylum Chordata; class Aves; order Passeriformes; family Tyrannidae; genus Pyrocephalus; species Pyrocephalus nanus. The sequence goes on along the minus strand of CM076259.1, from coordinate 75,123,191 downwards.
GATGCAAATAGTGGAGGAGCTAACAAGGAAAGGTGTGTTGCTGAACATTGTCAGAGTATGCAGGGATGTGAGGAGAAAGGTCAAGGCCCACTTGGAATGGAGCGTGGCAAGGAATATCAAGAACAACAAGAAGGGCTCCTACAAGTACATCAGCAGTAAAAGGAAGATGAGGAAAATTTGGGGCCACAGCTGAATCAGGTGGGTGTCGTGGTAATGGAAGACATAGAGAAGGTGATGAATGAATGCCTCCTTTTCCTCACTTTTTACTGCTGAGATTGGCCCTCAGGAGTCCCAGACCTCAGAGGTAAGAGAGGAAGGCCAGAGAAAGGAAAATTTCCCCTTGGTTGTAGAGGGTTGGTTTAGACACTGGCTAGACAGACTTAACATCCATAAATCCACGGCCTTGATGAGGTGCACCCATAGATGCCAAGGGAGCTGGTAGATGTTTCCATCATCTTTGAAAAATCATAGAGAATGGGAGTGGTGCCCAGTGACTGTAGGAAGGCCAGTGTTACTCTCAAAAAGGGTAAGAAGGAGGACACAGGAAATGAGAAGCCAGTCAGCCTTACCTGCATCCCTGGAAAGGTGATGGAACAGGTCATTCTGGAGGTCATTGCCATGCATGTAGAAGAAAAGAAGGTCATTTTGAGTAGACAGCATGGATTCACCAAGGGGAAATCATTCCTGCCCAATCTGATAAACTCCTATGATGGTGGGGCAGGATGGGTTAACAAGGACCCAGTCATGGAAGTGGAAGCAGTCTACCTTGACTTCAGCAACTTTTTTACACTGTCTCCCTTAACACTGACATAGGAAGGCTCAGAAAACATGGGTTGGATGAGTGGACAATGAGGTGGATCAAGAACTGGCTGAATGGCAGAGCTCAGAGGTGATCAGCAGAGTAGAATCCAGTTGAAGGCTTGTAGTTAGCAGTGTTCCCAAGGGATCAGCACTGTATTCAGCCTTATTCAACTTGTTTATCAACAACCTGGATAAAGGGATAGAATGTACCTTCAGCAAGTTTACTGATGATATGAAACTGGAGGGAGTGGCTAATACACCTGAGGGCTGTGTTGCCATTCAGCAAGACCTTGATAGGCTGGAGAACTGGGTGGAAGGAAACCCAATGAGGTTCAACAAGGGCAAATGTGGGGTCCTGCACGTGGGGAGGAATAACCCTAAGTATTAGTACCGATCTGACCAACTAGAGAGAAGAGCTTTGCAGAGAAGGACCTGGGAATCACAGTGGATGACAAGTTGACTATGAGCCAGCAGTGTGCCCCTAGGGCCAGGAGAGCCAATGGTGTCCCTGGGGTACATTCGGAATAGTGTGGCCAGCAGGCTGGGGGAGGTGTTCCTCCCCTCTACTCAGCCCTAGTGAGGTCATATCTGAAGTGTTGTGTCCAGATCTGGGCTCCTCAGCACAAGGAAGACAAGGAGCTACTGAGAAGGATCCAGTGGAGGGCCACAAAGATCATTAGGGGTCTGGAGTTAGTCTTGTTAGGAGAGACTGAGGGAGCTGGGCCTATTCAGTCTAGAGAAGAGAAGACTGGGAGGTCTCTGAGAGGTCTGAGATCTCATCAGTGCATATAAATATCACAAAGGTAGGTTCCAAGAGGATGATGCCAGATTCCTTTCAGTATTATGCAAAGACAGGACAAGGAGTAATGGCTGTAAACTAAAACACAAGAAGTTTCACCTCAGTGTGAGAAAGAACTTTACCTTGAGGGTGGCAGAGCACTGGAACAGTCTGCCCAGGGAAATCATGAAATCTCCATCTCTGGAGACATTGAAAACCCACGTGGATTCATTCCTATATAACCTATTCTAGGTGACGCTGCCTTGGCATAGGGGGTTGCACTAGATGATCTTCTAGAGGTCCTTTTCAGCCCTAACAATTCTGTGATTCTGTGTAACTATTATAAAATGAAAAATAATAGAGTTCTCTGTGACTTGACAGCTCTCATTTTATTATAAGACCAAAGGCAGAAAAAAATCTCATTTGGAAATTTACATATATAGCCAAGAGGTTGCAACCATAACATTTCCCTCTGATAACCCATGTACATGAAGAGGAGATATATAGCTCATTTTCTGAGCTGGTGCTTGCTGTGGTCTGTTTTGCACTTCCTGTAAAATTCTAATTGTGAATAAAATGAATCCAATAGTGGGTTCAGTTGCCTAAGAGTAGGTTTTGAGTTCCATTTTGATGCCCCCATGGCCTCCAGCTGTGTCTCTGGAAGGACATAAAAGGAAAGTCACAACAAGGGAAAACTAAAATGGGAACTGGCTATTTGCAAGCTTACACAGCATTATTTAATGTTTAAAAAAGGAAACCAAATACCAGGAACTTCTTAGATATACACAGATATCTCTCATCTCTAAATTGTGTGGTGCATATTCTATTCCTGCATGTCTTATTTTGATTTACGTAAGTTGCTGGAATCATTATGCCCGAATTCAAGACCACGCTTGATAACTTGGGCATATCCTATTCAGAATTTCCTAGCCATCATGACTGTAGTGACAATATAGACTGGGTGTTTGAAACAAGGTATAAAAAATAAGCAGTTTCCTTGAAATTTAGCTTGCTAGTTGTAACAGTTGGGTCAGCCAAAAGTGTAAATACTTTTGGTCCTGCTTCCCTTGAGGTAAAACAGGGTATATTATAAAATCTACTTATCTGATTTTTAGGACAAAATTAAATTAACTTAAATTTGTTAATATCATGATGGGGTTTTACATTTATGATTTACATATGTGTCTTGAGGCCATTTCTGAGAGATGGAAAAATATATGCAAATGCTGTTCCTTACAGTCAAGAAAAACAGACACTTCTAGACATTCATAATAGAAACCTATTGTAAAAGTTATGAACTGTTTCTTCATTATTCAAAAGAAGAGCTTGGAGAATTAACTTCTTGAGATTAGTCCCAGCCCCTTTAGTCACATCTGCACTTATACGTAAAAGAGGAAGCAGAAACATCAAGCAGGGTTTGCACGTACCGATTTTGTTAAAGTTCCTGGCTTAGTCCTGGCCCTTCTGATAAACATGCTTCTGCACAATGCTCAGGTACAGTTCAAGGGAAACTACTTGGAAGAAATTACTATCTATGAGCAGTTTTGGTCAGAACTGGCATCCTGTCACCCTTGCCAGGCCTCCAAAACTATTAAGCAGTCTTTGCACCTTCAGCTGTTCCAATACCTTGTGCCTTATACAGAACATCCTGCACATCTTTTCCTACCCTGTTTCATGCTGTGAAAGATCTCACTGTGGTGAGCTATAAGACAGTCTTCATACTACCTTAGAAAAAAAAATATGCACAAAAGATAGTTGCCATTTTCAGGGCCAGAAGAGGTTCAGTGTTAGATGCTATGAAGATAGAACATGACAAATATGTTTTTCCTCTGTTTTCAAGGCCACAAAAGAAAAAAGATCATGTGCCTTATCCGTTAGAAGTTTGCTCAAGTACTGTTGATCCTGTCCTTTATCTTCCAGTCTACTCTAGTCTTGATAAAGAAGACCATTTATTATCATCCTTGTGTGTCCTGGTTTACAATGCAAATTAAAACAATTGTGCTTCACTGATTTCAGATCTTGTGAAGGTGTTTGTAGGGCCATGTCAAAAAATACTGCTATCAGTTCTTCCTAAGAAATTCAATTAAAGCTACCTTCTTCACAAGGTTTGATTTGTTCCCCAAACTACTTCTGTGATGAACATGTATATTCATAATATTTTAGGTTTCTGTTTTGAGAATCAATTTATACAGGTATCTATTAAAAAATCAGTAAAAGAAATACTATAGCTTATCATCAAGACAATTTTTAAAAGATCAAAAGACTTCTTTGCCCTCTGCTTTTATAGTATCTCTTTTCCTATTAGCATGTTTATTTCTGTAAAAAACCAGAACCTTTCTCAAAGCTTCATATATTTACTGTCACAATGGATCCATCAGGGGACAACACTGCTACTCCTCCTTATTGTATTTTATGAAATAATAAACATACTACACTTAGAGAAACGAGATAAACATTGTGCCCTGTAATTTTTCCAACACCCACTTTATTCTCTTAGTTTCCTCTGAAATCTCTTCACAACATGAGCATATCATTATTGGTAATCCTGTTAGACTGAATATACTTCATGCATGACAATCTCTTCAATGTCTCACTTCCATCTGGGATTTCTCAAACAGAATACACCTGAAATTTAATTTCATTTCATAACTTGAAAGAATGTTCCATCTTTAACATTCTTCATCTAATATCAAACACTACTTTTCTCCTTGATTTTTTTCCAAAAAAAAATGCTGACTAAACAAAAAAAATAAGGGCTTTGGTTGGTTGGTTTGTTTGTTTTTGAGTGAAATGCATGGTGTTTACTACATTTTAGACTGAATGTTAAGTGCTTTCTGCATATACAGGCACATTTGACTAGCAAAACATTATTTGAAAAAGGCTCCTAATACAATGAAATTATGTTCATCATTACTGGAGACATGATTGACGTTGAGATGAAGAGATATGCCAGTAATTTTTTTTTTTGTTGGTTGAAAAATCAGATAAGATAAATAATTTCTTCTTTGGAATTTCTGTGCATTTTGAAGTGCTGGAGTTGTTGCTATGTTCTTTTATTGTCACGTTGCAGTTTTACAAAACTTTACAGTTAGCAGAAATCCAACTGCTCATTTGTTTTGCAAGCTTTTCTGATAAGAGAATGGTTCTGCAGGATAAGTAACAGCAGGAACTGTATTTTTACTATTTGTGAAGTACTACTTCCTTGCCAGAACAGATTGAACTTCAAAGCCTGACTAAAAGCACTATACATAGTTTATTTATTTGGAAGATATAAAAAATAAAAGCCAGAGCTGGGGTTGCTACAATGGTATTTCAAATAAACTATAGTGACAGCCAAGTATTTGTCAAAGGCTGAATATGCTTTTCATCAGCCAAACTATTTCTCTGTTCCTGAAGTTAGTAATTGATAGCTAACGTTAAGTGCTTTATTGCTGCTCAAATCGTCACACTGTATCCAGAGCACAGAAAAAAAAAGTACTCATATTTATGGATCTATTCCATCTTTTTATTTTCTTTAATAAGCAGTGTTTTTAATGTTTGCTTAATCAAAAATTCTAGTCATACTCTTTTAATTGGTTTTTGACCTACATTCTATCATAGGCCTGATTAAAAATTCCCTAATCAAACTTGAAAAACATTCTTCTTTGTGTTCAATAATTTAGAGATCCATGTGGGAGTTGTATTGTTGCTCTTAGTCTCAATGTGAATTTAGTTCATTCTATGCATGTAGTCTTGAGATTCACTTGAGCAAATATAATTTCAACCCAACCCCCCCCAATACATCCAAAAATGCAATGAGTCTCTAAAGTGTACTTCATTGTTAAAGATACCTACAAATTAAATCACTATGTATTTTGCTAGTTAGCAAAATGGCATATTTGTTTTACCAGAAGCTCCTAGGACTAAGTCTTAGGATGATTACTTTGAACTATGTGTCCACAGTGCTTTTGAGGTTGTCAAGTTCTAACAGGTAGGTTTAGGAAGGACATTCTCATTCATGAACAAGGCAAAGAATAGGACAAATAATCCCCTCTTTATCATACTCCTTTCCTAGTGCCAGGAAAACAGGAGCAAGATGTGGGAATATTTCCTGGCCACAAAATAGTGCAGTATTGTGATTAAAGGTTTTTAGGGCCAAAGGTCTGCTTAAATCCCACTGGCCTGTAAATCACATCATTCCTTTAGCCTCCAGAAAACAAGAGAGTGATGTGAACAGCTTAAAGACCACACAGTCTTTTCCCAGAGAAACAAATGACCTATCAGAGAGGGTATAGCTTACATACAGGTGAAGAGAAAAGGAGGAAGCCTGGAAAGCAACTCATTGATCTTAGAGGCCTCAGTGACTTCTGCCCTATTGTGTACTTCTTGGTCATCCTACTAAACCTCTTCCTAAATCAGGGACCCTAACATGACAAGAGCTTCTTGCTTTCCCTCCAGCCTTTTTCCTTTGCCCTTAATCCACACAGAAAAGTGCTGTCTGGCTTCAGAAGTGCTTTATATTTAGGGAATACTTTCAGAAAACATCTCAGTTGTCTTGCTGTTTATGCTCTCTTCAGTATAAACACAGGCAAGCATTTTATATCTGATCACTGTCCTCTTGGTGATTCATTCAAACAGTTGAACAAGGACTCTTAAAGCTTGCTGGGAAAAAAACTCCAAAGTGTTGTAGCTCAAACTGTCCCTCAGTGTATTGACAAATAAAGATTTTGGAGGGAAACACGGTAGTGAAGCCAAAACTTTTGTCAAAAACTGCATGCAAAAGGCTAAACCCAAAGTATTTAATCTAATTTGCTGATGACCTTAGCTGCCTGGTGAGTTAAAGCAATACTCAAACCTTAGAATTACCTAATGAGAATTCTAAGACTAAAGATGAGGGAACAAACTCGTTGATAATCCTGTGACATATTCTTCACAGCCAGGGAATTTTATGTATCAGAATAGATTTTTTAAGGAATAGAAAATCTACCTTACACACATATTCAGTCTAATGCCTGATGCTTTGCCAGGCAGTTTTTCCTCGGGGAATTATGTTGGAATCCATTATAAATATTCAGCTTCTGACATGTCTGCAGATAAATTAATACAATCCAGTAGGTAATTCCTTTTTTGCAAGAATCAGACACACTATTTTCATCACCAAGAAGATACAAAAGAGGCATATTTTTATATGCCTCCTGAATAGTGCATGAGCAAAGCACAATGCGATTGAAGTTCTTTTAAACAGGCACTAGGACAGAAGATGAAAGCTGAAGAGATTTTGTGTCCTACATTGTGTTATACTCTTAATTTTCTGCAGAGTTTAAAAGTGTAATGAGTTTATTCTCATTATACCTTTTTACACAAACATACACATCTATTATTATGAAAATGCATTTGGTCCTTAGTGTTATTTCCCTACATTGTGACAGGAGTAAAATTTTTCACATTTTTAACAAAACTAAAAATCACATCTTGCATGATTATAGGGATTCTAATGGTATTTATAGAATCAACAGGGATACAAAATAAATACAATATGAAATTCAGAATCAATCTTAAACTCAGCAGAAAGATTACACTAATAAAATTTAGACCCTATCAGGTAGGCATTATCAACACAAAGGTTATGAGGATGCTGTTTGAATGTTTATACTAAAATCCCCAAATTGCATGCAAATGACAGAAACTGTTACAGAAGACAAGTGAAAAACACAGCATGAAATGTACTTTTATGTCAAGGTTATAAAAGCCACTCATTTATGCACCATATTCACTATGTCTACAATAAATTAGATGCCATATAATTTAATCTAAAACACACATTATGATTTCTGAAGCTAATGAAGAATTTGGGAAAAAAACTTCAGAGACCACACACAAAAATTGCCAAGAAATCACTAGGGGTCTTAAACTACAGAAGGAAGTGAACTGTAATTGCTTAAAATCTTTATGTAAATGTTTAGCTAAAATAAATGATAAAGACTGTAAGCTCAAAGGACATTCCTGCCTATTGGGTTTAAAGGCAGAATTTAGATGCCAGCAGAGAAGGGTATGATCACATTGGAATAGCAACTGTAGTGATACATTCTATTCAATTACACACTGAGAAAACACTTATTCCAATATGTGTCAAATTTCAGTCAAAGTTTTGCACATGAATGCTATCGACCAGAGTGTAACCTTTCACAGAAGAAAGTTTCAAAATGTTCAGACTATATAAACATAAAAGAGGAACTAAAAATATGCATTGACAAGAAAGATGAGTATCTTAATTTCACCATGTAATGTGACTTTATGAGGTTAAATGCAGAATATTTTGTGGTGGAAAAAAAGACGAACAAAAAAATCAACAACAAAAAACTCCCACCAAACTCCAAAGCAAAGACAACAGAAAAAGATATTTATTTTCTTATGATTGTGCTAAAATAACCATGCTCCCATTCCTTATGTATTGTTTTATGAGCACTTCAACGACAGAACATTCAGAATTTTAAAAGAGTAGCTGCTGGTAGATGAATACATTAAGCAGAGAATATATATCCTCATCTGGATTACAATAGATTCTTTATTCTTTCTCAGTACTCTAAATTTACAGTGAATATTGTAACAAAGTGATGGCAAATTTGTAGGGATGCAATGAGTTGTCATCTATTCCTGACCCTATTTTGGAAGTATATTACTATCTTTATAGATGGAGAGATGACAGAATTAAAAAAAGATTAGGTAGGTATAATATAGCACAGATCATCCTATCTTTAGGAAGAATCACCACTTGCAGCCATCACAGCACTACCTTTGTGAGGACAGATGTTATCAGTATTGATCAATGTTGAAATTATAGAGATATTTCACTGGGTTCTCCAACAGCTCCATACCTAACATTATTCCTCTTTTTTACCCTGACAAATGGTGGACTTGTAAGTAATAGCCTTATTGGTAGTATTTATGTCAGAAATGGTACAAACTCATTTAAAGCTCAGAGATGGCTCCAAGCATTATCAGTTAAGACATATCAGCCCCATAGCTTCTGAAAAATGACAGCTGAGAAGTCACATCTTGTAACTTAGCCAGTGCTGCTTAATATCCCTGTTTGAGATGGTAAGATGACATACTAAATTGCCATGCTCCATCTGCTTCCAGAGAGTGAGACATTTTACAGTGGAAGTATGCATATATCATATAAAAATAGAATGATTTGGGTTGGAAGGGACCCGAAAGATCTCTCGTTCCAACTCTCCTGTCATAGGCAGGGAAACCTTCCACTAATTCAATCACAGTGGTAGGTTCCATTGTAATCATCTATTTCAGTTTAAAACCACTGCCCCAGTCAAGCAGGTCCCTGTCTTTCTCATCCTAAGGGCCCTAGAGGTACTCCAAGTGGGTTCTCACAAGAGCAGAGTAGAAGAGAATCACCTCCCTCAACCTACTGGCTATGGCATATGATTTGTTCTCTGGGCTGTGAGTGCACACTGCTGGCTCATGGTCAGTTTTTAATTCATTAATACCTCCAAGTCCTTCTCCTCAGGGTTGCTGTCAATTCACTCGTCACTTATCCTGTATCCACGTTTGTGACTCTCTACCCCAGGTACAGGACCGTGCACTTGTCCTTACTGAATCCTATGAGGTTTGCACAGGCCCATGTTGGGGCCTGCTTGACAAGTCTGCTTGACAATCCTGAACTCTGCAGAGGTTGGAGGTTAAAGAGAAGGATAAACAGCAGAACTCGTGGGAACAAGAGTACAGAGTCAGCAGAAAGCAGGATGAGACAACAGTGATAACAGGGACCTCAATGTAAATATTTGGGTTTTAGGCCGCCAATCAGGGGGCTGCCCGGGGCGCGTGGACAGGGTGAACTGACCATTCATAGCAGCGTGATGGACGCGTGAATGCGTGCACGGGACTCAAAAAGATATATATTGTATAGCCTGCGGAAAATAAAGCTGGATTTGAACTTGCATCATATTGATGTGTGTCGTTCATCCCGCTCGCTTGGAACGCCCGTGACAACTGGTGACCCCGACGGAGGAGCTTGGGGAAGACAGGCATCGGACCACGGAGCTTGCGAGGATCCTGCTGCCAGCGGACCTGTAGCTGGGCGCCCGAAGAAAGGCGGATCGTGCACGGCTGACCGGTGAGTCAGGAAACAAGCAGGATGGAATTAACTGCTTCAGCAGTGGAAAAGGCAAGTAACCCACCGAGAACTCTGGGGCATGATAGGACCACTTAGAGTCCGGAGGGAAGCGCATGGTTAATGCTTTAAATGCGCTGCTTAAACAGCGTGACGATGATGATGAACACTCACGACGTGAAGTTCAAAGAAACGGCAGCTCTGAGTGAGTGGGGTTTGCGGCAGCACAGGGCGAGGGGGGGCACTGCGAAGCGGCACTGTGGACTAGTAGCGCTGCGCGACAAGGACTCTAGGGGCGGGACGGCCGGGCTAAGCAGAGCCGAGCTAGAGCCAAGCTGGAGCCAAGGCCGGGATGGGGCCACCTCAGATCGCGATCAAAACCATCCCGGTTTCCCCCCCCCCCGCAGTGTGTGCTGAGGACAGGCCGATACGGGGAGGCGAGGCAACATGGAGGGCTGCTGGAAGACACAGGAAGGCGGAGGCACGGAGCCTTCCCCCCCCCCTTCCCCCCTCGCGCTGCACCGCTCAACAAAGGACAGCAATTATTCACTGTAGAATTCCGTAAAGCCCTTTCACAACATTCTTTGAACTTTTAACAATGTTAATGAAATTGAACGAGAGGCAAAAATACGTTTGCTTTGCAAGTTACGGTTTCTTCACAACACTCACTCATGGATGGAAGACACGGGGTAAAGACTTTTACTCTAAGACTCCAAAATGAAGCTGCTGTAAGATTTTAAGAGAGCCTGGCTACCTTGAAAAGAGCGCGGTAACCTTGCAAGGTGCTCAGATAGTTTAGTCAGTAAAGCATAGGACCGTGAAGCCGAGGGCTATAGGTTCAAGTGCCGCTGTAGAACAACGGGTGGACCCGCTATGGTGCTGGGGCAGAACTCTCATTTTTTCCCCACGCAGTCCTTTTGCAAAATTGTCTGACTGCTCTCATGTGTTTCGGCCACGATAGGAACTTAAAATTAACTGAATTATTGATAGCAATGGTTTGTGAAGTTTTTGTTAACAGCGCAAGCGACTGAAAGAGGCAGACGGACAGAAGCTGAGAGCTGACGGGTTTCCAGACATCGGAGGTACCGGCATCCAGAGAACATGGACACAACACCGGCGGGGAGGTCCGGCACATAGCAGAACGCCTACGCAGCACCGTGCTGGGAGCAGATCGAGGGCGGAGCCGCTGTTGATGCAGCTACGCGGCGGCCGTGGGGCCGGGGCACTGCGGGCTCCGAGCCATAGTGGGGCACGCTGTTGCCTGACAGGATCGGGCCCCACTGCCTGGGGGAGGAGGGTCCCGGAGCGGTGAGGAGGGTCCCGGAGGTCCCAGAGCTGCAGGGCTCGGTATTTGTGGTGTTACAGCTTTCTCGGCAGTGTGACAAACAAAAACAAAACAGAACAAAACAAAACAAACAAAAACCAAACAAAAACCCAAACAAACAAAGAAAAAAATTAAAAAATAAAAAAAAAAAAAAACAAAGGGGAAAAAGGGAGCTTTGAAGAGAATGACTGGTAGTGCTTTTCACTGAGTTTGTCACAGTGTCACAAGTCCACAGAGAAGTGGAACTTACTGAGGAATAGTTAGGAGTTTAAGAGATCTATGATTGGTTACTTGGTTACTGTGATTCTGTAATTGCAAATTACACCTTTCCTTTCTTTTCCCCTTCCTGGCATTGGGTTAAGGTACATTTCAGCTGGGAATTTAGAGTGTACACACATGATTTTCTTATCTTCTTTCAGTTCACCTGACATTATTTCTGTTATGCTGCATAGCTTTTGGTATTCTCAAACAAGGCTAACTCAGAGAACAAATTATTGTCAAGAAAGCATTTTACACACCAAACATATTTTCAAAAAAAAAAAAAAAAAAAAAAAAAAAAAAAAAAAAAGGGAGGGGAGGAGAGAATGCATGCACATGAACAGGTCCTGGATCAAGAATTGATCTCGTTTAGGTTTGTTAAGCTTTTGTTCCTTGTATTGATTCCTCTTCAGGACAGGTGGAGTTGGTGAACATGACAACCAGAGATGGCAGACTGAGAAGCACACAACCAGTAATGCTTGGGATCTGAGATGTGTGGTTGAAATGCAAAACTATAATAAAAAATCCCAGCTATGTGTGAATGAGGAGTGATTGGAAGTGGCCACTGGAAAGAAGCTGTGTGAGTGAAGGAAGCTGTGTGGATGTTTATGTGTGTGAACTTTAAATACTTTATAAGTGTTAAGATTTTAAGAGGATGTGTTATATAGATTTAATTATGGTAAGCTAGCCTTCAATGATTGGAAGCAGGTATCAAAGAATTGCAAGTTAATGCTAGTCAAAATTGGCAAAATGGTCTGTGGGTAAATGGGAACTATTAGGATGGCTTTTGCCTATAGTCAAGGCAAGTTTGCTTCTGTTGCCTGTTGTTGTAGTTGTGCTACTGATGTTGCCATGTTTGGTGTCGTATTTGCAAAGGGCCCTGCAAAGGACGACCCAGGCAATTTTTGTGGCACAAATACAAAAAAGAGAGAACTTAGAGGACTTCTGGTTTATCAAACAAACAATAGGGTTGGAGTCATTTGATTTTCTGTAACTTTGCCAAAATGCCATCCCCGTTAAAGCTATTCACAAAGCATACATAAACAATTGCAAGAGCTTGGGGAGCGAATGCATCCTGTAAGTTAAGATCCACAGAACTGGATGCCAGGCTGGCATCTTGGGGAATAGGTAGTTGGTAGAAAAATATACTTAAACAAGGGTTTTCTATACTTACTTTTATTCTTGTCTTATTACTAATTATCCCATGTATTCTTAGGTGTTTTTAGGATTGTATTACTCGTAGTTTTGACTCTATATTAAAATGAAAGGGGGGAGATGTTGGGGCCTGCTTGACAAGCCTGCTTGACAATCCTGAACTCTGCAGAGGTTGGAGGTTAAAGAGAAGGATAAACAGCAGAACTCGTGGGAACAAGAGTACAGAGTCAGCAGAAAGCAGGATGAGACAACAGTGATAACAGGGACCTCAATGTAAATATTTGGGTTTTAGGCCGCCAATCAGGGGGCTGCCCGGGGCGCGTGGACAGGGTGAACTGACCATTCATAGCAGCGTGATGGACGCGTGAATGCGTGCACGGGACTCAAAAAGATATATATTGTATAGCCTGCGGAAAATAAAGCTGGATTTGAACTTGCATCATATTGATGTGTGTCGTTCATCCCGCTCGCTTGGAACGCCCGTGACAGGCCCACCTGCCAAGCTCCTTCTCAAAGACATCCCATCCCTCCAGCGTGTCAACCACACCACACAATTTGCTGTCGTCAGCAAACTTGCTGAGAGGGCCCTCAATTACACTGTCTGTTTCCCCAACAAAGATATTGAAACTAAAAACAATTCAAAAAGTTTTTCTAAGTGCTGGGATATATATTAAGTACGAAGTCTACTATTGTGATAAAACTTTTACCTTTCTTCATCTTTTTTTCAGAGATATAAAACATCCTTTGTTCTTTGCTTTCTGCTCCTCTTTAGACAGTCAGAATTTGTTTTGTAGATTCCTTCTATCAAAATCTGTTTTGTAGATTCTATCTTTAAAAAAAATAATTGAATTTTATTATAAATGAGAGAAATCTAGGCTTAAGAATTCTGGATATAAGAGTTCATTTGGTACTTAAATCTCATGTGACTGGTCTCTGCAAATCAGTGTTTGAATAGAAATACATTGAAATGTATTAAAAATACTTTGCTGTTGTTTTGTTTTAAGAATCAATAACTGAACTTTCACAAAAACTGAGGGGAACAAGATATTTACTGCTCAGTCCAGCTGTATCACTTTTTCCCTGGTACTGTAATTCCCATTGATTTAGCAAGAAAAGCTGTCAAATTTCATGTAAGTACAGAAATGAAGAAAAGAAAATCCTCTATCTTTCAGGAAGATTAAATAATAACTTTGTTTGGACTGTTGTTTAGTTTCAGCTGTTTCATGCTAATGGCTACATTTTCTTAACTCCCAGTAGTTCAGATGGAATACCTTGTACCAGTGGGATGAAATTGAACATGGATTCTATTTCCAGAAATCTTTTCTGCTTGGGGTTGGTAGGTCCTATAGTTTTCATGAATCCCAAATAGGCCATAATAATTTTTTTCCCAATGCTTAAAATATTTTTCCATACAGTTTACATATCTTGAACTCTAAAAAGAAGCCATCATGCATTATGTGTTTATCTGAGAAAAAAAAATAGAAAGAGATACCATCAAAGTTCTGGACCAGCAGTCTAAGGGTTTAAGTCGGTTTATAGTTCGATAAAGAGCATATTGGATTTAGTTTAATGGCCCAATAAAACATTTCCCACATACGGGTCACAGTTTATATCATAAAGTGATATCAGAGAGTGCAAATGGGAAAATAATTGTGAGAAATTTACCTTATCAATTTAATTAATGTTATATATATTTTTAATAGCAGATTGAACAGTTGTGGAAAAGCCATTTATATGAAGAGAATTTGGATGCATTGTAAAGCTCCCCTGCATACCTAAGTACAATTCCTTGTGATTAAAAGAAAATGTATTAGATGATTTTTGTTCAAAATTGGTACATTATCTTATTAAAATTGCTAAAAATTAGTTCTGTGACCAATTTTATGTTTTCAAATCTGATATATATGAGTTAATATCAGCATACGCTTCCCAATTTTGACTATTATGTCAGTAAATAAGAAAGGTATACTTTCTCAAACAGTTTCATAAAATGTTCCCTTTTTTTATTGTTAGCGCATACCAACTTTTTGAGACTAAGATGTAAGTCCTCCATGCTAGATGTGTACACAGGTAAGTGGAAGAACGTCCAAAGCAATGTCTTGCCTAATAAATAATCAGAAGTGTTGTGAAACTACTGAACTAATGAAGAAACATGGGTTATAAAGGTTACTTCTTTGAACACTAAGAGAAAAGCTGTTCAATTTGAAATTTTATTGACATTGGATCATGAAGTAGATTAACACCTGGACTGTGGTAGAACTGGGAACAAGTCTCATTGCAGTATGCAATGGTATCTTCAGTAATACATTCCACAACAGAAAAACTTCTGAATGTCAGAAAGCTTCACATTCAGTGAGTTTTTAATGGACAAATTTTTTTACAGCAAATCTTTCCATTTATTGAGAAAACTGCCTATGGGTTGTGGGCAGAAGATAAAGTGGGAGCACAACTCACAGAATGACTGATTTGCAGAGACCAGTCACATGAGATTTAAGTACCAAATGAACTCTTATATCCAGAATTCTTAAGCCTAGATTTCTCTCATTTATAATAAAATTCAATTATTTTTTTAAAGATGGAATCTACAAAACAGATTTTGATAGAAGGAATCTACAAAACAAATTCTGACTGTCTGAAGAGGAGCAGAAAGTAAAGAACAAAGGATGTTTTATATCTCTGAAAAAAAAGATGAAGAAAGGGAAAAGTTTTATCACAATAGTAGAATTCATACTAAGAATGCATCTACTTGCTACAGAAAAAGAAAAGGTCTTCAAATTTTTTGCACAGAAACAATCTCTCTTCTCCCCTTCCACCCAGGTAGGTATTATAAATTTAGCCTAGTTAGTGTAAATGTTAGCAAAAAGCAGTGTAACAACTTTTTTTTTTTTTTTTTAAGTAGAGGTAAACAAAATATAACAATCCATCTGTTTCAAACAACAGAATATTTGGTTTTGAGTTCAAGGGCATAGCCAAACTATAAAAGCAACCTGCTGATCATCAAGTGCAAAGATGTCCTGGAGTATCCAGAACAAGTAGACTCTGACACAACACTGACTGCAATTTGGAAAAAGACTGCAATTTGATCAGACTAATTAATGAGATATTTTCTACCCAGTCATATAAATGAGGACAATCAAGAATACTCAGAGATGCCAAAGGAAGATATTCGAGCAGGAATCCAGAAAAACGAGATCCTGTGAAACTGAAGGGAACCCATGACTGTGCAGCAGTATTTGGGACCATGACCATGAGTCCAACACCTCAGACCCCGTGGCCCAGTCCAAGAAATGCACATCTCATGGCTGGGACTGCTGTGCTACATGGACGTTGAGTAATTCATAAAGTTGTATATACCTATAATTAAAGCATTTTAGTATCCACATGCATTCAGTATCCATGCTGTGATTTGGTCTTAAACCACAAGAATCAGGTTTCCATTGCCTTTTTTCTTTTTTTTTTTTTTTTTTTTTTATGTGAATGGGAATGATTTTTTGTTTTCCTGTTACATTAGAAACATCCATTATGTTTTAGAGAGCTGCTGCTCTTTAGAGGCTAAAGATGTGAGACTTAGCAGGGTCAGAGTATGCAGAACTACATGCTCACTAGAACACTCCTCTGAGAGGAGCTTCTGCACTCCATCTGTGTTACAAGCAGTTGCCAGTACACAACCTTAACCTTGCAGAAAACATCCTAGCATCCTGCTCAGGACTAGGTATTTTCTGTCAGTCGACATTTCTCCTGGGCCTCTTCTGGGCTGAAGATATAATAATTATTCTGTGTAGTTCTCCAAATATTCTGTTGCTCAGTGTAATGAAGCTTGCCAAGCTAGGTTTTACTGCATGAAATGGAGGACAGTAGGCTTAATTCTTTGAAAGCTGAAAATGGAAACAGTACATGCTTCTGAAACACCTGTTTCTCTTTTTTAATTTCTTAATTAAAGTACAAAACTTGTACTTCAGCTGAAGAAACTGCCTCCTCCAAGAACAGAGCAAGATCTTTGACGAGAAATATTTTGACCTGATTAGACAGGTAGAAAGGCAATAAGGGATGTTCTCACTGGTAGTGAGGGTGACTTAATTTTTTTTTCTTTATTTCCTTCCCACTCCTTACTATCTACATATCCAACAAAAAAGAAGTTCTAGTTTAGAGAATAGTGGCCCAGTAAAAATGCAAACAAAAGCTTATGCCAAATGTGCAAAGACTCAATGTCCTGACCTTTGAAGCATGTTACCAACTCATTATGAGAACTCCCTGTGTGAACTTTAGCTTGGTACCAGGTGTCTCTTGTTATGACGTCAAGTTTAAACACAGGACATTAGCAAGTGCCCTGAAAACGTATTTAAAAACAGAGGACCTAGACCTACAAACAACCCACAGATGGTCAGTTAATTACTGGTCATTGAAGAAGTACAACGTTGACAGTGGGGAAAACACTGCTTTCAGCATACTAAAGAAAAGAAACAGGTAAGCAAGAAAAAATAGCTGAGCAACAGGACAAGGCACCTGCTTATGAAAGTAACACCCTCAGTGCGCATTGCAGTCTAGTGGGCAGAAACTAAAGGCTAAAACTGCCTAGAAGCACAAACATTGTATAAAGTGACAGGATTTGGAATGGGGCTATGGAGACACAAGTATTTATCACAGAATTATTCCTGCAGGAATTATGTGAGATCACTGGAGTAGTGAGGGAGCTGTCTTCTTTTGCTGCCTGCTCCAAGAGCAGCAGCTCTCCCTCTCTTTGCATGTTGCAGGAGCCCTTCATTCTTTTGACCTGCTAGGGCAGTTGTCCAGGATTGTGCATGGAAGGGTGTGGGAGGGCGTGCATGTGTGTTTGTCTGTCCTTCCCTGCAATTTCTATGTATTTTTTTCTCTGTAACACTCTAACTTGCTAGTAAAACCTTATTCCACACAAACAGTTCTATTTTTTTTCCTCTGCTGCCCTTTACCTTACTCTGTTATCTTCATGTATCCTCATATCATATAACTGGACAGTGCCTAGACTATTTTACAACCAAGTATACATATTTTCTTGAATCCTAGCACCACTCACAATATTCTACAGGCTGTGTGCCAGGAACATGTTAGGAATAGGTTACTGTATGTATATCTGTCAGCCAGTTAGGTGTTTTTCAGTCAGTGGTCTAGTAACGTGTGTAACTACTATCCTCATCTTTGTCCCTGATCCATTAATTTGAAAAATAATTACCTATTCTGTCACTTATGGAAGTTTGTTCCTTCCCTGAGGGCTAAGAAGATAATGCCTCATAAAGGCTATGACATCTTGATACACATCGTAGAGTCATAGAATCACAGAATCATAGCATCAGCCAGATTAGAAAAGATGTCCAAGATCATCAAGTCCAACCCTTGATCCAACATCGTTGTGGTTACTAGACCATGGCATTAAGTGCCACATCAAATCTCATTTTAAAAACCTCCAGGGATAGTGAATCCCTGAATGGCAGCCCATTCCAATGTCTGATTACTCTCTCTGTAAAAAATTTCTTCGTAATATTCAACCTAAAACTCCCCTGGCACAGCTTAAGCCCGCGCCCTCTTGTCTTACTGCTGGTTGCCTGGGAGAAGAGACCAACTCCCACCTGGCTACAACCTCCTT
This sequence comes from Pyrocephalus nanus, assembly GCA_038380795.1. Lineage (NCBI taxonomy): Eukaryota > Metazoa > Chordata > Aves > Passeriformes > Tyrannidae > Pyrocephalus > Pyrocephalus nanus. Next base: position 75,105,151 of record CM076259.1, on the reverse strand, counting down.
TCAGGTAGTTGCAGAGAGTGATGAAGTCACCCCTGAGCCTCCTCTTCTCCAGACTAAAAAACTCCAGCTCCCTCAGTCTCTTCTCATAGGACTTGTGCTTGAGTCCCTTCACCAGCCTCATTGTTCTTCTCTGGATCCGCTCCAGCACTATCCCCCCAGTATCCTTCCTGAACTGAGGGGCCCAGAACTGGACACAGCACTCCTGGCCTCACCAGCGCTGAGTACAGGGGAAGGATCACTTCCCTGGTCCTGCTGGCCACACTGCTCCTGATCCAGGCCAGGATGCCATTGGCCTTCTTGGCCACCTGGGCACACTGCTGGCTCATATTCAGCTTCCTGTCAATCAGCCCCCCCAGATCCATTTCCACCTGGCTGCTCTCCAGCCACTCTGTGCCCAGTCTGTAGCACTGCAGGGCCAAAGTGTAGGACCCAGCACTTGGCCTTGTTGAACCTCATCCTGTTGGAATCAGCCCAACTCTCCAGTCTGTCCAGGTCCCTCTGCAGAGCACTCCTGCCTTCCAGCTGATCGACACTTCCCCCCAGCTTGGTGTCATCTGCAAATTTGATAATGGTACACTCAATCCCCTCGCCCAGATCATCAATAAAGATATTAAATGGGACTGGGCCCAATACTGATCCCTGGGGAATACCACCAGTGACTGGCCACCAACTGGATGTAGCACTGTTCACCAGCACACTCTGGGCCCAGCCATCCATTTGTCCTTGACTTCATTTGTCTTACATCCATTTTCTCTGTTTTTAATTAATCTGACTTATAGAAATTTGATGGTTATGTAGATATTTCAGCAGCTCATTTTCAAGGGCAAGGCAATCTTGCAACTACAAATAAGAAGAGCTAAAAGAGAGCAAACTGATCTAGTCAAAGGGAACAAGAAGGATTTACCTATATCTTAGGAAAATGTGATTAAAAATGCAACAACAGATTTCACAGCAAGTTAAAATAACAAAAGCTTATAGTTCATAACAGAAGGTATGAGCTTCTAAGAGATGTGACATCCTTGGTTTTTAGTGAGCTCTCTTGCTAGGTTCTAGCAAATACATATTTTTGCTTTTGTTATGTTTTCCCTCTTTCCCATTTCAATGAAGGTGCAGTATTTTACTGCGATTGAATAGGGTAAAGATTCCCAATAGTGAAATCTATTACATGGTGACAGTCTCCAAAGGAAAGTAGTAGAAGCTTTATTGCTAAGTACATTTAAGTCTAGATGAGACAAAGCACTGGAAAATATTCTTTAGGGAACAATCTAGTGACTACATGAAACAGAAGACCAAATAGTTATTTTCAGCTCTAATTTCTACCATTAACATCCATGTTATAGTATGAATTCAAGGTTATTGTTACAGAGTTGTTAGATGATTTTAATAATGTAAAAAAAAAATCTGTATTTCACAATATTTTACTCATTATTATAGATTACAGGGTTAGTAATTTAATCATACTTTAAAGAAAGTGTACAATAATAAGGACAGAGCTCTAGACAAAAATATCCACCTGATTTTACGTGGTTGCTTTTCACACAGCAACTAGAAAATCACATCAGTGATCTGGCTATTCTTCATAATCATAGATTCTGTCTAGAAATAACAATTCAAATAGCATGTCAATGAATACATCTACTGATTTTCTAATAGGCTGGAAATGGACAGTGGAGACAGAAATAAAATGCTTTCAAATAAAATATGTTGATGTACCAAGATAATAGTTTACTGACATAAGTATAATGCTAGTCTTTATTTACTGCAGGGGTGGTGGTAGAAGGATCTGGAAAGAACACTGTCAGAAAATGTGTAGCTCTCATCCAGAGGGAACAATGTTTACCATTTACCTTACAGTGGGAACTTTAAGCTTCCTATTGTTGGGGATGTTTACTTTTTTTTTTTTTTTTTTTTTTTTTTCTTATAATTTCCACTTGTATTTGAGACAGGGGATGAAGTTACTGAAATGGTTCATCTGCACATATAAATAATGCTGTCTAAACAAGTATAAAATTCCATCAGAATTTTGCTAGATTTGATGTCCTGATACATAGAAAAACACCAGGCACTAACCCAGGTGCTCTGTCACTCCCACTCCTCAACAGGACAGAGGGAGCAAATAGTATGTAAGAAAAGCAAAGAGATATCACTTATCAATTAGCAAAATAGATTTCACTTGAGCAAGAGTCCATGAAAATTATCAGAGGGCTGGAACACTTCTCATCTGAAGAAAAACTGAGAGAGTTGGGGTTATTTAGGCTGGAGAAGAGAAGGCTCCAGGGAGATCTTATAGCAGCCTTCCAACACTTAAAAGGGGGCTTATAAGAAAGATGAAGAGAGACTTTATACCAGGCCTGTAGTGACAGGACAAGGGACAATGGTTTTAAATTAAAAGAAGGTAGATTAAGACTGGACATAAAGAAGACAATTTTTATGATGAGAGTAGTGGAACACTGGAACAGGTGGATGCCCTATCACTGGAAGTGCTCAAGACTAGATTGGGTGGGGATTTGATTAAGGTAAACTACTGGAAGTTGTCCTGCCCTTGACAGAGGGGTCAGACTATATGATCTTTAAAGGTCCCTTCCAACCCAAACTATTCTATGATCTATGATGTAGGCGCACTTCCTCTGTAAATTGGCCCACTCTCTGGAAGCAGATGAAGCATGGCAATTTAAGATGTCTTATTACAGTCTCAACCAGAGAGTGGCACTGGCTATGTTACCAGAGATGAATTCTAAGCTTATTTTTGAACAGTAGAATTTATTGGCGATTAAAATAGATTCAGATGGTGAGAAGCAAAGGCAAAATTTAAAACACCACCTTACCCCCATCTTTTCCTCAGATGCAGCTCCACTCCTTCAGTCCCCAATCCTATACCTCTCCCTGCCTCAAGTGACACAAGGGAGATGAGGAGTGGGAAGTCAAGATCAGTCTGTAGCACCTCCTCTCTGCTGATCATTCTTCTTCAGACCTTTCCCCTGCTCATAAGGGCACCTTCAGGAAATATTCACGAGTTCTGGCATAGGGTTGTCCACTGGTCACAGTGTGGATATCTGCTCCAGCACAGTTCTCTATGAGTTGCAGTGGGACACCCTCTTTCATCGTGTTCTCTCTGTCTGTGGAGCAATCTCTTCTCTGGTTCCTGGAGGCACCTCCTTCCCAGCTCCATCCCTAACCTTGACATTTGCATTGTTGTTTTTCCCTTTTTTAGCTCCCTCACATTGCCCTTTGTCTGGCATTTGTTCCCTTTCTTAAATATGTTTTCAGAGGCATCACGCACTTGGCTGATGGGCTCAGCTGTGTCCTGCAGTGGGTGTGTCGTGGAGCCAGCTAGAAAAAGGGTAGCCAGGGTAGATCACTCTGCAGTCCACTCATTACTAAAACTTTGCCACACACACCCAATGCATAACTACAGGAAGCAAGGTAACCAGTCTGAACTTCTAACCAGGCATCAGTTTTAAAGATCTTTTTCAACCAGTTTTATTGCCTTTCAGATTATCCTCTACAGGTCCAAGGAAGTCACCCTGTGAAGTCCATTCCTTTGAAAGGGTACCACAGTGTTTCAAGGTCTGTTGGCTTCTCAGAGCTCTGTTTCTCAGGATACACATTCCTGATCCTGCCTTACATATGGGTAGACAGAGTTATAAGGAAGGCAAACACTGACATTTGTGGTGTTTCCAGCACTGTTTGTTAAACACTGCTCATGCGCAAGTATGTGCCTTTCTCTGAAAAGGAAAGACTAGAATATTGAAAGATACATCTATAGATGAAATTTTACTCCATATTTCTCAGTGGCATAATGCACCAGGGCCCAAAAATGTTTCTGAACACTATGTATGATTCAAGTCTGCAACTTGAGATATGAGAGAATCTCTCTATCCAATACTGCTAGTAAGGATTGTATCTTGTTGGTTACTGCTATGAAGGATAAGCAGTACAAATATAATTCAGGCACAAACTTGTAATATTCCTCATCATGTGATCGGACAAGAAAGTTAATGTAAATTTTATTTCAGTTCCCTGCTTAAATACTTTTTTTTTCTCTGTTCAGATACCTAAATCTCTTTTGAATTCAGGAAATAACTTGAAATATGTTGTTATCATTCCAGACATTTACAAACATAACATTATTAAAAAAAAAAAAAGCAAACCTGGCTTTTAGGTCTCAAGGACAATGTTGGAAAACCATTAAAATTCATCGTACAAAAATTCATAAGTTTATATCTGCACAAATTACAATATAATTCCCAGTCTTTTTCTGTATCATTTTGCTTCACCTTTTATAAAATGTGGTTGTATATTTTTTTTTTGGTACTTGAATTATTATTAAGATAACCATTTATCTTTTTGGCATACTGAAAGGTATTATGAAGAGTTGTTTAATGTAAAAAGTTTAGGGAAATAGATGTTTCTTGGGAACATCGAGTTCTTTTAAAGTAGTTTGAAAATGTACAGTCAAGTCCCTTATCTTCCTGCTAGGATTTATTTTGAAAGTGATCTTTCTACAAGATAATGAAAGAATGAGCTAAAACAATGAGGTATTCTTTTAGAGAGAAAATATTCTCTCTGTACCACTTTAGCAATACAGCTATAAAATGAAATGTTCTGATAGACTGTTTTTTCCACTCTCTAGACTTCAGCTTTGTATGACCGTGAGTTTTATGTGAAAACCTATTTTCTGAGCCTTATATAATTTTTCATTTACTATAGAGTCTGGGCACTTTCAGATACATATAAATTTGTTCTTTTATACCAGGGAAACTGTTTACTTACTGGTTATGTAAAAATCTGAACCCAGAAAATATCATGTATGTGGAGGCCTTTTTTTTTGTTTTGTTGTTGCTGCTGTTATTTTAATTAAACCATTCATTTATATTTCTAGAAGCAATCTGGATAAAAAACTCATTATTACCCTTAACATGAATCTTTCAGAAACACTTTTTTATAAATTTAGATCACTACATGCTAACTCATAGAACAGGAATAATGGCTTTTGAGTAGCTAAGTATTTCATAGTCCTAGGAATATTTGCAAATGTACATTTAAATCTTTCTAGGAATTATAGAAACTCTATGGTATAAATTCCTCTGATACTAGAACCATGAATATAACCTTCTGAAACATGCTTCTGTCTGTGTTTTATAGCTTGTCTTGATTTAGCTCTTTTAGAGACTTCATATGTTACCTATGAAAGATATTATCCCTTTCCTTCCTAAACTCATGTATTGAGAATCATTCCAGACATATAAACACAACTATTAATAAAAAGGGTTTAAACATGAGACTAGTCACTGCTAAACTGAAACAGAGCTCATTTTAAGTCAAAACAAGAAGAGAGTTAAATCTGAAATTGTTGAGAAAAAGTTTCTGTAGTAGAAAAAAACCCAGAGTTGTACTAGAAAATTGTCATCTGAATATCAAAGATTAGTTATTTCCAAAATAAATTATTTTGCAGATTCTGGGCTACCTAAGTTTTACCAAGTGAAGTGTATAAAGCCATATAAGCAGTAACAGTAAAATATATCACCTCTATTAGCAGGCTATAACTTGTAGGTGTGGAAGAATATAAAACAGGATGTGCACAGGGCTGGCCTTGCTCTTCTTCTTCTTCCAGAAAACTACAGTGTAGGCCTTTTTACAACTGCACTTGTATTCGAAATGTGATGTCTGATGGGCACAGCTGGACCACTTTTCCATGAAATTTTTGAAACATATCTTGACTTTTTGGAAAGCCTTATGCTAAGTGAACCTTCTTTAAACCTATTACCTGTGAATGTCTTTAGATCCTTCCATGTTCTCATATTGTATGATATAGTGATAATATTCCTTATTTACTTCCACTATTTATAACACTGTTATATACCACCCAGGGTCAGGCAATGGTTTCTAAAAGAGATATAGAAGAGAAATATAGTATAATAATTGCAAAAAGGAGGCTCTCATCTCAATCAAATGGAAAACTTTACCTTATGTCGTTTTTAGACTCTGGGTAGACACCAGTTCAACAAAGAACTAGTAGTAGGAACTCCTTGCCAACATTCTTCACTATTAAGTAATTTTGTGATTAAAGAAACATCCTTTTAAGGAAAAAAGAAAACAAATCCACAAACAAAGAATTCAACTCAAATCAAAATCAATTGCATCAATTTAGCATGCAATCTCTACAAGTACTTTTAAAATATTTAAATTCTTATTCTTTTTGCTTACTGTCTCTCCATGAACTCTCAGCTCCTGAGTCCACTTGCCATTATCCACCATCTCTTCAGTGTTAGGCAATGCACTCTTGGCTCAGAAATCACAATTTTTTTTTTGTGATTTATTTGTTCTACATTTTTTCCCCTCATCCTCCAATACTTTCTCTTCCATCTCTGCTATCAGCTTGATAAGGGTACACTGCTATCCACCTGCATTTGTCTTCACTGCATCACCATCAAATTTTCATCATTGATCTCATGCATTTCAGATGCATCCAGAGATATGTGATTTTCTTCATGAAACCTTTTATTGATTTCCCACCAATTTCTTAATTTCTAGTTTCTGGAATTTTCATGTCTTCTGTCCACATCATTTTGCATTATACAATCTCTCCTTTGTCAAGTTTTATTTTCTTTAAATAGACAATAATGGTACACTCAGATATTTTTAAATCATAATTCCTACTTTATTCTAAACTTAAGCCAGAGAGATTTTCAATGTTATCCTGCAGTTCATCCTTTTAGAAGTCACGTCAAAAGTGTAAAAGGAATAAAATAAAGGTATTTAGTTTTTTTATAGCAGGTTTCAGGGTCACCATTCTAATACTGAGTCACTTCATTTTATATATTCAATTTCTCATCATTTTATGTTGTGAGATGGGTCAACGTAACAGAGCAATATGTTATTATTCTCTCATTACAAATGTTAATTTAAAGTACTGAAGGAAATCATATGATGTAAAATATGATAATAATTGAAAAATATTATAAGTACTAGAAATTTAAGGTTAGTGGTATGCCATACTTTGGGATTTGCTTTAGAAGAATGTTTGAGGCATGCTAGTACAATAGAACAAAAAGCTTACTTAAAGGGATTTTTCGTTTCAAGCAAAACATGTCTCAGTTCTCTGGAAATGTAGGTGCAAAGAATTGGAAAGGCACTAGCTCTCTCCTTTACAGTTCTGCAGTATTTTGTTTGATTGGTTTGGTTTTCTTTCTTATCCTTAAAGAAGACTAGAATAAAGACAGCCTATGTTTTGCATAATAATATCTCCTTGAAATACTTATATAACTCACAATAACAGTAAAATAGTATTCCTTCCCTATCCCTCCCCCTGACTCAGTCACAGATCACCATTTTTCAAGCAACAGTTGAATTATTTCAAGTTTAATTCTGTTTTGGTGGGTTTTTTTGTTTGTTTGTTTTTTGTTTTTGTTTTTGTTTTTTTTTTTAAATCTAGAATGGCAATAAACTCCTGTTGGGGTTGTGAAAATCATGGGGTGCATTATCATATAATTTAACAACTTGAAAACAAAAATATATTTCAAGTGTTTTGCATTTAAACATGGCAAAAGAATAGTCACTCATATAATTTACGGAATAAAAGACCGTATCCTTCTATTCCCATTTTCATTGAAAGGTCTCTTATCTGTCAGTAAGTCCTAGCAGGTGAGCTGCAAGCTCACCCTACAGCAACAACACTGAACTAGGTAACTTTCTGTATCTCAGCCATCACGGCCACTTTATTGTCATCACAGGTAAGGAGCACAATGTCTACTCCAAAGAACTGTCTGAGAATCTGAAGCATAGCATGGAAGAGAGGAAGGCTTACTCTGCACTGACTTCTTTACTTCTTTTTCTGCGTAGTTATTTTTCTGAACAAGAAGGGATTTGTTCATTCTGATGAGGACTTTGATGTTTTCTATTACACTGAAATACTCAGTGTATCAGGGGATTCTGAACAACATGGATCCTTTTAATTAATACTAAATTACTGTGGAAATCCTACCAAAGCACTTAAAACAATTACAGCAATAGCAAATGAACTCATCAAGGGTAATATTATCACAAGATACACTAAATTAATTAATACTGGTTGGACACTCATTTTCTACAGATGTTGAACCCACTGTAGGATATTTCAGCTGAATCAAAAACCAGAACATCTGGAATGTTCATTTAACCTATGGTGGGACCAAATACTATTTTCATTTATCACCTATAGAAAAGTATATAAATTAAAACTTATAACACCTGTGTGGCAAACTGCATTCATATTTCTCTAGTGAAGAAAATGACAAAATAGAGTTTTTAGGACATTGTCAATGGTGAAGAGAAAGATAAGTTATGTATATCACCCTGGAATTTTCTTTCCTTTTCGTTAATCTACTTCTACTCTTTATAGATGTGGCCATAAGAGGAGCAGATGGAGCCTAGTGAGTAAAGAATGCCATGCTTTCTGGCAATGCTTTAAAGTTGCAGATATTTAACCTATATAAAAATTTTGTGTAGGTGAGTTGTCTTTCCCTGTCCTTAATGTATATGAATAAGAAAGCAGGACAAGAGCAATTACGTGGTCCAGAATACAACATCCTCCATGCAGCACCACAAAAAGGGAAGATAAAGTGTTAAGTTGTTCAAGAATACATTTTTTAGCGTTTCACCAACAGGCATAGGCATTTTCAGTAATTCAAATCTTGTCTGCAATTGCCCAAATATAACATTTATTCATTCCTGAAAGCAGGTACACTATCCTATATCAAATTTCTATAGGAAATTTTGCCATTTATTTCGTCTCTACCCCCACCCAGTATTAATAATACAGTGTTTAGCAGAGGAGTTGGCCCCGTAGTAAGATGATAGTTCGTCAAAGGTTGTAGGCAGAAATAAGATCTTTGGAGCCTGTCATCAAGGGACCAAATTACAGTCAAACTGTGTATTGTAGTGTGTGTATTATGCAACATTTATGGTAGGGATGAAAAAGAATGTGTGGGATTTTAACGTCTCCCTCATGAAGATTGGTGTGAATAAGGACTAAGAAACATTCTAAATAGGCTTAAAAAAACAAACAAAAAATCTCATTAGATGCCTCAGAGGAACTCTTTCTAGCACTGCTTAGCAAAGAGGTTGTATGTTTTTACTGATCAGTAAAATAGAGAAGAACTAAGCCAAAAAACTGGAGATTAAAACTAAAAAACAATGAAATATTATTAAGTCAAAAGCCAGACAAAACAAGTCTGTTATGAAAGTTCAGACAAAGCAGTCCTTGGCATTCCCCAACTAAAGCCCACTGTAGCCTGATGTCCTAACTATATAGTAACCATATGTTACACTAAAAAAAAAAAAATAAATTGTTAGGTAACTGGATGCAGATTTGTTATCTAAACATAAAATATTCATTTGAATAATTTATTTTAAAATACATTAGTATTTGGATGTTTTCTACTTCTATAAGTCCAAATCTAACTTACATGATGACTGTTATCAAGAAAGCTGGGAATTGCTACTTATCTTTCATTATAACAAAATTTAATAAAATTATGTTTTCTTCTACATTTTCTAATGGAAACAGATGGCTTAAGACAAATAAGCCTTTACCAATTAAATAGGGACTGCAAGACCAAAACACCAGGTATTTCTTGATAATGAGGACACCCAAGAATTCTCCAGGTCATTTGTGACACAAAGTACTTTTCTTACAGAACAAGCAGGGAATCTATTTCACTCAAATTGATTGACACTGCTCAAAGGGAAGATATTGACTTTTATTAGCCTCTTTTTGCTTGTAGCTCCTTCTTTCACTCTCAAAGTCTTCAAATAAATTGTTTCAGTTGACACACACACAAAGAAATAAAACTCCTTTGCCTTGTGATAGAGCCTTTGCTACAAACAGAAATATTCACCACAGTCTTATTGCAGAAACTCCAATAGAGGAATAATTCACATTGAATTATTAATTTCAAAGTTCTCTGAAAATTTAAAAAATATAAAAGAAAAATATAGAATGAAACAGAGTGAAAAAATGCAGTGGCCAAATGGAGTCCTTACTAGATATCAACAAAGTTTCAAATACCATTTCCACTTTCTTTCTAGCACAGAAGAAAAAAAAATTACTTTTTTCCCTCCATAGCATGTCGTTTAGTGGAAGTGCTTACAAACATTGAAGAACTAAATTAGCTGCCCTTCCTAATCTGCACCTGGCTAATGTTTATGACATTTTTACGGTGCGGTGTTCATGTGATTGGCAATGACAGTATGCCTTATGCTTTCTGACCATTTAGAATCACTTCCTAAAAAGTTAAATGTCTGCAAAAGAAGGTTAAAGATTAATCTTTTGTTGTGCTAATTAAGGGTACCAAGTAGTTTAAAAACAAATGTCAGAAGTGTAAGGACCAGATTTTCATAGTTACTGATAATGAAAGCCATCTTTACTTTAGAAAACTTTACTTTAGTAAACTTTCACTGACAGTTGTTACCAAAAATGAGGCTACTCAATATGAATAAATGTAAAAATTCATTCAAATGAGTCTGTAAATGTGTGAAAATTTTTATTTTCTAAAATATGCTGAATTATGAAGGATATTTGGAATAACATTTTTTCCTGGTTTGTTTCAAGTACATCTGTTTTCTTCCAACACATACTAAACTCTGTGTTTTAATAGGAATAAAAAAAAGACCAGGGCTAGTTATTTTTATTAATTGAAGCAAACCAAAGAGATCAGAATGTGACAGAAAGACACCTTGGGTAGATATGTAACAGGAACAATAAACCAATGCATTTCTTGCTAGTTTTTATATGTTTGAATGCCTTCCTTGTCACTGTAATCATCTCTGATGAAACTTTGAGAACATGAATGGTAGCAGAAGAAGTGACTCAGTGCAATGAACACTCCTGGGTAAAGAACTTAAATTCTAGTTACCTTGTTTGTTTCCTAGCATCTCCTGCAATGAAAAAGTTCCAAAGGGAAATTTGAGAAAATGCATTTCAAAACACAGTAAACACTTTAGTCTAAAACAAGGGTTAAAACCCTTTTCCCTTTTCTCTTTTTATTTGGCTGGAGAAATGGAAGATATAACACTGGCAATTTTCTAAAATAGGTAGGTTCTGTGACACAAGAAACATATCTGAGGATTCAAGTCCTATGCTGTCTTTTCAAATACCTCCTTTTGAAGAAGACTAATAATTTCCTTCCTATAGTAGAGAATATTTTCTAATAGTTCAGTGAAGGTAAACTCGTTAAATATGAAATTTATGTAATATATAAAATAAGTGCCTTGTTACACGACACAGAAATCTTTTCTGAATTCTGCTTATTAGACCATGGAACAATATATGTCACAGTCTAACAAGACTGAGGCATGTGTTAATAAGAACTTTAAAAAAAATATAAACATCTCGATCAAAGTGTTCTTCCTTCTATCAAAATATTTTATGAAATTGTCACAAGTCTGTTCTAACTCAGTGTAAAAATGTCATGTACTGCCTTGCTTCCTTTTAAATTTCTTTTCTATATTTTTGCATTAAAATATCTCCCTTAATAATTTCCTAAGATAGTAACTTTAATTTTTCTTTGCTAACTTATGTATAGAATTAAAAGCTACACAACAGGGTTTCAAGTGTTTGCCAGATGCTGTCAGTGATAAATTACAGTTATTTCTACTTTCTAAATACTTTTCCCTGCACTGGGAAGAGTTGGAGCTTTTTTTCATTGAATATTAGAGCCTCCTTCTGGGTAAATTCAGCCTGTCATTATCATAATGCTTCCAAAATATTCTTGTAATATTTTTTATATTCTATATTTTTTAACATAACAAATATATTTGCACTGTAAAAGAGAGACAAGTGTTCGTATCAGACTAAGCAATTGATATCACTCAGTGATCATAGGAACCAGAAAAATACCTGCAGAGGGAACATAAGAATTTATTTATGGATACGTAGGGATTTCCCTAAAACAAATAAAACAGTTCCCAGCAGGAGTTAATTTTATTATGTATTTTTGCAAAACTTTGAGTTGTTTCTCCTCATATTAGCTTTTCAGCTGTCCAAGCCTCATCTTTTCCTCTTTCATGCAACTCCTACTTTGAAATGTTGAAGGTTAGGCTTGAGTTCAGGTACTGTATTAGAGTAATTTTTCCTTTGCCCCGACTTTCCCCATGAGCTTTAAATCCAATTCAAGACAAAACACAGTCTCACCAAAAATTTACCCCAGTGGTGATCATCATAAACAAATGTATGCTTTTAAAATGAGATCACAGACTAAGTCCAGCTATATAAAAGAAGAGATAAAATTAAAAACAAAGACATATAAATATTTTGTGTTCCTTGTACTGCAAAGAACAGTACTGCAAAGAAGAGTTTTGAATCAGATTCTAGCCTATGAAATATCTGATTCAATAGATTATCAACCAATTATTGCCTGGTTTTTTTTTAATCAAAATTGTTTGCCCTTATCATCCCATAATCAGAAAAACTAATATCACAATAACAAGGAAGTCACAGCTATCATTTTAAAACTAACACTGTTCCTTGGTGGCAGCCACAAAACTACAATGGAACAAAGATTTTTTTTATTCAAACTTTACTTTTCTTCTTTTTCAGCATTCATTTAAGACTCTTCTTATTTAAAACTGTAAAACTAAACCCCCAAACTCTTAGTTTCAGAATGAGGTAATATTATAAATATGCTTACTTTTACACATAATAAAGCTGTGTCTGTTCAAGAGATAATAGAGTTTCTTGTGGATGTATAGAGCAGTTGACACAACTGACCTCTTCCAGAGCTGCCACATCTTGCAATGTAAATATGCATGAGATTCACATTTTTAAGCTGATAAAAGGCAAATTCAACATATTTGAAAAGTAAGGCTCAAAGGTAAGTGCTGAATCAATGAAAAGGCAAAGATCATCACAAAGCACAATGAGAACAGAAAAGGCCTGGAATTTGTTCAAGGACAAACTTTTAGATAAAATGAAGGACAGTATAGTGGCAGTGGATAATTGTCAAATCCATGAAGAGCACACTTTACCTTCTAATTTTGTACATTCAAAAATATTTTTTCAGTTGATAAAACTCATCTTAGCAGAGAGGCTGAAAATATGAACAAAAAGTTATCCCAGCAATGAAATCACAATAAGAAAGCTATTATAATCAGAGGAATAAAAAAATATTATCCTAATTATTACTGTTCCTGCTGAATTTTATGGATTGTGACAATGCTTCTTCTAAGTGTCATCTGAGTGGAATCTCATTGACATACCAGATGGAACTGGCAGTACAAGTGTAGTGTTTCCATTAGTGTGTTTTTTCTAATATAGGAACTGGAATAGGGAAATTAAAACTTTAGGAATGTTGTTAAAAAAATTAGCAGTATTAGCAAAACAAGCACAGTCATTGTCCTAAAAGCACAAAAGAAAGATAGACAGATGACGAATAAGGACAGCAAAAGTATTACATAAACACTATAGACCAAAAAATGGTGGAAATTACTTTCTGTGTCCTCGTCTTTATTTTCTTTTATCTGTGAAACAAAACAGATAAGAGGTAATGGGGAAAAGGGAAACTGCAAAATATGAAAAAGCCAAAAAAAAAAAGGAAAATTATGAGGAAGAGGAGTTAGTGACAGAAGGGAAAAATTAAGATGTTAGATGAATGTAATAGCTATGGTTTCTGATTATTGTTATAGAGATATTAATGAGATAAAATGAAGTGATCATTAAAAGAAACATCTAATGTAACAATGAGAGCTGTGATACTGGATCAGAACAAAAATTGTTCTTTCTTCAGTTGCAGATATGAGGGTAAAGAATTTAAGACACAGGACAAGTACAAATTGATCTTTCTGTAGTTTGCCTCTCAAAAACCTAAAAAATGGTAGTTTAAGAACTTTCTAGGTGAAAGAATAAGTATTGTGTAAGAATTTCATGTAATAAACTATATGCCTAATATCAGTGCTGTGCAAGACGCTGCTTTTTTGATCCCATACAGTTGGGAGAAAACAAGCAGGAAAAGTGGTCAATGCAAATATTTACCTCTAACTTTCCTTCCTTCTGTACCTGTCGTGTTAGAGCTCAGTTCTAAATCACAAAGTGCAGCCAGGAACTGGTCCTGGGAGAACGATCAGAGGTGATGTGCAAGCTTTGTGCTGGCAAGGATGGCAAAGATATGAGAAGAAAATAATAAGCATAGGATCCATTACTATATGGAACACAAAAGCCCTTAGCCTACTTTTTTTTCATCAGTCCACTTGCTTAATGAAAAATGAACTTCTTTCCCACAATATTTTTCATGATTATGTAACTTTGCTGAATCCATGACTACAGGATGATGCTCCCTGAATTTTTGCCATACTGAATAAAACTCAAAACTCAAAGCTGGATTTGGCAGCACCCATACAATTAAAACTGTTTCTATCCATATGTTTTATGATAATTTCCTATGCAAAACTCCCTAATTTTTTTCACTCATCTTTCATTTAGCAATTTAACATTTTAGAAATCTGCTTTCTATTCCCAAAATACATTTCCTCTATTGTAAAGATAGGGTTTTCATGATATTTTCAGACCCAAAATGTAGTACAGTTTGAGAAAATCCAGCAAAAAAGGCCATAAGGGTGGCAGAGTTCTAACTCCTATGGCTTAGTAAGAGAGTTTTAGTAAGAGGAGTTGATATAGCCTGAAGAGAAAATTGAAGACATGATAACTGCTTTAATGTATGTAAAAAACTTCTGTTCTCATATTCCATAGTGGAGAAGTCAAAAAGTATCAGACTGAAAATTAAGGAAGAAAACTTTAAGCTAGACTTTGAGAAAGATTTTCTATTAGAAAGACTTCTAAGAACTAAATAGGTTACTGAGTTAAATTGTAGAGACTCGAGATTGGCAGCCCTTAAGACCAGATCTGACAAAATATGTCAGGAATGACCTTGTTAGAGCTGATAAAGATTAACTCAGTAAAGTGGAAGGATACCCCTCCAACTGCTGTAACTGCTTGTAGCTCATTATTTCACCTGGGAGTAGATTGCACATGTCTGTTAAGAAACAGGGAAAAATGGTGTTGAGCATGGCTCTAAAGACATTATTGTTTAAATACTTAAACTGAGCTTTCACAAAAGAGAATGTATATATTTACATGAAGATACCTTTTTAGTCTTGTTTGTATTTAAAAAATCAGTCTTTGAAAAGAAATTGCTATTTGTAAACAGGTTGACCCTCTAGCAAAATTTATTGAATGAAAATTATAACTGTTGTATAACAAGGAAATTCAAGTTACATTTGTGGATGAGCAGCATGTCAGGGCTGGGCCTATGCACATACCCCGCACACTCAGCTGTCAATTCCCTGAGTTGTTCCAGAACTTTGCATCTGCCATTAGCAAAGATGAGACAAGGAATTGATCTGAGACAAAGTGGATGACTGAGCTGCTATCTGTTTTCAAACAATGCATTCAACAAAATGTCACAGATCCTCTTCAGGTTTGAATCTTAGACAGTCCTACCATCATATCCTTACTCTAGGTATCTCCTGTTGGACCTAGACCAATTGTTAGGCACTGTTTGTATGCATAGATATATTGATAAACACCCTGGGTACACTGTCAGGCAATCACAGGAACTCTCCCAGACAGGTCCTTCTGCATGCGCCTAAAAAATTTCTGAAAAGTAATTTTTTAGAATTTTTTTCCTGCAGATTTGGAAATTTTCGTTTCACAGAATGAGTAAGATTGGAAGGCACCATGGTGGGTCATCTGGTCCAATCTCCCTGCTCAAGCAGGGTCATCCTAGAGCCCACTTCACAGGACTGAATCTGGGTGAGTTTTGAACACCTCTCTGGGCAGCCTTTTCCAGTGCCAAAAAGTAAAGAATTTCTGCCTAATATGTAATCCAAATCTGTCCTCTTTCAGTTTAAGGCCATTCCCCCTTGTCCTGTCACTATATGTACTTGTAAAAAGTCCCTCTCCAGCTTTATCACAGGCCCCCTTTAGGTACTGGTAGGCTGCCAGGTCTCCCTGCAGCCTTCTCTTCTCCAGCCTGAGCAACCTCTCTCAGCCTGTCTTCATAGGAGACATGTTCCATCCCTTTGACCACCTTCATGGCTCATGACTTGATCCACAAGGTCCATGTCATTCCTACACTGGGGACCCCAGACCTGACGCAGCACCCCAGACCTGATGCAGCACTCCAGACTGGAGTAGAAGAGGAGAATCACTTCCCTCAGCTTAATGGTCCTGCATCTTTTGATGCAGCCCTAGATATGGTTAATAATCCCCAGCAATATTCTACACTACTTCATCCTATCAAATATTCAACAGGCTAACCCACTCAACTTTCAACAGGAAAACCAGCTCTCCTATAGGTACACTCCTCCAAGCAGCAAATGGAGACATAACATGGCTGAGAGGATGGAAGCAACACGACATTAGGTACCTGCCACTAGCCATACGCTGTCATTCCTTTCTCTTGCTCTCTGTTTGTGTCACTTCTTGGCCTGTAAGCCTTTGGCAGTGTCACACTCCTATTATGTACTGTGTTTCATTTCAGCATTCAGTTGAGCCATGTGATGGCAGGTGGGAGGACACGAGTGCTCACTCCAGGGGCTGGTATCTATGTCCCCTTTTCCTCTCTGATTCTGGGGCCCAGAGATCTCCACGGAAACATACAAAGGACACATGTAGTCTCAGGCCCCTGAGTGTACCACTCAGACTCACTGTCCCTGAAAGCCTCATCCAGGACTGTTTGACCAGGGTCTACAGACCCCATTTTGGTTCTGCTGGGCTGTACCCTGACCTATGGAAGTGCCTGTGCCCAGAATTCCATGTGTGCTGTCTCCAGCCAGTCCTGGACTGGATGTGGTGGGAAGCTCATCTCCCTCTTGGGTCCACATGACAGCTCATCTTGAGCCTCATCTCTGCCCCTGTCTCCCCCCATGGTGCACCATGGTGGGGGCTGTCAGTGGTCCTGCTGCTGGTCCCAGCTTTATCTGAGCTCAGACCGTGTGGAATGGTGCTTACTGAGGAGGTCCTGGCCATCCCTGGGGTCCTCCATGATGCTGTGGACATATGCTGTTTGTGGACATAGCTGGTCCTCCTGGATGCAAAGATCAGACTGTTTCCTAGATCAGCCTGACTTTGTGATCTCTTCATTGAGAAGGGCCATGAGCAGCAGAAAGGGGAAGGTCTCCCTGTCCCAAGTGCTGTCTCTAGCACCCAGCTACCACATGGACAGGCTGCAAGCTGCTGAAGGCAGCCCATGGGACATGGGCACACAGCCAGGTATATGCTTCGCTATCATGGCACTGGAGGACAACGGGATTACCTATTTCTGTTTCATGGAGAGGTGCATTCAGCTCCAGCTTTTGTTTTGCTTTGTGGTGTATTCAGCTTTGGCTTTACCTATTAAGTTGTATCCATCTCAACCCTAGAGTTTCCTCACTTTTACCCTTCTGCTTCTCTCCTCCAACCCACTGCACAGCAGTGAGTGAGTGGCTGTGCAGGGCTTAGCATATATATATATGTAATTATATTAAATATATATATATTACATATATAAAAATATATATTTATATATATATAACAGCAAACCTTTTTTTGACCAAAAGAATACTGGAGAAATTCTTGAGTTCTTAGACTAACCCTATTTGTTTGTATGCGTTATCTTCAGCATATTTATACTTACATTTTAATTTCTTACTTGATTTAGTAAGTAGTGAAAATATGGCTTTTTCACTTCTAAAAAAGAAATATTTCAAAGTATTTCATACTCTGCAGTAACCTAATGTACTTAGGCTTTTGTAATGTAGCTCTTTCAACTGTTGTATTTTAAACTTTTTTGATTGTTTAACCCTGTTAGGCTGTAGCAAGTCATGGCCTTGTTCTTACATAAAATATTCACATGCTTAACTTTAAGTAAAAGTAACTTCATAAAAATCAATGAGCTAAGCAGATGTTTAAAATTAATCATGACAATAAATCTTTGGAGACTCAAGGCCTCTAAATTATATGCAGCAAAGGTAGTATAGTAACTTTCAAGGAATGACAAGAATTTTTATAAAAAACCCCAAAATAGTAGCATCAAATTACCACTTCTGTATATATTACTGAGTAATAACTTTGGGCATTACCTTTTCCCTTAAAAATTGAAACCCTAGGCCAAAACAAATGGAGTTTCTAATTTCTAGAAGGATGAGCCCCAATTAAGAAGCATATGTAGTGAAGGGAAGAAAGCAAGAGGGAAGAGTACTCAGAAGTCATAAATAACTTAAAAATAATTTCTGAGCACCACATTATTCAAAAGAATTTCAGGGCTATATTCAAAATTGTGTTACAATCATGAAGTGCAACTTATGCAAAATTTAACACTTAAAAATGTGATCCAGACCCCTTCACCTACATTTTGTTTGAGTTTTTGCAGGTGCCTCAATTCCTACTGTGTCAAATTACTTACATAATTCACACAAGAGTCACGAGAAAAAATTCATAAGTGGATTAAAAGAAACAGTCACAACACAGAACCTTTTCTTGTTCCTGGTATTCCCACAAGGCCTGTCTACAATGATATGCTCTCCATTTTTTTCTCACTGGTCTAGACCTTCCTGTCATTATTGGTTGTGCTATAAGGTCAATCTTCAACCTGAGTTTTTCATCTGTCCCAGTCTGTATTCAAGGTATAGAGGTAGGAATAGCATGTTTAGGTCAAAGAAGGCATGGGACTAAACCTTTTGATCCCTCCTTGGTGAATTTAGAGTACCATCTGTCAGTATCTAAAAAAGGCTGTCTGAAGTACATCAGTATGAGTCAAGATGAATTCACACAATAGCAGTCCAAACAGGTGGAAGGCAAGCTAATTTCAGTCTAAAAACCCTGTAGCTGTACTCTTGCAGGTGATAGCTACAGTAGTGATCTACTGAGGTCAGTCTGATAGATCTATATCCAGATACAGACCTTGTGTAATGTATATACCTATTTTTGGACTGGATCTATCTTATATCTAGTCTCCTCATAGTGTGGGGGGAGACCACGTGTAGTGCCTCTGCCTCTCTGTACTAACATGTCATGAGGTGCCACTGTTAACTACTTACAGTGAATCTTCCTGGGCAAGGATTTTAAGAAATGTATCTGGTTTCATGGATTCCAGTCCAGCATCCTAACCAAACATGTTGGTACAATATTTTATTATACATAAACCCCTGGGGTCTCATTTTCTTATTATTTCATGAAAGATATTTTCCCTATCACACATAATTAGGGATTTTTGTTGAGGACACGTATAAGACCAAGTTTACACTTCTTCATACATTAAAATTTTTTCCAAATAAACCACCCTAGAGCAAACAAACTAGATAACCTGGTTAATGAAAATTAGAGCAGCAAACAGGTCCTGAATTGCTAATGGACTGCCAATCCTGGGAAGAAAATTTTTTCCTTTAAACTTGAATTGCAAAAACTATGGTATCTTTAAGATTACTTTGTTATGACTTTGAGGGTTCCAAGTCTTTCTTCTACTCTCGCATCTCCTCCTTTTATGGCAAAAGACATGGTAACGCTGGCCTTAATCCCTCAAATAAATCAACTGGTCAGCCTTTGCTATTAAGTAGCTTGATGTTAATTCCTACAGTCCAGAGATAAACAGGTACATTTGGAAAGTAACATTAGGAAAGCAATTTCAAATTCACAGACTACGATTTGTTCTTTTCAATTGTCAAGGCAATCCTGATAATGTAAAGATATTTGCTACTGCCCTGTTAATCTGTTTTTACAAAGAGCTGTCCATTCTCTAATCTTGCTTGATTTAGTGAAGGCATTCTTCTTCTTCACTGCAAGAATTGCATTGCATACAGAATATTTAGGTCAAAACAAAGTTCTTTGTACTTTCCTTTTATCTTTTCAATGATTTCTAGTTATAATCATACCTACATGGTTTTATTCACATCTAACACTGATTGATCGGGGTGTTAGCATTACTTGACTAACACGTTTTCCATATAATTCATGTCCAGTTTCCTTATTGTGCAAATATATACTCTTACAGGGACCATACAAAATCCCTTCATAATGTGATGAAAATCAGAGAAATCTCTTGATCTCCAAGCTCTCTGTGACGGAACCCAGGGCCAAGCTTAAGTCTGTCAAGTACTGTAAGTTCCCGTCTCTGTGACAAAAATGTTCTGTTATTCCCACCTGTATTATATATAGTTGCTTTTGGCATCATATAAGCAGCTCATCTGGCATAGAGTCCAAAATTATCTTGCTAGGTGGTCTGCCTAGATCTGGTCACATATCCATAATTTTGGGGTCTCATAAACCAGGAACTTGTGGTAACCAGACACTGCTTAAGCCCAAGAAAAACTATTGAGTTTCTGGTCTAGGGTAGCTAGGCAAGAATGTGACCAAGAATGACTTCAGAGAACTATTATAAAAATCCATAGAAGTAAATGCAGTAATAAGATGCAGAAATAAAAATTAAAAAAAAAAAAAAAAAACAAAACAAAAGAACTGGACTCATCAAATAGCTTTTCTGCTGAAAACTGTCTCAGAAAATGTCCATTTAGTTCTGTTTGTTAAAGAAATCATCATGAAGCTGTATGCATCCTAGTCATGGAATACAAACCAGATAAGTCTATGTAAAAGTATGCAGATGTATGATATATGCATGAGGCACATTTACTCTTTATTACAATTTCATATATCCTTTAATGTGACAGAACCTGTCCCAAATACAGAACTTGCAAAGTCTGTAGGAAAAGACACACATACAAAAAGTCAAATATAGGTAAATGGTGCATTCAATAAGAAATAAAAATAACAAATAAATCAGAACTCTGCAACAAGCCGTGCATCTTCAAAAAAAAGGTTCCAATCGGTAAAAAGTGTTGAAATGCTTAGCTCTGCTTGCTCAACAATATTCCATTGATCCATGAGCTTACTCCTAAAACAAGCACTTTCCTACATGGTTCATGATTCTAAAACGGGCGGCATATTCTCAACATGAGATTTCAAGGCACAGAAAGGATCTCTGGAGTAAATACACATTCTAATGAAGTACATTAAGACATAAAAAGTAAGACAGAAATAAATTTTAAAAATATTAATTTCCTATAAATAATTCCACTCAAATATTACTCTAGAATTAGGATGATCAGCTATAAGAATAACTGGCTGCATATTCTGACTCATCAGTTAAGTCTTACACAGACTGACACAAGGTGAACAACAAAACTGGCACAGTGTGCAGGCTGCAATTGGCAGAGAAAATAATTTAGAGCACATTCTGTTTACATAAAAAATCTGATGCAAAGCAGAAGCCCATTGTTCAAAAACACTCTGTATGAAAGGTGCAACATGGACCACAGAATCCCTGAGGGATTTCAGAAGGGCACTGTCCTTGTCTTATCTCACACAGTTGGTGTCATGATCTCAGAATCTTGATGGTCGTAGAATCATAGAATGGCTTGGGTTGGAAGGGACCTTAAAGACCTTTTAGTTCAAAGAATCACAGAATCAATTAGGTTGGAAAAGACCTCTGAGATCATTCAGTCCAACCTATGACCTAGCACACCATGTCAACTAGACCATGGCACTGAGTGCCACATTTAGGCTTTCCTTAAACACCTCCAGGGATTGTGACTCCACCACCTCTCTAGCCAGTCCATTCCAAATCTCCTGCTGTGGGCAGGGGCACCTTCCACTAGACCAAGTTGTTCAAAGCCCTATACAAAATGGTCTTGAACACTTCAAGGGATGGGGCATCCACAACCTCTCTGGGCAACCTGTTCCAGTGCTTTACCACCTCACATTAAAGAATTTCTTCCTAGCAAAGAATTTCTTCCTATGAAGACTTTGCCTAATTCCTAATCAATCAAGGCAGCAGTGAAGATATGTTTCCTGGAGCTCTCTACCTGAACTTGACTATCTAGGAATGGTGAAAGAAACAAGAACGCTAAAAGAAGATGAAAAAAACAAAACAGGAAAAATGCCTGACTCACTAAAAGGTGAAATACCTACCTTAAAGTTTCTCTGCTAAAAAAATGGTGCCAATGGTAGGGGATCCTACAGCTTGAGAGACTAATTTTTCTGCCAAAACAACATGCAAGAAATAGATCTGTAACAAAACCAAAGAAAGAAGACTGTGATTTACGCTAGGCATCTTAAATGTTAATATTTGGGTTTGATGATATTACTAGCTCTCTGTCAGAAATACCTGTCATAGACTTCATTAAAAAAATTAAATCAGCGACCTCCTTACTCAGTTTTAGAAGGGAAGACAGGTCTGCTTTATATCAGATTAATATCTTTAAATTACAGCCTGCAGTCAGTTACACCAGCTTATTGCTTGTTTATAGTGCTCTCTCAAAAACGTTTAAAGCAGAAATGCCACTCATTTATATGACTATTATTATTAGACTGTTCCTCTCTGCCCCTTTCAGGAAGGAAGTACAGGGAGTTTGCCCTGCAACTATTTGGTAAAATGCAAAACACATGGGAAATCTGCCAGCATTCAAGGGATTTTCTGTTACTTGTGACCCTGGACATACACTGATATACAGATCCAGAGTGGAAAGACGTATTCTGAGATGTCCTATTAGTGCCCTGCTACACATATGAGGGCTTATACCATATTTTTTACCTCATGCTATCAATGAATTTGAAATGTCAAATCTCAACTAGCAAATCTTATGAATAGCCATTTAAAGCATGTAATGAGAGGAAGCACAAAAGCAGAGATTCAACAATAAATATAGACCACAACATTATAGATGCATAAAAATTACAGGCTTGTAACAAAACGTACAAAGCAGAAAATCTTATCTGATTTATTCTAAGAAAGAAAAGCAGAAGATTCAACTCAGGTATTGGATAAAATTCAGACTGATTCCCACTTTATCCATGTAAGTTCAGTCAGGCATAATAAATCCTTCATAAACTATAAAAGCATGTATAAGCTCACTTTAGTGAGAAAAATAGTATTGCTACTTGTCACCATAATAAAGGATCATCATAGGTTAATTTCCTTCTTGAAACCTTTTCATATGCATTTGTCATAGTTCTGACTTTAGCAAGGAATTTTTCTTCCCTTCCCCTCCCCCTGTGTGTGTGTGTGTGCTCAGCACACCCATTCAGGTGAAAACAAAAGAACTAGCCGCAGCGCTAATGGTCGAACATTAGTTGCCTAGCAACGAAGGGGGAGGAGTTGGGGCTGGTGTGTGGGGCTGGAAGGAGGTGGGGGGGGAGTCGGCTGTCTCACGGGGAGGAGGAGAGGCTGCTGTGAGCGGCAGACGTTGGTTCTTTTGGTTTTTTTTTGTTGTTGTTGTTGTTTTTCCTGTCGGAGGGAAGGTTTTTTTTGGCTGCTGCGGTTCTTTCCCAGCTATTCCTGCTCGTCGGGGCCCCCCCGGAGTTCGTGAGTTTTTCTTCCATTGAGAGAACTTTCTGTGTTGTCGGTGTTGTTTTTTTTTTCGCTTCCCCCTTCCCCTTCGGCCCCCCCCTTCCTCCTTTTCCTCGGGAGGGGAAGAGGAATCAGGGTTTTTTTTGTTGTTTTTTTCTCCGATATACCCTGGGGGGTGTTGTTGTTGGTTTTTTTTGTTTTCCCCATCCCACGTGGCAGTGACCAGGGATCCCACAGCGCTGCCTGGTGACAGGCACTGGATATTACAAGCTCTGCTCCTGTAGTGATCCAACAGCGCCACCTGGTGACTACCATAGGACACTACAGGTTCTGCACTTCCAACGACCCAACAGCGCCACCTGGTGAATGGTACAGGACATTACAAGTTTTACATCTCCAGTGACCCGACGGCGCCCCCTGCTGACTGTGGTTGGAACTACACCAAAGGGTGCTAAAAATTGAACTATTTAAATTTTCCTTTTGCCGGGCTATCGGTTTTGTTCTTGAAGGGGATTATTGGTGGGTATAGTAGTATTGCTTGGTTGTTTACTTGGGTTTTTTTTTTGTGTGTTCTTGTTAATACAAACATACCTTTTAATAAAGGGCTGTTATTTTGTTTTCCCTTTTCCATAATTTGGGGTTTTTTCCCTTCAATCAAAGCTCCTTGGTTTTGGATTAATAATTGCTTAGGAAAAAGTTTGGGGTCTTTTCCTCCTAATCCATCCTCAGCAGAAGACCCTTGTCCCATTTAAACTGGGACAATTTTGGCACCCAACGTGGGGCTTTGAGAGAGGAAAAGTGGAAAAGGAATAACTGCCCTTTTGTGACTTTATACGTGTTTGTGAACCTGTAGGCACCATGAAGTCTAAGCTCACTGCTTTTCTGTGGTATATAATTATGCCAAAATCTATGTCTCACCTGTCGATGTTTTTCAGCTCAGACACTATGACCCTCATTGTAATAAGTATGTTTGAGATCTCGCACTGGTTTCATGACATAGCAAACTCAGCACCTGTTATTTTCCTTCGGGACATGTTCTCAAGGATATATTACTGCTCTAGCCTACACTGTCTCCTTTGGGGTTTTAAGGATAATGGCACCTATCCCTATGGAGAAACACAGGGAGGTATATTTACCCAACCCTTCCTACATTTTCTCTTTGGTTCTAATACAACGGCCTCTGAGACATTTAAACTCTCTTTAGGTGTAAGAGACGTTTTCCTTTTGGGGTTTTTCGTGCAAGCTTGTGCCACGGTGTCATATCTAACATTTGTAGTTAGGCCCAGGATTAACCAGGCACGGGCACAGAAGCCAGCCCCAGGGGTGGGAAACTTCGAATGGCATGGGCCATGGGAAGACTTGGGTAAATTTCTAGAAAGTGGTTCAGTTCCTACAGCATGGAAGTTCGCTCTCGAAAAACTCCTAGACCCTACACAGATAATAATAGCTGCAAGGGAGAGAAGTCATGGTAAACCCATAGAGAGGCAGGTGGCAGATGCATGTGGGGCTTTAGCCGTTGCCTACAAAAAGGTGCTTGGTATGGTGCAGCCCTCACAGGGAAAAAGAAAAGATGAAAACGAGAGGTCTGATACAAGGGTGACTCCAGATCAGGCCAGTTCCAAGGAACCAAACAAGTCAATGGAGGTTGCACCTATCCAAAGGAGAAAATATAAGACCAAATCAGCCCGCCCAGTTGATGATGATGAGGAGGCAGGACCCTCACAGGCAGCCAACCCAGAGCCAGAAATCATCACTGAGTCCTTATCGTATGACAATCTCCGGAAATTACGGGAAGACGTCATTCGTCAGCCGAATGAGTCCATACTAACCTGGATGATCCGAGTTTGGGATTCCACGGGTGATGCCATAAGCCTTGATGGTGGTGAAGCAAGGTCCTTGAGGTCTATTGCCCGAGATGCGGGCATTGAAGAGGCATTTGTGAGAGAATCAAAGCCCCTGTCTCTCTGGGCACGGCTGCTGGATGCTGTGAGAGAGAAGTTCATTCACAAAGAGGCCTTCCAAGCAGACCATCTTACAAAGAGCTGGAATACCATGGAGGAGGGGATCCGACGCCTGAGGGAAATGGCACTGTTGGAGGTACTGTTTGGAAGGGATATGCAAGCTAATCACGATCCCGACAAGGTTAGATGTACACCATACATGTGGTGGACCCTCATACGTATGGGGCCATCTGCACACATCAGTTACCTGACATCATTGGAGGCTGGGGAAAAGAGAGAGCCAGTGGCGTTTATAACAAATAAACTTCGGATGTACAACAGTATGGTCCAAGAATCACTACAAGCCTGCGTTTCCTCCGTAGAGACCTCGATCAACAACCTCACTACCATAGCTACAAAACTACAAGATCAACAGGAGAAAATCCTAGAAAAGATGGAGAAGAACAGCTCCCAGGTGGCACCAGTGAGAACCAGGCGCCCCCCAGCCAGAGAGGGGAGACAGGCCTCACGAACCGAGCTGTGGTATTTCCTAGCTGGCTCTGGAGAAGACATGGGACAGTGGGACAAGAAACCCACCCATGCCTTGGCAGCCCGAGTACAAGAGTTGAAGGACCAGAGAAAAACAACGTCCGTGAAAGTGAGTGCAGTGCCGGTATCCCGTGGGCAGGGATCTGACCCACTAGAAGGTACCTCCCGCTGGTATTTGCAGACGGAAAACTGTGACGAGCAAGACAGAGACCAGTATTAGAGGGGCCCTGCCTCTAGCCAGGTGGAGGCACGGGACAACCGTGTCTATTGGACGGTGTGGATCCGATGGCCTGGCACATCAGACCCACAAGAATATAAGGCTTTGGTTGACACTGGCGCTCAATGCACGTTAATGCCCTCAGGACATGTGGGACCAGAGGCTATTTCCATTTCTGGGGTGACCGGAGGGTCACAGCAGTTGACCGTGTTGGAAGCTGAAGTGAGCTTGACCGGGAAGGAGTGGCAGAAACACCCCATTGTGACTGGTCCAGATGCCCCATGTATCCTGGGCATTGACTACCTTAGGAATGGGTATTTCAAAGACCCCAAGGGACATAGGTGGGCTTTCGGGATAGCTGCTGTAGAGACAGAAGTGGCTAAGCAGTTGAATTCACTACCTGGCCTCTCGGAGAACCCTTCTGCTGTGGGACTGTTGAAAGTTGAGGAACAGCGAGTGCCAATTGCCACTACAATAGTGCACCGTCGGCAGTACCGAACGAACCGAGACTCTGTGATCCCCATCCATAAGATGATCCGTGAGCTGGAAAGTCAAGGAGTGATCAGCAGGATCCACTCCCCCTTCAACAGCCCCATCTGGCCTGTGCGTAAGTCTGACGGAGAATGGAGATTGACTGTGGACTATCGTGGCCTGAATGAAGCCACCCCGCCACTGAGTGCCGCTGTTCCAGACATGTTGGAGCTCCAGTACGAGCTGGAGTCTAAGGCGGCGAGGTGGTACGCCACTATTGACATCGCGAATGCGTTCTTCTCCATTCCCTTGGCGGCAGAGTGCAGGCCGCAGTTTGCTTTCACGTGGAGGGGCGTGCAGTACACGTGGAACCGACTGCCCCAGGGGTGGAAACACAGCCCCACCATCTGCCACGGATTGATCCAGGCTACGCTAGAGAAAGGTGAAGCTCCAGAACACCTTCAGTACATTGATGACATCATTGTATGGGGGGACACAGCAGAAGAGGTCTCTGAGAAAGGAAAGAAGATCATACAGATTCTCCTGGACGCTGGGTTGGCCATCAAAAAAAGTAAAGTCAAGGGACCTGCCTGAGAGATCCAGTTCCTGGGAGTAAAGTGGCAAGATGGACGTCGTCAGATCCCGACTGAAGTCATCAATAAAATCACAGCAATGGCCCCCCCAACTAGCAAGAAAGAAACCCAAGCTTTCCTGGGTGCCATAGGTTTTTGGAGGATGCATATCCCCGAGTACAGCCAGATCGTAAGCCCTCTCTATCTGGTAACCCGCAAGAAGAATGATTTCCAGTGGGGTCCTGAACAACAGCAAGCATTTGAACAGATTAAACAGGAGATTGCCCATGCTGTAGCCCTTGGGCCAGTCAGGACAGGACCAGATGTGAAGAATGTGCTCTACTCTGCATCTGGGGATAAGGGCCTCTCCTGGAGCCTCTGGCAGAAGGTGCCTGGTGAGACCCGAGGCCGCCCACTTGGATTCTGGAGCCGAAGCTACAGAGGGTCGGAAGCCAATTACACTCCAACGGAAAAGGAGATCCTAGCAGCTTATGAGGGAGTACAAGCTGCCTCAGAGGTGATTGGCACAGAAGAACAGCTCCTCCTGGCACCTCGGCTACCGGTATTGAGTTGGATGTTCAAAGGCAAGACGCCCTCTATGCATCATGCCACTGATGCCACCTGGAGCAAATGGATCGCCCTGATCACGCAGCGCGCCCGCATTGGAAACCCAAATCGCCCTGGGATCCTAGAGATCATCACGAACTGGCTGGAAGGTGAGAATTTTAGTCTAGCAGAAGAAGAAGAAGGGGAGCAAGTGGTACGGGCAGAGGAAGCCCCAGCATACAACCAACTACCAGAAGAAGACATACGCTATGCACTCTTTACTGATGGTTCCTGCCGTATTGTAGGAATGAAACGTAAATGGAAAGCAGCTGTATGGAGTCCCACACGACAAGTTGCAGAAGCTATAGAAGGAGAGGGTGAATCAAGCCAATTCGCAGAACTCAAAGCCGTCCAGCTGGCATTGGACATCGCTGAACGAGAGAAGTGGCCGAAACTTTACCTTTACACGGACTCATGGATGGTGGCCAATGCCCTGTGGGGGTGGTTGGACAGATGGAAGAAGACCAATTGGAAACGTAGGGGAAAACCCATCTGGGCCGCTGATATATGGCAAAACATTGCTACCCGGGTAGAGAAACTGATTGTGAGAGTCCGCCACGTAGACGCCCACGTGCCCAAAAATCGAGCCAATGAAGAACATCGCAACAATGCACAGGCAGACCGAGCTGCACAAGTTGAGGTGTTACAGGTGGACCTAGATTGGCAGCACAAAGGCGAACTGTTCTTAGCACGATGGGCCCATGATGCCGCCGGCCATCAGGGCAGAGATGCCACCTACAGATGGGCACGAGACCGAGGGGTGGATCTAACCATGGATGCTATCTCTCAGGTTATCCATGACTGTGAGACATGCGCTGCCATTAAACAGGCTAAGAGACTGAAACCCCTGTGGTATGGTGGACGGTGGAATAAATACAGATATGGGGAGGCTTGGCAGGTTGATTATATCACACTGCCACAGACCCGCCAAGGTAAGGGCTATGTGCTCACCATGGTGGAAGTCACCACTGGATGGCTGGAGACGCATCCGGTGCCCCACGCCACTGCCAGAAATACCATCCTGGGCCTCGAAAAACAGGTCCTGTGGCGGCACGGCACCCCAGAGCGGATTGAGTCAGATAATGGGACACACTTCAAGAATAGTTTAGTTACCACTTGGGCGAAAGAGCATGGCATTGAGTGGGTCTATCACATACCATACCATGCAGCAGCTGCCGGGAAGGTTGAACGGTGCAATGGACTGTTGAAGACTACCCTGAAAGCATTAGGTGGAGGGACTTTCAAACACTGGGATCAACACCTAGCAAAGGCTACATGGTTAGTCAACACTAGAGGCTCTGTCAATCGAGCCGGCCCTGCCCAATCAGAGTCCCTTCACACTGTAGACGGGGACAAGGTCCCAGTGGTTCACATGAGAGGTATGTTAGGTAAAACAGTTTGGGTTAACCATGCCTCGAGCAAAGGCAAATCCATTCGTGGAGTTGTCTTTGCCCAAGGACCTGGTTCCACATGGTGGGTGATGCAAGAAGATGGAGAAACCCGGTGCATACCCCAAGGAGATATTATCTTAGGGTAAACAGGCTATAATTGTACCCGTATTTGTACCTATATATTTATGAATGTGTATGTAGTTTAGAATAATGTATGTATGTATGGAGTACAAAAAAAAGGGTTCAATTTGATAGATGTATAGTGGCATGGGAATGGGAAGAAAAATTAGGGGTGGATAATGTCATAGTTCTGACTTTAGCAAGGAATTTTTCTTCCCTTCCCCTCCCCCTGTGTGTGTGTGTGTGCTCAGCACACCCATTCAGGTGAAAACAAAAGAACTAGCCGCAGCGCTAATGGTCGAACATTAGTTGCCTAGCAACGAAGGGGGAGGAGTTGGGGCTGGTGTGTGGGGCTGGAAGGAGGTGGGGGGGGAGTCGGCTGTCTCGCGGGGAGGAGGAGAGGCTGCTGTGGGCGGCAGACGTTGGTTCTTTTGGTTTTTTTTTTTGTTTTGTTGTTGTTTTTCCTGTCGGAGGGAAGTTTTTTTTGGCTGCTGCGGTTCTTTCCCAGCTATTCCTGCTCGTCGGGGCCCCCCCGGAGTTCGTGAGTTTTTCTTCCATTGAGAGAACTTTCTGTGTTGTCGGTGTTGTTTTTTTTTTCGCTTCCCCCTTTCCCTTCGGCCCCCCCCTTCCTCCTTTTCCTCGGGAGGGGAAGAGGAATCAGGGTTTTTTTTGTTGTTTTTTTCTCCGATATACCCTGGGGGGTGTTGTTGTTGGTTTTTTTTGTTTTCCCCATCCCACGTGGCAGTGACCAGGGATCCCACAGCGCTGCCTGGTGACAGGCACTGGATATTACAAGCTCTGCTCCTGTAGTGATCCAACAGCGCCACCTGGTGACTACCATAGGACACTACAGGTTCTGCACTTCCAACGACCCAACAGCGCCACCTGGTGAATGGTACAGGACATTACAAGTTTTACATCTCCAGTGACCCGACGGCGCCCCCTGCTGACTGTGGTTGGAACTACACCAAAGGGTGCTAAAAATTGAACTATTTAAATTTTCCTTTTGCCGGGCTATCGGTTTTGTTCTTGAAGGGGATTATTGGTGGGTATAGTAGTATTGCTTGGTTGTTTACTTGGGTTTTTTTTTTGTGTGTTCTTGTTAATACAAACATACCTTTTAATAAAGGGCTGTTATTTTGTTTTCCCTTTTCCATAATTTGGGGTTTTTTCCCTTCAATCAAAGCTCCTTGGTTTTGGATTAATAATTGCTTAGGAAAAAGTTTGGGGTCTTTTCCTCCTAATCCATCCTCAGCAGAAGACCCTTGTCCCATTTAAACTGGGACAGCATTGTAACCAAGCCTCCAGATGCTTTAAGACAGGATAAACAGCTTACAGTGAGTTACAACATCTGCAATGGGTAGAGTAATTCTGAATCAGTAAGATTTGATTCTATTAAAATAAGTATCTCTCATAGATTCAAATCTGTTCCACTTCTGTTAGCTAATTAGAAATTTACTTCATTATAATAGGTAGTTTTCTAGGCTGTCAGAATTAACTTTTAAACAGTGTCTACAGTCTGAAAAACTTTTTTATTAAATTTTCATTTCTGGGCTTTATTCAACCATTAGTAAACTCTCATGTTAAGTCACAATACATCCAGTATATAAGACGAATAATTTTTTTTCCTTACTGTAACTTTCCCTCAGCTATAGAAATCCCTTTTTCCCTCTAGGGTGCTCTCCATCAATTACATTTGAGCCTTCACTATGTGTTTATGCAAAGAGAAATAATAAAAAAATTATTCCTCATTTAATTCTTATGTCAAATAATTGTGATTTTTATAACTCCTGCACATAGTCATCATGAAGTGCAATCTTTAATGCTCTAGCTGCAGGGTAAGTTAACAACACATAATACAATAATTAATAAAGTGTAGGTAGGTCATACAAGTATAACATTTCAACCATCTGTTTCTCCTTCAAAATGGTTATGAGGTGAACTGGTTCCAAAAGCAGTGCACCACCATAGCAATGTAATTTCCTTATCAGGACATCCGAAGACTGAACTATTCTGCTCAAGTGCATGCTATTCCATGATGAAGTTGTAATGTATCTCTAGAAATGGGGGGTTTGAAGATTGGCTTTCAAAGCCATGGTCAGTAACTCTGAAGTTAAATTTGTTCTCAAGTAGAAATACCAAGTTCACTGCTCTCTCATTTTGATGTTCAAAACAGAAAGAGTTTCATAACATCATAAGTTGCCTGCGAATATTTATTTGGTTCTTTTACATGCAGGGACAACTTGATCCAATGAAGAATTTAGATTACTTTGGTCAGGTAGAAAAATTCACCTCTAGTGAAATCAAGTGCAAATTTTAGGAAACCAAGGAAATCATTTGAACATGTGAGCTTTCTATTAAAATGTTGTTAGGATTATTAGTCAGACTAACCTGGTTGTTTTAAGCAAATGAAAGTGCAAAGATGAAATAGTAGTCTGATCACTGAAAGAGGTGTGCAGGGTAAGGATGTAACAAATATGATCAAAGCCATGAGCGGATCTGTTACAAGCGTGTGTTAGACATTTAGATTACAGTGTCTTCTGTTTTCTGTCTTTACTTTTTCTACCACTTGACACCTCTTCCAATGTAATATCTCCTTGCCAGCTGATTTTGCTGCACTTAGAATACTCTTACATATGTCCTTTCAACTCTTTGTAAATGGTGAAGTATGTGACTGTAGAACCACCCTTTCCAAAGAAAAACTGGTTGCAAGTCTTCTTGGAACAGCCATGGCTAGGTTAAACACACCACTCAGAATGTGGTTTATCTTCTAGAATGATCTCACCAAACTGTTAAATTCAGGTACAGTGAACTGCACTTGTAGCTAGAACTATACAAGCAGAGTGAATTCATTATTAAAATAATCAGTATATTAATGGAAGATCTAGTTAATTTCCTGTGGAGAAAGCTGATTACATTATTCAAAGGTGTGCACTCTTAAAGACAATCTACAAAATTATCTTTAAACCTTTGCCATATTTTGTGCTTAAAAAAAAGACTACAAGATTGCACAGTCTACGATGTGCCTCAAAAGACTATTTTCTGCTTCAGAATATTTCTAAAATTGTCAAACACTTCTCCAGATTCTAATGTAGCAACTAATGTTTTATATGTATTTCTATGGTACATCTGGTCTACACAGCGTTTTGCTTCTGTTTTGATAATAAATTAGGAGCACTTCTGCAAAGCCCATCTATAAACTTTACAAATAGTTTTAGAACAAAAGTAGATCTAGGGAAAATCTGTTAGTCCCTTTCACTACATTGTTTTTATCAAAAACTACTTAAGGTGTTTCATTGAATAATGAAGGCTTCTACCTTCATACAACTTCCAAAAGTTTATGGGGAGCAAATTCTCCAAGAGCAACAGAATTTTAGCATTTAGAAGCTATGAAAGAAGACTTTGTCAAGATTTTGATACATAGATCTCTAATACGTTAGCATATAATTTTTCTTCAGTTCCTTGCCTCTGTTCTGCCTCCTCTCTCTCCAACAGCAGCCTTCTGGCTCTTTTCCTTAATTGCACACTGCCCTCTGTGTCTTCCAATCTGTTTACTGATCAACAGTATGTGTTGGCATTTTGTGGCTTTTGAATAGGATTTGTGAAAATATTTCTAAATACTCCTTCATCAGTGTCGTATAACCAACTGTATAATGAACTATTTGCATTCACAGGCAGAAAAATGATTTAACTTGTAACCTTTCCAGCTCTCCTGTTCTACATATTCATTAAGATCGTTAATCATTTCTCCCACCTGCCCTCTTTTTTTTTAAAGGTCACATTTGGCTTCAAATCGAAAAAGACCCTTTCTTAAATATATATATATCTATTTGCGTATATAAAATTTATCAAAATCTGTAAGTAACGTTTCATGTCATCAATTTCATGAGCAAAAACAAAGCAGTACTTATGTACCTTTCCACTCCTTCTCAGACAATAATACTTTTAAGACTGATTTCTAGGTCTGTGTGATCCAACTCTCAGTCATAGTAAAGAATATCTGGAATAACCAGTAACAAGTATTAAAAATCAAGATGAAAAATTTGGTACACATACAGATATAAAATCAAAAGTTTTGGCAGCCTGAAGGATCTCTAAAATATGCATATTATGCTTATATTAGGAAAAATGTTTTCCACTAGAATTTAAAAAAAAAATCCAGTTGATGTATATTTTTTCATATACAATATTAATGCCTTCTTTTAGCTGTAATGCTGTATACTTTTTTCTGTAAATCTCCTTAGCTTCTCTTTAATCTTCTTAACTGAAGTGTCTAATTCACAATCTTAATTACCAAGGTTTTCCTCTCTAGCCAGTCACTCCTCCAGGGAATAATTTAGTAGACCTAAATTCTCTGGAGTGGTTTATCACTTTCAATTAGCTATTGAGGCAGCAGAAAGTGGAAACTTTCAAAAATTACAAGCACTGTACAAGGAGTAGCATGAATTCATGCCTTCACATTTAAAGAAAAACAGGTATCTGTTTACTCTGCTTGAAAGAGTCTTATGGCACAATATTCACCTTAAACTTTTCCTTCCTAGCTGGAGACTGGCAGTTTCCTGTTGCCAATAATCTTTCTATTTATTCTTACTGTACTAACTGCTATAACATTGCTCAGGAGAGTCAGAACAGAGCAATTCAGGGTACTGAAACTAGACTTCCAGAACATCTTCTGGTGGTGTTTATTTCTTTTCCCTCTGACTGGAGCCTACATATACAAATCTTGTCACTGAGCACTGGCAGAGGAATTCAACTTCTGGCACCTAAATTTGAAAGACTTAGCCCTGAGTACCTTCCCTGTCTTAAAAGAATGTCAGCTTTATGGACTGATCTTTGGGAAGAGATCTTCCAGATTTCTAGATATCTGGAGGATGCCCAGATGTCCAAATAATCTCTAGTAAAAGGACATGTTGCAAAGCTGGAGAAGGTACCTTATGGTCTTTAGGCACACTGACATATAACCTCACTGCAAATGTGACAGCAAATTTTGCTATAGAGTCTCCTGGGCTTATTGTAGTGTCACAGAATCATAGAATAACCTGAGCTGAAATGAACTCACAAGGATTGTCAAAGTCCAGCTCTTGTACCTGCACAGAACAGCCCCAAGAGTCACACCATGTGCCTTAGAGAGTTGTCCAAATGCTTCTTGAACTCTGTCAGGCTTGGTGCTGTGACCACTTCCCTGGGGAGCCTGTTCCAATGCCAAACTCCCCTCTGGGTAAAGAACATTTTTCTAGTACCTAAGCTAAATATCCCCCAATGCAGCTTCATGCCATTCCCTCAGGTCCTATTGCTGGTCACAAGAGAGATCAGTTCCTGCATCTCATCTCCTCCTCCCCTTGAGAGGAAGTTGTAACTGCAGTGAGGTCTCCCCTCAGTCTCATCCTCTCCAGGCTGAACAGAACAAGTAACCTCAGCCACTCCTCATACAGCTTCCCCTCTAGACCATCCTCGTAGCCCTCCTTTGGATGCTCTCTAAAGGCTTTATATGTTATATCATGGCACTCAAAACTGCACAAAGAACTCGAGGTGAGGGCGCATCAGCACAGAGTAGAGCTGGAGAATCATATCCCTTGACCGGCTCATGAAGCTTTTGCAGACACTAAGTCTCAGTGCCAAATATGCTGCAGGTCTACTGTATTTCCCCTTGCCAGTGCTGGAAGGACAAAGGTGAGTGCTGGAAGGTATCTTCTTTAAATGGTTTGAACACCAAGGTGTCCTTGATTGCCTCAGAGAGACATATAGTGATATCTGGTTAACCATTACTGTGTTTTAGAAATTCTCACACTGAAAAGCTTATGCTAGAATATCACTTGATGTGATTTTTATACTTAGCAGTGTACTTTCTGAATAGAAAGTTACAATTCCAAAATTATTCTATGCACACATATGTCATGTTCTGTTCTGGGCCAAGCAACATAGCTTATATGAAATAAGAATATGTTGTCTATGGTTCCTATTAAAAAAAAAAGAAAGTAATGAAGAATTGATATTTTTCAAAGTAGAAGATCTCTTTTTACCATTTTTTTTCAGCTTTTTGTTGCTGCTTTTCTCCCTTCTAAGCAGGGCTGGAAGCAAAAAGTGCACTAGAGATTTTAGAAGCAAGATGGTTCTCATGAAGTTTTCATGAATTGCCATGAGTTGTCATGAAGTAGTAATGAGTTGTCATGTCAACTGTAAAATGTTAAAGGAATGAATTTTCAAATTTGCTTATCGCTGTCAGTGAGGCAAAATCTCCAAAGTCTCTCATCCCATCATTTTCTTTGGGCATGATGTGTGGAAGGAAAAGATTCCAGATTCAAGTAAGGGAATAAATGGGAAAAAGAAGAGAGCTTCTGTCTTTGAAAGTATGGCTGAAGAAGCTTAAAAAAATTGCTACTCTATTTCAAGTCTGGCCTATGGGTCCTTTTGCAATTTTATGATAATGATAGCAGCTAGCTTTTTATATTACTAGTTAGGGAAAATATTAAAAATTAACCCAGTGCAAAGAACATGGTTTCTAATGACACAGTTGGCCATTATCACTCCTTTATCCTTGAGAAATGGCTCATAGGTGGTGCTAACTGTAGTCAATCGCTACCCACTATTTTGTGCTGATAGATATCCACTCTGCTCTGGAGGGCACTTGCAGAGAGTGAAATTATTTTTAGTTGCAGATACTTAGGAGCTTCAAGTCATTACTATGAATCATGTGACATTAAACACCGGCGGCAAGCTGCCACCTCTGACAAACCCTTTACTGTGACCCACGAGTGTATGCACAATTAATATCAGATTGTACATCATTAAATTTTACTGTCTGACTTATGAATGAGTTCTGCCCTACAGGCATAGAAAGAAGAAACAGCAATGATCCTGCTTACCTGCCTAGGAACAGGTAACTTACTTTTGATATGTCTTCCTCTGTGACTTATAAAAAGACTGTTAATTACATTGATGATATATCACCATAAATTTTTTTTCCCTAATAGGGATTTCAGTAAAAACTTACAGCTATTTATACAAATATTACTTTTTCCATCACTGCCTGAAATTTATGTAATTTAATTAAATTATGCCCCAGTGATATTTTGAAAATGAAGTAGCTCTGAAGTAGCCATTTAATGAAAGTTAATTAATATTCTATCAGAGTATACTGCACCATAAACCTAATTCTCTCAATAAGATGACACTCTTAATACAAAAAGGTAGGAAAATTGGACCTTTTTACTTAGTATTACAAAGTCCATGCAGTTAAGATGCCCTGGCAAAGTAATTGTGCTGAACAAAAAAGACTGATGGAAAACTAACGTTTACTTGAGGATAGGTGTCTTCCAGAGAGAGTGCTCTCAGTGGCAGTGGTGATGCTGCATGCTTTACGTATTCAAACTCTATCAGCATTTATGGGTGCTACAATTAATTCTCATTATTTTTGGCAAATGTTCAACACAGCTAGTTTTCTTGTCTTCTTATCCATCTACAGACAGCAGTCAAAATACAATATTCTGTTTTCATATTTCTTTAAAATTTGCTCTTTTATTTCTCTAAATGCAGCCATCCAGGATGCATCTGCACTATTTCCACTAGCTAGTGATCTAATCTTCCTTTTCATTCACCCAGTCATACAAAGCCTTTCTCTGAATTTACTAGTAACTATATGACTCTAGATAATGACTGCAAGATCAAATTTTATGAAAATTTAACACTTAAAAGATTTTGTTAAGATAAAGTAAGTCCTCTTCTCCCTGAAAAAAAATTTTCTGTTATTTTAAACTGACATTTTTCAGAGACTTTTTCAAATAGGAAAGTAAAGTTTTTTATAACAAGGGAAGAAAATTATGTCATCCTTTATGAAGGTAATTAGATTTTTCCCACATGAAAATAATTTTTAATAGTTGCAGAACATAATATAAGAAGCTGTATAGGCAGACATATGTAAACAAAGGGAATTATTTTTTTCTCAGGTGAAGACAAATATTTCAGAGAAGGAAAAGTATTAATTAGCATTATAATGAAAATTTGTGAGTTAGATACAGTGTGTAGTTTTTTCATGTAAAAAAAAAATCTTAGTCAATACAGATTTATATATTAAAAGTAGTATTCAATATAATATAATTCACAGACAAATGTAATGTGTACACTACATGCAAATTAAAGCCCCTTTTTCTTCTTTCTTATCATTAAACATCTCCAGAGTACATCAAAGTGATGCAAGTTCCACCAACAGTAAAACCCTAATCTTAATTTCTATGTTTTCAAGTGATTATATTAATGTTTGCATGAAAACAATGCATATCTATGCAGAATAAGATATTTTGGATGTTCCTACAGTTTATCCGTTCTAACTGTCCAACATTAGCTTAAGACAGACAAAAAATAGATAGTCAATTTGTTTGCAAAAAGACAGTGTGGACTGATGCAGTCCAAGCCTGCTGCTGCCATGATTCACAGTCAGACTATTGCTTTTGCTCTTTGACATTAACAGAAAGCGAATGCACACTTAAAACAAAGCAAGTGCTATATGACGTTTCAAAAAAGGATGTGTTTTAGTATTATGTACTTCCTTGAAACAGGTCTAACAGTTTGTAATGGGAGCAGAGTGGGGAAAGTGGTAGTTATGATTACTACAACAACTGCAAGTACTGCTGTTTGTACCTTTAGTGGCCATTGTTCTATGGCCTTTTTCCATCTAAATGCTATGTCAGAAAGGTTGACACAAGGGGAGTCTGGTTTTCAGCCCCTCCACATCAGGGCGTGAAAATACTGCTCCCTTTCAGCTTTGATACAGGAATTTAATGTATTTTTAAACACTTATGATGTTGTATATAGATTACAAACAGTTGCCTTTTAAGAATATTTCTTTAAAACAGACTTATGGGAGAGAAGCTTTGCATGGGCCATGTGTGAGCCATGGGTACTAGACAGAATATCACCCAGTGTGAACAGGCCTTAATGTAACTGCTTCTTGGCACCAACTTTGCAGTGATCCCTGTTGAGGTCATTTCAGTCCCTTTGATAAGTGGGAAAGGACAGCTTCCCTTTAAATCATGGAGCAGAGTTAATGAAGTCTACTGCAAAGATATCAGAGCCAGCTTGGCCATAGGAGGAAATAAAACATTAAGTCATTTCTGAAATGACTCAGTTTATAGGTAATTGGTAGTTACCCTTTAAACTACCTGGCACTCAAAAGACAACATATTCCAAATTTCTGGCAGCCATTAGAATGTTAATGTTTAAGGCTGGCATAAATTAGGCTTACCTGAGCCAATCTATTACACGCTACTCTTACACAGTTCAGCTGAGCTGTTCATGTTTTGTTACTGTGGATTACCTCTTTTTCCTTTATTGCTGTGCTTCGATACAGATGTATTTTGTTTTAATTAAGTCATTACGGCTATCTTGCAGATTTGCTTAGCACTTTCAATGCTCAGCTGTTATCTGCATTTGTAATCCTCATCTCTATAATTAATGTTATTCTTATGATATTTTAATGTGGAGTCACTTTGAAAAAGACAGTCTTCAGCTGCTAATATAAGCTTTAAAGATATATGCTTACGTATGCAAATATTTTCAGATATTCCAAATTGAATATCAGTGTTGCCCAGGTGTTTCAAATTTCCAAAAGCTCTCAAAAAAGCTGGTAATCTTTTAGAATAACTTGAGCTTATAGTGACACACGAGAGATGATGCTGAAGTTTCAATAATTTCAAATGATCCTTGTTTAATTTTTTAACCAAAAAAATCAGTGAAACAATAGGCAAGTTTAGATTTTGAAACAGAATAAAAGAGAGTATGGAGAAAAATCACTGACATAGAATCTGGAAAAAAAAAAAAAAATTTTGATTTTGAAGAGGAACTTTTGCCTTCATAAGCAAAACTACCCTGCCTTGCAGAACCACCAAATCATTAATTCAGTTACTTCTGATTCACATATACTTTGCAACTATGCAGCTGAAATTCACTGAAGGAGAAAGCACAGACAAAATGGCAAGAAATGGGATGAACTGTGTGAATGTTCACTGTCACAGGCATAAATGACACAAAAATACCCTCACCTTTTGCATCTAGTTCTTTTGACTCCTTTATCTATCTTCACAACAGTCATTTTCACTTTCATTTACTTAGCACCATATGCCTGGGGATCTTTTCCATTCCCTCTGAGCTGCAGTAAATTTTTTCTTAAAGTCTTCCCCGGCTCCCTTACCTTTTGATTCTATTAACTATAAACCAGACTGAGCATTAAAACTGGTATATAACATCTGAATTCATTATGTATGTTATGTTGAAATGTAATTTCAATTGATTTTATACTGTAGCTGTCCTAGAAACTTTAATCAGATTCCCCCTTCCATTTTTAATACAAGACTGTCTGTTAATAAATAAAATAAGACAAAAATACAGCCACTTAAGATCACACATAGAAACTCTTTGCAACTAGTCTATTATTTTTGAAACAATAGAAAAGTATCTTATATTACACAAGACTGCTTTTTCTTTCCTGATGGCAACTGTTTGAGTTTGCATTAAATTGCATCTCACACTAAGAAAAAGCCCTTGAAGACAGAAATGTAGAGTGCTTTCTTCTGAGATTAAAGGAGGCATTTTTCTAGGCTGCTGCACAGCCACATATTAGTATAGACTTATTTAAAAACTTTATATTTCTGTACATTTTTGTCATAATTCTTTTTATATAAATTTCACTTTAGAATCTAAATGTTATGAATAAATAGATAATAGTTTTCAAATATATCAGCAAAAGTGAAATTGTTCCAAGTTAATATGGAAATGAAAGCTTTGAAAAAATGTCTTATTATTCAGTACTACCAAAAACTTAATTTATAGAATTTACAATTTATTTTGAAATTAAATTTTAAATGTACTAGACTGATTATTTACCAAACTGCAAACACAAGAACGTTTTGAGTTTTATCTCTAAATATTTTCAACTGCTTATTGGAATGACTTTTTTTGATCTTTTGATGACCACACAAAGAAAGTAAACTGTTTCTACAATGGAACAAAAGAATACCTTTGCACCACTTAATTTCTCTATTAAGCTTTCAAAGGCACAGTTAAGTAATGCAAAAGCTTTTGCAATTTTTCTCTATGCAAGAAGGAAGACGTATTGTTATTTGTTAATCAAATAGGTTGTAAAAATAATACAGTCCATTGGCAAACAAAACCCCCAAGATAACCTGCATTTCTTCATAAGAAATCAAACTGAGATTTTGTGACTGGAGTGCACTATTGAAAGAAACTTGGAGAATTTTTACTATCACAAAAACAATTTCCCAGCATGAGAGAGTACTTCATCGTATTAATCAGTAATAACCATTTAACTACTCTGTACTATTACTTAACAGTTTTCATTTTGAGTATTTATGGTAAGAAGTAGCAGGTGTTTTGAAAGTTAGGTGGCTTGGTCTGCTTGACATACATTCAGATGGATAGACCTCTTTTAGTCTATCTGAACAGGAAGCCAGGTCACTCTGTAAAGAATGGTCAATAAAAATGGTGAAATAGGTTTTCTCCCAAGGACTGATCGCAGGATAATTTGAGAAAGGGATGGAGAAGAATCATGAAATACTTCTGGATCGATGGCTATTAATTTAAGAGCAGCACATTTCCTGGAATGAAACAGTTGATGTTGTTATGTGGAACAATTACCATTTCCAATTAACTGACATTTCACATTGCTCTGAGACTAGAGGAAGACAATAACCCTCAGCACCTAATCTCAGCTCTGCTGTTAGGTGAGCCTTTTGTCAATAGTTCTGTGCTATTATTTTAGAGGCAAACCAATACACTATGAGCAGTTACTTTCTTTGTCCTCAGACACTAAGAACTGCACAGACACAGTTCAGGCACAGTTCAGAAGCAATGAGCATTAACACAACAGTCTGCCATACTAATGTGTGTATATACATGTGTATAATACTATAAATATTTAAAAATACATGTGTATGGTTTTAAATATCTGTATTTGTGCACCTTTTTTGCCATTTCATTAACATGAGCAACTCAGTGAGATTTTATAGCTGTTATGGTGTGTCACAATAAAATGGTAAAATAAATACCAGTGATACAGCAAGCTATCTCATTAGAATGAAATCAACTAGTCTGCTCATCAACGCAATGGTTTTTATCCTGCTGTATAAACCATCATTTAATTTCCTAGGCTAAATTCTTACCACAGTTTTGGAGATCCAGATAAGTCTCTATAATGACAGAGTTCTTTTAAGCTGACTTTAAATCTCCATAGAGTCAAAAATTCAAGAGAGAAGAACAATCAAGAAGAGCGTGATGCAGGTTATGAGTCAATATCTGCCAGCTGTTGTAATTTTGCACTAACCAAAATCTCAAGTGTGTGTGGATTGGTACATCTTTCTTGGTACTCAATTCAGTTATTGTTGGTTCCTCCTGAGAGCAAATATTTGTGACACTGAACACTGGACAGGTGAATGAAGAAGGGCCCAGCAAACACCAAAGCCATCCTGGGAAGAAAGATGGAACATGTAAATGAGAGATGCAGCAGAGAATGGGACTGGAACAGTATTTCATAGAATCATAGAATCATAGAATCAGCCAGTTTGGAAAGGACCTCTGAGATCATCAAGTCCAACTCTTGATTCACTACCACTGTGGTTACTAGACCATGGCACTAAGTGCCACATCCAGTCTCATCTTAAAAACCTCCAGGGATGGAGAATCCACCACTTCCTGGGCAGCCAATGTCTGCTTATCCTCTCTGCAAAGAATTTCTTCTAATATCTAACCTGAACCTCCCCTGGCAGAGCTTAAGACCATGCCCTCTTTACATCAGTTTAGGCTGCTGTGGAAACACAGGTTTAGTAACATAATATTTAAACAATTAGTCCAGAAAAAAACACAGTACTGAGCTAAATTCCTGGTGCTTTCAGTTATTTCTGCTTTTTATCAACTGACTGTTTAGAATGAAATGGATAAATAGCCAAGAATCAAGCCAAGAACACCGGTTCATTTTAGTTTCAGCCACTTTGAGAAGCACTATAGAACTGAATTTTTTTAGACTCACAAACCAGCTAAAATATTTTAGAAATCTATCCAAAGTGAGCCACAACAGAAGGAAAAAAATCAAACCCACAGTCAAACAAATACTAATATGTTAAAAAATTATAAAAATAATTAGCTGGATTGAAAAAAACCTAACTGGATTGTGAAAGCAGAGAAGTGGATGAGCTCATCTTTTAGCCTCTGATAGAGTTCTGGAGAATGCAGGTATCCACTGATGCAAGGTTTGACTACCAAGAGACAAGCAATTTTTTCTATGATGTAGCAGAGCAACTTAAATGTCTTTTTAATATATTGGGCTGATCTTTAGC
Organism: Pyrocephalus nanus; assembly: GCA_038380795.1. Taxonomy (NCBI): domain Eukaryota; kingdom Metazoa; phylum Chordata; class Aves; order Passeriformes; family Tyrannidae; genus Pyrocephalus; species Pyrocephalus nanus. The sequence goes on along the minus strand of CM076259.1, from coordinate 75,062,594 downwards.
TTGTGAAAACATTGGCTCTTGGTGCCATGTGGAAACTATAATTGGTGAAAAATTCCATCAGGAAATGAATAAAATCAAAACGTTAAAGAATAAAATGGAAAAAAAAATAAACATACCAATGCTTCCCTAAGAGGTGGAACTGTTTTCAGTTTTTACTCATTTCCCTGTCTGAGAATAAATTATAATCCTTACCACAAATGTTAGTTTCTCCTAAAAAAAAAAATAATCCCTGGAATTATTATTTGACAATTATTTGACAATTATTAAAACTATTATTATTATTATTTTTCTATATATGTAAAATAGTTTTAAAATAAATGGTTAGATACAGAATTGTCAGAAGTTATAGCAAGTATTTATTTAGACTGAATGTAGAGCTTAAGGAAATTTTCTCAATAATAAACTACTTTTCAGGTAAATGCATTAACCAGCATTATCTTAACCTTTAAACATCTGACCACTGATTTGAAAAAGAATATTTATTGAACAACAACAATAAAATATTTTCTTTTCTATATTGTACGTAATCATATTTTTTATTCTTTTGTTTGCATCAGTGTGTGTCCTGTAGTATTTTAAGCAACGGTACTAACATCTGTTACAAATATGTTGTTCACAGATGTCTCCTCTCATCGTCTCTTTAAGAATACCCATGCAGCTTTGATTGTTTCTAGATTTGTTTCTCTTCAAAATCAGCAAGACAAACACACTTTTTACACAGGAGAAGTTACGCTGGACTGCAGGTGACTTTCATTTTCAGGAAGGGGTGACAGAGTTCGTGATGATTTGTAGCTCCGCTAGCCTTTAGTACCAAAATGCCTGGAAATTTTATACTCAGCAGAAATTCTTTACCTTTTTGATCTGAATGCCAGAATTGTGCAAGTATCACCCCTGGTTTTAAGCCTGGAATTCTTAGATATCATTGGCATAGTCCATTGAACAAATCCTGAATATAATTAAATACTCATAACAAAAAATGGTTTCAGCAAGTAAAGGACATGTTAAATATTCTGTAATCCATGTAAGATACACAAATCTTTGTAGTAAAGTCCTGTGCAGATTTTTCTTGCAGCAGTTAAGGAAAAAGAATAAAGATCCTAAGGTTGTTGGCTTCCCTCACAATGGGTGTAGTGCTGTTCCTGGGACTTTGATACAATTTATAGTTTTTTTCATAGCAAAATCAGGATGGCAGTTGCCTGAGAATTGGAAGACCTCTCTTCAGAGGTCAATACAGCTTCTACACTGTGGTATAATAAATATTTAGCACTAAGCTGAATGACAATTCGTTCCTGCATGTTAGTCTTCATCCTAATATTTCCATTTTCTATGTTCCATTTCTTCTTTAAATTTGAGAAAGAAAAATAAAGTCTGTAGCAAACTACTAGAGGACCGTTTGCTTTCAAATGTTAAGCACAACATCTCCCTGATGCTACTCTGTTTTCTTAGCTATTCTTGGTCTTCTGACCTCCCACATTTCTGTAATGGCAACTATCCAAACAGTCAGTGCAAGGGAAATGAGGGAATTCTCTTTGAGAACTCTTTGAGTTCTGTGAAAAATCTACTAGATAAAGTTACTTGCTTCTTGTTCAAGCTATCTGTTTAAATAACCTATACCTCAGTTACTTGGTAAAATGTCCAAAAAGAATCACTGATAGATTTACCAAATTCTTAAATTAGAAGTGCTGTTATGTAATTACAGTAAAATTGTTCCTGATTAAAACTAAATTAATATCGAACGTAAATAAAAGATATTATCTATAACATCTACAAATGCATCAGAGTGTTACAAATGTATATGAAAGGCATTTTGTCTCACCTTTATCAATCTGACTTTCTGTCAGAATTCATGGCTTTGAGGCATTCCCTCTTTCTGCACTAACACTTTTTGCATTAACTGTAGATTAGATTTTCTTGCTGAATTGTAGTAACCAATCTCACTTTTGGAATCCTCTGAGGGTCCAGACAAATTTAATCTTTCTATCTGAAACTTTTATTTCCTCATCCAGGAGGCAGTTTGCTTATTCTTCGTAATTAAAGTAAGCATTATTTCACTTGCTGAGGGATATCTCCTTGTTAGATTAGATAACATCACCTGTAATTTAGTGACTAATTAATGTTTCCTCAACGAGCTGTAACAAAATCTCATTTCGATTTCTACTCTGCCAATGAAGACTAAGTTTCACAAAATAGGTTGAGAAAAGTCTCTGATTTCATGTGCATATATAATCTAACTGCATGAGTTATTGATGCCAAAAGAGGAAGTCCTGTTCCTTCTTGAACCCAATTCCTTCTTGAACCCAGTTTCTTCCTTTCTTTTCTGGTCCTCATCCTTTCCTTTCCCATTCCACTCTCTCCCCCTTTTAGCTCTCCAGGCCCTTTTCAGAACCTTTGCTGAGCTGACTTAACTCCCTAAAACTACAGAAAACTTTTAGAATGGTTTTAGAAAACTAGATTAGGTATGTTAAATGAAACTTTCCCTTCCCCTTCCCTTCCCCTACTCCTCCCCTTCCCCTTTCCCCTTCCCCTTCCCTGTCCTTTCCCTTCCCTTTCCTGTTAAGCAAGGGTGGCTCTTGCTTAAGATCACCCACAACCAGTTTGTGATGATCGTTCCTCATTGTTTGTCTTCTAAGTTTTTTATAACTGTGGGTGGGTTTTTACTTGCTTTAATTTTACATGACCACGCTGTTGGTGCCTGTGTGTAATAGTGAGCTTCTTTCAGCCAGTTAATCAAAGGTATCTAGTAGTTTGGAGTGATACATAGTGTCTGAGATATTCACAGGCAGCATACAAGACGTAGGATCTATAGAAGTTGTGTTCATACACCAGTACACTAAAAATGGTACTATTGACTTAGGCAGCTGAATCTCATCTCCTACACCGTTGTTTAAACACTTTCTTGAAGAATGTAAAACTAATACTCTCCCGTTCCTTATAATTAATGAATTAATTAGTAAAGATGGAAAAGAGATGCACAGTAGCCCTGATTCTAGAATGTGTTTTTTTCCCAACTACCTGGAAAAATTCTAGCTAGGGGCATGTATTTATGAAAATTAATATACCTGCTATATATATTATATACAAATATGCTGTGTGCCAAATCATAACTAAGAATCTTTCCCACTGTACTCATTTAGCTCTTTATGTGACATTCACACATCTGTGTTTTTATATGCAACACAGCAGTTAGTTAGAGGTGTGTAATACGTTGCAAGATTGAGATCTTCCATAATAGGCACTACCCTCTCAGAATCTGTTTTGCTGAAATCTAAATTAGAATAAGGGAAGTACTAGATGCAACTATAGCTCTAAAAAGCAACATTTCATATAAACCTCATGTTAAATGATGGGGTCAAAGTTTTTCATGATAAATTTATCTCCTCTTAGTATTGAATACCAGTGTAATTTTCACATGAGATAAAAAAGTCACCCATTCCATTTCTGAATATGAATTTCAATTTCATATGTTCTGTAATTATATGAAGTAAGCTTAGAAGATAATGCATTTCTAAGTTTTTCCATATTCTGAAAGGCATGAATCACTTTCTTAGTAAGTTAGACACCCACTCCTGAGTTCATTTCTCAGGAGGATCTCATGTTCTGTGTAAATCATAATTTCTGTGAAGATGAATAATAATCTGTCTTCCTACTATGATATTTCACTTCTTCCTTTTATTCTCTAAATAAACAGTCTTTTAACATTATAATTGTTTGGATGAATGCTCCTTTGAAATGTTTCCTCTTTATTGAGATTCATACAGTCTTTAATGAAATTGCTGGTTAAAGACTTTATATATCACCATAATGTTATGTCACAAAGGTCCTGGCTCTATCAGGAATCCCTCATGGAGTTTACATAGTCACAAATGTTCTATGTTATTTGATTGCCTTTTCTCAAAGTTAGTTTAACAGGCACAGATGTTATCTTTTCCAAGGATATACTTAAGGCTAAATCTTCCATTGGGGCCAAATCAACCAAAATGTTATTACACAGTGTGAAAGAAAACATTTCCAAGGCAGTAAATAATAGTATAGTTAATCTGAAAATCAACAGAACTGAATGTTGTATACACAAATGTTTCCAATAAAAATGTGAAGGCATTTTTTATTATCAGAAGCCATTACATTCAGCAGTATGAACTTCTCTAAAAGTATGTATTTATACATTGGAATAAAGCCATATCTATTGTTACAAATGCACTCCAGGTGTTAGAGTGAAACTTCTTCTTAGGAATTTACCCAGAACTGCTAGAAAAAAAGAAGAGATGGATAATTTCCTGTATTACTTCGACAGATCTTTGGACAGAGGTTGTTATGGAAGCTTGCAATTTTCATTTGTGCCACTGCAAAGGATATGTCCTCAAGGGTACACGGGGAATTTCTAGCCAACAACTAGGCAAAATTAATTTATCAGGTCAGAGCTTCATACTGAGAATTAAGAGAAAAATGGGTGAATCTAATATCTAGAACCCTATATAGTAGCCTCAAACCTACACTGCAGCTTCAGTTCATAATGGTTATTAAAATACAATAGGCAGGGAAAATTTGTATGATTCAGCTAATTGTGCAAGTGTATACATATAAGGCATACTATCATAAGAACAGACTGGCATGGCAACTGTAATTTATTGCGAGTCTTAGTATCCTTTCAAGCAACTGAGTCTTTCAAGAAAACATCCAAGACAACCTTATACATAAACAATCACTGTATATTATCAAATCCATGAGTGACTGCTAGAAGAAGCTGACACCATTACTCGTATTTTCAGAGGAAAAAAACACCCTACTTACTGTGATAATAAAATTCATAGTTAAAGCTGTGTTTTATACGAGCTGCCTGTTTTCTCTTGTATGTGATAGTCTCATATTTTTTTCCTCAGTGACTGATACTTTCCGTATCAGTTTCTTTATATTGGAAATACAGCCAGTCAAGGACATCAATACCTAAAATCAACATCTCATATTTTAGGCAGTCAGTCACCTAGAATACTGCATTAGTCAGTAAGCTCCTGCTGTAGTGTATTGAGAGTAAGGCAACAGCTGATAAAAGCCTTAGTAAGAACTGAGTCCGAAATTTAAATCCAAAGCATTTCTCACATGAAAAACTCTCTATTTACAAAAAAACTTCCATTTCAGTGAATTTCCTAAGAAACTTGGAGACGTTCTTCCGAACATGGCCTGAGCTGTCTCAATTTAAAAATCTCATGATTTGTTTCCCATCTAAATGGGTTCCATTAAGATGTAGCAATGGGGCGAAGAATACTGCCTAACATGTGCCTCAATTTTAGGGACCTAAAACAGTTGAAGACAATTACTCATTCTTTCCACCACAGACTAATGGCTTCCCTTTAATGCTACCAGAGAAAGGATTTATTCTCCTAACTTAGATTTCCAAAGTTAGGTGGACTGGATCTTACGTTGGGGATGACTTATCTATCATCATCTATTTATTAACATCGATTTTATCAGATGATGCCTTAGAACAATGTATTTCTTCCTATTGACAGCAAAGACAACTTCAGGTAACTGACTTTGATTATAGTGGATACACTATAAATTTGGTCAATGAATATCACCTTAGACATTATTCTGGCTCTCTCTCTTCAGAATACCTAATACACATCAACAATACACAGTTTCCTGTAGCTGTGGACATTTTCTTTCAAAGGAAAAGGCAGAAAGGGTGTTTTACCCAGCCATTATTAGCAATATAAATTTCCATATCTGGAATAAGTGCCAGATGAGCTCCCTAATGGTAATATTGAATCTCTTTGGCTAAGATAATGTTTCATTATGCATTATATCCTAAAGTGGGTAGTTGGGAAGTGCAGCACGATCAGTTGGAGGTCAGGAGGTACTTGTACGAAGCAGGAGACACAAGTACCTATATACTAAAGACCGTATTGAAGCAGAAAGCTCTCCTTTTATCTTTCCTGTTACTATGACCACTATAAAAGAGAAACATCATATACCTTTCCACCTTTATGGAAAATACCCAACATTTTGTGTAACCTGATCCTGTCAGTCGTCACTGGGCATTGTCAGCATATAAAACATGCAAGGCATTTGAGTGGAAAAACTGCCAAATCAGACTCTAAACTTAGCTGTTAACAGATTGTCCAGATGACATAATCCTGTTCTATGTCAAAGGCTGATGGCTAAATATAGTGATGTCTGAAATATCTGTGCGTTTTCAGGATATCCACATAAGGCTACCAGGTTTGCTGAGGATATAGGGGGCAATCTGTGACTCTCTTGAGGTGAAGACTGGAGGTTACCTTAGGTCAACCTTAATTGAGGTTGCCTTGGGAGCTTACCTTAGATCAACCTTAATGTCTGAAAGGTTACCTTATTATATCTCAAATGCAAGGAGATGCCCAAACTGAGCCTACTGCATTAAATTGTAGATCTGCATTGAATTGGGCACCCAGGTTGCATGTAGACACCTCAATCTGAGTGTCTTAATCTGACAGAATAATCTCTCCTTACATTCTGAAGCAAAGAAAAAAAGTAATGACATTATCTTAAAATTTAGATAGCATCCATACAGGCCTGCACTGAGTCTAATCCTAGATTCGTGTATCTTAAATGAAAGTTTTATTTATGATACAGATCTGCATTGAAAGAGAGTTTATAGTGTTTCTATTAAGAACTATGTGTTTTTAGGTGGTGATAATACTTGATTTGCCTGCAAAGGTGATGGATGCAGTGTGGTGGTGGACATCGACAGTGTGGCAGTGTTTATGGATGGTGCATATATAGAAATTAATTGTACATATTTGTGATTGCAGATTTGATCCAAAATATCATCTCTTTCTAAGATCAGTCTTTAAAAAAGCTTCCGCACACTTTACACTAACTATCAATGGGTGAGTCTAAATGAAAATATTGAGGGTAATATTATAGAAAGGGTAAGAGGAATTTCTTTGCAAACATGAGTATCACTGACAGAACTGCTTAGAAAGCTAGAAACATTTATAACTTTTTTGGGGGAGATATTAACAAGGCCAAATAAATCATATCTCATGAACTGCATTGGAATTTATTGAGGCTTAATTGTAGTTGTTGTTAGTACCACACATGGTGTGTGAATTCATTAAGGAAACAATACAAAAGAAGCTGGACAGTCACAGATTGCAATTCTAGGTGGAGAAGTGTCCTCTAAAATTTATGGCCTTGGCGCATTCTTCTTGCTCTTGACAACAAACAGTATCATCATTGGGGCTTTCTATCAAATTGGTTAGGATTCAATTTACCATACTTTCCCTTACTCAGTGTTTGCACTGACCTTTGAGAGAAATGAATCCACCTTTACCTATGCAAATACATTTCATTTGTCTATCTTCATGGGAGTTCTTGTCAATTAAATAAATAAATAAATAAACACAAGTCCTGACACAAGGGATACTCCTTCTAGGAAATGATGAATCACCAGAAAATTTTTGCCGCACTGGTAGTCCTCTATGACAATCATATGACACTTCTATAACTTCAATAATGTTAACAAATGCTTGTAAACACTTTATCCATCTTTCATGGAATTGCATTACTTTAGCACTTGTCTTTCCCAGAAGCATTCACTATTATTTAACTGAGTATTTGATTTAGAAATCACAGCTGTCCTAGTAAATAGAAAAATCTGCATCTGAGTAATAAATGGTGAAGTTGAGTTAATATCCACAATATGCACTCCACCACTCCAGTCAATATCATAAGCATCTGTAATTTAAACATAATCAAGTGTTTCTTTTGTCGTCTTTGTGCTACAAAGCTTGAAATCAATTTTATCCATCAATGAGACAGTGAAGAATTTAATCTGAACAATTTCATAGAAGATGGTTTTTTGATTTCTTTAATAAGTGTAATTAAAATCTGTCTCTAGACTCAACACTTCCTACAGAACTTTCTCTGTGCCACAGATAACTAGATACCCATACTTTTCCCATACAGTAAGGTACTTTAATTTGAATGTTCCACTGAACCCCATTTCTTTGTATTTCTCAGTTGTATGACCAGTTTTCTGGATGGAGTGACATGGAGTCATTTGGTTACAGAGGATTTTTAGGCCTATATGTGACGTTTTCCACCCCAAAAATGCTAGGAATAGTAGAAAAAGCATTTGATCACAGTTACATGTTCTGTTTTTTTGTTCACTATCCAGCTTTGCTGACTGGTGTCATATAAAAACTATGTTCATGCAGCTATGTTGTACATGTGTTTGTGCATGTACAATGCTTTTAACTGTGCTGTCTCCAGCAAATGTTTAATCCAATCCTTGCTTTAACAAAAAATGTTGAAAAGATTTTAAAAAACATATTGTTTCTGTGTTTTGTAAAAGTAGCAAATGGAGAGAGGAGGAGGAGCCTAAAGCTGCTCTTTCTCATAGAAAAGCTGAGGCATGCACAAATACCTTCTTCACGAGTTCATACTTCAGGGCACATCTTAGTTAACCTCTGATGCACATTGCCACATAACCCTGAAATTTTGATTCCCTGGTCATTCATGATGGAAGCTCTTTGGGATGCATAAGAGGATTTCATCTGCATGGATGCTAGTGAAGAAAGCACATAGTTCTGGCAGAGGCTGATGATGAACCCAGGTCTGCAGCCTTCGAAACTGTCCTGGCTGCTGGACCAGATGTCCTCTAGACACAGCCAGAGACGCATTATAAATACTTCAGCTAACAATAGAAACTTCAATCAACTGCAAGACACAGAATTGTAGGAAATAGGTTTCATTGTTTCTGATGCTCACAGAAAAGAAAATTGCCTGTATTTTCTTTCTGAGAAGCTTTGCATTTTTGCTTTTACAGAAACATGGGGTAATTTCCCTCTGTGCTATTCAGGTCTTATTCATTGGAAAGAACAACTTTCTTTGAAATGCATAGGAAGCACCATTATGTTAGAAGTATATCTTTTCTAAAATGTGGCTCAGTGCTACACCTTTTGCATAAAATATTTACCCCTCCTAAATGTTCAGTCCTTTCCCTCTGTTCACTGCCTTTTTTAAAAACAAGCTTAAGTAAGTAGCCCCCACAAAGTTTTATGTATAAAATATGTATAATGTGAAGAGACATTTTAATTCTCTTAAGGATCTTTTGGTTTTAGGTCTTTAAAGAGATACCGGATTTCTTTTCCTGTGCTAAAATAGTTAGGTCACTTAAGAAGCTAGATTGTTAACATCACTGCTGTACAAAACAAAGGCAGCTGCTTTTCTCTGTGGTAGATATAACAAAAGATTATGACAACTGTATACTCTATGATAACAATATAAACTCAAATTAACTCCATGTATGTTGTCTATATTCTTTTGACCATACACAAAACATTTCAAATTTTTTTTTCTTCCTGGGCTTCATGTAGGTATTTATTTTTATTACAGCTGAATCATTTTCCAACAAATGGACATTGTATTTATTACTTTGCATGACCACTATCAACGCAGTACTTCCATGTTTCACAAATATGAGTCTATTTATTGTTACAAAATCTAATGGTGATAGAAAAGTATCATCTCCATTTCTACAGTAGCGGCCAAAGACCCCACAGTTTAGGTTACATCAGAACCTGGAACCAAACCAAAGACGCAAAGTTCCAGCTCAACACCTTCCCAGTAAAACTATCCTTCTAAATTTCCTTGCAGACTCCCTTTCTTAGTTGCCATTTCAAGCAACGCTCTACAGCATGAAGTGATAACTATATCATCTTATTTACAGCTCATCAAGAGTTTCTACAGCTTGAAACAGGAAGCAACATTTTGTTTAGTATAAAAGAAACCTATGTCAGATGTTTTCATCTTTCCTAGAGGTTAAGTCCAAGTAAAAACACTGTCAGCATTGCTGTGTGATATTAATCCAATATGGCTGATTATCTGGATTGTGTGCAGCATGATATGACTTCTAATAGAAAGAGGAGAGGATATTTTAATAGATAGGCCCTTAGATACAGCCACCAAAATCTTTTGCACCTATACTCTCACTATTGCATTTGGTCCAGATTGTTGTGAGACTGTAAAGAAAAGGTCTTTATTAAGAAAAGAACATAGGAAAGCACACTTGCAATATAGTCTTTTGATATTTTCTTTCATATTTAAAGTTTATATGATTTTAATGGAAAGAATTGGATTTTTATTAGGAATTTCTCAGGCATTATATATTAATAATTTTATATATATAATATATATTAAAACTAACAATATATATGCAGATATATATTATTACTTACCTAGTTATTAGATGTTTAATTGTGAACAAGTTAATAATATCCCCTTTTACAGTCAGTGAAGATGCAGTGGATTATTTATTTGATCCTCCTTGGAATGAAATTTATTCATGAAATGGCTATACCTTTCCACTGAGTAAATAAAAATACTTTTGAGGACTCAGGTTTTGATACTTTTAGAGGCCTAAATTTGGACACATTAACTCTATCCCTATCTGTACACATAGTTTTGTCTGATCTGAAAGAAATATTCTCATGTTTTTCTACTTCACCACTATTTTGCAGAATAAGATGTATCTTCATACTGAATAGAATTACCTTTTTTTGAAGTGTACTGCTTGTTAACACAAAAGCACTTCATTTTAGAGAAAAAAGCAAAGGTATTTTTTAGCTATTTCAATTTTTTTATACAATATGTACAATGCTTTAAGTAATTCTCCTGTTTATAAACTGAGAACATCCTTTTAATTCTGTCCCAAAAATTATACCACTTCATAAATTAGTTTTGAGAAAGACTGTCATCCAAATTGCATCTATCACATAATGTAGATAACTTCATAGTTCACATCTATTTCAAGTAAATTAAAAAATCGAAATCCTTTAAATAATGTACTTTTAGAGGATCACTGGGTGAGTAAAAGAAACACTTTCTAACTCAGTATGGGGGTCCATCTGTCAAGCAATGCTGAAAAAAAATGCTTTCTGTCATAAGAAGATAAGACTGTAGGGACACTTCTATGTGCTAAGATATAAGATCATCCAAGGAGATATGGTTTATACCTCAAATTTGGTCTGGAATCCCCCTCAAATTTGTCAGTAATTCTTAGCAACCAGTAAATTATCTAACTACTTGTCAAATAAACTTAAAACCAACATTGCATCCAATAAAGCCAGCTGTTTCCAGTTATCACCATATGTATTATATGTGCCATGAGAACACACCTCTAAACATGTTTAACAAATGGTATTACTACTTGTGTTATGCTTTCTGGGTATCATTACCAAGCAAATTATGTTAAACTGTGATTGAGTAACAGATTTCTAGCCTCTTGGATAATTTTTTATTGATAGGTTTACAAAGCACTGTGCTTTTTAAAAAAAATTATGTTCATGTTGACTATAAAAGAAACTCAGAACCAAAACCAACCAACCAAACACAACCCTCAACTTAATTGACCACAAAAGCAGTCAAAGCATCAAAATATTTTAAAATCTGTGCTTTCAGCTCTAGGGCTTGCATCTTTAAACACTTGATAATTTTCAATTGTCTAAAAACTATAAAGCAATACACAGCATCTGCCACGGTGTACCTGCAGCCTTTATTTTTTATGTAAAAGATGTTCATTCACCAGCTCTCTTAACCTATTTATGTTAAGGAGCTTTATAGATTTGTTACATTTGGGAGCCATATAACTCTAAAGCAGTTCAGCCTTATGTTAAAGTATTTTATCTCTTTGCACTATCTGTCACAAGGTAGAATTCCATAAAAGAAGGTGTGCAGTTCCCAGGGATTTTGAGGGTACTTAGTGTTCTAAATAACTTAAGGTATTTGGGTCTTATTTGGTAAAGCAATAAGGGATGTACTTTAGTATTCTTCTGAATCAACATCTAAAGTCCAACTTCTTCTTCTTATATACTTTTTTGCCACTTAATTTGTCAAAGGAAAGAATGAGTAAGGTAATTACAACTTTAAGCAAGCTTTTTGTCAAAAAATTACAGGACAGAAGGAGATTGAGCTCCTGTAATAGGTGGTCACCTAAGTGTCAAAATTTAAGTAGGATGAACATTCATGAATGTCAAGTAATATGAATCTATTGAGTTTGCTGTACTTTTAAGTTGCTCCTTCATCAACAGAAATAGGCATTTTGGTTTGGCAGGAGCAAGTAACTGACGCTCTCCCTTTTTTATTTTCCATACAAAACAAATCATTGTAAGCAAGGAAACAAAGAAGCAGCAAAAATCACTTAGAAATATTGAGTTCCATAATGAAAAATTTTAGTTAGAGGGATTTATTTCCAGAATAATTTGCTTTCAAGCAGGCTTAATATTAGTAGACATTTGCTTTGAATACTTTTCTGCTAAGTGATATTTTATTTAACACATTCATTTATCCTCCCCAATTTCATCAGCCTACAGAGTAATAAATACTAGATTATTTTTCCTCTGCATAGCATACAGGTAATTATTTTTCATTCACAGTTTGCTAACAATATAGGTTTTTAATGCAGCCTCCAAAGAAAAACCTTGGCAGTTTATCTAGGAAAATCAATTTACATGGCTCATGACAATAATCTTACTTATTTAAAAATTAGCCTTCCATTGAAAAGTTTAATTCCTGTAAGCAACACGTATTAGGTATATTTTAGCATAATCCATGTTAATTTAAATAGTGGTAAGGCAAGGACTGCAGACATACTGGAATGCTATAAAATAAATATTAACATTTAATGTCTTTTGAGAATAAGAAATCAAAGAAGCTTTAATAAAAAATTAAAATTGTCATTACGTGGGTCAAAACATAATATTACACTCAGCAAAGGTTTTATCTTTCAATACCAGAATTGTGATGAAGTCATTGTGGTACCATTAACATCAATATTTATTATGCTACACTTCTAAGGAAATATATAAAATTTAATAGAAAGGAGTAATTTTTCTAAATGTTTATCATGATCATAGGCTTTTAAGTGTTCTCAGATTGCTGAATACAGTGCCTTTCTGTTACAGGTACCCCAACCAAAAATTTGTCAATCCTTACATGACAACGAATTAGATTTCCAGATGTTGCTGCTTCTATTCTAAGGATATACTGGAATTTTGCTTACATGTCCCTGACAAACCACCTCCTAAAATTCCAGACTAAATTTATTCAGGACCAGTGACAAATGCTTGTTATCATTCAACACCACCCTTTTGCTAAACATCTTCTTCTCTCTCAAATGTTTACTTCCCTGATATCTTTGTTATGTAACTATAATTCTTCTTCTAATCCTTATTTTAGTAGGTTAAGTAAATTAAATGCATTTACTCTTCACTTATAAAATAAAGTGCTCCTTATCCTCCTGATAGTGTTAACAGCCATTTTTGCATCTCTTAATTTTAAAATTAGCTTTTTTAGAATATGAGTGACCAGAAGTACACACAGGACTCCAGATGATCTTCCGCAAGTACAATGCCTTGTACTTCATAGTACATACTTTCATAGAAATATAATTGTTTCATCTAATAACTTTCAGATTCTACTTTGCTATTTATCAGGTGCCTCACATTGGTCATGTTGTCTCATTTTAATCATCATACCAAATCTTTGTCTGATTTTGTAATTTCCAGCTGATTGTCTCAGTTTACAGCACAACATCTTCCTTGTAGATGTCTTATTGCTGTGTTCAACATCATTAAGTTTCATGACATTGTCACTGCTCCAGTCCTCAAGGACAGTGATATTCCTATTGTCTTATATATAAATGGTGCTTCCAAATTAGCTAACAACAATTTTTTTCAGAGTTTTCCTGTATCTTGTGTTTAAGTTCTTACTGAAAAACTATTCTGAAGGATATTCTTAAGACACACCATTCTTAACATTCCAGCTCTGTATTTCTCCTGATGGACCAGTTGCTTTCACTAATTTTTTCAGCTCTTCACCAATTTTATAATAACTGAATTAATTCTCATTTTTCCCATCTTGAGATATGAAATCCAGATGATAAATTTTGCTGCTGCATTTTCTTGTTCTAGAGACATAGCTGATATATATATATATATATACAGATATGAAATCAGATTATTCTGGTATTATTTATATTTATAACTCAATGCAGTAGTTTATCTCAATTTATTTTTACTTTTTAGGTCTTTGATTATTCTTTTCTTCCTAATTTAATACAAATCTCATAGAGGGTGGCCTAGTGAGATTGCCTGTATTGTTTTATCCGACTTCTTAACCATTTGTTATTCTTCAGACATATGATAATACTCCAGATTTTAAAATTATTCTGTTCAAACTGCTATGTTTTTCAAATGTCAGTTGTGTCAGAATAGTCAGTAAGATATAATTCACTTTTCTAGAGAAAACTGAATTTTAGTGCATTGCACTTTAGTTTTATTTCTGTGTTAGCACTGGTAATTTTCATTTCTATACATTTATTCCTCTTAACCTTATTGCCTTTGTTTCCACATCTAACACCAACTCCTTGTGAGAACTGGGACATATTTCAGGTAAGAATAAACAGGCACTGATTTGCAGATTACACAGTGTATATCAGATGCAAGTAATCAAAAAAAAAAAAAAAAAAAGAGGAAGAGAAGGGAAGGGGAAGGGGAAAGGAAGGGGAAAGGAGAGGGAACATATTATACTTTGCATAAGTGAAAAGTAGAGAATCCTGAAGCACTTAGAGCACTGACCTGAAGAAGACCATGACAGAAGGAAGAAAACAGCTGGAATGAATGAATGAAGAAACATACATATAGAAAAGATAAAAAAAATTTAGCTAGCTTGAAGACAGATATTTTTTTGGCTCACACAAGGATTTTCAGACATTAAGAAAAATCTTGCAAAGACCAATTTCTACATTTGACCTTGGGTATAGCAAATAGCTTCATAGTAATGAATACTCTTTACTTGCAACACTTTAAAAGCAAGGAGCAGAAATAGCATCAAACAAATTACTCGGAAAGAAAGCATAACATCCTTGTTGTTAGCATCTTGCAACAAGAACTCATGTAAATTACTTTCAGATTTTACTTTCTTTAGTTCTTAACAATGTTTGACATGTTGCATCCTCTGAACAATAGCTTGAAAAATTATTTGTGTTTTAAATATTTACCCTAAGGTGTTTTTATTTCAGAAATCGAATGGTTGTCATACACTGCAGGTGTTTTGTTTGCTTGATTTTAGTTTCCTAGTAATAATATTGTGCTTCAAGCATTAGCAAGTATATTTTGTACAGTATGTACTTCCTCGTAGTTACCAGTTATATGACTTTTTGTCTAATTATCAAATAATAGCCATTCAGCTTTGTAGATTTTCAGAGAGGATGCTTGTACCTGGATTTTCCTGAAATGTGCTGCATCCCTTGTTTAGGATAAAATAGTTTTTTTTTTTTATTAATATATCTTCCTATCGCATATACAGCCCACAGGAGTAATTTGTTCCCATATTTTCAACACCCCTGTTTAAGTATATATGTACAAGGTTTTCATGTGAACTAGATCTCTAATCTTCTTTTACTGTAAATAGAGATTTACTTAAGAATACAGTCTCAATGGTGTTGAGCTGCAAAAATCTAGGCGTTCTCTTTAGAATGAGCTACATAACTTCTACTTCTGATCATGCTTTAGGCTGAGTTGCATAGGTATTTATAATTTGGAGAATAAACTAGCCCTAAATGACTGTTGGTCATGTATATCCAATGAGGTGCCATCATATAGAATTGCAATGTTATTTTGCTTAATATAGTAATATTGTTCAGTCATGTTCATGTCAGCTTGTTGCAGAAAGAACAAGATGGAAGCAGAAAAAGAAGTGCTATCAGCAGGCTGAAATGTGTGGAATGCCCATGACATGGGTTAAGCTTGAATTAAAAGGTCTGATGTTTATTTTTATATCCTGAGTAAACAAATATGAATTGTATACCTGGTTTGACACAAATAAAGCCTACAGAATCATAGAAACACAGAATGGTTGATGTTGGAAGGGACCTCTGGAGGTCATCTGGTCCAGCTGCACTTCATGGACAAATAATGAAAAGAAAGAAGTTATATGAAGTTAAACTAATTTTTTTAACAAGGCCTGAAAAATGAGACCTCCTGCCTGAAGGTCTATCTCTTGCCCAACTTCTCCCTCAGCACTGAAGCAGAATACCATATTAGCAAAAGCTGAAAATCAGCTGTTAATTTTTGTGCAGACAAATGTGTTCTGGCAGCAGGGACCTGGTAGAGTTAGTGGGACTATGGGTAGCACATCTGATCTCCAATTGCTCAGACATATAGAGCAGGCAATCCTAATTTTTATTTTAGTACATTTTGCTCTACATTGCTGTGGCCAGGCTCTGGAGACTGAACACAAAAATCACACAAGAAAATCCAGGCTCACATTCTGGAATTACTTTTTATTGTTTTAGGATTCTTCAGTTAAAAACAAACGTGTTAAGATCTTTCAAAATCATTTTTAAAGCATAATCCCCTCATGCATTTGATTCCCATGTTATCGATATAAAAATAATTCAACAGCAGTATGAGTTATTTTATGTCTGATTATTAGAGGGATTTACCTACTTGAGATTTATTTATTTGAAATTGATTTATTCAAGAGCTCTCTTTTCCACCTAGCATTCTTACTTCTACTCTCCACAGCATGGATTTCCCATGTAAATTCCTATTTTAATACATTTTATTCTTATATAATAAAGTAACTCAATCTCTGTTTTTGTCTGGGCTCCTGAAAAAGATATTTTTAAGCACTGTGTCTTTGAAAGTGGACCAAACTATCTTAGCTTAAAGTTATATGCATAGTTTCTAAAGACAAATAAAATTTTGAGATCAGAAGTACAGTTAAATAATACTGAAACTTGCTAGAAATAACAGCCAAATCAAAATTAGAAGAGTATAACTGAAAATGCCTGACTTTAAGATGGTTTGGGGTGTGTAGTTGGTGGTGTTTGCTTTGTTTTGTTTTCAAGAACAGTAAGCACTCCATTATGAAAATGTTATTTTATAACAGTCAAATAGAAATTCTTATCAAAGGCCATGGAATTGTAACCTATGTAGGGATTAACTAAGGATTGCATTAGCCATAATTGAGACAGAAACCTTGAATTTTAAATTAATACAAAAATAGATAGAAGTTACACTATATGGTGTATGAGAGAAACTGAGAATTAAACAGGGTCTTGGAAGATGGGATTAGTAAAAACATGTATTTAAGTGTTTAAGATGTAAAGTATGTTATATATTTAAAAAAACCCCCTTACTTTCTTTTCTTCAGATCTAAGTACATTCATTAATTATTTAGAGATGAGATAACGTTTTTGAAATAAATATGGAACAGAACATGTTTATGCTGAAAATAATTTCATTGTCATAGAAAAATAGAACTAAAGAGCTCCTAGCACCAATTCCTCAAGGATCATAACATACCATTTTATCAGTTCCTTGGGAATTGAGGAAAAAGAACAAAACAATGAAATATATACACTTTGATGCTTTTTGGTATAAGAAGAGGTATTCTGAAATATAAGTAAAATACACTTTGGATAAGGCTTCCAACAAAAATGGCCCCATTACATCCCTAACACATAGACAACTCCTGAATGTCCTGGTTTGGCGCACTCTTGGGCCACAGCATATTTCTGGGATAGGTTGAGTTTTTTCCCAGAAGTAGTAAGTTGTCAAAAGAACATTATTGAAGAACAGCTAAAGGTACACAGTACCTAAATGACAGGCAGACAACTCTAAAACTTTCAGACATTTACAGAAAATTTTATTTGGAAAAAAAATAGCACTTCACAAGACTGTATAAAAATGTAAATAATAAACTAGGAAATATACAGATGGGAAAGCTAAGGTTCTGCAAGTCTCACATGGATTATCAGGATGTTTCCCCATCAAGGAAAACTATTGCTCCCCTCCGATTTGTGTTTAGCTAACAGAAGTTTTTCCCTGATAGGAAAAGAAAATTGTCTTCAATTTATTTTAGTAAATACAATTCCCTTGACCTCCAGTGTTTCAGGAGGGAGCAATTGTATCGATTTCAGAAACTGCATTAATGACAACAATTTATATGCATAACTATCCTTTAGTGCATTTCAGCACAATATTGCCATTTTTGTTCGATGTGTTTGCAGTGTCCCCTGTCCTCTGTGTTAAGTTTCACTACAGAACACAAGCAGCAAGGAATTGGTTCAAAAAATATTTCATATTGCTTGGATAGTACTTGCTGTTAAGCATTTGGGAGTTCACTGTTAGGATTTGGATTAGAAAATGCAAATTGCCCCAAAATATGTGTTCCTTTGTCTAGAAATATATACCAAGTATATAGATAGATAGACATAATATGTATTATATATATTGTATACCATATATATTTCTATATCAAGTATATGTATAAAATATATATTATATAAATATATATATAAGTAATATATTTATAGATAAAATATATATATATGTGTATATATATGTATGTATACGTACCAATATATACCAAGTTTACCTCTTTCTGCATTTACAAGTTTTTATGTTAAAAGATAATCAGATGATAGGGATTGACAATGTGTGTTTCTTGCCACAGGAAAAAGTATCTCTGTATTTATACAAATGGAAATTACGAATTAAAATTAACATAGCCTGAGGGTATTTTGGAGAAAAACACAACCTTTCATATTTTTTGGGTCACCCCGCATTTAAAGCTGAAAAAAAAATTATTTTAGCTGATATAAACAGTTGCTTTAATATTCAAATAGTTGATATTTGGGTTATTTCTTTTTTATGTTTTTGTCTAGCTGGAGTGAGTATAAGCATTTTCTGTAATGAGCAGTTAGAAGTCAAAATAAACTAAATATTTTTTTATGCAACCGGGTAGCTTAAGCTTGCAACAGACCCAGAAAGTTCATTAATGGTCACATATTTTGTGAACGGGGTAGGATCTTCCTGCCATTCTAATGCCTCTCACTTGGCTTTATAAACTCTAATCATCTCATATGTTTGTAAGTCTATGCCCACCAAAATCCCATCTGTATTCCTACTCTTTCCAAAACCTGAGGGCTTGTCTTCAGTGCTTGTCTATTTTCCAAAGAGTTTGCAATTTAAAAATTCCACTGAGATCTCCAGCATCCTTTTCAGAAAGCTCTTTAATCTCTGCCTTTTGACTTAGTAGAGGTAATTTTGTGCCAGTGATTACTTTTCAAAAGAGATTCAATACTGGTCCCTAAAATCATATTATAACTTAGCCCTTTTTTGGAGTGAAAGGAGTCAAAAAATCTCTCAGTATTTGGCCACATCCCAGAGAAAATAATTAAAAATTCAGCATTGAGCTAAGATCCAGCTCTATACAATGGCCTTTCGTACAACAGGCACCTTTGAAAGAATTATGAATACTTTGAAATGCTGACAAAACATTTACGTATCTCAGCCTGTCACTGAATTCCACAGAATAAGGATTATATTTCACTAGGTACTATATCTAGGTTCATTCTTCCTAGTTCTAAATATATGACTAAGGTGACTGCTTGAGGAGATAAGTTATCTGAATTATTATTACTGAGAGGCACTCATTATTAAAATAAACAAAAAGATTTGTTTCAAAAAGATTTTGAAAATCTTTTTTTCAAAAGATTCAGAAGTACAAGGAATGTACAGATAGGCATAGATTGTTTCCATATAGTTCCTCAAGTGAGATGAGATGAGTCACTATTCTAGGGATCATCATGCACAAGTACTCTGGTTT
Source organism: Pyrocephalus nanus (assembly GCA_038380795.1). NCBI lineage: Eukaryota > Metazoa > Chordata > Aves > Passeriformes > Tyrannidae > Pyrocephalus > Pyrocephalus nanus. The sequence continues at coordinate 75,042,935 of CM076259.1, read as the reverse complement.
TAAAATACAGATTAAATTTTAAGATAACCTCCAAAAATGACTTTTCTGCTAAAGACTGTCAATTTAAAGTAACATGAAAATGTAAGCTATGATATTGTGAAGGAACCAAATGAAATAGGTATTAGACTGGTGCATAAAAATAAGAGATATTCTATCTCTAAAATGAAGTATTTAAATAGATATTTAATCAGGGCAGTTAACCAGTAATGACACCAATTTATCAAGCAGTGGAAGCACATTCACCTTGTAACCCCTCCCCCACACCAAACCCATTACATTTTGAAAGAGATTGATTGTGTTTATTAAAAAAGTCAACACTGTAATTTAATTATTATAAGACAATGTCAAACAGCTTGTAAATTCTGTGTGTACTAGAACTGTTGTCCTTTTTCAGACTAAAGCCTTGTACAATTAGTAGACATTTTTCTCTATAAGGATTACATGATTGGGCACTACATGAACAAATGGGAGCTACAAATTAGGATAGAAAGAGGAAAAAAACACATATTCCCCCCCCCCCTCCCCCAGCCCGCAAAGATTACAGGGAAGTACTGGTCTTAATTTTTTTTAAAAGTATCCTAAAACACAGACCCTACAAAACTAAACATATATGCTCACCAAGACACAGTTCTCATTCTGTAACTCATTTTTATACAGATAACCAAAAGTGAGTTTACAAGACAAGATCAACTTTTCTGAGCCAAATATGTTATGAGATGAAGAAAACCAGGATTTTAAAAAAAGAGAGACTTGAATTTACTAATGAGCCAAGTAAGAAAATAGATATACCTATAGAAATTACACTAGCACCAAGTCCCTCTGACAGAAAATATGAAGCAATGTTAGTGGGAAATATAATGTTTAAATTTCAGTTTATTGCTCCAGCGACTAACTGGATGACATTATTTAATCCTTTTCTCCTCTATACAAGTTAATTAAATCAGAATTATATATTTGTTTGCACATATCTCTCTTGTTAAAGAAACACTGTGATGACCGCTTGACTCCTACCTCAGTGGTTTGTTTTTTTTCTGTAATACCATTTATGATCACAATATAGTTCTGCGACACCAGCAAGAACAAGCAGCACACAGACTCATGCAGGATTCTGACAGACAGAAGTATCCAGGACCAGAAAGGAAAGGGAAAATATAGATTATATCAGCTTGACATACTGGTATGAAAAAAAAGATCTGAGAACAAAAGTAGGCCAGAATTATCCTCTCCTCTATTTAGAAACTTTCTGTAATGTTTTATATTTTTGCACCATGATATTCACAGAGATAACTGATAAGCAATGCTTTTAGACAGAGGAAGCAGCTAAGCAAGCAACTAATGTTTATAACAGAGGTTAAGATATGTGAGCTTCATGAGATCATTGGTTTGAACGTAAACTGCATTCAGCGCCTCAGAAAATCCCAGTAATTTTATATTTGGTGTTGTACTTTTAGTTAAATAGGAAGGACTTTTAGTGATTTCTTTCATACCACCATGAAATTTGGAACATGGAGGATCACCCCCCTTCTAGGCTGGATAGGCAAAGTCCCCAGTGTCTTGGGACCTACCGGAAAATTTGGTCCCCGAAGTGGAGCATCCCATGAAGTCAGGAGACAAGAGATAAAAGGCAGGCAAGTACAAGAACTGCTCTTTGTACCTGTTTTTTGCCCACTGGAGCACCAAGGACTTTTGGAGCCTTTTCCCAGGGATTGCCCTGCCTCATCTGGGCCATTTTTTTTGCCTCAGCTGCTCCATTTTCACATCAAACCAAGGTCACCCCAGCCCCAGTTAAGCTGTCCCAGCAGGACCAGCTATTGCTGCCAGCAAAGAGTGTCCAGAGGAGGGCAAACAAGATGGTGAAGAAAACGCTGAGAGCTGTCCTCATTGAAGGCTACAGCTTCCTTGGGGGGGAGCTGAGGGAGTGGAGGGGGGGCAGCAGAACAGGGAGATGCTGATCGTCTCTCTCTTTCCTGGTGATAGGACATGAGGAAATGGAACAAAGTCACATCAGGGCAAGTTCAGATTGGACATTAGGAAAAGGTTCTTCACTGAGAATGTGGTTGGTCTCTGGAACAGGCTTCCCAGGGAAATGGTCATGGCCCCAAGTCTGTCAAAGTTCAAGGAACATCTGAATGATGATCTTAGTCATATGATTTAGTTTTAGGTAGTCCTGCAAGGAGCAGAGTTTGGCACAGTGATCCTCATAGGTCCCTTCCACCTTGAGATATCCTATGATTCTATGACTTTGAAGAATTTTAGGTTTTAATTTTCCTGGGAAACAAAAGGTGTTTCCTATTCCACCTAGCTGAACAGGTGTTATTGCACACCACAAAACTCATTGATGATTACTAAGGATGCAGAATGAACCCTCTGAATACAGTCTGACATAGAGTAAGCTCTAAAACTACCTCAGAAAAAGAATTAGGAAAGACACTGAGCAGGTTAAATGGCTCTTTCAACCCTTAAAACAACTGGACTGCTGCTAAATTTAAAATAATTTGAAGTCTAATAGCTCTTGGCAAGAAGTTTGACATATTCTCCAGCAATTACAGTAATTTAATTGTAGTTATCTTACAGTATTAAAGTGTACTAGGCAATTTCCTGCAATAAGCTTGATTAAGATACCTCTCATACATCTACAATCAAAGTTTTAAGTCTGCTTTAGAAGATGAATCATGCCCCACAGAACCTGTCTCTTTTCATTGCCTGTAAAGAGTGTCCAGATGATTAGCTCATAGGTAGAAGACTACTTTGTAGACAAATATATTTGGCCTTTTGAAGATTATCCTTCATGTCTACTGTACATGTTTGGACAAGAACGATTCTCAGACTTTGAACTCATACTTTTCATTTTTTTCCATTTTAAGAAAAATCAGTCTTACACTACAATATGATTTCCCGAAGTAGGAGCTTCTCCATTTGCAAACATACCACTTCAAGTCCCAGAATCGTAAGGTAAGACCGTAGTATCAAGCCACAGAGAAAGAAGCACAAAGTTGGGGTGTTAGTCACACGGCACACATAGGTAGTAATAGTAGACATAAAGCCATATTTGAGAACTAAATAATCTCTCCTGAGAATTAGGTACTTGAGCTCCTTGTTTACCTATAATAGTTCCAAAGTGTAAATTTGGGTACTTAGTTAAGCACAGAATCATTAGGCAAGTCCTAAACAATTTATTTAAATACCCCAAGTCTTCAGAGGCCAGACTGTTCTAGCTGCAGTGAAGCACTAAGGCTCATAACGTCTGACGGAAAAACACAATCATAGAAACATACCTGTTAAGGTTAGAAAAGACCTTTAAGATCGTCAAGTCCAATCATCATCCTAGCACCACCTCTGTGTTCACCATGGAACCATGTCCTCTAGTGCCATATGCACACATTTTTCAAACACTTCAAGGGATGGTGACTCCACCACTTTCCTGGGGAGTCACGTCCAGTGGTTTACAATCTTCTCTGTGAAGAATTTTTTCCTAATATATAAGCCTCCCCTACTGCAACTTGAGGCCATTTCTCTAATCCTGTCACTTATTACTTGGGAAAAGAGACTGACCCACATCAATACAACCTCCTTTCAGGAGACCCATAAGGTCTTGCCTCAGCCTCCTTTCCTCCAGGCTAAACAATGCCAGCTCCCTTGGCCACTCCTCATAAGACTTGTGCTTCAGCCCTTTCATAGGCTTTGTTGCCTTTTCTGGACTTGCTCCAGCACCCCAATTTCTTTCTTATAGTGAGGGGCCCAAAACTGAACACAGTACTCGAGATGTGGAAAGGCAGTTTGAGATGACTTTAATTATTAGCTGAACGACAGCAAAATTTCAATCTTGAAAACAGCAAGGATATTTTTGTTTAAAAAATCATCAATGCAGAAAGCTTAATAAAACTTTCAGTGTTCTTACAAATCTCTTTCTCTGCCTATAAAGCACAGTTAGCAGCTAGACTGTATAGGAAGCAGAATCTCTTTGTTGAGATCATTCTTCAATTTTGTCTTGATCCTTTCTTTAGCTGAGTTGCAAATCATTAGACAGCCTTATTTAGAAATGTCTATGCTCTTTGTTATTAAGGTCTTAAGATGAGTATCTTAAGGTGCTCTCTTGTCATTGATTCAGACCGAGTGAAAAAGGTGTGTATTGAACTTTTGAAAAACATTCCCTGTGTTAAACCAGCTGTGAGTACAGGAAGCAGACTTTTGTTAAAATTCTCTCCTTTGCATTTATCCTTGAGCTTGAGGTGAAACACGACCTTGTCAAAGGTCAGTTTCCTATCCATCAACTCATGAAGTTACCTGGGATTCTTGAAATTCTGTTTGTCATGTTTCTCACCTTGTTATCCATTTTATCAGTTTTCTAACTGTTGTGGTTTTGTTTCAAATTTTATTTCCAGAGGGATAGTCCTTTGACAAAAGTGTTGATATCCTTAACATGAGGAATAGGGATAAAAGAATGATGCAAAGGTTGGTTTTGGTCCTCATACCATTTGTACTTCATGTTCACGGATACAAAGGCTAAACCACTGAAAAGCTAGAAACTGTTCCTATTAGAGATATGAGGCACTCTAAAAAAAGTGACAGGAAAGAACTGATAGGCACTTATAAGCCATAATTCAAGAACTAATATGGTTCATAGATATCCATGACAAATGGCAAAGATCTAGTTAGTAATTGCTAGTTGCTTTCTTTGGGTGTTTAACAGACACAGCATGGTGTTCTCTGATAATGGTTCATTCTTCTCTGGAAACAAAATGGTCTGTTTTGAAATCATTGTGGCTCATCTGCTTCAGGATTTTTCTATTCCAGAATGAAACTGACAGAAAATCACGAAAGGAAAAAAAAAAACAAACCAAAAACACATAAAAAACCAAAACAAAAACCCAAAACCAATCATAAAAAAAACCCCAAAACCAAAACCAAAACCAAACAAAAACAGAACAAAAAAAAACCAAAAAAAAAAAAAACAAAAAAAAAAAAAACAAAAAAAAAAAAAAAAAAAAAAAAAAAAAAAAACACCAAAACCAAAACCAAAAAACACAAAACATTAGGCACTTATGATTTTTTTTTTCTTTCACTAATTAAAGCTGGCCCATCAACTCTTCTCTTGTTGACACAAGTTTGTTCTACCAAGGCTTCAACAGCCTAGGACTATACGTTATTTGTGCAAATGGAAAAACTAGACTGAGACGTCTATGGAGCTTGCTACGAAACTCAGGAAAGTGATCTTTTACAAATTAACTACTTTATTAGCTAAAATTATTTCACTTCTTGGGTAGCTATGTTAGCGAGATTTATATTTATCACTTGAACTTTTAAACTGATAATTTCTAGTATGTTTGCATCACAGATGAAAGTATGGACTACAAAATAGCTGACATAAGACACTTGAAAAAAGACCAAAGGAAATAACTTTAAGGAAAACATATCATGTTTTTCTTCTGGGAAATGCTTTGGTTTACTGTTGATCAGCCACACATATCATATCAGATATGCTTCTGCCAAAAGAAGAAAAATAAAATTTTCAATTTAGATCTCACAAGCCTGTCTGCAGTATGGCAGAATATGTTGCATATTACATGCATAGTGTATGCAAAAATCAGTAGTGGTCTTTTACTATATTTCTCTATTGTACTACAAAGAAATAGAATTAGAATTTCAGAAATTCAGAGCAATTTCAGACTCAGAGTTGCCTCTTCACCCAGCTTCTCTCTGAGTCCAGAACTCAAAGAGGACTATATTAAATAAAATATTCAAGGCTGAAATTTTCCCAATTTTATGATCCATTGTTGATTGATAATAAAGATATGAATGGGACAGGAAAGAACGCAGTACATATGAATCTAGTAAGTATAAATACAATACACTTCTAGCATATATACAAAGGAAATGTGATTCATACATGGGATAAACAGAGAATAAGCAAGAGAAATAAAAAGCAATAAAAACATGGTGACAGATTATTTAAAATTTTAATATTACTTTGTGTAACATTGAATGCAAAGACATGAGGACTTTTTAATGAGGACTCTTGCACCCACGGTTAATTGAATTCTTAAGTATGCAATACTCCAGTTTATGTACTATCTTTCTATATGTGGTGTCATGATTTTGCTGCTTGATGATAATGCATTTGTACTTTCATACAGGGAAAGTTACTTTAGACAAACACATTTAAGAGTTAATGTTAATTACTGATAGTACTACGCAGTTAATTTACATTAAAAGTATGAGAGTAATGATCTATTATGCCCTTCTCCTATTTTTAATGCCACTCATGATTTTAGAGAGACCCACATTTTAGTTTTCTTTCATCTCTCACTTCCCCTCCTTCCCATTTTGTAGTGTATTTACTGATTGTTTGCGAAGAAGACACACAATAGCTTAGATTGTCTGTCTGCCTGTAAGAATTTTATTTAGATCTTTTGCAATGGGATTGTGGAGAGAAGTTCCCTAACTACACTCATCCAATGGTTTACACAAGACCTTTAAGGATATTTTCTGCTTTGTTCTCCATTCACTTCATAATTATTCTCCTAAACTATATGTAACACCTCACACTGGCAGGTAACACTGCAGTCCAGAACACGCATACTAGCATTTTTTTGATTCAAATACTTCTGGCGGAGAACAAGAAAAAGCTTATATCTACATTTGACACCCATCCCTACAGAACCGAACAACCTGAAATCAGTTGTCAAAATTAAATTAAAAGCACATTCCAGGAGGTGAAAATTCACCAGAATGGCTGTCTTGAATATTTTTATTATTTTTCCCTCACGTACTATACTCTCTCAACATGTAAATATATATGAGGGTTTTTTAATAAATCTAATATGGATGTTTTCATTTTAGCTAAAAAATGTTGTGGTGGTATTTGAATACTCAGGCTCTTCAAGGTAATTATAATAAGAACCTTCTTTCTTACCCTTATTGTCAAAATGCCTTATCTACTCATTTTGCCCCTTTTGCATTGTGAGCAAACCTGAGACTAGATTCTAGCAACAGATATGTTTCAGCTCCTTTATATTGCCAGGTAACATAAAAATCTGTATGCATAAATATGTCAGACATTGCTGTTTTTAGTAATATAATGGGAAAAAAAGAACAAGGAGTCTCCAGTGAACTTGTATATGCATAAGCTGATTTTCAGAACTGCTAGCCCTAAGAATAGCAGTTTGACAGACCTCCTTATCTGAATCAAATAAATATATATTTTTCAAAGGCAAATTGTTAATACGTGATCTCTGACAATGGATGTGCTAAGGTTCAAAAAGAATTTCTCACAGGAGCTTTTTTGCTGCATTCATCATTCTAAGAGCTTTTTAACAGAAATACATTTTTATACCTGTGGTGGTAGAAAAGAAGATGGTAAAAATAGAGCTTGGGTTGTATTTAGAAAGTACTGTGTGTGACTACAAGGCCACCTTTGTTCACAGAACTATGACACAGATACACGAGATTTGAAAGATGTTACTGAAGTCAATTAATTTAAAACAATTCTAATTAAAATTTGATTGGTTATGGTATGCAAGTGGGGAAGTCAATTTTTCATCTCCATGATTTTTCCTCAGAGACTACAGTAATTCTGCTATATATCATTACAACTTTGAACACTGCTGCTGTTTGATGAGATCAAACAGAATGATACAGAATAAAACAGAAGTCTCTAAGATGCAGTATGGCTCAATAAAACAGCAAAATATTTATATAGTTTTGAAGTGAATGGGAAAAATTGTTCAGAAAGCTCTCAAAAGTTCTTCAAGTGTTTTTTTTTAAACACTGAAATATTATTAAAAACATAAAATTGGGCTTTTTTACATATAGAAAAAAAAGCGCTAAATATTTTTTTATAAGATTCCATGGAACTGTAAAAGCAGGTTTTACCTTGACAGATGAATGTTTTGTAAATAACTACATGAATTTAAAGCATCACAGCAATAGTACTTTAAACTGATATTTGGTACTGAGACAATATTTGAGGTTCATTCCACCAAATTGTGGGCAGTTAACTGGCCTATCTTTCTTTAGTGACTGTAGGGAGACCCAGACTTTTTGCTCTCATCTGAGTGTCAAGGACAAAGCCTGACCATCCTTATCTGACCTCGAGGCTGGCACTGCTTTAGGCAGGTTGGATGGGAGATTTCCTGAGGTTCTTCTAAACTGAACTGATATCAGGGTTTAGAGATGCCACAAGAAACTGGAACAAATAGTGCTTGCAACAGAATATACCATGGAAAATTACGTATAGCTGAGCCAAGCAATTTAAAGAAACCACTTAAGCAAAGTGAAGAAACAATGAAGAAGGGAACTGCAGCAGCCAAGCAGGCAACAGCAAATTGCTCTATAACCAGTGGATTGTCCTAGAGAAATTCATAAGGTGGTCACTTACAACTTTGGGAGCTCCAGACAGAAATGACCACCAGAGGCCCTCAGTGAAAGTTCTGAGAGTCCTTATAAAGATAGGTGTGTATGCTAATTAGTGCTGGGAAATGTCACGAATATGTAACAAGAATGTGGGGAACAAAAATGAATAATCATGTAATGCTAAATGAACTGTAGAGAAGATGCTTCAGTGTGCACTTTGGTGAAATGTTTACCAGTGCACCTGGTGCTGCTTGAAGAATTCCTGCCTGCTAAAACTCACAATGGAGTCTTAGAGACTTCTTATAAGTGCTGATTTTAGGTAACAAAATAATTCCATGGTTCTGACTGAAGAATGATGGTCCAAACCATATTATGTGAGGTTCCTTTTATACTTTGATATTTATTATGCTTCAGTTTATATCTTTCACGCTGAAGATGGTCCTGTTGCTCCCCAGCCACATGAACATCAATATGAAAGGTGGCTCCTCTGAAACTGGTGTTATTGCAGCATACATTGACATCCAAATGAGTATATTACAAACAAACAGTGAGAGTAGAATGGGAGGGGTGTAGGGCAAAGCATCTTATAAACCATCACACACTTAGACTGTATTGGAAATCATTACAAGCACAGTCTTTGAGGGTTTTTAATCATCTATATATTGCACAGTTGCAATTGACCTTAATTTGGAAAAGATTTGCTCCTGAGATTCAGAAAATAAGTTAAATATCCTCGAGATTGTTTATGAAATAATTAAAAATATCTAAAAATACATAGTTCAATGCTTAGTAATATGATAATCTGATTTTAACGAATGTGCAGCTATTTTGATTCCAACTATTAACACATATCACTCTGGTTCTCAGAAGACACATTAAAATCCTATAATGTCTGTTTAAATGAATGCCTTTATACAAAACAGTGTGGTGCACCACATGACAAATTTTTTCCTTGCTAGGCAATAATTCTTTGTGTCTATTCATTTTAAACAACTACCTCTGCAGGAAATGAGTGATAAACAATTTATATGAAGGGGACCTGATAGCTATCATGGTCCTCTGGAAAATATGCTTTAATCACAGGTTTGTTTAACAGTTGCAGTTTATAAGATCATAAAATGAAAGCAAAGCATTCTAAAACAGAATAAAATGCTGTTATACAAGGCCATTATTTTTCAACTCTTCCCCCTGTGATTCATATGGAATCTTGCAAAGTGCAGGGCAGAAAATAAGTTTTTGTCTTTAATAAAATTTACTAAGTTTAATGAATTTTGTATATGGCTGTCTGCTCTTTTCTTGTGTATTGTTATAAAGACAAAGTGGAGTGTCCAGATAAAAGTTGAAAACTTATTGTTACTTGAGAAATTGCAGTTTTGTAAAATTTATTTGGTGATCTGATTCAGTGAAGATTTTCAGAGGTTGAGTTACCAACAATATCTAGTGCATACACACAAAACATATCTAAATTATTGTTTGTTAGTTTGTTTGTTTTGCTGTGGTTTGGGTTTTTTTGTGGTTTTATTGTTGGTTTTTGTTTGTTTGTTTGATGTTTGTTTTTGCTTTTGTTTTTTTCCAGAGGTTTCTCTTGTTCTCCTGTGGTTTAGTCTATAGTACAAAGTTAGATGATTCTTGTGCTGGGCACTGAAATCCAATATAGTCAGAGCATTAACTCTAAGTGCAGCGCCTCAGCACCCTTCATCTTAGAGGAGTAAGTTCCATCTGGGAATCAGTGCTGCTGGATGTTTGTTGGTATGCATATGTAGTCAATTTCTTTTGATATTACTATAGGCTTATGCAAGATTAAACGGATTGTGAGTTTAAAATTTTAAGTGTCTGAACACCCCTGCTATTTTCAGTTGAAAGAAATAGTACTTCCAGCTGTGTCAGGCCACATACAGACAGGCTAGAGGTAGATGATTTCTACATTGACTGAGATGGAAATAGATTCCCATCTTTGTATGTCAGTTAAGTAAAATTAGCTGAGGTGAAACTTAGCCTACATAATGTAAGCAATTTTAATCTAAATTACTACTTTTTTCTAAAAAGAAAGGGTAGTTGATGTACTGATAGACATAAACAGTAGTCAATTGAATTCAAGAGTAGTACAGATATTATTCACAGTTTTCAAATATTACAGTGTGATATCAGATTTTAACTGATCCAAATTTTTGATCCACAAAAAAATATTTTTTTTCTTAAGTTTCTTAACATGAAAATTAATTATTTTAAGTGATAGGTATGTTCTTCAACATAGCCCTCATTATTTGTAATATTTCAGCCATTGTCTTAGTTCCCAGATACAGAGGTTGTGCTTATATCAGCTACTTACTTCAGGCACTACATATTACTACAAATTATGAAGTGATCATATTAAGCATTAAGCTTAAAGTGTGTTCCCTCTGTCTAGGGCATACTTTTTGCTTTAACAAAGCAGAATAATCTAAAGAAAGATATACTATGTCATACTACATAGTAGGCACTCTAAAGAAGTTGGAAGCACAGAAGAGGACCTTTCCCAAAGTTGCATGAAGCTCCTATTGGAGGTTTGCTATGGTTAATGATAAGGAATATTCAGAAACTTCCAAAATTTATACTTCTTGTCATCTGAAAATTCCCCAACTTTCTTCAAAAAATTACAGCATAACTTTAGGAGGAAAAAACTTTCTTTCCTTGGCTACTCAGAGAACTACACACTTCAAACTGTGCCAAAGAAAAGCATAACAAATCTCTTGTTTTTTCCAGAGTACTATTCCCCCCAAAGTCTATCTCAGACACAGCTGCTTTCCCAATTGTCACAGTGAGACTCTCAGATTGCTTCTCACTCAATCCTTCCTGACAGAGCAGACACTAAAAATTAGTCTTCTTGCTCTAAGACAGAGAGGAAAGAAACCCATACTTCTTTCTTTGAATGGGTGATGGAGAGAAGTTATTTAAAAATAAATGAATTAAAATATCTCAAAAATAAAGATAATTAAAATAATAGCTTATGTCAATTCATGTCACTTCAATATCAGTCATGTCACAAATCATGCATTCCATCAGTGCCACAAATCATTAAGACACACTTAACTGTACTTGACTTTTATGGCTGACTGCATTGATAATATCTCTTGCCATTAGCTGAAATGCCGGTGAGATGGTGAGAGCAGAGCTATTCATTAGAAGACTATCAGTACACTGAGCAGATTGTGGCTATTACTTTCAAATAACTTTTCTGAAAGTCCTGTTCTCTTCTTCACCTGGATTTTAAAGCAAACAAACAAATAAATCCCGCCTCTCAATTTTGTACTGTCACACACAGGACTATCAAGAGGATGAGACAGAGCAGGGGATGACTATAGTGGATATTTTACAGGTGTTACAGAAATCAGAGTCTATCATGCCAGTTCATTTAAGTTCCATTTATGCTCAAAGTACTTACCAAGAAACTAAAAGTGAACAAGCCCTGCAGGGCCTATTCAAAAGCATTAGCAATAAACCAGCCCCCACTGTGTCACTTAAAAGTTACAAGTTCTAATTTCATGTGGGAGTTATCAGGAAAGTTTGTCTCTACTGTGATTATATCAGCCTGATTTTATTCCCCTTGTCATACAAAGTCTCTGTCTTTTTTCATGCATAATTGGCACAGATCGTGGGTATGTCTCTAATCTGCACAATTATCTACCTACACTGCTTTTCAATTAAAGGATCACAGTGCACATGGTGATAGCATATTCTTGAAAGGCCACAGTCTCTATATGCAAGTTAAGAGTTTTGCTGTCAGAAGGGTATGCACTGGTTTTTACCTGACATTTTGCCTTTGGTGTAGCTTAGCATGTACAAGAAATATGAAAAGAATTCCTCAGTCTCTTTCACTGACAAATATTTAACAGAATAGCAGGGGACAAAAGTGTTGGTGGCCTTGGCTCTGAACTGAAATGTCAGTAGTAGCACTATAATTCAGAGAATGAAATCTGAGTTTTACCCTTATAACAAGACACTTTAACATTTACCAGTGCACACATGGACACAGTAAAGAAACAAACAGCACAAAAATGTTTGAATTATTGCAAGAGGTTTTGTGATATATTATGAGCTACATTTTCAAAGGTCAAAAAGCCATGCATACTGAACACAGAATTACAGACCATATAGTACTACATGTTAACCAATTAAAGCATTTTTAATAATATATATTTTGTCCTTCCACAGATGCAGTCTATATTCTAGAAAGTCAGTAATTACATTTTGGAAGAAAAAGGTAATGAACGCTATTTAATTTTTCTTCAAAAAAAAATGTTTCTAAATTTTTTAAGTCTAGCAAAGAGAATGTATTCCAAACAAACCTTTTGCTTTTTGTTTGAGTTATCTTGAAGACGAATCCCATCTTTCTCTATGACATCCAGCTCAAGAGTTAATTGCTTTTGATTTCACTTGCCTAAACAGACCAAGAAAGCAGGGTCTTACCCAGAATTAAGCACATCAAAGTCCAATCTATGAACACATTCTGTATGAATCCACAGGGAGAAGTTTGTGAATATCATCTATTTAGTCATTCAGGTAATCACAGAGACATAACCACTGTCTCCCATGCTCTGGCCCCCGTTCTAACAAGTGATCTACATGCTACTTTGCTTGCTTAGTCCACTGCTGTGTACATGCAATTATTAACTTCCTAGTTTTTTACTTTCACTAAAAAAACCCTTCTGTAATTTCATTGTTTACCAGTATATTCTCCTCGCACCATGTACTTTGTGGATGACTTCAATTTCTGTTGTGCAATGCATCACAATTTTTCACTTTTCATCTGAGCTTCAATGTTTCTTCTGCTTCAAATCACCAGTAAAAATCTCTTTCTCCTTCTTTCTGGGAAATCTGAGTCAAAATAGTGCCTTTTTTAATAAATTATTTTCATTTTTCATTTTGTCTTCTCCGGTATATTATTTACTAAATTACATACCCATATCTTAACTAGGTCTGGATACTTTTAGACTTTGGAGAGTTATAGGGGGTCTGGGATGTTAATATCACACTACCCACACACAGATTGGACTACAACGTGACAAGAAGGTTTAGGTTCCCACTGTCTCACTCCTATTTGGGTATTTGTCATGAAGATACAAGTAATTCTGCCATGACCACTCTTCTATGCATTTCTTTATTCAGCTGTGTTCTTCTGATTATTTAAAAAATGAGTTTATTTCCCCACTCCCTCACCTTCTCTCATAAAATTTCCTGTTACTATATTCTCCTGCCTATACATTTAGCATGGACTTTCTCTAGGAGTCATGAAGCAGTCCAGTAAATTTTACTTTCCTATACTAACCCCTTCACCTGTTACCGTTTCAGTGCTTCTCATCTGCCTTTTTAAGGAGATTTTATTCTGTTCATCTGAATTAAAGTAAAAGATTTCAGTGCACTGTTAAACGAAGGGCAGATGCTTTGAATATTCTTCCATTATGAATCTTAGCAGTAAATTCTAATGTATTAATTTAATATCACTCAGTGGCCCAGAGAAAAGACATAGATTATGTAGATAAAATATGCATAGTTACCATGTCATCCTCTGCAGGTTTTTTTCTCCAATTTATTATGCTGTATATTTTATCATATATCACCAGGCAATGAAAAAAGAGTGCTATAAGTTTCTCCTTGTAGAGGCCTTAGCAAAGTAGATTTTAAATCTCGTAGTTAATTCTAGCTGTTATCTCCTTAAACCTAGTATTAAATAATGAAAAGCAATCCAAAGCCTATTCTTTGTCCTAGAAGAATGGTGTGTACAAGGTTAGATTCAATTCTATGCCATCAACATCTAAGTGCCTGGAGGTTGACTATACACAAATTATCTATGCAGTCAAAGGGCATCTGGGGATCTATTCCATTTCTTTAGTAGAGACACATTGTGTAATTTGACATGCTTGACTGTCACTGTAGCTTATTTTTCACATCTGATATCTGGCACTGGACCAGAGTATACAGGCTCATTGGCTCAAAGGATTCCAAAAACAGATGCAGGTGACCAATTTTAGGGATGGAGGAGTAGCTCTCCAAACTCTGCTGTGCTCACCTGTTATATTTTCTTAGGTTATCTTTAATAGGATTTAGATAAAGGTAGCTATCTAAAAAGTAAGTTATTATGTTAGCATTTGCCCTAAGTTCCTTCTATGTTCAGTGGGAAGATTAGATGTTCCCATCTGAAGAAGACTATTCCTAACTCAGCAGAATCTCAGTATACCTCAGTCTGTCTGTATTATATGCTTGCCCAAATAATTCACCCAATTAGTGTTATCAGAGGAGTAGCTCACATTTCTGTCCCTTTCATGTGCCATTCACATTTGATTCCTTGGTAAACACTCCCTCAGACTCCATGAATTATTTTAAATTAAATGATTCTTTATTATTTACTTTCCAGTGTCAGAGTTTTGCACCTTTATTTCCTGATGAAGGTGGCAGTGTGTTTCCAGTTCACCATCTACCTCAAAACTTAGTTTTGTGACAAAGATCTCAGATATCTCTCTACAGCAAATATGATTAATGATCATTTGGCAATGCTATCTGGGTTACTGAACTTGATTTTTTTGCAAAATATCACCCTTAAATGAATATATATTCAATAAAATGATGTAACTAGGTTTTAATTGTGTATTTACATATTTTAATATTCTCACTGCTACATTGAGAATCGTAGAGATGTAAACATTCTTATACCAAGTTAAAAATACAGAAGTCCTGTAATCTGCAGAAAAAACAATGTGCACAAAAATATATACTCAAAGGAATATAAAAAAAGCAATGAAGAGGCCAGGGTGATGAAAGTCAAGCTTACTCTTTTTTTGCTTGTCTCAAGAAATAACTGTTGACTATAAATTTTTAAGACCAGTATAAAATTGCTGTGATGAGTTGAGAAATTTGAAATTAAAAGGAATCAGATAGTATTGCTATAAGTATCTGTGATACAATATAAATTGCAACTAAATATAATATTGAGGAAAAAAAACATTTTTGCTTAGAAAGGACTTTTTAGTCTGATCTTAACAGAAAGATGACATCTTCATCTTTTTGCCTCATGAAGTTGGCAAAATTTATGTTTTAATCATCACTAGAACTCTAAAGACAACATTTACTGATAGGTATGAATTTTTTTAACTTTCACTTTTTTTTAAGAATATGGCCTGTGAGTTCATTTTGACTCTTACCTGTTATGTTTTGGCCCAAGCAATCTTTCCATCGACATGTAACAACAAGATTGCAACCAGACTTTTGATGCTGACTCCTATTTGGGCTCACTTTGATTGGAATTAATCCCAAATATATGTAGTTGCTGAATTACTAACCTACTTTAAGACTATCATCAGGCTTTTTTATTTTATAAAAAGACAGAGACACTTTTGGAGAATGATGCAACCAATCTGAAGATAAACATCTAAAATAGTTCAGAGAAATAATAATGCTCTGAAAGGGTCTATTTCTTCCCTATGACTACAAGGCAAGACTGTGAAAGGAATTCTACTCACTGACATCCAACTGTAAGAGTACAACATAACTCAGTGAAGAACACACTGAAAGAACTGAGGAGCACAGGATGGCATTTATGTCCAAATGTAACTATCTCTTCGAAACTATACACCTAAATTTGCTCTCTAGATAAAGCCACTAAGACTTTTCATTGCTCACTTCTGAGGTGGTGTTTCATGATGTGAAATATTAAAACCAATGATGGTCTCTAAGTAATTTTGAAATATGGGAATACAAAATCATACAGGTATGGACACCTAGGTGATTGCTTTGTCTTCCAGATTGCCCAGCTGATTCTAACCATGTTCAGTGACAGGACTCAAGGAAATGGCATGAAGCTGAGTCAGGAGAGGTTCAGACTGGATATCAGGAAAAGGCTTTTCACCCAGGGAGCGGGTGAGCACTGGAACAAGCTCCCCAGGAAAGTGGTCATAGCACCAAGTCTGAGTTCAAAAAGCCTTTGGACAATGCTCTCAGGCACACGGTGTGACTACTGTGCAGGGCTAAGAGTTGGACTCAATAATCCTTGTGGGCCCCTTCCAATTCAGGATATTTTATTATTCTACAATTCTAAGTCCTAATTGTAAAATGTTCTTGGCATAGATCAGTTTTCTTCTTCCTCAAGTAAGTGTGCTTTTCTCCTTTGTCTTTAAGGAAAAGTAAAGGCTATCAGTGCTGCAGTGTTCCAAGGAATGCCAACACCGATATTGCTTTTCAGTTACTTAAAGAACATTAAATCAGTTCCCCTTTATAATATTTTTAAATAGAACAGTGAAAAATAAACCAACAAAGCCATTTGGAGTAAAAAAGGTCTAGGTCTACGAGTAGGTGTAGGCAGAGGTTTAGGCACGTAAGGCTTTTTATTGTATGACTCTTATTTAAGTAAGTACGTTTACTCACACTCGCACTCAGTATTCAGATCCCAGTTTAGTACTATCATGAACTGGGACCTGAGTATTAAGAGGTTCTCCATGTGAATACTTTGGGTAGTAGATTTTTTAAGGCAGTGACTGTCATTAAAATACCTTTCATCACCACTCAATCTCTAAGAAATTTGAACTAACCTTCTTTGGATTCTTCAGGGCACAGTTAAAAAAAAAATCAAAACAAAACACCACAACCTAACAAAAAAAACCAACCAACCAACCAAACAAACCAAAGAAAATGTCCAGTAAGTTAACATAACCAAGACTGATTCCTTATTTAACTCATGTTAGCTAATCTCATTACTTCAAAGAGACAGCTGAGAGTAATGCAAAAAAAAATTCCAAAATTGTATACCTTTATACAACTTCAAGTTTTTATTCATGTAAAATAGTTCTAGTTAATGAAAGATTTACTGTCTATCTATTTACTATCTGTTTCAGGCAGCAGAACAAAAGATCAAGAGTAAAAAATTAGATTAAATGCTATATGTGTGATCATCATACTTAAGAAATTGCCTTGACAATATGAGAGTACGAAGTCAGTATTTGTGTGTGGGTTATGGAAGTACCACTGTGTCCAACAGAAACATAGTTAGGCAAAAACTTTTGTTTAAGCTTCTGGAGTGTGGTATCCATGTAGACTATAGGGCCATGTAGAGAGGGACAACATTCTGTGGGAACAAGTTAAGCCAACAGCACCTGCATTCAGTTAATTAGGATCAAAAAGGAGTGTTTTGGCCTTGACTGGTGTTTTCGATAAAGAGAGTGCTGTGTTCTCAAAGTGAACACCACTTAATGGTCTGCTTGTTTTTCCCATGGCTGAAAACAGTCAAACATGATATGAGTGTGAATGTGTGGAATCAAAATGTCAGTTTAGCAAGATCCTGGGAATTTTGATTAACTGAATGACAATAAGAGTTGCTGTTTGGAAAGGAACCCTAAAAGAAGAGAAAGGCTGAAAAAGATCAGTGGACAAATCCCGAAATCGACTTCTGTGTGGTGTGCAGCTCCATTTCTTTCAGCACCCATGTTTGCCATACATTGATAAATAACGAGAGTTAAATTTTCATACTAGATTCCCTGATCTGATCCACTCCGCATACAGGCATCCGGGGAAAAAAAAAACAGGGAAAAGACAATTTCTATGGATTTTCCTGAGCCTATTGAAGCCCCTACATTACAGATTTGTCCCAGTGTTTCCGTTTCAGAACTGAAAAGTAACTGTTAGGCACTGATGCAGAGTCATTGGTAAGCACTAGAGAAGTAATCGAATCAATTTCTTCAACACAGTAAAGCCTTTTTTTTTAACTCAGTGACAACTAGGTACTCAGATCATCTGATAATCTGATTATATCCACACAAAACCTGATCAAATTGGCAGGTTATTTTTCAATTTCCATTTTCAGAGTTGATTTTAAGGAAATCTGAGAAATGTCATTTAAATTCTGACAAAATAGGATCAGATATCCCCAAATTTAATTTTAAAAAGTGAAGGCTTTGTTTAATACGGTGTAGCAATTAAATAATAGTCTACTTAGGGCTTCCATACGGAAAACATTGTTAAAGGAAAGTTTGAGATCTGAGAGAAAGAAAAAACTACAATGAATATTTGCAGCACTTGAGCATTTATAACATCAATTGTCTATAACTAAAGCAGACATGTCATGTCAATAACAAATAAACATCAATAGCACTTCTGAGGAAATTCCTGTAAATTAAGATCTATGGATTAATGTGTATCCACGGTGCTTCACTGTCAGAAAAATGCCTTGCTTATCACACAGCAGAGCTACCAGAGAAATAATAGAAAACAAGGCCAAACATATGAAAAGATTTCTATTTGAAAACAGAAATAAACAAAAAAGAGCCTTTTACTTTGAGAAGGCACTTCTGAAGCAAATCTCACAGCACTTGTGAAAGTGCTCATTTTTGTACGAGAACGAGTTCCATGTGATCTTCTGAACTGCATCACCAATTATCAATTTCCTACATTCTACGGCTCCTGGGATGCAGATGCAGACATATTGATCAAAATGTCACTAAATCATCAATTTGCAAGAGGTATCTGGGTGCTAATTTCAACACTTTGCCCTTTTCATTAGATTCAGGAGGATGTGGGGAAAAAAAAGGAGTTTCCTACAAGACCATAATTTTTCTGAAATAAACAAATATATTCTTTTTCACTCCTTCAAAAATAAGCCAAAAGGTAGAGTTTGCAAAAATAAAATCTATTCATTACTTATAATGTAAAATCTTACAGGAGATATACAAGAGAGAATTTTAAACAGTGCTTTGCGTGACTTTTTACTTCAAAAAGTTAAGAACTGCAACATAGTTTTAAAGGCATGAATTATAAGTGATTAAACAGTGGGGAAAAATAAAATGTGCTTTGACTTTTAGTGTCAGAAGCCAAGTACAAAATGTAGCTCAGCCTTCTGATAATGTCAGACACTGCAGATCTATAGGGTCTAAATGGAGTCCTCTCGTTGCTACCAGCTCTCAGGGCTTCTTGCTCTTTCTTGCTTGGAAACCAACTAAAGATGGCTATTGCTCAACTTGTTTTAGCTTTATCTTAGCTTTGTACAAACGTAGTACAGTGCTTTTTTGTTAGAATAATTTTAGTATATTTTTGTAACTAGCAAATTTAAAAGATAGTGTTTATTCTTTGTAGTTATAACACCACAAACTGCAAGATTAGTATGTAAACAACCACCAGTTAAAGCTGAGCATATATCAGTTATGGGATCCTACCTTCCATGATACTATTTTCACTTCTTGCACAGCATCTTGTTGTCAGAGAACAGAGACTAAGGTCAATTTCCTGACCTGTTTTGGATGGACTATTGTTCTGATATCTCTGATAGGGAACTTCCAAACAGGTTTGAGGGACTTTCAGTGTCCACTGAGAACAAAACAGTATTTACTCCCAGTTCCTTGTTAAGACAACACAAATACAACAAACACTAAATTGAAACAGAAAAAAGCCTAATAATATAGGTATCAGATAATTCATTCCCTGTAAGTACTTAAATTTTCAATGTCTTAAGTACCTGCTGTTCATTAGGTTCTTCACAAAACTAATGAATTTCGCTTTTGCAAACTCGTGGTGATTAGCTCCACAATAAGAAGAAAGAAACAATTCAGAGGCCTATTCATCCTGTCTCGAGAGTTGTCAGTTCTTTTCATTGTTTATGCAGAGGGGCTATGCAAATATTTGAGACTGCCTGCCGGTGCTTGAGATTATTACTTAAGTATCATACCCATAAGCAAAGAGCATTCAATATCAAGCTTCCCCCTACATTCATGACAGGTGTTTCAGTGTGCTTTTGAGTACCACTGAGTGCATTTTATTTGTGTGGTATAAAAAATTAAAATAGCTTTTTCAAAGCTGGCTAATAGTTTTATTATTTGCAGCACAGGATCAGTATCAGCTATGTCCTTTTCTCTGTAGACATAGGGCAGAATATATTCTTTATCCCAGAGAACTTTTAGTATTTTTTTACTACTATTTCGCTAAACTCACTGGTTTTGAAGGTTTTGCTTTGTTTTGTTTTGTTTTGAATTTGGTGGGTTTTTTTTGTTTTGGGTGGGGTTTTTTGTGTTTGTTTGGTTTTTTGTTTGTTTGTTTTAACAGACCTTATTCTAATGCCCTGGAACAAAATGTTTTTCAGTTCTGGTGCTCTGGTGTAAGCATTGAATTTCTAGGAAGTAGTGTGACACGAAACTATTTTTTGTATATATTGTATCAATAAATCCACTCTAGAGTAAAAATATGCCTGAGTTAAAAAGTTTAAATCAGAATCTCAAGATTCCCCATGTTCAAAATTGTCTGACATAATCTTTCAGAACAGTTCTCATGACCATCCTGAATAACAGTATCATTGATCTGGAAGCATTATGAAAGTTGAACTTGCTTTAGATATGTTGTGGTTTAACCCCAGCAGGCAACTAAGTGCCATGCAGTGACCTGCTCACTCCCCAGCCCCTCCCCATTAGGATGGAGAGGAGAATTGGAAACAGGTAAAACCTGTGGGAAATAAAATATAATAGTAATAATGATAGTAGTAATAATAATTATGATGATGAAAAGGAGAGAGAGAGAGAAATAAAACCCAAGAAAGACAAGTGATGCACAGTACAGTTATCACCCCCTGACTGATGCCCATCCCATCCCTGAGCAGATACCCTGAGCTTATATGAGGTTCTATGTTATGAATTAATCCCTTTGGCCAGTTCAGATCAGCTTCTCCTGACTGAGCTCCATTCTGTCTTCTTGTGCACCTTTTTGCTGACAGAGCATGGGAAACTGAAAAGTCTTAGGGTAAGCTCTATTTAGCCACAACTCAAACATCAGTGTGCTATCAGCATTATTCTCATCCTAAATCCAAACCACAGCACTCTACTAATAAGAAAATTAACTCTATCCCAGCTAAAACCAGGACAACATGAAAGAGAGAACAAATAAAAGAAGCAGAGCCAGTCAGGAACTATTAATCTGACAATCATCTGCTAGCAAATATGAAGTCAAATTCATAGTATTACTAGAGCGAAAGTATATAGAAATAAAACTGACACAAAGTTCTGTCTATAAACTTAAGATATAGAAGAAAGATTAGTTAATGTTCAAAAAATTTTACAATTTGATAAATGTTCATAAAATCACCTATCAAATTTAGGAATTTTCAAATTATGGTTTATAATTTCTAAGTACCAAAAATAATTTCTGCATATGGAGCATTTTAATTCTTTCTGCAAAACTTCACACAGCAGTAGTATGAATGACATTTAATTTGATTAAAAAAGCATAATATGATTTTTAATAGAAAAAATTAATTCAAAAATTCTGCTATTAGCAGAAAGTAATTATAAATATGAGAAGCATAATAGCAAAAGAAATGGGGAAGATTTAGTCCATATAAGAAAACACCGTGTATGCATCATTTCATTTTTCATTATTGAGTAATCTATCTGAGGAGACTTCAAAACAAGGAAAATACTCTAAGGCAATTTTCCCCTCATTACTTTTACACAATTACCTCAAACTGTGATGCTTTATATATATATAAAAATATATATTATTTTATAAAGCTGGATGACAAGAGTTTCAACAAGTCCATTCATTCTCGCATTTAAATTCATATCGTGATGGATCCATATGAGAATTTTTCAATGGTACAAAAAAGAAGTCACTGACTGACTTAGACAGATTTGATACTTTAATAAGAAAATACTAAAAATACTAAAATGTTAGAGATTATGCCCACTGCATTCTATTATATTTAATTCCCTATTTCATTCAGTAATGATTTCATCTACATTAAATTGATTATTTATTCAGTTTAGAAAAATTACTTTTAACAGTAAGTTGCAGTAAATATGTTACTTTCAGGTAGTAAAACATCCTCATTAAGCCTTTTCCATTTAGCCATATATATTTAAAAGTACTAAAGATCACAGATTACCAAAGGAGACCATTTTGAAGTTGTTTCTGGTTTGGAAAATGCATATGTGAAATACATGTGAAATCAAAATGCAGCGTTTTTACAAAACAATAGTGCTATTCTTTGGGGTTCCAGTGCTTTCCCAAGAGATAAGGAAATAATTTTGCATGTCTTGATTTTATTACCTCATCTGTTCCTTCTTCATTTCATTCTACTTCTTTTCTCTTTCTTATTATGTTTTAGGAAAAAAGTAATCCCCTTTGTATTATGTGTCCAGAACATTTACAGGCGTTTTCAGAACTCTTTTTACAGCACCTTAAGGATGAAAGAATTTTTTATTTCTACTATTTTAAAAACAATTCTTTCAATATCTGGCAGATATTCTGCTGATCGGATTCAAACAAGATGAATAAAAATATTCCCCCTGTGGCAGTGATTCACAAGTTTTATCACTTAACTCAATAAACTCAGAATATATCCTGTATGTTATTGAACACTGGTGAACTGTAAGCTATGAAGCACTTTCTCCTGTCTAGTTTTATACTATCCAGTGTAGAGATAAGAAAAGTTCAATTTTATCACCGTGGTGATTTTTATTTTCTTTAAACTAAATAGTGCATTTGAGAAATAGAATGTTGGAAAATTTGGAGACCTACTTTTAAAGACTAGCAGTTACTTACAAGAGTGATAAGTAAAATGGGAAAGAGGGCTGACATGCAAAAAATTAGTGTATATACATATATACAAACATATATATATATATATATATATACAAATTAATATATATAAGATATCACTTTACAGTGGGTCTTAAACCTAATCATGGAATACTATTTTAATTTCAAATTTAGCCCGTGTAAAGAGCAATTGTATCAGTAACAATTACAGGCCGGTAAGGCCCACCTTAATCCCTGGGAATGTGATGGAACAACTAATCCTGGAAACCAATCTGACAAACTTCTGTGATGAAGTTACTGGCAGTGAAGTGGGCACCAACTGAAAGACAGGAGGTTCCCTCTGAACATCAGGAAACACTTTTTCACTGTGAAGATGACCAAGCACTGGCACAGGTTGCTCAGGGAGGATTGTGGAGTCTTCATCCTGAGAGATATTCAAAAGCTATTTGGATATTGTCTTGGACAGCTGAATCTATGTGGCTCTGATCCAGCAAGCAGGTTGGTCCAACAGACATCCATAGGTCCCTTCCACTGGGATAAAACTGACCGGTATAGCAGTGAAAGAAATTCTGTTTATATTAATTTATTTGTCTCCATCCAGGTGATGTCCTTGTTACACCCAGCCCTATTTCAGTCCACAAATTTCTATAAAGGTGATTGTGTCTAGAAAACATAGTGTTTCTATCACAAAATGCATTTTTAAGTCTTCCTTTTATTCAGGTCTGTCCCTTTTTACAATTAGATTTTGTCAGAAATTTGATAGTCTTCCTAACCCTTCCAGTTAAGTGTTAACAGAAAAGTTCTGACACCTATTATATCTTCGCTAGGCTGTAGTTTTTCCTTCTCACTCTCATTGTGAAATAAAAGGTGACATGATACTGTAAATACCTGAAGGATAGATTACCATTGGCTTTTGGGTTTTTATCCAATCACCTTTTACTTGACTCCAGGTCAGGCGGATGAAACTGAACTCGAGAAAGCACTCCAACAGCTAATCACTGAAGAATAAGAATAATCATAATAATAGAACTAGATTGGAACTAGACTGCATTAAAACCTCTCAAATAATTAGAGTGCTGGCCCTGGAAAACAAATGCTTTTCTCTACAGATCTCCTCTTACCAGGTCACATTACTTGCTCCATAGCAAATGAGCATTCCACAGGAGTGAACAGAGTGGTTGCTTTTGGGCTCAGAGGAAAGGTTAGATGGGGCACGACTCCCAGTCTTCCGTGACAAGAAGGACAGAGTATTTACTTGTTTTGTAAGAACTCCTTAAGAAGCATGTTTACACTGCAGTTCTAGAAATGAAGATTAAAGTACATGTTCCTTTTACATAAATTTACATACTTAACCGCTGTTGACCTGCACTAGATTTCGTGAAGCGCCCTACAGATAGTGGCAGCATGTTATCCCATCACTGGCCTCTTGGATCACCCAAGGACTCTTCTTCTAAACCACACAATAGTCCAAAAGATCTTCTAATCCAATTTTAGATACCCTGCAAAGAAATAATATTTTTTTTCTACTGGAAACAGATGAGCAGATTATCATGCATCTGCTTATTTTTATTTATGAAAATATTAACTGCACCTACTTCTTGATTGTACACTTGAACTCATCTGTGAAAATATATTGATGCAATTTACCCAAGAGAATCATTTACTTTAGCCTCCTTAAAATAAACATTACAGGAAGATCCTTGGTGTTTTCTCACTAAGAAACTTACCTCATTTATGACATATGCTGTTTCTATATGATAAAGTACTATATGCAAGATGGATTGAAATGGAAATAATAATGAACTACAGTCTGAGACAAATTAAAAATGCATAGCTTTGTTATGCCAGAATTCTACATGTAATTGTGCATATTCTACATACTCACAGGGTGGTAGCATTGGTGAAAAATATTTTTTCCTATTATTATTTCAGAAATTAGGTTTACAGATTTCAAAATACAGAATATATAGATCTATTACTAAAAAAAAAAAATCTTTTTATTCTTTCTGGTGGATAACTGCATTGTATAGAATATACTTTTCATTTGTAAGATGACTTTTTAGAAACAAATAACTGTAACAAACACTTGATATGTGTTTAACCTCCTAAGCACTCCTGTTGTTACCTCATTTCCATTTTCCTCTCTAGTCACAACAAAAAGAGGAGTGATGCATCCTGTTACTTGGTAAAAGATGCGTGATCTCAGCACTCTGTTAAATCCTTTCTATTGTCAGAAGCTTGCTCATTCCACTGAAAGACAATGTACAACTTTGGAATTTTTCCTCCGTGTGCAATAAGGGGAATGTGTCACACAGCAGTTGAGATGCTTTTGCTAAATCTCAAAAGAAAATCCCAGAACTAGCTCTAACAAATTTGCAGAAGAATTTGAATCTGTGTTTTTTTTTTTTTTTCCTGTCATTGTTCTACTTCCTTCAGCAATTACTAGTGGCATTGCATCTTTTGTATGAAATTAACAGAAAAGATTCACTTACATCTAGCTATGCATTGTTGACCGTCTCAGTGATCCTTTTCCCAGTCCTTCGAGTAGCTCTGTAGACCTTAGAAAAATGCCCTTTTTGATGAGCCTGAGTAGAGCAGGTTACAAAATCTATTTCTTCTCCATCCACAAGCACTGAACAGTAATCCATGTGTGTCAACACTTTGTATTACACCACATAGCACCCAAAATGGCTGATTGCAGAGAATGATACGGTTTGAAAAATTCCTGTTACCAAAAAATCCCCCAAACCCACCCCCAAAACCCCTGAAAAAAAGGGCTTTAGACAGGGTCTGGCAGTGTCAATATACTTCATGCTGGCAGGAAGAAAGCCTAGCTGGGAAGGATTCATCAGGGAATCCTCAGGGACTGGTAGAAGTTCCGTTTCCTGTTCCAGAAAGAGGATAAAGGGAGTAGTGAGTTGCACTCTCCCAAAGACTGAGTTGTATTATTAGTCTTAAGAATGTAGGAGTTTCAATGGTTGGACTTAATAATCTTGGAAGTCTTTTACAACATTAATAATTCTATGATTCTATGACTTCGTGACTTAGCAGCACTGCCTAGACTTGAGCAGAGTTTTCAGTATTGCTTCTGTTGGTTGGTCTGTAACAGGGAGAGTAAAAGACCAAAGGATCTGCTGCAGGACCAAAAGATGAAGATGGAAGGTGCAGACCAGCAGTCTTCCACTCTTCTTTTCCTGACCATGTTTAGGATTATAAAAAAGGGATTACTGCAAAGCTTTCCATCATCATTGTAGCTACATCCAGTCTGTAATGTTCATCAGGTGCTTCAACAGTAAAAGAAGATAAATTATTTTTTTATCTGTACAGTCTCAAAAGAAGTATTTTCTATTCAAAATTACTTTTTAAAAAATCAAAATGTGCAGATGATAGGCTCTTTTTAACCTAAAAATTTTTAAATTTTCATTGATGCACAAGTCAAAAGACCCTGAGGTTACCACAATAAAAAAGAATAGCATAGCAACGCTTTCCTCATGGAATAGTTTACATGTTTCCTTAGGCATTTATTTTGGCTGGTAGGACAAGCTGTAAAGTGAAATAAAAAGTGTGATTTTTGCAAGCTATCTCTAATTGTAAAGCTTAAAAAATTATTGTCTGTCCATTTGCATAGAAGCAATTACTACTTTTACCACGCTAACTTTCCCTTGCTGTGCTTGATAATGCATCATATGTATTTATCCCTTCTGGAGTTCAGCTTATGATGTACTGCATTATTTAGCCTAGTATTATGTTGAAGTGTACTGGATATTAATGAGATAAGTTATTATCATTCATTCAGACAGAGCTCATATTATTGCCACATCTAAATTGTTCTGTCTTTGCACTATGCTTTTTTTTTTTTTTTTTTTTTAATTTTCCATTAACTTTCTATGATTCTATGATTATTGAAAAATGTCAAACTAGGATCATAGTCTTAAATTTATGACTGAATCTTTTTAGGGTTTTATAAACTAATCACTTCTTTAACATTCAAATTATATAAAATGCACAAAGGAATAGTGGTGAAAACAGTAGGTCTTGTCAGGCACAGCTAGGAGTCCTAATTACCAGTTGCAGATGTTGCCTCATGGAGCTTTCTCTAGGTTTTTGTGAATCTGAACTTCCTCTGTTGGCAAAGAGGTTTGGCTTCAGTTAGAAGTAGAGATGCAGCTCCCACCCACTCCACCCTAACGTAGAGAAGGAGGTGCAAACTCAGTCCTGATTTATGCTGAGACAAAACTCAGATATCCACTCTTGAAAAACTGTCCTATCCACAAAGTTACTATACAACATTTTGGACCATAAAGCTGCCTTTTCAATGAAAAAGAGAAGTCAGAAGTTATAACAGACAGCTTGGTCATAGAATGCAGGAGTGAGTTTCAGAGACTTGCACTTGTAAATTCAGAGGCTAAAACCAAGTGAGCTACTATTTCGAGAATACTCCTCTCTGTTGACCCTTGTGTATCCATCTCTGTACTATGAGGATTGTGATGACACTCCTCGGTACTCCATTTTGCCACTTTTATGCAATATGTTGAACTTAATGTAAGGTTGCAACTTCATTTCACAAAGAGCATCATACATGGACTACAATATTACAAAAGGAAGGGAATTAGAAGGAGCAGAAAAGGAATTGATGGTCTTATGAAACAGTTTTAGATGTGTGAGCTCTGATTCTCCTACAGATAATGAAATGGGGTAAATGGGACTTCAGTGAAGTAGAGAATTTAGGTACACATACAAAACTTAAGAAATCATTTTGAGACTCTGCCTTCCAACAAATAATGATAAAAATTACTATTAAGAGATAGTGATTTCTGATTGAAGAGTCATATTGTGTGCTTCACTGCTCATTTGCTAAAGTTATGATAATAGCCCAGACCTCTTAGCCTACTTAACACCTAGTCTAGCTTGAAGTTTTCTATTATTATGCACAGGAAAAAAGTTAGGAATACAGTTTAATTAGAAGATACTGTGGTGATCAGGCTCAGGTCTTGGCCAGAAAAGAGCATCAATCAGCAGTTTGTTTACATGCACCTGAATACTTTTATCCCCTCTTCTTCCACATTCATTGTCCTCTCCTTTACCTTGCCTTTGGGCTTTCCCCTAAGCATCCCACAGTAAAGTTTTGTTGAATCTAATGCTTTCAAATATGCCAGAACAAGTTTGCCCTTTTCCACTAGACTCATTCATGCTTCTCCTTTTTTACCACTTAAAAACTTGTGGTTGAACCTCCTCAAGGTTTTGACTGGCCCATTCAAAGGCCTATCAGGGAGTGATTTGAGAGCTCTGGTCTTTTCCAACGTCTCTGTTATCTCCTGGTACTTAGTTTCTGTATCTGGCTGCTTAATTTATTGTACCTCATGATTCTTTATACTGAGCAGCCCATTTACAAGCTTGCCTCACAAACCAGGTACTATGCTGCCCTTACACACCCTTACACCCTGAGGCTTCAGATTTATCTGCAGATCTATGAGCTATTGAGACTGGCTTGTTACTCGAATAACTTACCACAGGACAGTGTTCAAAGAGAAATCCAATCTAAATGAAACCAAGCCAAGAGTTAGTGAAATAAGCAACACTTTTCACAGGCCCAAGACCCACACAACATGGGAGGCAACCATAGAAGGGTCCCCAGAAGTGAGTACCCTTTGATGTTTTAATATTAAAAAGATTTAAACTTCTGAAAAGAAAAAAAAAATCGACTGTTTTGTCAATGACCATCTGGACAACAAATCTATGAAACAGATTAGAAATAAACTTTTCAGTTTATTCAGTTTATTATTCAGACAAATTTTCATTAATAAAGACATATTATTTTACTTAGCTCCTTTTTATTGAATATTTATATTCAGTGTGTATCTCTTTTGTGCAGAATTATTGCAGCAGTGTAAAAAAATACTATTTTGCTATTAGAAAAACAAAAAAGATTGTGTATGAAGAAAATGCCTTTTAAAGGACCAACACTTCCCATGAAATGTACACTTTCTGTCAGTCTGAAATTTAAATATCCTATTTTTAAATGAAAGAAGATAAATAACACTAAAGGCACTTCAAAAGAAACAAAAAGCATACTATAAGCTCCAGATAAAGTTTTTTATAATATGTGGTGGAAGTTGACCAAGTGAAAAGTGCTGTTTGTTTTTAGCAGAGGTACAGCAGCATTATTTATTTTTTTCACTAATGTTGCAAATGCAGAGATGTGTGTGAGAATTATTTAATAAAGCTGGTTAAAAATGCGATGTTCTAGTTTTTTTAATAAAACAGGAAGTTTTCAGAACAAAAATGTCCAGAAGCAATTCTATTTTTAAAAAATAGTAACCCATATTTTAAGCCTTTAGTTCTTACTATAATTTTTCAATTAATTGCTTTTCCAAGTAGCACATATAGAATAGAATGTGGATATGTTGATTTATAGTAACTTTGACAATCAGCCTGTTTTCTACTTGCACTATCTATTTTTATGTCTAATAAATAATTTTAAGGCTATGCAAACTGTTAAATATTACTAAACAGTAGGATAGAAATTATATTTACTTCTCCAAAATAAAACCAGGAGTGCTTCTAACTATTAAAAAGTCCTCAGTATTGAATTTATATATGTATTTGCATAGCTAGTTCAAATTTATTAAGTGCATTTTCTCTGAAATTGTTTTTTTTTTCCTGTTGAAAATGTGCATGATAGTGTGGGAGGATGCTAATGTGGAAAGACAGAGCAGTATCTTCCTGCTGCACATTAACTTTGACTTGCACACCATCATAAAAGTTGTATGAAAATAATCTGAATAACACTAGATTAGGTTATGATTTTGCAAAATGGGCAGAATGCAAATTCTATAGGTGCACTGCAATTAATACTTATCAAACTTATGTAGTTCAAAAACACAATAATGGAATTTTAAAATGTCACCTTGGTTTCCCAGTACATAAAGGTAACTCAGTAAATGTTGTTCTTTTGAAATAAGTGGCACTGACTTTTCACTGGATTACAAACTTCTGTTCCAACTCCGTGAATTAATCTGCGCAGAATACCTGGTCAGTAAATTACACTTAATTGTTTCACTTCCTACTAAATACAGCAGTGAAATGCAAATACTAACACATTTAGAATGTTTCTGCAGAAAAGTGTATAGATAACAATTATTATCCCAGAACAATATGGAACTCACCAGAATTTTCATGAAACTACGTAGGGCACAGGAAATGCTGTGTCATGGGGAAATGCTGATCTGAAAGAGTACAGTTGAAAGAGTCAGTGGAACTAACATAAAATATGGTTTCAAGAAATACCTGTTCCACTAGAGAATTAACTAGGGAATGATAGCACTGAGCAATTTATTACTATAAAAGAAAAACGCACATCCATATCCAGTCACGAGTAATCTGCTCAAAGGTATTTGCATGGCATTTACTGCAGAGTTGTTCATATAGTGATACATTAATAAAAGCAAAAGAGAAAATGGTAACCTGAAATCACCATGTATTACCACAGGTTCTCTCTGATTGTATGAGCTACAAGGCAATAGTAGAGATCATAGCTATGTCTTAGTGCTAACTCACCTAGAAATAAAACAACTAGATTGGGTGCTGATAGCAAGAAAAATGGAGGGTGTGGAGCCCTTGATAAGCTGAACTATTGAGCTTGTCAGGTGGCTTTTAAGATCCCATATCCTGACTTTAGTGTTCCTGTATATCAGATCTGAATTGTACAATCACAGAACCATAGAATGGTTTGGGTTGGAAGGGACTTTAAAGATCATCTTTCTGTAATTGCCCGGCCCTAGGCAGGAACACCTTCCTTTAGACCAGGCTGCTCAAAGCACTATCCCGCCTGGCCTTGAACATTTCCAGGGATGGGGGAGATAAGGCTTCAACCACTTGTCTGGTGAATCTGTTCCAGTGTCTTACCATCCTTACAGTAAATAATTTCTTCCTAATATCTAGTCTAAACCTACCCTCTTTCAATTTAAAGCTGTTACCTCTTGTCCTGTCACTAAAGGCCCTGGGCAAAAGTCTTTTTCTTTCTTATAAACCCCCTTTACATATTGAAATTATTCAATCAGTTGTTCTTGGAGCCTTCTCTTCTCCAGGCTGAACAGCTCCCACTTTCTCTCCGTCTATCATCATAGGAGAGGTGCTCTATCCCTCTGATCATCTTTGTGGCCCTACTCTGGACCTACTTCAAGACATTCATGTGTTTCTTGTGCTGAGGACCCCAGAGCTGGATGCAATACTCCAGGTGGGGTCTCACCAGAGCAGAGTAGAGGGGAGAATCACCTCCCTCAACCTGCTGGCTATGCTTCTTTCAATGCTGTGCAATATGCAGTTGGCTTTCTGGGCTGTGAGTGCACACTGCCAGCTCCAGTTCCATTTTTTGTCCCCTAGTACCTGTAAGTCCTTCTCAGCAGGACTAGTCTCAATCCATTCATCCCCCAGCCTGGATTCTACCCAAGCAGAAATTCTGAAACCTGTATCTTCAAATGCTTCCACCTTTCAGGGCAAAATCAATTACAGCAAAAAACTTCTAGGTTAACCAACCTTGTTTGACTTATCTGAAGAAACATATAAAAAAGCACACCTACAGTCATGACAGCTGCAAGGCTGAGGATCTGATGCCTTTCTGCTGTGAGAGTCTATCAATCTAGAGGAGGTAAACAACTACATAAGTATTTCTAGTGTGCATCAGGATGAAAAGAAATGCATTCATTTAAACCAGTAAGTCAGCTTTGCCTTGACATGAACTAGGAGAGCTAATACAGTTACAAAGGACAGACATTTTCAGAAAAAAATTCCTCACTGACTCTCAGCAGCTGCCTCCTAGCTGAAGTGCGGTATATGAATATAACAGTGCAAATCATTTTAGAAAACACTAACATATTAAATGGGGATATAAATTAGTGCACTACCAATAACCTATCATAAGAAAGCATGGTTTCACACATTCCCAGACTTATTCCCAACAAGTCAAGAATGTAGTTTAACTAATTCTGTCTAGATTACAGATGTTCTTGCTTTCAGTGCATAACAAATTCTGCTGCCTAAATTTACTGCACAATCCGTAACGACAAATAGCCATTTCCAAAGATCTCTAGATGACAACATATCAGTTAAACTGTAGTTTTTACACAGTATATAGTAAAAATGTTCTACCTTAAATCAAGGTTTAAATCTTTAACTAAGGGTCAGATACCAATAAATCAAGGCTGGTTCCTTTAGAAAGAGGAGAAAGCAGCAATGTTCCCTGTCCATAACATTTGCACAACTACTGACACATTCACTTTAGACATGGGACACCAGATCCTCTGTAGCCTCAAAAGCTAAAATTGGCCTCTGAAGAGACTCTAGTACAGAGCATATACTATGAACATGGCCTCCCCTGAGATCAGCAGGAGAGCAATCAAAAAGGATCTGTGGCTTTTTTTACAAAGGATCTGTGGCTTTTTTTACAAAGGAATGTGCACAAGTGAGATTACAGTCTTTGCTCCCTGGAATGTGGAAGTGACAGTCTCCTAGAGAAGGAAATTGTTGATTTCAAACAGTCTTTGTACTTGTGCATACACCGGCAGCTCAAGACTTTGACTCTTCTTATGATGTCTCTGCTGTTATTACTGTAGCAGACATTTTGGGGACCTTACCTGACCTGCACTGAAAAGGATTAGGTTACATCTCACTCCTGGGTAGTTCTTGAAGGTTGGTTTCCAGGACAATTTTGGGCCAGTGAGGTAGATGCCTTCTGATAGGTGCTTAAAGGGTTGGGTGCTGCAGGAAAGTAAATAGAATGAAGTGGTGGCTGGGATCCAAATGGAACTTTAGTTACCTAGCGTGTAGGTCATGCAGGATTTAAGGGAACCAGGTTTAGTCCTTCCATCCTAGAAGTAGAATCAGCATCCCACAGCTTCAACTTCTCACTTTAGTTTCAACACGTAAAATCAGTTTGGGCTGGTTTGGGGCTTGTGTGTGAGCAGCAGCCTCTGGAGAAACTATTTCTCTGATAAGGGCTAGACATTTAAAAGCATCTGTCTAATGCACTGGCTTCAGGCTAACCTGGCTGCTGATCACATACAATTATTTGCTGAACGACTTTGAGGAGGCCTGTCCTCAGATTAAAGAGGCATTCAAGATGATGTGGTTTCGTGTGTGTCAAGGGTCATAACATAAGAAAAAGCTTCTTACAGCACTCAAGCATTCAACCCTAATGAAATGCTTATGAGATGGAAAAAATGTATTCTAGTAAAGAGTACAATTCCACATTCTTTTCAATAATGAAGCTAACACATGCAACACAGTTTAATGGTAATATGGAGGAAATACTAAAGAAGGAAAATTAGCTAGAAAAACCACATATACAAAATTTACTTGCATTCCTCAAGGCAGGTCTACAGAGATTTTAGAGCAACCCTAATGTGCTCTACATTACAGACAATGTATTTAGTGAATCCTCATATTTAAGCCAACTTATGTATTTGTTTTTTTCATACATTAATAATATTTCTTTTTCCCTAAAAAAAAAAAGAGAACATGCTAAGTTGTCCACTGTATTAGAAGGTCTTCAAAGCTCTCTTCTTGATAGCAATTTGGAGAAGGAAAATAACACCATGAGATATCAGCCTTCCCTCATACCTGGAAGAAATGGTTTTGAGTCTCAGCAAGGAAAAGTCTAAATAATTCTGACTGTAATCCAAGTTGTAATCAAGTTCATTTACTCGATGCAGTCTTGTCTTTGAGAAACACTTTTCAGCTGAAGAGCTCAATAGAGCTAATTAGATTGGAATGGAAGCTCAATATTTTCATCTACTAGAGAAGAACTGTAACTTGAAGTGAGAAAAGTTGGCAGGATAAGTAAAACAAACCTGTTGTGGTTCTCTGATATGGACAGAAGAACATCAATGATCAACTTTTTAACACGTGAAAATTCATCTTAGAAAGGGTAATCCCTAACATCTCATTTTGTAACTAGATATGTTCTAAACGCAAAAACATGATTATTTTAAGGCCAAAAAAAGCACTATAGATTTATGTGTGATCCTGGAGTTCCAAAAACAGGGAAAAATGAGAACTTGTATTATTTGCATGTGGGACCCTGCTAATTGTTATGACACCTATAAAGATGTGGAAAGAATAGTAAATGAGAAAAGAAACTCATTTATTTACAATGACAATTCTGGAGTGCCATTAGTGGCTATTTCACAGTTTTAACTGAGGAATTATTTCATTGATTTATTTAGTATGTATTTTGTCTTAACTCACAGGGGAACTGCATCTCATGCAAAAGAAATTGTGATGTAAGAAGTTTGGACTTTCATTTCCCTATATTTAATGTGTTATTTCATTATTTGGGACATAAAATAAAAGTCACCAAAAAAAGCAGGAAGTACATTGAGAAGAAACATTTATCAGTCATTTAGATGGCAAGCTGAAAATATTTAAGAGTTCAGACTGAATGGAAGTTTATGTTCAAAAATATATTGAGGAAACTGTACTTCAAGTTCTGTTTTTTTTCAGAAGGCACTTTTAGAGAAAACAAAATAAAATTGTTTATGAATGCATACCTACTCATATTTTTGTTTAATATTTTTCTTTGGATTTTCATGTAAACTGGTTTATTAGTTAAAACATTATTTATCTCACTATGTTCTGTTTCTCTCATATAAAATCACCTTTTTTTTCTTTGTGTTTGATATTTTTTGTCTTCAGACTAACAGCGGGATATATTCTTCTCCCTTTTTTCTTCCATGACTGTTTAGTTGTTGCAGTATATAAAAGAATGCAGAAGTTTAAATGTTGTTAAAGTGAACATGCTTCCAAAATAGGGATGTAACTCTTTGCGTAAACCTTTCTCTTTCCCAAGATCCCTTACCTGTATCTTTGGAATGTCTAAGAGATAACTGGAAGCTTCTCTATTGGTTGTTAACCCTTTCTTGTAATTGGTTGGTTTGTAAGACCTCCTGGACTCCTAATGGTCACCTTGTAATCCCTCCAGAAGGTATTTAAGTTGTTACCCAGAACAATAAACTCTCTCTGCCTGCTCACCCTGCCAGCAGCTCCTCTCCGGTGATCCCTGTGGGAACCATGGAGACTGCATGGTGGGGGGGAGGGGGAGGGCACCTTCCCCTCCAGGACTAGGGGTAAAAGGAAAGCCTCTAGACTGGAGTTCCCCTCCCTGTCCACCCTCAACGTTCGTCATTTAGTAAGAAATTTCATTTCATGACTTTTATCAATGGCCAAAATCTGAGGATTTTGGCTGAATTTCTGGGAATTTATTACAAGACTTATTTTTGATCTTTCTGGCAAGGTTATCTGGAAGTAGAAGCAAACAGGTTACGAAAGTCACTCCTTGCTAAATTAAGGATTCTGTTGAGGAAAAAAACTACAGTAAGGTTTAACAAGGTAAAATATTGGTTAAACTTTCAGTATGCAAAGAGAATGAAGAAAGTTTGGCTCTTACATTTTTTTCAAAGTTAGGTCAAGTATTGAAGAAAAATGAAAGACTGCCTTGTGTCTTACTTCTCTTATTTCTGCAGTCTAGTTGCACACAGAGAAAGTCAGAACTAGGTTTAAACCAGTCAAAACAAGACATTAAAACCAAATCTTTTTCAATATTTTTTTCATGTTCTGAAAAACTATGAAGTTCAGTGAGCAATGCTTACAGGAAAAAGTCTGCCTAACTAAATTGCTGTAAACCATTTATTAATACTGCAGTAATAAGAAAAAGAAACATCAGATCTAAAACCAGAAGGAAAACTAGACAGTGGTCCGTGCAAGAAACACTGGAACAGTGATCTGACTTGGAATACGGGGGAAAGTTACTTCTAGCTGGAAAATGCTGAGTTTCTTAGGCTTAGGAGCAAAGTCTAGTTAAAACTACTTAAGACAGAGCAGAAAGGGCAAAAGAGTGAGGCTAGCTAGCATGTTGTTTTGGTATCACACCTCCAGCACCTGATGTGCAAATAAGGGTGCTTCCAGAACTTTTTGCCTGGCCTACTCTTTTGAGGCTGTTATAAAACAAAAGCTACTCTTCTCCTCTGAAAAGGCTCAAATACTTACACTAAGGCAAGTAATAAGGTTTATATATGATCTGCTGACTCAGGTCTCTGGAGAGGAGCTGCAAACACTTCTGTCACTGTCCTCACAATTTCTAATAAACTCGTTTCGGCAGCTCACTGTTCTGTATGGATACTGTTAATATTATTCTAACAACTTTCAAAGGCACAGGCTGCTCTGCAGCTGCTGCACCCTTCCAGTTTGCATGTGGAAGTGAAAGAATCGAGATGTTCGACCTTGGTGCAGAGTAGGCACATACCATTGAATGTGAGACTCAGATATAGAGTAAATGATTCTAAGGGAATTGCTGATGGCTATTCCCCTGAACTTCCTGTGGTGGTGTTCCTCTGGTGGTAGTGCATCTCTAAACTGTGGGAAGGTCCTTGGTTAAAAGGTCCTTGGTAAAAACTACTTATTAAGGAAAAGTCTGAAATACTAACTACTCTGTAGTATAAAAAGTTAAAGAAATTTCTTAAGAGTCCTCAACTAAGTATTCTCAAATAGTCCGAAAGTTAAGAAAAAATGTTTTATCTTACAGAATTCTATTACGCGAGATAAAGTTGTATTTGAAAACTTTGTTTTCTCATGTATCACACTTTTCAGTAATCTTCTCATCCACTAAGCAATATCAGTTGCCCATTAACAAGTATTTTATGATAAACTGAGCTGCACTTGAAAACTGAGATAGATTTGAAACCACGGAAGTGGGATTTCTGTATTCATTCTTCAGGAAATAGAAAGGAATATTGCAGTGTTTTCTGTGAAAGGGAGACAACTTATGATTCTTTACGCAAACCCAGTAAATAAATACAAATACCTCAACTCATCCCAGCAAGGGCAACTCAGCTTTTTCATCCTTCTCAAACCATTTAACAAATGTTTGCATTTATCTTGGAACACTGATACTCTACGATTAATTCAAAACAAGAAATTTAAACCATAATGGTAATTTTTAATAGGAAATCTTATTTAAAGGCTGCTAGCCAAAGGCAACACTGATGTTACATGTCAATTTGAAGTTTGTTTCTCTCTCTCTGTACTAATTTAATTTGGATTAATTCTGATATAAATTAATGAAGGTACTTGTAAAATTAAATTACAAAACGTATCACAAATGCCTTCTGTCACAGTCTTTCTTCTTTTATCACTTAGACTATATCAGACCACAAGAGAGTGCAAAGTATGATGAACTTTGCCTTTTGGAACCTGGAATGCATTTGGCTTGCAATCAGTTTGAAGGCCTAATAAAGATTTTACTTTTGAAACAGTTCCAAAATGTTGAGAATTTATAATTGCATCTGTCTTTTTTTCCAAAGATGAAAGAATGAATGAAGAATAAATAAATTTTGACCTTCCTGCAAAACAACTTTACCTTTAAAGATGGATCATGTAGGGTGATGCTTCACTGCATCCAATACATTAATAGTTATTAAGCTGATAGAAAGTCAATTTCACCATAACTTGTTCTGTATCAGAAACCAACAGTAAAAGAAAAAAAAAAAAAAAGGACAACATTTAATTCATGCTTCCTGTAAATGTCATTGTACATTTTAATTGGAAAAATGTCTTCATAGACTTGAATGAATAAGCTGTACATAAAAATTAAAAAAGGTCCCCCTATATATTCTTATCATGCAGTGGTTTAGGAGTTCACTGATTTCCAAGTTTAATGAACCTTTGAAGTCATGAAGGACAAGTGCCTTCAAGAGCCAACAGTGTCTGGCAGGAGCATGACTTCTTCAACTCCTAAAACAGTACTAGGAGAATATGAAATCATATAGACATCACTAGTATACAGGTATATAGAAATAATTATAAAGGGAAACTAATATAATTTGCCATGCCTATAAGTTATTGCATACTTATCAGGATATATGAAATAAATAACATTTGACAGAAAACAAAAGCATGATGAACATATTCTCAAACAGAGAAAAAAAAAAAGCAAATTAATAAAGTAAATAGACACCCTATAAATGTAGAAAACAAGATGTTTTGGATTCTGGATATGAAAAATACCAGACAGATTTACACAAGGATTGCTTTATCTTATTTCTACCGTACTGAGATTTATGTGAGTATATACTGAATATGTTTCCACCAGCTCAGTGATTTTAATTGAACATATGCAGCGCAAAAAGAAACTGTTATATGTGTCATGGTTTTGCTCACTAGCTCATCCCTGGGGCTGAGGATGGTTTTGTCCAGGTGAAGTTCTGGACAAGAAGCCAATTAAAACTTTTAGTAACGCTTTTGCTAATTACATATTTAAGAAAACGGAAGAGAAGACTTGTTGCACAGTTGAAATTAGGGGCAGCAGCCATGTAGAAGAGCAGCGGGCCCTAGGAGGGCCAGGCTCCCTCCTCCCCTGGCCCTAGGACGGGGGCTGGGCAAGTGTAGCACGGAAGCTCCTCTTTCTCTCTTGTAAGAGAGTGAAGAAAAAAAACTTTAGAAAGACTAACTGCTTGGACAGAAACCACTGCAGAGAAATTCTAGCGAAGAGATAAGGGACTTCCAAGGTCAAAACTGGCAGCCAGAGGAAAAAGAAATGCAAAGGGGGGCCTGTTTCTTTCCCCCTTTCGCTCTCTCCCTTCAGCAGGGAAAAGACTGAAAAATAATCCCTGCTATCTTGTAGAAGTTTGTTGGAGTGAGGAGACCCCTGTGCTCCTTGTAGAAGAACCTATACTGGAGTAAGTTGATGCATGAGGAAGCCGAGGCTTCATGAAAAGGACTGAGATGAGGCAGAGACCTGTTGAAGATTTGTGACTCTGAATATGACTCTGAGGGGGATGAGGATCATGCTGGAGCGAGATGGCTTAGGTGAAATGTGAGGATCTCAGTGAGAGATCCATGCTGCTACTGGAGATTTGTGACCCTGAGAGAACTTACGCTGGAGCAAGATGGCTCAGGTGGGATGCTGGGATCTGTATGGGGGATCCATGCTGCTGCTAAAGATTTGTAACCTTGAGAAAGAGACTTGCACCGGAGCAAGGACGGCCTGGGTAAGATGTGGGCATCCAAGTAAGGAATCCGTGGTAGACCATGTTGGAGAAGTCTATCAAGGACTGTTCTCCCATGGGGAGGGACCTCCATAGGGAACAGGGGTGGACTCTTAAGCCATTATCCCCTGTAACTCTGTGGAAGAAAATCCATGGTAGGCAAGTGTCCCCTTGCAAGTCCATGGAAGAGAAAACCCTTCAGGACCTGGGTAACCCCCAGCCTTCGGTCTACTGGGGGTAGGCCCAGTCCTGGAGGCCGACACAGAGCGAGAGAGAGATGAAAGAATTCCAGCTGTGACGAGAATGCTGCAGAGTTACTGGAGAGAGAGCTGGAACTCCGAGAATGGAGAAAAGGACTACTTCTCCTCCTTGGACTGATATATAAAGGGAGGAGGAGGAGTATTTCTGTAAATACATAGCACTTTTACTTAAGTAGAATTATTGTAGATATAGTTCTTTAGTAGTTTTTATTTTACTAGTAATAAATGTTCATATTATTTTCCCTAAATCCTGTCTCTTTTGTCTACATAAACCTTCTCTCAACTAATAATAATTGTGGGGGGGCGGGGGGTGAAAGCAAATTGACCCAAAGCAAAACCACGACAATATGACATGGTCATCTAATTATCTCAGTGTATTATATTAAGCTACAGTTACATACTAAGAAGATGGTAAAATCAAACGAGCAAGAGCACAAATCATGCACTTAAATTCAGATTCCACTTCATCTCTGCCTAAAGCGATAATCTGAAACTAATCCTCTATGCCTGGTATTGAAATACCTGTGTTTTCACAACTCACCCATCTTGGAGTTGTTTGCTTCTAATGAGATGAGTAACACAAGCTGTTCACAGAGATTGTAAGAGCTGAGATTTTCCATATGGAAACTTTAATATGCAATCTAAATGCACCTTGGTGAACATTGGTGTTCCAGGGGGTCCAGAAATGCCTTACAGAGAAGTGAGAGAGAAGTGTTGCCCAACTCAGTATGATTAAGCACTCCATAAATCTTTTTTGTTCACAGAGCACAGGCATTTTTAGAGTTTGAGCTAAAGTGATAAACACTGTCCTAAATGTTATTTCTTAAATGTTACTTAAAGCTTTACTCTTTTAAGACTGCTTTTTTGGAATAGACTTTTAAACAGCTTATGTATTGGTCCTTATGTCCTTA
The DNA here is from genome assembly GCA_038380795.1 of Pyrocephalus nanus. Lineage (NCBI taxonomy): Eukaryota > Metazoa > Chordata > Aves > Passeriformes > Tyrannidae > Pyrocephalus > Pyrocephalus nanus. Next base: position 75,002,837 of record CM076259.1, on the reverse strand, counting down.
CATGGCAACTTCTATTAAACACAGATTGATAACTTTTTTTAGGTGAAAAACAGTGCAAAGCAGTGATATTGGCTTGCAAAGAGAATAATACAGGGCATAATAAGAAAAGAAGAATAGCAGGAAGTCCACTGAGACAAATGGCATGTACACCAAAATCCTACAAAGACCCCTAAGGAAAGTGAAAAATCCCCTGGTCTTTATATGACCAAAAAAAGGCCAACCTGAATTATTTTAAACAATTAAACAAACTGCTTGTTTTCTGTCAATTATTATTTATTTCATACACCCTTGTAATTATGCAGTAAATTACTGCAGATGACCAGACCTAAGCATGTTTTGTCTCAAATATTCTGAGTATTGCTACAGGAAAGGTGATCAGAGGCAAGGGTCCTGAGGAGGTGGGGCAGTGCTGTTCTGAGCCAGCATCCTGCTCCACCTTGAGACTCAGTCCCTGTCCTCTCTTAGTTCATTTCCTGGAGAAGGGCTGGCTGTGCATATGTGAACAAAAGGCACGAAAAGACTAATTTACTCCACAGTTGTGCACCAGGTTAATTATAAAGGATGTGGATTGGGCCCACTCATTCTGGTTTTTTTCTAGTTTTTCCTTTTTCTCTCTTTCTCCTGTCTTTTGCTTTCTTTTCTGATTCTCCATTACACTTGAACAACAAATGTAGAAATGTGTGCATACGGCCCCCAGCATTTCTCTATGTTTTCACCCTCCCTCTGTGACAGAATGAAGTTAAGAAGCCGAAAAAATATTCTTGCAAATACATCTTTACTATAGCTTCAAATTTTAATTCTTTAATTAAAAATCCATTATGAGAGGCTTATTGGAAATATGAGTACATATCAGTTTTCTGCTTAATTTTGTCCAATCTGTATGAACACGTAGATTACACATCAAGACCACGAGCTACCATAGGTAGGCAAACCTTTGCCCATAGGGAATTGTTTGGTCAAGTTTCCCAGCAATCATTCTTAGGACTGAAGACATTAAACATTTTTGATTATGTGACCTTAGCACAAAGACTGGGAATATACTCATGAGATTTACTGATGACATTCTCATCAATATGGAGAAGGATTGGGATATTTCATAGGAATAGCTGGATGTTTCTGATGTATGAATAACAGTAGATTAGCTCAGTTGGTTAGAGCATGGCACTAATAATGCCAAGGTCATATGTTTGATCCCCACATTGGCCATTCACTTAAGAGCTGGACTTGATGATATTTGTGGGCCCGTTCCAACTCAGAATATTCTGTGAAACAAACAGAATAAGGGAATGGCTGGATAGATGGGCCAAGACCAACAGGATGAGGTTCAATAAGGCCAAGTGCTGGGTCATACACTTTGGCCACAACAACCCCATGCAGCACTACAGGCTTGGGAAAGAGGGGCTGGAAAGAGGGCCCAGCCGAAAAGGACCTGGGGGTGCTGATAAGACAGCAGCTGAACATGAGCCAGCAGTTTGCACAGGTGGCAAATTGCATCCTGGCCTGTATGAGAAATAGTGTGGCCAGGAGGACTAGGGAGGTGATTCTTCCCCTGTCCTTGGCACTGGTGAGCTGACACGTGTGTTCAGTGTAGTACTGGAGTACTGTGTTCAGTTCTGGGACCCTAAATTCAGGAAGAACACTGAGGTGCTCGAGCGTGTCCAGAGAAAGGCAACAAAGCTGGCAAAGGGTCTGGGATACATGTCCTGTGAGGAGCAGCTGAGGGAGCTGGGGTTCTTTAGCCTGGAGAAGAAGCAGCTCAGGGGTGACCTTTATCACTCTCTACAACTACCAGAAAGGGGATTGTAGTCAGGTGGGGATCAAAATTTTCTCCCAGGCAACAAGTCATAGGAGAAGAGGACACAATCTCAAGCTGTTTCAGGAGAGGTTTAGGTTGGACATAGGAAGAATTTCTTCATAGAAAGGGTGATCAGATATTGGACTGGGCTTCTTGGGGAGGTGATGGAGTCACTATCTCTGGAGGCATTTAAGGAAAGACTGCACATGGCACTTAGTGCCATGGTCTAGTTGACATAGTAGTGTTAGGTTATAGGTTGGACTCAATGATATCAGAAATCTTTTCCAACCTAATTGATTCTGTGATTCTGTGATTTGTGTTAACATGCAAAGCATGCCCAGAGCACAAATTGTTTCAGGCCTAAATTGTGCCATCCTCATGCTAGCAATTCATGGACAGCCAAGTGACAGTGTCCTAGACCAAGCTTTTTCATTTAGTGCAATGCATAAAAATAATGAGTAGAGACTGTGAAGCTTTATGGTTAACACTGCAACACAAAGTGGAGCTGCTACTCAAACCATGACCTTCTCAGTAGAGGGGTTTTAAGACAGCATTGTCAGTCTGTTGAGAAACTTATAAAACATTTTCAGGTAAGCAAAAAACTTCCAGGGTATAAAACTATAGCAAATTAAGACAAAAAAAAAAAATTAGCATTTGCATATATAAACTAGCAAAATTATAGATCCATGCCTTCAAAGTATTTTTACTAGATACATTATTTCCTACCACTGAATCCACATCATGGTGATCTAATGTTATGTCACTGAATGTTTCTTGAATGTGTTGCTTAGACATTTTACCTATGTTCTTCAATAGTCACTAATTGAAGTTTGTAATTTGTGGATCTTCTTTTTTTTTGTTAAAATATCATGAAATATACACTTTCAGATTTGGTGGTGGAAATTTACCACAACTGTCCCTCCTGGTGTCTCTTTCGCATAAGAGGTAGCTCTTTCAACTTATTTTCTTAACATTTTAGGCGTAGTGTTGGGAAAAATGTGTGTTTATATATACAGTAAATTTAGATCAGCAAAAACTTTCAGACAGGAATAAATTAAATACAGTAAATGCTATTCTGCACAACAATAGTATTCTCTTTGTTTTTGCTTATGGAAAAAAAACTTATTAAGAATAAGAATATAACCTGTGGTAAGAAAAGTAATATTATTAAGATGACTTTCATAAATGTGAATGCTAATTATAGCTGCTAATCCAATGAGACACATTTCAGAGGTGTGGATAATCACCACAAATTTCACCTTTCTGTGAATATAGAATGAAGCATCAGAGACTTATTTCTAAGCATATCAACTTCTGTCAAGAGATTTTCATTACATCAAACATTGATTAAGTTAAACTTAGGTCTACCATGAAAGAGATGGCTTTGAAGTGCTGGTAGGCATCATTTAAAATGTATCTTTGCTGAGACCTCTATTACAGTGTGTGAAAAGAAAAAAACAGGAATATTGTCAACTTGCATAATGTACTTGGAAAGTACAAAGTAGAAAGTTTTTGTGCTTTTTATTAATTGAATTCTGGAGACTGTGGAGGAGCAAAGGATAAGCAATAGAGATAATTATAATTAATGCTTTTGATGCTTGTTGTTTTTGCTCATAGAAAGCTCCTGTCAACAAACTGGGATAAACTTTCCATGCTACTAGGATCTGTGGAGGATCTTCTTTGTGGGAACAAGAGCTCATACATGTACATCCACTGTATGTACAAAGGAATATATACACACTGTACATTCATATACACTGATACATGCTTCCTGTTAAAGAGAAGGTCTTCATTAGTTTATGCAAGTTTATGTATTACAGACATACACAAATGCTATCTTAGTATCCAGTCTCAAAGCACACATATATAGTACAAATATAATTATTTATTTCTCAGTGTGTTTATCTCAGTGTGTATTTTTTACATTTATTTCATTAGTCTGCTACACGAACCTCTACTTCACATAAAGTACCTCATTTAGCCTCTGTGCCATAGCATGTACGTTTCTGACACTACAATTTATGCTTATTTACTGAAAGCAAATAAAGGAATACATATATGCCAGCATGCTACCTTGTATCTTTTTCTGATTCTTCCTGAAATCAATGAGAATGGTAGCTCATTCTCAGGATTTTGCTCTGCTCTACATGTAATACTATGTTTCTCTTTTACACTGGCTGATTTTGACTGGGACAGAGTTAATTTTCTTCACAGTAACTGGTATGGGATTTTGGATTTGTGCTGAAACCAATGTTGATAACTCAGGGGCGTTTTAGCTGTTGCTGAGCTGCAACTGCAGAAAACCAAGGCCTTTTCTGTTCCTCACCCCACCCCAACAGTGAGCAGGATGGGGGTGTGCAGGGATCTGGGAGGGGACACATCCAGGACAGCTGGACCCCAACTGATAAAAAGAACATCCCACACCACACGGCTTCGTGCTTAACGTATCGAGCTGGGGGAAGAAGAAGGAAGGAGGGAACATTTTGAGTGATGGTGTTTGTCTTCCCAAGTCACCGTGATGCGTGATGGAGCCTGAGTTTCCTGGAGATGGCTGATTACCTGCCTGCCCAAGGGGAACTGTAAATGAATTACACAATTTACAGTTGACTTTATTATTATAGTCAGTATAAGAACCCAAAGAATGCAAAAATGCTACTCAATATTTCATTAATGCCCAGAGAACCTCCAGTCTTAAAATGCAATAAATCTTTTGGAAGAAAACAGAATAATTCTTTAGTTTGTAGGAGGATCCTGAGATAAGTTAATCTCATTTCTCACATCATTGAGTCACCCTCTTCTTTCACTATTTCCAGGAGCAGTTTTGAGCACTATGTCTTCCATGAGCCATTGCTCCAAATTTTATTAAAAGCCTTTTCTACACAATACTGTGCTCTGAGGAGTCTCCCAGCTCTCAGTAGGTCAACAGAACACTAAGGTGCTCAAAATGAAGCCTTTAAAGCAGTTGTTATGAGGTTGAGGCCTCACATTTTATTTTTTACATTGAATAAGATCACTATTTTCTAAACCTTTACTGTCATTATTCTGCTGAACTGCAACATCACCACTTGATAAAACTTTATAGACGTTTTGTAGTACCCAATCCCTGGTGCTCTTACAGTCCTGATCAGTTGTCAGGGACAAATACAAAGGATAAACTGAGGAGTACAAGGATTGTAATAGAGGATTGCATACTCCAGGTTAACTCTTGAGTCCAGCAGTGTTAGGGAGGCACATAGTGCATCTTCCAAGAACGATTCCTGGGATGAAATAGACATCCAAGCTGACTTCCAAGGCTCCTTCCACAGACAATAGAGCGCTCATCTAGGGAATGATTCACCTCAATGCCAGGAACTCAGTTCAATTGCCTAGACAAGTCTAGTGACATCTGGTCTGGGATATCCCACATGGTGTTTCACTGACATGACAGAAGGTAAGAATTCTGTTGCAGAACCTATAATATCTGTTGTGGGTTTTTTTTGAAGCATCAGGGAAGCAGTTTCAAACATCTGCCAAACTCTAAATTTTGGATGCCTTAGAGCATCTAAAATACCTTTAAGACCTTAAATTAGCCCTAGATGTCTATGTGAGAGTAAGATGTGCCCTAGGAATGCCTATTTCTTTCCTTAGCAAAGATATTCAAGGATAATTAGATCAGATACAAATTACTGCAGTCAAGTGAGATGAATACCACTCTCAGTGGTAGTTAGATACTGCTTTGAAATATACCAACCACAAAACTTATAGGAGTTCTTCTGTTACTACTCCCTTACCCTGCCTGCAGGTACGCTGTACCGACTGTAGAACTTCCAGGTCATCATAGTGAGGAAATCATGGGGTGTCTAAATACTCTGGTTTGGAAGCCATTTGCCTATGATATGGTGTATTTCATGATAATCATATTGTAAGGGGAGTAAATACTACTCATTGTTCTTTCTTAAGGAAAGGTTTTATTGAGTAAACTATATTTGCAGTTATGTGAAAATGGCGTAGACAATTTACTAGCAATAGCAAGGCTACAAAAATTTCAGTCAGATCTCTTTTTCTTTTTCACCTCTTTCTTACCTTTTTTAATTTAACTGTAAATCTGCAGTAAATGCAATGCTCCTCACTGTTGCTTTGAATTAGTATTGCAGTTTGTTGCGATTCCACTGATCTAATAAGATTGTCTAGCCAGCTATCAACAAACAACATAGACAGGAGAAACAAAGTAAATTAATTCAAGCAGACAAAATTTAAAGGGTCTGATTACAATGCTTATAGATAATGGCATATTTTTTGGATTTCTACTGTTTTTAAGACCATATAAAAACATGCAAAGGGCCTTTGGTGTCTATGAACACATTAGAGGGTGATCTAGAGTCATTTATCAGGTCTGTTTGTGCAACTCTATAAACAGGAAACCATAACACATGCCCTTTAGAAGCTGAAGTGTGCCAACTGAGCACTGTAATGAAGTTCCATGGTCTGTATTACATTTTGGGGAAATAATTTCAGTTTATGGAGAGCTCGTATCTGCTCCATGAAGTGTTGTCACAGCTGAGAGAGGTTTTACAAACTAGCTTCAAATAAGGAAGGCTTTTGTTTGGCAGGACAATTTCTAGGGGTCTAAAACTGTTGCACGTGATCCCCAAAGGCAAAATCATGATGCTTTCAAAAGAAATTTCCAAAGAATTTTTATATCCTTGGATATTTGGAATGGGGGCACCTATAAATAAAAACTAAAAATATATATATTTTTTTAATTATGTTCTTAATGTAGGTAGATTACAACCTTATCCTTACATATTAATATTGGCTCAAGTTTTGGTGATAAACTGCTTGCTTTTTTGTGTCTTCAATCCTGCCAATCACAATCTGGAATAAGCAAGTTTATACTTTTATGTAAATATAAAAACGCAGTGTACAAGAAAAATTATTCAAATAATTTCTTCTAGTAAATCAATAATCCACTATTTTACTAGGATTCACACTACAATTAACTGTTAGAGCCCATACCTTAGAGGATAATATATCTTTTAACAAAAAAAAGGACATAATTAAAATCTTTATAAGGCATCTGTCATCCAATTAAACTCATTAGGGATTAAAAAAAACCACCACAGATTATAAAGATGTTAGGAAAAATTCTGAAATCCCCCAAAACAAAAAAGAAACATTAGATAAAAAATATATAATGTTCTAACCTTCATATAAAAGCACAGATGTATTAAACCAAAAAAACCCAGAAAAACAAAAAAAAGACCAAACCTCTAAACCTCTAAGTTTGAGTACAATTCTGATGTGTAAACAAAACAATCACCATGTAGCACTTGCTGAGAAAAAGCAGAATTATGAGATAAAGTGTGGATCACAGATTATTGCACTTTAATTTCTAAATGAGCTTAGACATCTGTGAAATTAAAACCCCAGGGCAGACAATTTATGTGACACTATGTTGAGAAAGGAACAAAGCTTTGAGATGCAAATTCCAGCTTTCCATTGCGTCAGAGCAGGTAACCTTGCAAACAACCTTCACACAGACCAGTCTTCTCCACTCTGACTGATGTCTCCCATATGTATCTATTTCTCCTCTCCGTTTTCCAATCAAGCTGACAGCAGTTCCCTGTTCATTTTCTAAAAAGACTGATAAAAGCCAGGCTGGACCTGTACCTGTTACTAACCTCTCTTGTACCATTATTGCTTATTTTTCTCCTCTGAGATAAGCGGCTACATTGCACTTGCTGATTTTTGCATGCGATGTGTTATTACATAAAAACGTTACTGCAAATGTCAGCCTATTACTGGGTCATTAAAGTCAGGTCATGATATTTGAGAATTTGATGTTCTTAACCTTTTCAGGAATTAACCAAAATATATTATGGGATTATTTATCTTTGTTTGTTGTTTTTGTCATCCTTATTGTTGTTGCTACATCAATTATTCATGAACATAGGGCATATATTGTGCTATAAAAAGCCATGAAATCTAATTGATTTATTCATATTATTGAATAAACTATGATTTAATAATTAATAGTATTTACATACTTATTTTCACTGGCCCATTTGAGTCTCCTTCATCATTGTGAAGGAATAATTTTGAGCTCTGTATATGCATAAAAAGTTACTCAAATGTCTTCTAGATATATAAACTACAGCATGAGATAGAAAAAGATGGTAAATGGCCTCAAGTTGCTACAGGGGAGATTTAAATTGCATATTAGGAAAAATTTCTTCACCAAAATGTTGGAACAGGCTGCCAAGGGAAGTGGTGGAGTCATTGCCTCTCGAGATATTTAAAAGAGGTGTAAATGTGGCACCTTGTAGACATGGTTTAGTGGTGGACTTGGCAGTGCTGGACTAATGGTTGGAATAATCTTAAGGATATTTTCCAGCTTAAATGATTCTACAATTCTATTACTCTCTGATACAGAAGTAGAAATGCCATTGTTTTTTTTATATGAAAATAAAGATTTCCTGCCTGCCATTAGCATTGCTGAATCTCCTTCAGTTACGTACACTGTCATATTTCTTACAAAACAAGGCTAAATAATAGATATTTTTCCTTTTCAATTGTAAATTAAAATATTTGACAAAATATATAGATATGAAAACGGGCCACCCTGAAATTTTGCAGATGTGAATTAAATGCAAATCTCAGCTAGTGCTTGAAACACATTACATGACAGAGGGGCATTCTAAGATGCCAGAAATTATATAATTATATAATTATTATTATATAATTATATAACTGCAGGCTCCAAAGACAAATATCTCTAGAGTTCATTAGTTTTTGCAAATCCAGCATCATTATGTGCCAACAGATAGGGAAAAAAATAAAAAAAGATGGTGTTCAAATACTTGCCATGTTTGCTTTGAATTGAAACCAAAATTCTTCTGAGAAGCCATTCAGAACAGAGTTTATGAATCCTGACTTCATCTTCTGCTCACATACTCAAGATCAGATTCTCTAAATAAATCAATTCAAGATAATGTTTTTCCTGAACTTCTTTACGTAACACAGTAATATATGGTTTCTGCAGACAACATATGAATATGGGTTATCAGTTGTCTTCCTTTTGGGTACTGCATTAAAGATATTTTTATGTAAACAACATACAAAAGTACACCTAAAATTTTAATATATATGTATATATTTTAATTCATTTATTCAATATACTTCATGAAAAGAGATTACCTAGAAAGCCTTCTAGGGGAACCTTCTTTGGTTGCTAGTATAATAAATTTGGGGAAGTTACTAAAGAGCTCTGTGTACATGTTTTTCACTAGAGTTTTATAGATGCTTTTATAGAGGAATAATGCCAATGCCACACTGGCCATCTGCTGTCCAGATTTAAGAAGTGAATTGTCATTCCTCACCACTAAGGAAATATCGCTCTTTTCCTGATATATTCTTCATGGTTAAATGCTCTTGAAAACTTAAGACAACTCCCAAAGGTGCAAATCAGTTTTTACAGTGACAATATTCAAACTCACTTAAAACATGCAGTTGACAATACCATACTAGAGAAAATGGTTTGTGTGTCTTTTCACACTCCTGAGAACCATTACTGAAACAAAATCTTTACAGATGGAAGAATATAAAAGGGAAGTTTTATAAAACATTGGTTAAAACATTCAGCAGTTCTTAAAATATGAACTGTGCAAAAGTGCCCTATTATCACAGCAATCACTCTCATTTATGAGAAAAATGGCACAAAGCTGTCACAACTTGTAAACAAAGTAAGCTATAAAAAAATTATCACAGAGTAATGAGTCTAGCAGTCATGAAGATCTAAGCTCCAGAAGTGATTTATTATCTTTCTGGGAAAGTGAATGGGCACGGTGTAATAAACTAATTCTAAGTAGGAATCTTTTTATGGAAAGCTTTTGCTTCATGTTAGCACAATAATTCTTCGTGGTGGTCTTGTGGTGGAGAAGCTGACTCCAAAATGCCAGCAGTACAGCTCTTCAGAGAAAGCAGATTAAAAATGCCCGCATTAATTTTTCTGGGGCATTTTCTATTGTAAATTTCTTTTGCTTTTTGCTATTGTGTTATTACTACCAGTGCAATCCTAAATCAGAAAAGTGCTCATTAGAGACACCTCCAATATTTGAACTATTTCTTTTTCTTTAAGAAATCCTCATCTTTTCATGTCTTAGACTTATGGACCAAGACTATATTGTTTACTGGTGGCTTGATCCAATCCATCTACAAAATCTTTTAGACCTTTGAATTTGTTTTTAAGACAGTGTGTATCTTCACTAGACCTTTACTAGGACAAGGCTGCATAATCTACCTTTAATTTTGAAATAAACATTTCTCCAGAGCTTTGACCCTTTCTTCAGGGAAATATTCCCCTGACACACTTGAGAGATAAATTGCCTAAATGAACTTTTTAATAACTTTTTACACAGTATCTAATTGTGGACTAGCCTAGCAGGCAGCCTCAGCAGGTGCATTTCTATCAAAATAATTTCACTGCATTTTCTATATAATTGAATTGAGTAAGTTCTGCTGCATCATGATGTTTTCTCTCATTATAATGACAGCTGTGATATATTGCAAGTTAGAGTCTTGAGTAGAAGAAAAAAGTGAGAAGAAGAAATATACATTTTAATCATAATACTTCAAACTGAGCATCTGAGGGAGTGAAAAATCAAGCAACAAATCATTAACCCTAAAATACATGGCAAATAATCTGGAATGTTAAATATTTTTGTTCCAGAAGTACCTAGACTGTTTTTGGAACATTCACCATATTAGGAAAAAAAAAATTCTTTTAACATTTCTATGTGCACTCAAAATATTATTCTTTGCATTAGAAAAAAAAATACTAATACCTTAAAGAAAGTCATGGTATTCTTCAATTTTCTAGCAGTGAAACTAGCTCTGAAATTCTCCCTGGTAGTGTATAAAAGATTTTCTTTCACTTTTATCACCAGGAACACCCATTTCAAAACATTCACTAAATATAAGCAGAAAATATCACATGAATCATCTGAGTGCCATCCTGTAACTGCAATTTGCATCCATTTAGAAAGTGCCCTAATAATAACTTACTATTTAAGACAGGAGCTTATTCACTAAAAAAAAAAAAAAACAAACCAAACCAAAACAAAAAAACCACCAAGTAGCAAAAAGAGTAAAATTACTTTGCATCTACATCTGCTTTCAAAAAATTACAAAGAGTGATTTACAGTCATTTGGAACAGTGACTACAGAATTAGAAGTAGCCTTTATACTCTGCTGTACTGAAGTGTGTTCAATTTTCTAGTAATCAGAAATTAACTTCCTCACATTTATTTATTATACCACAATAATAGTGATTTCTGAGTCTGAATATTACTTTGTATTTGTAAGTACATGGGGCACAGCATATAAACAGTTAATAAAATGATTGGGCTTTTGAGTAGATAATTGTTCTCTCATTGCAAGTTCTCTAAGATTTCACCTGGATTGAGAAATTCTTATTGTTCCAAACACCATTTAATGTTTATTAGAAGCATTTATATCTTATACACCCTCAAAACATGTTGCTTCTGTCAAAACCTTTTAGATACATGGAAGTACAATTTTTCACTACTCAATGCTGTACTTTTCAGAAAAATAAAGAATGATGAGACTAGATACTAAGGGAAAAATTTAGTTGTGGCAGAAAGGCAGGCCCAAAGAAAAAAATTGTAAATCGTTGGTGTTCATCTTATGTAAGGCCCTCTGCTACATGTGGCAGAGTGTGTAGTGTGTGTGCTTCTTTAATAGTCCTTCATCTGAATGACATGCCGACCATATGCACTTCTCAGTAGTCAACAGCTCCGAAGTGCTCCTCTTTGCCTCTAATGTCAGCTAAAGGTTCAGGCATAAGATGGTGGAGGGCAAGAGAAAGCTCTCAGGAAATAAAAATGCATACTTGTAGGGAGATTTTTGCCCCAAGGATAATTCATCAGATTTGCTGCTTTTTCACTGCACAGACTGAATTTTTTTAGGAAAGGTGACAGCATCCTTCAACATTTAGGATATAACACTGCATTTAGTGGCAAAGCCCATTCCAGGCTGGAGACTGGAGTAAGCCCTTGACCTCCACTGACTCAGACAAAAGTTTATAAACCTGTCTTATGCCTAGACCAAAAAACCAAGTATCTTTTGAGAAGTCAGAAGTATCCAAAACCTCCCTTGGGATTGTCATATACTGCAGAAATCTTACAAGAGAACTCTGTACTCCTGGACCAGCAGAAGGAGAAGAATGCATTGAACACCATAATTAAAGCAAGTGAACCATGTCAAACTGTTAATAGGCAAGTTGAGTATAATAACTGGTATGGTTGGTGGATTCCTAGGACCCAGTTCAGCTGTTCACACACAGACACTATGTGTGGGCACTGCTTAGGACAAATGAATCAAGGTCCTACATTTAGTTACTTCATTGTAGATGTCTACAATCTGGAGCTTTACTTGTGGCACAATTTAATCAATTACTTGACAGATCGCTGATTTTACTTTCAGGAAACATGAATTCTGCCTACTCTTTCTCAGAATATTATTGGAATAAAAAAATTGGAATACTATTTCAAATGTTCAAGTATTCAGGTTCCTCAAAAGAGGAAGGAAAGTAGAATGAAGGAAATATATTAAGAACTGCATTTTTAAAGGTTTTAGGAATTCTTTCTTCAAGTAAGTATCCATTTGTTTTCAAGCGTATATGAAATGTTTTCAAAAATTTGTGGAAGGACATTGCCTAGAAATCAGGGTAAACTTCACAGGGCTCATTGTTTATATTTTACAGACAGTTGAATTTATAAAAATCACCTATCAGTGTTTATTCTAGCAGAACTTTATTGCACTTGTGAAGCAGAAAAATACATTTAAGTGAAAACACAAATATTATTTAATAAAGTTTGGCACAAACCTTAATATGATACCTAGAATTTTCTATAACCTCATAAAATACAGACTAATTCAAAACCTCTACTGTTTAATATTGGACAAGTTATTAATGTAGCAGCAAATTAGCTATCAGAATCTGAAGTTTTCCTGCTATGTGCTAGTATTGCTGAATTTTGTGAAAGAAACTATTGTTCTTTCATTTTTGTCCTTGCCAATAACACTCTTGCTGTCTTTACCTCAAGCTATTACCACAAGGATTCCGGAAATTGATATGGCTCTAAAGGACCTACATACCATGACCTTAAATTGGAAATGGGTTTACGTAAAATTCAGACTAGAATCCAAGCGGGCATGTTCATCTAACCTCTCAGACAACAGGTCTCTGATCTACAACAACAGTGTCTAACATTTGCTTTCATGTGCTGCATTGGGGAGCTTTTGGATGAACAAGACAAAGAAATTGTCATGGGAACAGAAACAACTCTAGCTTTTCCATCTCCCATGGGAACAGTTACATCATCCAGTGAAACTATTAGAACTTCTGTTCCCCGATTTCAGTTTTGCCCCTTCTGCCTAACATTTCTGGTTGTGTAATGGCATGGCTTTAAAAGACACCATTTGCCTGCGTAGCCCAGAACTTGAGAACTGTCAAGAGATTCATGGAGATGCAAGCTTAAAGCCCCTGGGGAAAGGAAGGAAAAGTTCCAGATATTCCAGTCGTGAAGCTCTATTCCACCACTCAGATACCAACTGCTTGTTGAGAACATCTTGGCATGTAAGCATACGCTATAATGTCTCCTAAAATGCAAATTATGTCATAAAAAGTGAGATGCTGAAGAAACTCCCTGAGTGGAGATAGGAACAAGAGGATCTATGTGACCCTATCAACGTATCTTAAAAGCTGATGTGCCATTTCTTTTCACATTTTGCCACAGACCAGATGTGCTTTGATATGCAAGATGTTTGAACAGCTAATTATTATTTAAAAGTGTCATTCTGGCATAGTCTCTATAAACATATATTTGGAGTGCACAACATCCTGTCAAATACAATTTCTAAAAAATCATGTTCAGTAAAATGGTTATGAATGCCTATATGGATTGCATATGATGCAAATGCTTCTGGCTTTATTAAAGAAAACAATTTTTTTTCCCTTGTCTTTTCTGTTATTTCCTCCTTCAGAAAATAGATTCACCTTCAAATGTAGTGAAAATATATTTCCTTCCAATTAATGATCTTTGGAAAAATATCCATCACATATATTTTCTTTAAAATACTAAGTTTACTCTTCAAAGTCAGAAGTCATTCATAAAAATTTTCTTAGACTAGTTTAAGTGTTTTAATTTTAATACAAATTTTAAATTAAACAGTCTCCCATTGAAGAAAAAGAATACAGTAATTATTTAGTTTTCTAGAAAATAAAATTATATATTCACTTCCAAAATATTACATAGCTTGTACAAATATTAATTATTTTTATAATTTTATTTTCAGTAAATTATAATTAAATAAAGAATTTATGCATTTAAAACCTCAGTGATACTATTTACTTAAAAACTGTTTGTGAGAAGTGTTCTATCTACCAATTTCATTAATACTTATTTGGTAATTCACTTCAACTTTATTTTGGTGTTGACACAAAAATTGGACCATCTTCAATGAAATCTTTCAAACGGTTAGGTTACAGACATTTACAAAACAGAGCCTTTCAGCTGCCATGCAATTCCAAACCAGCAGCCTGTAATCACATCTACAGTTATGATAACAGTACAGATCATCAAAACACAAGGAATTATTTTCTCTGAAGTTGATATTGTTTGTATCTGAAATTGCAAAAGGGTAGGCAATGCCAGAATGCTCAGTGGTTGGCTGCCTTTTTAGCTTTACTAGTTTTTTAAAACCTCACTGAGTGGAAGAATGTGGATGTTCAGAAACATCTCGAGTTTCATAGCCAACATCTTTTGGAGCTTTTCTGAAACACTGGGTTCAGTACAGCTGTAAAATCAAGGAAGACCAACCATAACATTTCGTTTTTAATTAGTTAGCTAACATTGAATATGACAAGCCATTTATGTCTTTGCAACTTTTCTCAGACGGCTATATTCAAAATTTCAGAAAACGCAAAGAATATTTAGGTATCTGTAAGTATAAGTGTAATCAGCAGAAACTAAGTTGAAAATTTATTTTTTTTTTGCAATCTAAAAGTTCCAATAACTAACATTAGTAAATTATAAAATCTGGATAATAAGGCACCTAGTAGCTTTTTATTAAATCAGTACAGTTTGTGGAGCTGCACATGTGAAAAAAATACTTTGTAATGAATAGATCAATGTTGTGAGAAAGAAGGGGTGATCTATTTTAATCATAAATTGATCTCTCTTATTCAGGTCATTGACAGTGGCATTATAAGTGAAGGAGGCATGGCTGAATAGCTTTGTAAGCTAAATATTTTCCATAAAATACAAAAGGCACTGAAAACTGTAGGGTGAACAGAAAATAAATATCAATCAAAACTAAGAGTAAACAATTTAACAACTTATCCTAATAACAAAGCCATACTTAGCTAAAGTATTTAATGCAACAGTGGTAATACATACACATTTTACAAAAATACTAAATGGCAAGTAGTGATGTTTTGTGTAAGAACAGCTAAGGGTACAGGTAATTTGCGCCACATGATACTTATAGGAATTTTAGACCTTTGCTTCCAAGTACTGTGCTAAAACTTTTTCTTTCTTGTAAGATGTTAGATATGTCAGATGAATCATTCTCTAAAACCTTTATTTATGTCTATAAGTTACAAAATAATATACTTTACATAAAATATAGGTATTCTCTATTGGACGCAGTAGCTTACAGAAATAAACTCTATTCAATTTTCTCAGGTAGTGAGTCTTATTTAGTCAAAGATTTCCATTTTATTTTGGTTGGAGTTAGATTTGTAATGAGATATTTCCTAAGAAGATCTTGAAATCAAATATGCATCCTCCTTGTCATGACTTCAGTCATTCCAAAGCTCTACTTGAAGTTGGTCAGCTGGTTTATAGCTCTGTGAAGGCACTGCAAGCTATGCTGCTGAGCCTTTTTAAAGGGTTTTTCCTACACAAAAGATAATGCATCTAATGAACTTTGGGTGACTTCTGTATTTAGTAAAGAAGCAGTTATCTATGGTGCACAATGGTTAACAGCAACATCTCGATTCATTAGGAATCACACAGAATAATTACTTTCAGAGAGGTATTAAGTTATATTATCTTCCATGAAATATTTGATAAAATCTCTACCATAGATATTTTATTAATAATGTTGTCACTGCTTAAAATAACTTTTTAGGATATAGTCTTTACTATGTGCAAATATTTTTTTTTTTAATTAGTGGGGGGGGTCATTGTCTTTTAAAACTCACAGACTACTTTTAGAAAAAGAATATTTTATATATTTTATATATTGGATCACTAAGGGCTTATTCATAAGAGCTTCATATTCTGCAATTTTTATATTTCATATATTTTTCAGTGAAAAGGAAAGGAAGCAGGGCAACAGCTGACATACCTCAGTCTAGTGTTTTGGAGTTTTTTTCTACAATTCATTAGTTGGAAAACTTTCTCCAAAAAAATGAGGACATTTTTTCCCATGTAGAGAGAAAAAAAATTATATTTTTAGTGCATATCCACATGTGGATGCATCCAGTCTGAACTACATATGTATGTATATATAAATATATAGATACACAGGTGAAGCTAACAGCACTAGTAAAAAACAATGTCTTCAGTGACACAACTCTATTTTCTTAATGGCTCTAGGAACTCCAAGTATGAAATGCAAAATGGTTCTGAACTATAAATAAATAAAATAGAAAAGTTGAATCACATCTTTGGTAGGAAAAAACATGAAAAAGCAAGAGACCTTGAAATTCAGGAGACTCTTTTCTCTCTGAAACTGCTGTTACAGCAATGTAAATTATAACATTAGCTCACAAAATCTTTCAAGAGCATTCTTTCAAAGGTGATCACTTGAGTTTATTGAGGACACTGTTTTTAAAACTTGTTTTGCTGCACAAACTTAAGATTTAAGTGTTTTTTTCATTGAAACAACTGTGTGTTTTCTGTCATAAACAGTTACGTATTGCTCAATCGCTATGTTGAAAAGTTTATACCTTTCATCTTTGATGCACTTGTATTTCTGAGAAACATGAACTCTATTTTTCATATGAAGTTTCTAAAGCACTTCTGTGTGGAAGACAGGTAGTACATAAACATAAGATGCTGTATCACAAAACAAATCTTCCTTTATTCATATTCTGCTTATATTTCTGGGGAAATCCTGACTCCTAAAGGAGTTAATGAGAATGTTGCCACTGACTTTGTTACATCTGGAATTTGATTCCTCAAATTTGTTTCCTCTTATCTTCAAGAATCTCAAAGCATTCTTGTCCCTTTTTCTCAGACTCCTATTTTACTTACTGATTATTGTTCTTCCTTTACAAAGTGCCTCTCAGGTAGAAAGAAGGCAGTGTATCTGCAAACACATTTTGTGTTTCCATTAAGACCTAGACCTCAGTGGCACTTGGTAATGTTGCTGCTTGTCTCTATCACATGTAACTTTGAGGCTCCTGTCCTTAGTAACTTACAGCCCTTAGCCACCATTTGAGTTAAAACCTTTTCCTTGATTTTATGTCTAAATTGCTCCTTTGGGGAAAGAAATGGCTCTGTCAATTCTGATTAAAAACTTCCCTAGGTGGAAGAGCATTCTCTATTTTTTTTTTTTTTTTTATGTCATCACTTTGAAAATGCTTAATCTGAGCAACTGTAGCTATATTACATTGTAAATATTTTTGTGATAGTTCTCTGTAGCACCCATGGACAGAAACAGGTTTTGCTAGAGTCCAATTCATTCTTCAACAGATATCTAAATGGGTTTCAAGAGTTAAGGAGTTTGTACCAGACTGGGTAAGGTAAAGGCAAGAAATGTTAGTACACACCAAATAGTAGAGAAAGTCCTGTTACTTTAGAGCTCCTGTAGCAGTTACTTGCAGATCTGTGGCTTACTCTGAAGCAAAGTCTTAACTATGCTTATGTAAATATGAAGAAGATCCTCAAAATATCTGGAGTGTGTCACATATACTAACATGACAACATTACATAGCACTTTATCAATAGGTAGGCACACGGCAAAACTCAGGCAGAGCCCAGTTCTCTTTTGTATCCTTACCCAATATCACTATAGCTAAATATAATATGAATCCAAGTTTCATATTAAATTTCAGTAAAGCTGTTCATCTCTACTTCCGTGTTATTAAAAAAAGAAAAAAAGAAAAAAAAAAAGAAAAAAAAAAGATTCTGAAGATATCAGACCTAATAATTTACTTTATATATCTGGAAACTTGGAAAAGCATATGAGTGACAGGGTCTGATGGATCCTTAACACTGGAAAGAAAAGCATTTGTGTACTTTAGTCAGCAGACACATGCTGAATGCCTGGCTTTGGTAGTCAGATACTGAGAAGCTGAATTGACAATGAATTCTAATGTGAGATATTATTTAATGAACACATGTTAAACAGTATAGGTAATGAACTTTCAGCCCCAAAGAACATGAACCACTTCAAACTCTTTCAGTACAGGTGACTTTACTTCAGTTGTAAAACGAGGAACAAATCTCCTTTTAATCTCTTCTAGTCCATGAATTCTACCTGCATTATTGATATTTGCCCTTTTGCTTTTAGAGCAAGTACTCCCAATAAGCATTCAACTTGCTATAATAAAATCCATATTAAAAGAAGTAATAAAAAAAACTTAGATAAAATGCCCACTGAAAGGAGATGATGGATAAAGTATACACTTGATATCCTTGCTCCCATTATGTGCTTTACTACATTTTGCAATATCAGTAAGCTAATAATATATGAGTAAATCACACTCTTTAGTGTATTATTCAACTAGATAAGTAAAAAACCCTGGAATTTTCTTTCAAAAAATTGTAAACCAGATCTGTGAATCTGTGACTGCTATAAAGAAATTAATTAGAATAATTTTTAAAATAGATGCATATTAAAAGCATAGTAAAATTTTGAAGGATGAGCTGTTTCTAAATTCTATCCATTATCTGTTTATTTTCACCCTTTTTTTACTGCCATTTTTCCCTTCTAATCATTCAGTAACATTCAATATTTTCATACTAAATATATCACCCCTAAGAAATAATAGTCTTTTAGTTCTAAATTCTTTAACATAGTCTTTGACTCAGTTCATCCGCCCACTCTCACCTCAGGTCATCTCAGGTCACTGCTGCCCACCTACCCAGCTGATCTAACCCTGACTGTGAGGTACTTCAAAAGCCTCACCCACCATAACAGCTATGCATACATTGCTAGATGAAACATGGACATACATGGTCCATTTTCTAAGTCCAAGATCAAATAAATGGCCTAACAATAAAGGGTCATGTCTTATACTTGATCCCACCTGTTCTGTATGCCTCCATCTGATTTATAACTTTCTGGTTTTTTGGCTTTGTTTTTGTTTTGATGGACACAAATAATTTGAAGCCTGTGAGCATAGCTTTCTGATAGCTTGAAATTGAGGATGTGGGTGAATGCTTGCAGGGACAGCTCAAGGTGCAAAACTCAGAGACATAGCACTGAGCCCCAGGAGATAAACTTGCCTCCACTGTTCACTGCTCACACTGCCCAAGGGAGGACTAGCACAGACCCTGCCCACCATCCCTGAATGGGATGCTGGAGGGTATGATGATTGCTTGCTTTCCAGGTAATTTTTAGAAACATAGATATACTCTCTGAATTCATATAATTTTAGAGCTTATATTTGTGTCGAGGAAGAATAACTCGAGGCTCTGTCTTTAAGATGCTCCAGTTACAAGATAAAATGTCCATCCTGCAGAAGAGGAATGGACAACTCTTCAAAACAAATAGGAACTGTCAGTTTGCCACTGCTTTGCACCTTCTCTCAAAGCAGATGGCTCTGAAACAAGCTCAAAATCTGCCTATAAGATAAGGCCCTAACTTATATTTCTATTCAGGCAAAATACAGTTGGGTCAACTTTATAATTCACAAGAAAACACACTCTCTCTACATCTCACCGCTCAAAAAATCATTGAAGCACTTTCAGATACAAATTAAGAAAAAGTAGTGCAAGATATAAATAGCCCAATTTCATCTTTAGATGACATAAAATGTTGAACCTCTGAACTCTAAATTATTAGAATGTCTCAAGGTTCATCCATCATTGCTAAAATACAAAAAATATTGAGCTGTCATTTCCATTCCTGGAGTCAATTCATCTCTACTACAAAATTGAAAAAAAAAAAATAGTAGAAAATGTTTATGTTGTTTAATCACAACAAATCTCATGGATATAATTTTTTTTTTCAAGTAAACTGAGATTAACCAGATTGACTTTAAGTACTTCTGCATATTTCTGGAAGCATCAGGGTTACTAATTTTATTTTTTTTTTCAAGAACAGACATTAGTGGTGGTGCAGTTTTATTAAGGTCTACAAAGCATATACATAAACCTTTAAATACAGATTACAATCCTGAAGTTGAACTGGCCTGCCTTATTCCTCTTGCATGCTCCTATGTGCCTAAATATCCACTGGCTCTGGTAACAAATCAGCCTGCAGAACTGGAACTGAAAATGTTATGAAATCATCATACTGAAGACATCATTTAATGCTGGTCATATGCACAATTCTGTATGCAAGCTTTGTTTGTTCTTTAAAAAATATTATCACTATATCACAGGTGGACAGAAATATATAACAAGACTTTTGTAACATTTAGTCTCAGCAGCCTCTTCTTTTCTGGCTTTTGCTTATCTAGCTTCTGTTTTCCAGGGTTTAAGTCCTACTACACCTCACTAATTTAACTGAACTGTGCAAAAAGATTTAGTGTGATCGAAAATAAATTCTTCTCATTTCAACTTGCACAGCATATCTGTTTTATTAATAGGTAAGTGGTTATTGGAAGATATATACTCATCATTTATTCAGGAACACATAAAGGTATGTGAATCATGGAGGGAGGAAGGGAAATAGTTCCCATTTCCACATTTTCAATTAGATAATACTTTATCAGATTTTATAAATCTAAGCTGTTCCATGTTTTATTTCTTCTCAACTGTTCATATTTTCCTGGAATTAAGTTTTTATTTATATATGAACCTCATAGCAAGTTTTGTTAACTTACAAAAATAAGGGTTGCCATATGCTTTCATAAACAGAACTAGTCACACTTTTATTTGCTTTTATTGGTTTGCTGCATCAATATAGAGCAGATTGTTTTTGAAAGGTACAGTTTCATACTACCAAAGAAGCTCCAGAGAAGAACATATACTATGAAAACTAAAGTACATTTCATGAGGAGCTATTCTTTAATTGAAGTTTAATTATATATGGCCAAGTGCAATGTCAAAACTACAATCTAAAAAATGTTGCAGGCCCATAGTACCTTTCTGACATTTTTTCCAAAAGTAGTATAACTAGAAAAAGATGCAAGCATATAGTAATAAGCATATTGAAAATTATAGTAACAAGCACACTGAACTATCTTTCCTTTACCTGTTTCTTTTTTGGAGCTCTATACTTCTATTTGCAATATTTTAAACATTGAGCTCAAGTTCTTTATCCTAAAAGTTACAGAAATTGTTCAATACAGTATCAAAATAGATTAAGTATATGCATTTGAAATGGATATTTCTAACAAGTAGATTAGATTTTCAATGATCTCACTGGCATATACCTATTCAGAATGCAACAATTCATAAAATGAAGCACAGCTTCAGTGGTGTTTGGATTCATAAATATTCTAATCTCTTTCTCACAGGTAAATGGTGATAAATATAAACTGCTAATGTCATTTAGGACTCTGAACTGCTGATTTCAATTTATTTTTCAGTACACAAGGTAATATTTTCTTTATTACTTTGTTTCTTTTGTTTTTATTTTGGTTAATAACCACAAAGTCATTCAAACTTGAATAAGAAAGATATGATGCACTTTAATATCATTCCTCATAATACCTTATTGTTTACCTAAATTTCTAAGTTGCTCAAAAAATCATTGAAAAGCTATGCTTTTTTATTTTTTTAAGTAATTGTAATACTAGAGTACACAAATTAGAGTGATGGAAGCTCAGGGATAATTATATTTGTTATGCTGGCTGCATTGGTATAGAAGTGTCATGAAAAATCACAAGTAATAAGTTTTAAAGATTCTCAATGTATATGAATTAAACAGAAGTAAGGTAATTTAACAGAGTATTCAGTAAAACATCCTTACAGAAAAGGAATATTCACATCATACCATTATCCCAGAGAATAAACTATATACCAGACAATGAAAATTTTAGTGCTGCCATTTAATGAAAAGATAAGAATTAGTGTACCAAATCTTCTTTAATTAAGATGAATTAATTTAAAGATCAGTGATGAAAACGAATGTAATAAACTTGAAATGTAGTGGAAAATAGCTTTTTCTAACCAGAGATTTTATAAATTAGCATTTTTCTGAACATTTAACAGAAGAGTATTTAGAGAGCTTAAACATGTATATGTAACACTAAACAAAATGCTGATCTTAGTTTAGAAGACAAAACCCTATTTTATAGCTTCTGAAATTAATTGTTAGGCATTACACCATAATCAGAACTAGTGAAAATACAAATAATTCAAAATTTCTATGTGGAAAAATACAGCTCTTCTACCAAATCTCTAGAAGTAATATCTAGAAGACCAGTTAAGTATACAATAAATGAGCGCTAATAAAAACCACTTAGCGTAAAAAAGGCACATTTGGACTTTACAAGTCTAGGAAATCTGGATTCTCTAGAGGTATCCCAGGTGCTAAAAAAATGTAGGTTTATGCTATACTCAGTGGTAGTTTGAACAGCTGCCCCTTACTCTTGTCTACTTTGCTGAGTGAAGTGCCCTGTGTTCACCTGGAAAAGCAGTTTGTGTGACTGCAAAGGAGAAGCATTTAATTGAGCGGTTGTCATTTCAGACAAGTTAGTTTTCCAATCTCAATTTCCGCACAGCTGCATAAATGCCCATGCTAGCCCAGAACTGAGGCAGGGACAGATTCACAGGATGAAAGAGACACTAAAAAAAGTTAATAATTAGCCACAGCTGGAATCACCTGAAAGCCTCATCAACACTGCAATAAATTAGGATTGTTAATTTAGGTGTCTGAGCAAGATACATACAGACATGTACTGACAGCATTCCATTCTTTCCTTCCGAAAGTATACATTTAAAAGTAAAAAAAAAACCGATCAAAAATTCTCACTGTTTGCATGAACTAAGACTTCTACTTCTAAGAAGCACTCCATAGAAATCAAAGCAGTATTTTCAGGTATATCTAATAGCAGAAACTAAAATTAAAAAAAAATGTTTCTTTTCTCACTTAATACAATCTTTAGATGCTGTGTCTTTCTTTCCTCTCTTTTTTTCAGCCAAGTGAGGAAGCTCATTTTGCCATTCCTTTCTAGAAAGTAGCAAAAAAAAAGAAGACAGTAACATTTTTCTCATGCTGCAATGTTGCTTGGGGCAGTAACCATGAACCTTGTATTTAGACACACATCTCATATTTCTAGTATGAAAGTTTTCTGTGTTTTGCATGGAGATGCTCTGCTAAGAGAAGCCATCTTCTCCATGAAATGTTGAGCTTCTCCTAAGATGCACAGTTAAACTGTCATCTTTTCTTCCTAGTTTCTCTACTAATAGGAAAAGGTACCTGTATGCCAAGCAACGCAAAATATGTAATTTAAGGATTAAATTTGTATTCCACTAAAACAACAGTAACAGTGCCCAATAAACTAGAAACTGAGAGGAAAGGTAGCAACGTACAAAAGGAATTACATGCTCTTTCCAAACATCAAATGTTC
The DNA here is from genome assembly GCA_038380795.1 of Pyrocephalus nanus. Classification (NCBI taxonomy): domain Eukaryota; kingdom Metazoa; phylum Chordata; class Aves; order Passeriformes; family Tyrannidae; genus Pyrocephalus; species Pyrocephalus nanus. The sequence continues at coordinate 74,979,279 of CM076259.1, read as the reverse complement.
CAGTCAGTTTGCACAAGGATTTTGGGAAGCTGGAGCTCCTCTTAATCTCAGGTCAGAGAAAAAGAAATTTAGGGTAGACTGGCAGCTTTCTTCTGACTGTCTTTTTTCTGTTTCTAGGACAGCCCTTTGGTTCAGATACCCAAATGGCAGATGTAATACTGTTGTTATAAATGTGAAAGTAATGTGGTGTGTAGGGCAAGGGGACTCTTAAGTTACACATAGATTTACTATTTTTTAAAAGAAATAAACAGTAGGAAACTGCCCTGAAATTCTACAGTATAAAAGCTACACAGCACAGATTAGTAAGTTTCCACCTTATGAGCATTTACACAGGATCCCAGCACTTTCAAGCTCATTCAAGCACATAGAACAAAAATTAAGGTTCACCTCTATTATTCCCTAACTTCCTGGTGCTTGACTTTGAAAAGCTCAATTAAATATTGTAATTTCTTTTTTTATATACAATACATTATAAAAGAAGTAACTGGATCAGAAAGGAGATAATAACTACCTCATTGCAACTAGCTTGCTCCTGGGCACTCTTTGCATGTAAAAGTGGAAATAGTTTAATTTAATTTTTTTCATTACAGCATCAGGGAGAGCTTGCCCTGTTACTGAGTGAATTCCACTATTAATGAACAATTTAATTGGTTAAATAATCATGCAAACATTAATTTTTTTACTTATCTTGTATTTATATTATGTGCAGACTTTTTTTTTTTTTTAGCTCCTCCCAGTAACAGTTATAAGCTTTATTTCATCTCCACTTTACTTCAAACAAAACATGATTTTCTCATGTATCATCAGCAGAGAAAGATTAAGAAAATTCCCAGACTCTGTGAGGTCTGAATAGAATCAACAACAGCAATGGCTGACCTGGTTCTCTGACAGAAAATGCAATAATCACATGACTTCTGGGTAGAGAGTTATCCAGCACAAATGAACCATTAAATGAGATAAAGAGTTCACTAGACTCACAAGTTCATCACGTTGACCTCACTTTGCTCCCTCAAGTATCCGAATGCCAGACAGGGACTCTCATACAGAGAAAACTCACTTAGCTAGTATTAAGACAGATCCCATCTTATCATGGATATTTGATGAAGAAAACTTTCTGTCTTCACCAAGCAAGATAAAACCAAGGTCTGGCTACATATTACCTTCCATAAATCTGAAACTGCTACTCTGCAAGCACAGTAGGGAAGTCTAGTGCTTGTTTTTATATCAGACGCATGTAAAGTAATTAATAACTTAAAAAAAAGATCTAATAACAAACTTTATATCAACCCACAAATCTGTCTTTCTTATGCCCATAAATAATTCACTATTGGTTGTAACAAAACTATGGTACAGAGGTAACTTTTCACTGAATTGAGCCTAGCTGACTTAAGTAGGTTGTCTTCTGGGCCTAAAATATTTTTGGGAAAATAAAGAACCTGGACAAGTAATTCAGAAACACTTTGGGTGTTTTTTTTTTTATTTAATCCAATTTCATCAAGTCACAATTTTATGTCTCCTGGTGTTTGGGGGAAGGCAGCAGGATCTGCCTGAATTTTGGGTGTCCTGGGAGAGAAAGTAAGAATATTCAGTGGTCAGTGCCAGTTATTCCTTTAAAAGATGGGGTACAAGTAATCTATATTAGCAAAAACCATGTATAAATAAATCATGTGTCTTCAAAAGAACATATATGAGTTAATTTTAATTGACTTAATTTAATGAAAAGCTATTTTAAAGGCCCTATAGCTGAAAAACAGTGAAATGGGAAAATGCAGTTCATAGTAAGGAAAAGACAGGTAAAACCAGCATTGCAGTGCTTTAGCTTTAGGACAGCCTTAAACTTACCTCTTTCAGTTCTGCGGCTACAAATTCTCTACCAAGCTCTCCTAATTTTGGAGAATGAGAAGGCCAGATTCTGAGCTCCTTTCTCGTAATTTGTCACAGGCAGTTATGCTGTTTTTCACTATTATTTTTTACCTTCTAACTTCCTGTCCTTTCAGTCTTTCTTTTCATTCTGCTGCTTTCTCTTCCACTGATGACTTCCGATGTTGCTTACGTGAGGAAATAATGTGGTATTTTATTCATGGCTATTGAGGCTTTGACAAGAAAGCTTCTCAAATGAAAGATTAAATTTTGGGAGTCTAGAAATTCAAGTACTGAAAATGCAAATAGCTATTATTTCTAATCAAGTTTTGTGTTTAAGAAAAGCTCTCAATCTTCCATGTGGTTAAAATGGACAGAGATATTAAACACTATGGGGGCATCCAGGAGAATGTCTCACAATGGAGTAGTGTAATACAGGAATGCATCTATAGGTAAAGTTCTACCCACATTTCTATAGGGACAGATAAATATGAGGTACAGTCCACAAGGTGCTCTTGAAGGAAATAATTGTAGTTATTTAAAAGTAATTACTTACTGTACTGCCAAAAACAAGGAGGAAGGACACAAGCCTGAAAAAAGAAAGTAGATTATCTGGCTTTAGGAACCAAAATGACAGCTGAATTAAATAAACACTTAACAAATTTGTTTCCTCCAGGAAGCCCACTGGTGAAATAGGTTCATTACCTGAGGATATTTTCCTTTCTATACATTATATGTAAATGTACTGATGTTCTAAAATTGGAAACCTTGTTAGAAAACAGATTTTCGTCCCTGAGGTTTTGGCTTTAAAAAGGAATATATAATATAATCAACATTATCTAAAAGATCCTGTATGAGCATCTTCATTTCAAAGGTAGTGTGGCTAAACAAATGAGAAATGCCTCTGCAACATTTAAAAAATGGGAGACTGCTCCTTGCCTACCTTGTCAAATGAAGCCAGACAAGCATTTAATGAGTAGTAAAAATGAGAAATGCAAGCATAATTATCTTAGCTTGTCTCCTGTTCTGGTCTCCTGCTTGAAATCCAAGAAGTATTTGCCTGGAATAAAGTTTATAAATAAAGTTTACTTTTACTCAAGTTGCACCATGCCCTGTGTGGAGAATTAGCTTTGCTCCTACATGAATATTAAGAATACACCACTAGGAAACTCATGATACTGTAATTGACTAGTTAGGGACTCAGTGGGTTTTGAGGGCTTAATATTTCAAATAGGTCTGATCTGGATGGGTTGACAAACAGAATCTGCTGATAATCAACACACGAGCTGCTCCAAATTCTTCGCAGATATCTTTAAGGAATAAGTAAGCAAAAAAAAAAATTCTCTTATCACTGTCTTGCAAGTGACTGAAAGTATTATTGTCCTTCAAATATTCACACATAGGAAAAATGAACCTAAATCAGAGAAATAAAGCGTTTACCCAATCAATAAGCAGGTAAGAGCAGTGATTTATAATGGAAATTACTACATAACCTATGATTTGCAAAGTGCAAACTAGGGACATTTGTAAATAATCAAGGTTAATAAATTGTCTTCCTCCTCTTCGCACAACATATTCTTAATTAAGAGTACACGTTAGAAATAAAAATTGTAAAGAAAGTTAAAAACAGAAATCATGACTTGTTTGTATAGGATTGATCTTTCATTTTGACTAACACTTTCCTCTGCAAATCCTTAAAATTATTTCCTTGGGATTATGCTGGATTAAATGACTGCTCAAGGTAAGACTGGCAGAATTAGGTCCTAAGAGATTTCCTATGCTATGCAGTGATCCCTGAAGAGTAGGAGTAGGAATTACACTGCTAAAATTGTGAAAGCCAAATGGGATTTATCGGTTAATATATACTTTAAGAAACATTCCCACATTAACATGAGTAGAGACAAGACGACTTAGAACTACATATTTTACTTGAGTCTAAGTCGACAATTTAAACTTGATCCTTGACAAAGCTATTGCTGATTTATTTTATTTTAAATGCAAGAAAGTGTAATTATTTATATTAGTGAAATATATTAAAATTATCAACTCATACAATAAACCCATTTACAGATGGGTTGGGTTTCTTTCATTACTTGTTTTCATTTGGGTTTTTTTGGGGAAAGGTGTTGTTGGCATGGGGAGAGAGACAAGAGAATACAAAACCATGGCCTACTTGATGGGAAAAAGTAGAAACTGAGAAATTATACTATGATTTATTTCATAAAAGGAAAATATAACTCCTCACTGTACACTAAAATGAGACATTTGAGACACTGAACAAAATTAATTTTCTTAATGCAGCACATCAATAATGAAATACCAAATGCAATAACTTGATATCCCATCCACTATAAATATTATTTTTATTTTATCTTCTTCTGCAATACATAGTTTCTTACAGAAAATGCCACGCTATTCAAAAACTATTCAAAGTGCTTTCTGTAAGACTTTTTTAGGAGAACAAATAAAGCAAAAGAAAGAGCTCTGAAACTATAATCTACAAAATTGTCCATGATCCTGTTTCATTCATATTTTTTCATGATTATAATTAAAAGACACAAAAAGGTATGCCTTGCAACCTGAGATATCTGGCAATGGCCATTCTAGGAACCCAGGTGACCTAAAACTCCCTTATTCTTGTTTTCTCTTACTTTTCATTTATGTTACTGGTTTTGGTTTGCTTTGTTTGGGGGTTTTTGTTGTTGCTGTTTAAATTAGCCTATTTGTGTTGCTGTTTAAATTAGCCTATTTGTGTTTGAGACTATTACAGGCTTCATCTACAATAACATGTAATGCATAATCCATTACAAGATACTAAACCACATTCGACTGTGACATGGTGTTGAATGGCAGCATTTCTGGAACCACTGTTTCAGTTCTGTGGTGTGACTGAAGAAGTGAAATCTGTGCCTGTGAGGATGAAGGAGGCTGGCATGTTTAGGGGCAGATGTTTCTTCAATAAATACTGTAACGATGAAGAAGCATGGATTTGCCTGAGTATGAAGAGTTAACCTCAAATCATTTTTGCTTTTACTTCAACTTCCCTAATACACCTTGTTCCAGCGTGGTTTGAAAACAAACAAAAAAAAAGTCACAATATTTATATCTAACTGAAGGTGATTTTTATAATACAGACATAGAACATAATGGATGAAGTCATTTCTGCTTGCACAAGAAGGAAGTGTTCAGAAAAGCCTAAGAGTTAGTGCATCATTCAGCTAGTAATATAGGTAAAATATTGCCTATAATCACAAGTGTATGGCACCTGGTATGTGTTCAGGACTACTGTTACTGAATGCAAATCAGTCATTATCATATAAGCATAACCTTGAGTTTGCAAGTTCCACATCTGCATGTACAGACTAGGGTTTCAAACATACAAAGCAATTTTTTTTTCAAAATGAAAATTGGATTCTCACACCTGATGGATCTCTGACCTTCTTTAGAGACCTATTTGTTTCTTTTTATAGCCTTTGCACTTATTTGTTTTATTCTCACTGCTCATCATTTATATTCTTTCCCTAGGTCTCTGTCTCTGGTGTTGATTTTTCTCTGCTTGTTTATCTTGTTTGTTTATTTTTGCATCTCCTGTCTAAGAGTTCTGCCATTCCATGTAGCTTCTACTGATTTTACTCTTTTCGGTTAAGCATTGCTTAAGGCAAGTGAGATGTCATGTGGCTATTTTTGAGATTCCAGAGGTATTTAGCCAAGTCCCAGGCTACAGGAGTTCTTTCCCCAGGTAGCTCTATTTCCAGGAGTCATTCCACCTTCTCCTGCATCTCCAAGACATGTGATTCTCTCACGCTCTCCTGAGGATCCACTTCAGTGCAAAAGCCTACTCTTCTTCTCCCAAACCTGCCTAATAGATGATACAGACATTTTTCGGTTCAGTTTCCCAGTACAGACTTGCTCAAATAGGGCAGACAACAGTTTAAGCTGTTCTACAATGCTAACACAGAGGCAAGGTCTTGGTTCAAGCTGTTCTACTCAAGGAAATGAGAAGGATGAATAGGCTGAATCAAATACCTGGTGAAAGGATTTATGAAAGCCATACAAGGCCGAGAATCTGTGATCATAGTAGCAGACCATTCACCAATCCTCCCATGTGTTTAGCTGCTTATGCAGAAAGTGCATGACTTTTTGGACTAGAAACACTTTGTGCTCCTTCCCTTGGAGAAAGCCAACAAAATAGGCACAGGATTATTGCTACTTTAATATAGATCCATCTTGTCCATATAGGCATAATGCTTAAATATATGGTGGCCCTAACTGCATCAGTAAAAGTTTGCCACACTGGTAAAAGAAGTGCGTGTTTTTAAGGTTAATTAGTCTATTTCCAAGGTGACAATACAAAGAAGAAAAGCTGATACTTATACTAGTGATATATATCTGTTCACCCAGAAAAAAGCTGAAAGTCTTTCTGAAATCTTTTACTATGCTTTTTCTGTTGAAATTAAATTAAGCAAACTATAACTAAAACAGTTTTCCATAGACTAATGAACTACAAAGAAGTTCAAAGTGGCCTAAATTGTACTTTAAGATATTACTATTCCTGTAACAAAATTAAAATCCTAGCAAGGGGAAGAATGAGTAAAGACAAAAGATATCTTTGGAGAAATCATGCAGAAATTGGTGGGGGAAAGTCAATTTTAAAACCTTTGAGGAGAGTGACTAACCAGATGTGAATCACCTGTATCTTATATTTACATTTTTCTGCATACCTATGTCTGATAGTCCTTGTCTTTTGGACTGTAATTTGAAATATATAGGGAGAAACAATAGGAAATTATTGGTGATAGGAATGCTTTGCATTAGTCCTATGATTGATCATATAAATCATGACAAGCTCAAATTATCTGCCAGGAAAGATGTTTCCCAGATCAAATGGTTTCAGGAATAGAAACATGGAAAAAATAAAGGAAATTAGTTCTTGTTTTACTTCCAAGACTGATTAATAGGGTATCAAAAATATCCCACCCAGCATCAAACAGTTTTGACTCTTTATGGCTCATTTCCCTTCATTTTCCTTTCCTTCCCCAACTCAAACACGTTACTGACCACACAGTTCCCTCCAGAACTGTTCTGGCAATGTTCTCATTTTTCTTTCCTTCCTAATTTTATTTTAATTTGCCTTTAGAGTACTTATTTAGAATGAGTACAATTTGATTAATAAAATAATGTGCCTTCCAGAAACCAGAGCAAAACCAGAAAAATATGTGTGAAAGAAAAGGAATCTGAGCAGTTAGGACAAAAAATAACTATTGGCAACAACTCCTGAAACAACTGGCAATGTATAATCAATATGTAACACATCCTAGAATCCAAGCAGGTTATTAATTGTATAACTTAATAAAGTAACTAATATAACTCTGAAGTGCTAAGCAAGAGTAGCGTTGGGATAAGATAGCCTTTTGTTTCAGGCATTGAGAATACAACCCACTGTTTCTGTTAGGTAGCTTCACCCTTGACCAAGTTAAAATATCAGTCAAGTTTTGACAATATTTCATCCAAGATATTGTAAATAGATCTCATGTAAAAATAGCATTACATACCAAACAACATTTTTAAAGTTAGTCAAGTTAACATCTATAAGCCTTTTTTTCTCATGTCCCATAAAGGTAAGAATTATAGACATACATGTTGTGGTTTTCTTACCAAGCAAGCAGATGGAAAGAATTCAAAGAATTCTCATTATATAGTATAACAATTTACTTATGGTCAAAACATCATGAAGGTTAATGATTAAGAGGAATAATTGTCAGGATACAATATAAGGAAGGTCATAATTTAAACAAAAGTGTTGCTGCAGTTTACAAGAGCACTCCTAGTCTTGGCCCACAGTCTGTTAAAAATGCCTTAGGAATTCTTTTAAAGAACTTTCATAATGAATAAAACTATTATGAAATTGTGCACACTGCTGTATTCAATGCTGAATCAGCAGCTTTACTGTAATCCTTGGTTTCACAGGTTCCTAACTGTATGGTAAACATGTTCTTCAGACTGAAGCTTGGCATAGAAAAAAGAAACATAAAAACATCCTAAAAACAGTATTTCAACTATTAAGAGAAATGTATTCATTTATTTTCAGATTTTGAAAGGAGTTCATGTAAGTATGGTAGTCTAAAAATTATTTTACTCTGAAAACTAATAAATACATCAAGCTTTAGTGGGCCTTTTAATGGTTGTCCTGTTTTGTAATGAAAATAGGTTCATAACGACAAACTGATGTTATTTCAAAATTTTCAGAAGAATTTTAAATTATCCATAGTCCTCTAGAAGTGTCCACAGCTTTGTGTCAGCAAATCATCTGCAGTGACTTTTAGCCTTTTATAAAATGCCCCTGTGTACAAAGAGCATTTTATCAAGGTTGACCATAGCAGCCTTAAGTTCTCTATCATATCATTTGTTCAATTAACCATTAAAAAAAAATTTAAAAATAATAATAACAGTAAGTACAGGCACAGATAAAGATGCAATGCTTTACAGAAGGAATAATGGCTTTTCAGAATTAATACTATTGTTTTGCCATTTTGATCCTCATATAGCTGCTAAAGCTTCATCATATATGGCATAATAACTGTATCATATACCATAACACAGATGATAAGTCAGCATAAATAAAGTCAATAATTACCTAATAAGGAGTCAGATAAAGTCTTGAACCCTCAGTGAGTCCAAGGAATGGATGCTTTGACTACACTAGAAGCCTTCCATTGGGCAGGAGGGGATGATAATGGGTCTGGTCCTAATCCATATTCTTCTTTTGAAAAGTGCACAATTTGCCAAAGCGAAATGCACAGTAACCTCTCTCTCGTGGTCAGTCATACTGGGAAGCTTCTTTCAGTTGTGCACTTCTGCCCTCCTGGTAAACTGAAAGACTACTGAGTCTGTGATTTTTATTTAAATATGTGCTACCACAGACCTGCGCCTGCTGCATGACTTCCTATAAGCTCCATGCTTTTTTTGACCACAGTTCCAAGTCCCATGTTTTGTTTGGAGGATGCTGATTTCTGTTGAGATGCCAAATCACAATACACTACTCATTGCATCTTCAGCTAGATTTAAATTGCACTGTCTCCGAAGAAATATGGGGTTTCACAATTATAAACTGGCTCCTTTTAGTTTATTTATTCATTGTGTAAGAGTGAAGAATATTTTAAACACTTCACAAATGTTGAAGAAGGGACATTGCTTAGAGTAATTCTCATTTTCAGGCTACTTTGTAAGTTTCCCATTTGAATTATTGCATTAAATTCAGTGTTCGAAAATCACCCAAAAGAAAGGTCACAAGACTTACTTTCTTCTACCAATACAGACAAAAAAAAAAAGAAGTTGCAAAATACAAAGTAAAAGGACACTGGCAGGATAAATGTCATTTTTTTTTAAGTCGATGTCATTTCCTTAGCTACTAATAACATCAGATTTATAAGACTGAGAAAGGAAAAGGTAATTTAATTTTCACCATTTGTTTTGTACATTGCCAAAGGTCAGTCTCTTCACAGCACAGTATCTAACTCCATCTAATAGTATGTAAATCAGTTAACAAACAACTCCACAAAAGAAACAAAGAAAAACAGCATTAAAAAAATTAAAAAGAACTTAATGACACAATGTATAAGTGATAGGAGAGATACACCTTTGTGAAGTATTGAGCCTTGGAGCGATTACGAAGGAACCAGCAGAGCTATGTGTTTAGTAATAATCAAATAACGGAAATTGCCAAATTTTTCATCTCAGGAGAGCTTCTACAGTAAAAGAGCAATTACAGCAAAAGAACTCTTCCTTTTTCCCACAACAGCTGGAGGTGTCCAGACAGTTTAGAAATCCTGGATTAATGATCACAAATTTACCATAGACTGTCTTCTCTGATTACAACAAATGTATTTGGGGCTGAAAGAAATCTTACTGCTATGTGGCTACTTATCATTATTACTGTTATAGTATGTGGATGATCCTAAATTAATACAAAGAAAATAGTTCATCTTTTTGTTCAGTGCTTCAGTACCCTGAAGAGAACAACTAAAATCCATTATAGCAAGAAATGTGTATTGTTGCCTCAGATCATTGTTCAAAAGCATCAAGCTACTCTAATTTAAAATATTCCTTTCTCTACTGAAGACTTAAGGCAGTCACTAAAAGTACCAGAAAAGATGACAACATAAGTTGTGAGAGCTCTCGGTGGCAGGTGCACTTGGCTACAAAATGTAAAGAATGAACATAGACATACCAATGCTGCTGGAGTGCAAGGCACAAGCTCATTAAAGTTGTTTACACCACTATTGCAAAGCACAGCTTGCAGAATGAGAGGCAGCAGGATAGAGCTAATCCTAATATAAGAATACAAGATAATGCACTGCACTAAGCAGATGACAAGCTAAAGGTCTTGTGCTCCGTATTGTTTGTTCCCTTTTCTACAGAGCACTAATGCTTCTAGTAATAACTATATCTACCATAGGCCACTACTAGAAAGGATGGGCAGTTAAACATACCTTTAGATTAGAATCATAGAATCAGAATATCCTGAATTGGAAGGGACCCACAAGAATCACTGAAGTCCAACTACTGGCCCTGCACAGGACAACCTCAAGAATCATCGTGTGCCTGAGCGCATCGTCCAAACACCTCCTGAACTATGCCAGGCTTGGTGCTGTGATTATTTTAATGGGAAGCCTGTTCCAGTACCCAATCACCTTCTGGGTAAATAATCTTTTCCTAATATCTAACCTAAATCTTCCCTGACACAACTTCAGGTCCTGACACTGGTCACCAAAGAGATCAGTGTCTGTCCCTTCACTTCCCTTCATTAGGAAGTTGCAGCTACAAGTCTCCCCTCAGTCTCCTCTACTCCATGCTGAACAAACCAGGTGACCTCAGCTATTCCACTCCAGACCCTTCACCATCTTCATAGCTCTACTTTGGACATTCTCTAATAGCTTAATATCTTTCTTACACTGTGATGCCCAAAATTGCACAGAATATTCAAGGTGAGGGCACTCCAGTGCAGAGCAGAGCAGGACAATCCCCTCCCTTGACCAGCTGCCGATGCTTTGCCTGATGCCTTCCAGGACACAGTTGTTCCTCCTGGCTGCCAGGGCACTGCGGACTCATATTCACTGCTGACCTTTCCAAAGCAGCGCTTTCCAGCATCTCATTCTCCAGTCTGTATGTATATCCAGGATTGCCCCATCCCAGGTGCAGGATCCTGCACTTCCCCTTGTTGAACTTCTTATGTTTGGTGATTGCCCAGTCCTCTAATTTATCGAGGTCTCTCTGCAGGGCCTTCCTGCCTTCAAGGGAGTCAACGGCTCCTCTCAGTTTTCTGTTATCTGCAAACTTATTCAATATACCTTCTGAGTCCTGTGTCCAAGTCATTTATGAAGACGTTGAAGAGCATAGATCCCCATTAGTGGCAGGTCACCAGTCTGATGTTACCCCACTCACTATTACCCCTCTGTGCTTGACCCAATTACTCACCCACCACAAGATGTGTTTATCCAGCTGTGTGCTGGACATTTTTTCCTCAAGGATCCTGTGAGAGACAGTATTGAAACCTTTACTGAAATCCAAAAAGATTACATCAGCTGGCTTCCCTTGATCAACTAGGTGGTCCACCTTTTCATAAAAGGCAATTAGGTTTGACAGGCAGGACTTTCCCCTCATGCAGACATGCTGACTAGAAAATATCAGGACAAAGAAATTAGTTTTCCAGTTTCATTGTTGGCTAGAGTTAAAAATGTCAGTGCTTCCCTTCACAATAGGCAAAGCAAGCCATAATCTCCTCTCCCTGTACATTAATCATACAAAAATAAGTCAGCTTTCATGGGTTTTAGGTCGCTGAAGTGGCTCTGACCCATAACAATGCTACAGACTTGTTCAGAAGAAATGAGGCCTTCAGGTCTTTATTCAACTGATAGGGTCATAGAGAAATTCTGTGACCAGAATGAAGGACCTCTGTTAAATGCTTGAGTGTTAAAAGAGCACCTAAGCCAATACCTCACTTTAAAACAGAACAAGTCTTAGTCCCAAGACTTAAAAAAATTTGTTTATGAAACAGTAAATTGCATCCATACAGAAAAAGACACTGTAGCAAACCTTTGCCAATACAGTAAAAATAAAGCTTCTATCCAAAATCCCCAGTCTGATTCTAAACAAAAGAGTCCAATTGCTGGTTACAGAGCAAAAGCTAAAGAAATCTGACTTCAGTGTAGCTGATACCTAGAAATGTTCTTTGCCTCCTAATCTCATAGCGTTGTCTGAGAGTTTGCTTTTAAATAGATATTTCAATAGGAAAGGAATTTCAAAATTGAAAAATAACATATTGCTTCTTTGAAAAACTTAATGCAAAAAGTTTTGAGATGCTGTAAGTACATCATGTATGTAACTAGGCAATGTTACATCATGCCTATGTAACTAGGCAAACAATTTCAGCAGAGGCTAAGGTTTGCATTCAACAAAAACTTAGTTAAAAATTACATGAAAGTAAATTAAATACTATAGGAAAATAAACATACTTTAAGAGGTTACTTATTTCATAGTACAATTAATTTGTGTTATCCACAGAAGGCATGTTTCCTTTCACTGTCTCTATTAGGCATCCCAACTCTTAAGTATAAGACAGATGTTGTCTAGGAGCAACTAGTTAATAGTCTGCAGATAACTGAATGGTCAAATCTGTAGGAGTCCCCCAGAGCTTGTAAAACATTCTTCAACATTTGTAATATTAATGACAAGTTTCTCCTTGCAAAGAAACAGACTGCTTAAGTTAGAAATTTTTTTTCAATCAATTGCACGCGTACTTTGAGTTCTGAGCAGGGACTGGTATTGTCCATGATAGAAAATGGAACAGACTGAATTTGATTTATTAAGTTCTTGTAATAATTGTTCCTACTGGAACAGACAGGAAGTATGCATGTTTAGACTGTGAAACTATAAATGAAAAATTATACCAAAAGTATGAGAAAATTACATGCAGCCATTATTATACTACATGAAACAGTCTCAAGATACTAATAATTTTTTGTCTGTTTACTTCTGCTCTTAGAATTTTCCTCATGAATGTACTAGAGATTTAGCTCTCCAGCATTGCTAAGAAATTTACAGAAACAGTGAGTTCTCAAAGGACTTCTCAGATATTCGTAACAAAAACTTGGCAAGTATGCCTACTATTGGAATTTGGTAAAGTAAATACAAACGCAGTTGTTTTTTAAAAAAGAAAGACTGTAATGTTATATGCATAGTTATATGATACAAGATCTTAAATAATTTTTAAAAAACATACCTTTGGCCAAAAAGCATAAGTTATTAGCTGTATCATCTTCACTGAACCAGTAGACAGTGCTTTACAATCAAGTAGTTTTCACCAACATCAACTTCTTTAATAAAAATAAGTGCCAAACCAACCAAAAGCAATAAACAAAAAAGCAGCCATATGTATTGCTATTCAGAAATTCGAATCCCCCAAGTCTTTTCTAAAAATGCATTTCTATGTTACACCTCTATAACCTGTTTATCAGTCAAACTCAACCCTTTTTCAGGTTTAGATTTTATTTATTCCTTTGGTTCATCAGAAACAAATGTATTATTTGAATTGTTCTCAATCATTTTGCTATTCAGCACTTGTTAATTCACATAAACCTTTTTCAGAAAGAAATTAGATTCCTTTCTTGAAAAATAAATCATATTTAGACATTTAATTGTCTCTGAGGATGTAGTCTATAACAATCCTAGTTTCCATGCAAAAAACAAAAAACTTGGGCAATTAGAAATTGAGAGATGTTTGTTTAAAATGCCTAATCTATTTTTTTGAAAATCAGGTTTATTCTTGAGGCTGGATTTTCATGTGAATGTACTTAGATAACCTTCAGTTTTCTAAATCTCTCTCTTGTCATCATAGAAAAGTAGTTATGAAAAAAAAAAATTCATCTAGGTTTTCTTAATTACATAGAGTTTAATAAATCAACTTTATTTGTTTATCCAATTTTCTTGATAAAATGTTAATATAGATTACTCTAGATTTAGGAACTGACTTTTAAAGTGAAAATAAAGTGAAAATAAATATAAGTGAAATAAATCCCACTTTATATCACTTATATTCATTGTTTGAACAAGAAAGGAATTTTTAAAAGTCTGTATTCCTTTTATACTTGAACTGAAGGTTAATTATACCTAAGCTGGATAATAATAAAATTTGGAGCCTTGTTTCAGTTATATATTTGAGGAAAGGATTAATAAAAATGATAAATTAAAAACCCCCACAATATATATATATAAGTATAAAAACCTAGGCCTCTTTTTAGTGTGATGCATTTCATTTTGGACATTATTTGTTCAACATAGAGAAAAGATCTTTCTTTATATTGTAGGCATTAATTAGGGCATGGGAACTTACTGTGCTATCTCCTATGGCTACGCAGCATTAAATTCTACAGTGATATAACACACAGCCTTTTTTACCTGTAAGAAAATTATCTTTTCCCTGTAGCCAAAGACACACAGTAACAGTAGGTAGGATCTTAAGTCACTCTTTAATACCTGAAGCTTCATTATTAAAAGAAAAAAAAAACAAAACCAAAACTATGAAATAAGAACGTGTCATGCTCATGCAAAGCAGATCAGAATTTTCCTTCTGGGACAAATGACCTTACAAGCTAAGTAGCAGATCAAAAAAAAATTATAAAAGAAATTACAATGAAATGTATTTTAGATATTAAATGAGGAGCATTCATAATTACTGCGTATAAGTACAATAATCTGTCATTGTATATGTGGTGAGTTGACCTCAGCCAACAGTCAAACACCTTCTAGGCATCTCACTCACTCCCCTCTCCCACAGGACAGATTCCAGGCAATGACAATATATAACATTGGTTTCATTAAACAATGTCTGGACAATTCTACATGAGTATTATCTACCTAGTCAGTAGCTGACTTTTTCTTATTTCAAGATGTAGGAAACCCACTCATCATCAGCAGAAATGGCAGCAATTAAAAACTGGAAAAGCCATCAGTAAAACTATTATAATATAGCGACAAATACTAAGGTATTCATCAGCCAGAAAACTCTGCTCTAGGAAGGATTTATTTTTATTTTATTCAGAAATATTTCTTCTACATGAAAAGTAGATTTTCAAATATATTTATATTATTTTTGCCTCTTTGCAAGTTAATGATGCTTTAAGAGCTTTGTAAATATAATAAAAAAATGTAACCAGCTTGTTCAAAGACAAGGATTTAGAGAAGAGTCCTGAGAGAGATTAAGCAGTAAACAGAAAACTCTCTGTAATAGAATCTAAGACAATTATGGTACCAATGATTGAATAACCTATTCATTTACCCTTTTAAAGGATAGAAAGAAAGAAAAGAATTTTACAAGCTGAACATTTTTAGATATTAAATGTAGCATATTAAATTAAGATCTTCCCTTTCAGACTTCAAAATCCTTTATGGTAAATGCTTTATCTCATTCATATTTAAATTATATGAGTTCATAGCAACCTCAGAAAAATCAGAATTAATCTGGGGGTTTTTAATGCTTGCAAAATTCAGGTCATATCAGGGTCCTCAAGTCTACTAAATCTACAGATCAGCAAGGCTGTAAATGACAAGTAGTCAATTTATACCAAACTTCTCAATTGAAAATACAAAATTTTGTCACTGACTTCAGTTTGTCATATATTTCTAAGTCTGCTATTACACACTTTCCTTTTTGATTAGTACCTGTAGTTAATAGATATTATGCTATACTCCAAGCAAAATGGAAACAAATACCAAAAAAAAAAGGACCATTTCTTCAAAAAGTCTGCAATTTTTTTTTCAATCTGTGTCTTTAGGTTTAAGAATGATATATTGAATTATAAAGTCTTGTAAAACAAGAAGAGTATTGTTTGCCACATCACATTTCTATAATATAATCCACAGCACATAAAACCAGAAGAAAAAACTATAAATGAAAATACTAATATTTCCACATTCATGATTTTTTGTTTCTGATAGCCAAATAAAAAATACCTATATACTTCCTGTTTATTTATAGATTTTAATACACTTGTTTTTATAATTTATAAATTAAAATAATTAATTGATTGATTTTCAGTCTTATTCTGACATATATCTTATGCTTAATTAAAAAAAAATAGAAAAAGATTGAGTATATAATGATCTTCAAGTTATAAAGTATAATAGGACTATTATGTCTGATTACAATTTTGGAAAGTAATTATGTTTCTTTTCAAATAACCTGAGTTATTTCATATTCATATGAATTTCATAAGCCTTTCAGAATATCCAGGTTCAAGTAATTGCTTCATTCTAAAAATAAATTTTTATACTTCTTGATATAGTTGTTAAAATATATGTCTCTTTTCTCTGGAATTCGATTACTTTAGAAAAAATATGTTATTGGCACATCATACACTGAGATATAATTCAGGACTTCAATAACTTCATTTATTTGAAGACCTTTTTTTGTGATATGGATAGATTAAAAAATTTCTGAAGGGATAAGGCTATATTGGAGTATACAGAAATAAGATAAACTCAGTCACTTATATTTGGGAGATTTCTGTTACCTCTCAAACTGGTCTGTTTAGTACTCTTCAGGCTTGGTGATGGACAAGAGGACTTTACCATCATAAAAATATGTATTCAATATGACATCTGGTAAATATTCAAGATATTAATCCAAAGTTCTGGTATAGGGAAAAAGCCTATTTTATACTCAATATTTAATACCAAATACATTTTATGGAAGCTTTCCATATATTTTAACTATGTAACACTATAAGCAGGTACAACAGTGCTCTATCTTCACTTTTCAGAAATTGCAGAAGTAAGATCCTGCTACTGAAATTCACCATATGTTTCTATAAGAATATATATCTATATTTAATTTAGTTATAGTTTAATTTATCTAATCACATAAATTTGAATTATATGGTATTTTTTAGCGGTGGTTCTATTCCTTTAAATGTTAGTTCTAATACCTTCCTATGATTCTCTAACAATGCATGCTTTAGCAAAACAAAAATGCCAGAATGCCAAAAGCAGAGCAGCCACCACAAATTCAAGATAAAAGAAATGGGAACAAAGATTCAGCAGAAGTCTTTCAAGAGGACCTAAGAATAAGGGCTATTTTTTAAAGAATAATCAGGAATATAAGAAAGGAGGCTATCAAAAGGGAAAGTATAGGAGGAAAAGTCCGGAAAACACACAGCTATTTGTTAAGGATAAGGCAGAGTAAGATAAGTGATGAGAGACTTTGAAGCTTTAGATGAATCACAGAAGGTTAAAATAGGAAATATGACTCCTACTACCATAAGAGTACAAGGTTGACACTGTTTTACTGTACTTGAAAAAAAACAAAGGGGTAACAGAGAAGGAAGTACATTTATTTAATTTCTTGAGTGGATGTATCCATGTGTGCGTGCACAACACGGTCTGAGGGACCAACATCAATACTGGAAATACAGATAAGATGGTGAGATCCATAAAATGATTCACTAGTAGAAACAATGTATATTCTGACTACAGTGTTTTTCACAATACTGAAGTACATTGTCTCACTTATACCAGTGATTTGTTGCACATTTTGTGTTATATAAATGGACAGAAAAAGCCCAAACAACTAAAATAATAAATAAAACAGAAAAGACTAAGAGACTCAATAATGAAAAGTTATTGCATTATCTAGAAAAAGCAAAAATTCCTCCTAAAAAGCCAGAATTTCTCTTCTTTGCAATAATTCTTTATTGGTAGCAGATCCACTTGGAAGATTTCTTCTTATAAAAGATGATGTGCCAGAGGAAGAATGTTTCTGAAATTAGTCTAGTTTCAAAACAAGTTACAGTATCTTATAATTGGGAAGGGCTTACAGCCTATTCTGAAAAATACCTGCTGAGACTCAGATGTGAAGTGATAACATGTCAAGCTCCTAAAACTCAGTTATGGCTTATAAATGTCACTAAAGGAAAAGATGTACACTGATTTTGTTAGAAAAAATCCACCACTTTAATCCACCAATTTAACATTTTCTGTTTCTGCATTTTCCTTTGTAGGTATTTTATTTCAATTATTCACCAAGGAAAGATCAGCTCTTAATTTTATAGACAATGAATGTTAGCACTTTGGAAGTGTAGATTTGAAAATCTCTACAGATCTTCTCAGAAAAGATAAAAATAAATCCAAAATATATTATTCAAGACTGTATTTCTTTAATTATGTATGTTAGACAATTTCATACCACACTGTATTTGAGGGATTTGGTTGGGTTTGGTTTTGAATAGGAAACTCTGGCAGGAACTGAAATAACTTAGTACTTAGTAGGAGGAATTAGGAAGTAGTTAGCCATGGTACTTCCTCATATCCATTTTTACTCATTCTTGTTTCTAATGATCTACTCTGACTCTGTTTTCTTCTCTAATCATCTTTCTGCTATAGGAGAGTTTAAAAACATACGGATGTCTTCTGTTTGGATATTAAACTGTATACTTCATAAAGTTCTGTAAAGAACTTTATGGGCTTCATAAAGTTCTGTAAAGGGGCAATGGATATCAGGCCTTAGTATGCCTCAAATATTTTTATTTTAAGCCTATATACACTGGGGATAAGTATAATTATATTGTCAACTGAGAGAACTGCACTAAGCACATAATTCCATTGAAAAGTTCTCTTCAGTGACAACCCAGAACAAACTATTCAATCATTCCTATCAGTCTTTTAGCTTTCAAAGTGACCATATATATTGCAACTAGCTGTGGAAAATAAGCAAAGATCAATATATTCTCTAAGGAAGTAAATAGATAAAATTTTATACAGGTGTGTAGTCTAAACCTGGCCATCAGACACAGCCTCACACAAATGCTAGCTGACCCCTTCCCAGAGGGAGGATGGAGAGAATAAAAAGGGTAAATGAGGAAACTCATGGATTGAGATAAAGACAGTTCAACAGGTAGATCAAAAGGCGTAAACACACAGCAAAAAAAGGAACTGATTCACCACTTCCCATGGGCAGGCAGTTTTCATCCATCACCAGGAGAGCAGGACTCTGTGAGACAGCGACTTCCGAAGACAAACATCATCACTCTGAATATTCTTCCCACTTTCTCCTTCTTTCCTCCTCCACCGCTTTTATTGCTGAGCATGGCACCATAGGGTACGGGATACCATTTTGGTCAGCTGGTGTCAGCTCTCCTGGCTGTGTCCCCTCCCAGCTGTCTGTATACCCTTGGTCCCTGTGCTGATGGAGCACAGTGAAAAGCAGAGAAATACTTTGACATTGCATAAGCACTGCTCGGCGATAGCCAGTAGGTAGCTGTGTTATCTATACTGACTTGGTCACAAATCCAAAACATAGCACCACACAAAGTACTATGAAGAAAATTAATTCTGTCCCAGCCCAAACCAGCACAGCAGGTAACTTCTTTTATTCTGGTCAGGGGAGGAAGGAAATATGCAGTTCTAATCTGATCCCTCAGTAGCCTCAGTCTTGCTGATATCCATAGCCAATCTGGATAATGGGCATCAGAAGCACAGCTTCTCCTACTTCAGATTTAAGATGCAATTGTTTGACCTCAGATTGCAGAGCATTAAAAGTTCCAGTGTATGCACACACATCATCCATATGGAGAAAGGGGAAAAGCAACTATGGTGCGACAGATTATCAGTCATGTTGCTCAAGGTTACTATTAGCCCTGAGGTGATAACCATGATTCAGAAACCTTTGTAGAAGACAAAATCATAGCAATCTTTCCTTTCAATAATCAGCTTGCCTAACATGGATCTTCTTCCACGGGGTTACAGGGGATAATGGCTTATGAGTCCACCCGTTTCCCTGTGGAAGTCCCTTCCCATGGAAGAACAGTCCTTGATAGACTTCTCTGGCATGGGTCTAGCATGGATCCTACACATGGATCCCAACATTTCTACCCAAGCCATCTTTCGCTCCAGCGTAAGGCTCATCCCTTCAGGGTCACAAATCTTCAACAGGACTCTGTCTCATTTCAGTTCCTCTCATGAAGTCTCGGTTCTCTGGTACATCCACAAGCTTCTCTGTGAGCCACACAGGGGGTCTCCTCACCCCAACAATCTTCTACAGGTGGCAGGGATTACTTTTCAGTCTTTTCCCTGCTGAAGAGAGAGAACGAAAAGGGGGAGAGAAACAGCCTTTCGAACTTTCCTTCTTTCTCCTGCAGCTGCCAGCTTTGACCTTGGAAGTCTCTTATTTCTTCACCAGAACTCTTCTGTAGCAGTTCTTCATTCAAGAAACCAGTCCTCTAAAGTTTTTTCTTCACTCTTTTATAAAAGAGAAGGAGGGCTTCAGTGCTACACCTGCTCCCGGCCCAAGCCGGGGGAGGAGGGGGCCTGGCTCCCCTTAGGGTCTGCTGCCATCTCTCTTACATGGCTGCCGCTCTTAATTTCAACTGCACGATCCCCTTCTCTTCTATTTTCTTAAATATGTAATTAGCAAAGGCGTCATTAAGAGTTTTGATTGGGTTTTTTTGTCCGGAAATCCACCTGGACAAAACCATTCTCATCCCCAGGGGCTGGCCGGCTTGGCAAAACCACGACAAACAGTCAGAGAAGACAGTAGGAAAGCAAAGGATATGGTGAGGAAAAGTACTATAACACAGTCCAGAAAAAGAACCAAGGGATCAAGCACTTTTAAGGTAAATGTTCTGAATTACAGACAAACCAAAAAAAAATCTGCTATTTTCTTCTTATTATAACCAGCAAAATAACGAGATGTACTTCTATTAAAAAAAAAAAGAAAAAAAAAATTAGTGTCAGTTTATCTTCCATGTAAAAATAAACACAGACCTGAAGACTCACTAAATACTTAGGTCACAGTGAGAAATGAAGCACAGATAGTAAAATAAAAATTGACATGTCAAAGTTTTGAAGAAACATTATCCAATTTTCTATGACAAGAAAAAAACTCACATTGCAAACAAGATGAGATTGTCATTTTCAGTACTGAGGATTGCTTAATTTACTAGTGGTTAAATATGCTAGTATGCTAAATAAAGTATTCAATCAAATAATTGATACTTACAATTTTAAATACTGATTTAGTTAATTACTGGATTACAAAGACTGTATACAATCTAAAACCACAGGATATCTTTCAGTGAAATACAAGCTCAAAGGAACAAGTAATTCTTGGTGAAAATTGAAACTTTTTAAACAAATAGCCAAATAAAAAGAGAAAGATCACCATCTGAAAAAGCCGTATGCTTCTGCACATAATGCTATTAGATATTGCCAGACACAACCTTAAGAAAATATGCTATAAGACTATAGTGTACTTCCTGTACACAAACTACTGATTTAGCTGATTTATCAAAATTGATTTGTTAGAGGAAACACTCCCAACCAAACTGAAAAATTACCTAAACGTACATGCATGTCGTGTTGCTTTCTGCTTTGTATTTCTGTTGTATTTTAATTAAAATTTACTCTTTATTGGGTTTGCATGGCCAGGGTTTGGTAGCAAGGGGCTACAGGGGTGGCTGCTGTGAGAAGCTGATAGAAGGTTCCCCCATCGCCTGACAGAGCCAGTGTGATCTGGCTCCAAATCAGCAACAGTGGTACTTCCTCTGGGATAATGTATTTAAGAATGGTGAAAAAAAACCACTGCAATGGTAGTCAGAGAGAGGAGGGAGAATATGCACCAGAAACAAGCCTGAGGACACCAAGGTCAATGCAGAAGAATGGGGAGGAGGTGCTCCATGTGCCAGAGCAGAGATTCCCCTGCAGGCTGTGGTGCAGACACTGTGAGCCAGGCTGTATCCCTGTGGCCTGTGAAGGTCCCTGGTGGAGCAACAGATATCCACTGGCAGCACATGCATGATCCCACACCAGAGGAAATGGATACCTGAAGGAGGCTGTGACTTCATGGGAAGCCTGCACTGGAGCAAGTTCTTGGCAGCCCCTGAGGTCCCATGGAGAGAGAAGCCTGTGATGGAGCAGATTTGCTAGAAGGACTTGAGACCCCATGGGAGATCCATGCTGGAGCAGTTTGTTCCTGAAGGACTGCACCTTGTGGAAGGGACCCACACTGGAGCAGGGGAAGCATGTGAAGAGTCCTTCTTCTAAGGAGGAAGGAGCAGCAGAAACAACATGTGATGAATTGATTGCAACCCCCATTCTCCATCCCCCTGCCTTGCTAGTGAAATGGGAGGCAGAGCCCAGGAAGAAAGGAGTTGGGGTGGAAGGTGTTTTAAGATTTGAGTTCAATTCTTACTACCCTACTCTGATTTCACTGGTATTAAATTTTACTAATATCTCCAAGTCAGTTTTGCCCATGACAGTAATTGGCGAGTGACCCCTCCCTGTCCTTATCTCAACCTGTAAGCCTTTCCTTATATTTTCTCCTCATAGGAGAGGAATGATAGAATGACTTGGTGGGCACATGGCATCCACACAC
Source organism: Pyrocephalus nanus (assembly GCA_038380795.1). NCBI lineage: Eukaryota > Metazoa > Chordata > Aves > Passeriformes > Tyrannidae > Pyrocephalus > Pyrocephalus nanus. The sequence continues at coordinate 74,956,997 of CM076259.1, read as the reverse complement.
AGTTAACCCATAGGGAAATTTAGATAATTTCATAAAAAGGAATATTCAGGAGTGGTCCATCAAAGTCTTTAATTTTAATTACTTTCAGCATTTTCTCACAATATTTACCACTGCTCTTTTCCAAAATGAGAAATGGGCACATCTGTGACTAAACAACTAATCACAAATTATTTTGAATCCATTATACTTTTTTTATAGATAAACATAAAGATGAATAAAATGCAGCAAAAGCAGAAATAAGCACTTTATCATTGCAAAACTGATGTGCACAGTGAGATAATATTCACTGGCTGTATCACTAGCCCTATCTATGAGTCATCAAAAAAATTCTTTATTGTATACTAAATGCTTTGACTCATAGGTACCTAATATTTCGTGCTTCTGAATAATACAGGTGAACACCAGTAAACATGAAACCCAGGGACTTTGATAGAAATGGAGTTAGGTATTTTTTAATATCAAAATTAGGGGATTTGGGGGTTTTATTTAATTTCCAAATATACCTTCATTCACAGACATTTCTAGCTGTATTTAGGGTAGAATGAATCCTATTTTCCAAATAAAATTGTTGTAATTACTGATAAAAAGGCCCTTCAATTGTAAAGGATGGGCTACACATTTTATATACTTTAGCTTCTTTGTCAAAAATGGAAAGAAGTTTTGTGCATCAAAAATTCTTTGCCAGTTTATTTAAGATGATATTTCACCTTTTAGTTATATAAATATAAGTTAACAACATAAGTTGTATTGCATCTGGCTGAGCTGGAGTTCATTTCCCCATAGTAGCCCTCACAGTGCTGTGCTTTGCACTGGTAGCTAGAAGGGTGTTGATGACACACCAGAGTTTTCGCCACTGCTGAGCATCAGCAGTGTAACATTTCTTCCTTAGCTGAGGGCAAGATCCTGGGAGGGGACACAAGTAGGCCAGCTGACCCAAACTGACCAAAGAGATATTCCAGACCATATGACGTCAGCTCAGATATGAAAGCTAAGGCCAGGAGCAGGAAGGGAGGCATTCACTGTCTCCAATGCCACAGAGTAATCAATTGTTCAATATTCTGTCACTTGACAAAATATCCTTTCTGGTTCCTCCCTACATACTCCTTCAGAAATTTGAATGAAAGGACAGAGTAATCAACTAATATTTTATGAAGATAGCTATGAAGGCATAAATTTCAGTGGTGTAAAAGGCATTCCTAATTTCCTCACCACCTGGCAGTGCTCAACATGCCTTTCAAAACCACGGCACAGAGACTCGGCTTTTATTGCATATAGTAACTCCTGAATTCTGATGACAAATTCTGTTGTGGCAGCTGAAGAGAGGAAAGGTATTACTAACTGAGGAGTGACTAAGCACATTGAACAGGCTGAATAGATGTGCTGGATGTGGAAACACATCACTTTTGACCAGTGGACTACAGGAAGGCATGGAACAGAGGTGTTTTAGATTTTAGCAATGCTTTTGATGCTATCTCTCACAGAATTTTGGTGAATAAAATGTCCAGCATACAGCTAGACATGCACAAAACATGATAGGTGAACAACTGGATGAAGGGTCAGGCTCAAAGACTTATGGTAAATGAGGTAACACTTGCCTGGTGGTCAGTCACTAGAGATGTTCCCCAGGACTCAGTTTTAGTGCTCTTCAATGTTTTTAGCAATGACTTGGACACAGGAGTTGAGTGCACACTGATTAAGTTTTCTGATGATGAAATCAGGAGCCATTGATTTCTCAAGGGTAAAGTCTTTCGGAGAGGTCATGGTAGAATAAACTGCTGGGCAGTGATACCATATGAAATCCGACTAGGACAAAAGTCCCATTCTGCAGCTGGAATGATGTATTCCTGGATGGATGCATAGATTCAGGAAAAAGAGACTGGAGAGCAGTCTTAGAGAAAGAATTTGGGAATTTTGGTTGACAGTAAAGTCACCACAAGTCTGTAATGTGCCCTGGCAGCCAAAAAGGCAAACTGCATCCTGGGGTGCATTAAGCACAGTGTAGGTAACTGGTCTAAAGAAGTGACTGTCCCACTGTACTCAGCACAGATGCAGCCTCACCTCAAGTACTGTGTGCTGTTTTGGGCTCCAGAATATAAGATGGACATAAAAATATTAGAATATGCTTAAAGGAGGGCAACAAAGATAATGAAATAACTGACTGAAAAAAACCTCCCTCTTTCTTTCCTCCAACCCCCCAGAGAGTTAAACTGGGCCTGCTTCTAATCACATGGAAACAACATAAACTCTAAACGTTAGCTGACAAACGTGCTTGACCTCAAGACATGAACTCTTTAAATATTAACTGAGAAAAAAACATTGATAATACCTTTCATAGAATTTACATTATACAGTGCTTGTGAGTAATATTTTCCCACCTTTTGCAGCAGAAAACCCTGTACAGCTTAAATTTCACACATGCATTCTGTTTGACCATTTCATGACACTCACATCTGACAGCGGATTGCATTGTGCCACTGGAAAGCATACATTCACACACACTCTGAATATATTTGCTTGCTTTTTTAAGTAGACACCACCTCAACCCTGAGGACAAACAATTAATAATACAGAGCTTGTTAAAAGGAAGTGTTTTTAATGTGCTTCCTCCTATTGTAATTCTTTATCAATTTGAGCCTTTTTGACCATCATGGGGTGCACAGTAAACTTCCTGTCTCTTCTCCCTTGTCACCAACAAGTAAGCATAGGTGTTAAGAGGTAATATGTTCAAATTCTTCTATAAAATAAAATAAAATAAAATAAAATAAAATAAAATAAAATAAAATAAAATAAAATAAAGCATCCTTTCAGGTAGGTCTTTTGGGGAAATATTTTTTGGCTGCCCTGTTTCTTCCCTGCATGGGAAAAAACCTAGTTTCTAAAGCTAGTGATGGACTGCTTACTACAAGAGTTAAAAAAAAAAAAAAAGAAAAAAAAAGAACCATGACACTGCAATAGATAGATGATCTCAAACCTCTCTGCTATTAACTGGATGTAGAAGAAAATGAAATAGCAACCTAAAAAGGCTATTTTTTCAAAGTGATTTATACAGTATATTAAACAGCAGGGAAATCCTTTCTAGAAAAATCTTTTGGAGAAAAAAACATGTACTCATATTAATGTTTGGTACACTGCTATAGCACATAAATATCCAAGGTGGTAAATACTGGACTAGGATTGCAGTTAATGAAATTATAACATAAAATAACTATTTCCTTTAATTCCCAATATGTAGATGCTTTTATTTATGTTTTGGGAAAAAAAGAAAAATTGCAGAATCTCATTCTCTTACCAAATTAAGATCCTGTCCTTTTAGGATACTCACAGTAATACCTTCATAGGAGCAATCAATCAGATGCTGTATCTGATAATATTCATACCCTTCTCCCCTGACATCAGTCTTCATTGTTTGTGAGTGCTACAGTGGCATCTTCTGGCATAGAGAAGAATTAATTGCCTTCTTTCCATGAAAGAACATTGCTATTAAAAGGGTAAGTTAAGAAACAAGATTAAAGAACTGAAATAAAAAGCACCTGCTGTTCTTCAATTATTCTGTTTAGAGCAATTGAAACAGCAATGAATGGTGAGAAATTAAAATCCACTTCTTTGGTGAGTGGCCATTTGGACATGAGAGTTTATGTGTAAGGCAACTGCTTGTAGAGCTATTAGTATCCTACATAACGACTTATAATCATGTCGGTTGATATAAGATGACAAATGGTAGTTAATTAGAAAAAGGAAGGAACAATAAAAAAGGACAAAAAACCCCAACAGATAGGGCTAACTAGTGGAGCAATGAAATCTGATTAGTCTCTTCTTGAATCCATACCTAAACACTTTCTTTTACAGTTTATGACTTGCATTTCTTAGAAATGGCTGCACATTAAAATAAATTAATGTTTATGGATTTGGGGACAATGAGAGTTGTTAATGAACTGAATATTAAATTTGAAATTTTAGTAGAAAACTACCTTATAACTTCATTAAAATATTACTGACCTGACAATTTTTAATCGCAATCTCTTCAATTATATATTATATTTTCCTTTTCAATGATATATTCTATGTCATTATGCATCAAACATCTTGCTCAGTGCATCACATAAGACGCAAACTTAGGGAAGCAGAAGCAGCAACTTCCTCAGTCCATTGACATGAGCCTTAAAGGGACATTGCTGCTGAGCACAGGCCATGAGAAGTTCCCATTTATTTCTAGTGCCTATGGAATTTTTCGTTTTCTTGTGGAAGCTGTTAACACAGGTATTGATCATGGAACTATTTTTCACAAGGTGGGATTTTGGTAGTTGGTGACTGTCTCAAAGGCTCTAACCCTGAATTCATCAAAATACTTGGCACTGGAACAGGAGGAGCTGAAGTCCTGACTGTACACAAGCAGATCTACAAGCAAATACTTGTTAAATTACTGCAGACAGACATGTAGAAAAAGTAGCAGATTTTGCCATCTGACAGGTCAAACCTCCTGCAGTGTACATGCACAAGGAGTCTCTCAGTTGAGCCCACAGGGCTGTCCATAGTGCTAGTTTATGACCAGGGCTGGATTAAACAGCAAGTGAATAAAATGAGCTGGTTACTTCCTCAGCCTGTCCTCTTGACCTCACTTCCAAAAATGATTCCCCCTTGATAAAGAGAGACGAGCTCCCTGTGGCATCTGACACACCAGTGCCCATTGTGCTATTGCTCTGGGTTTATGTGCCCCAGCTGTGAGAGACCAAAAAGTAAAAGCTGTTACTGGCTTGAAACAACTTTGTGTGGGGGGGAGGGGACAGATTAAGTTCTGCCAAGGTGGAATGATGCTCTGCCCCTCCAACAACCCCATCTCCATGAGAGCCTTTAGAGCTCTGTCAGTCACCCCCACACAGTGAGCACTGCCCCATCCCACACTCTGGAGCCCCTAAACCAGCCCAGAATGGCTTGCAGACTCGTGGGATGGGAGTGGCCACAGGAGTCCAGATCAAGTAAAACCAACACCATGGCCTTATTGTCCTTGGATTTGTGGTAGCTGGTTCTGTGCTGAACTGAAGGTGGTAGCTATAATTCTCTCTCTCTCTTTACTTCTTCTTCTCCTCCTAATGTCTTTTTTGATATTTAGGTAACAAACCTGGATGGGTTGAAATTTTCTAAGTCAATGCTTTCTGAAATACTTTATGTTGATTGAATATTTGTTTTAAATTTTTGCCAAGTTCCCTTTTTTCCCAAAGTATGCCAGTAAAAGTCTGTATTTTGACCTCCTGAAATCATCGCATTTTTCCCACACATGGCCTCGAGGTATAAGAGAACCAAAGGCCCCTTTAATAAATCCCTTGGGGGGATTTTAGGGCCTTACATCTTACATCCCTGATGTATACTTTTAACTAGTCAACCCTTGACAAAGTTTTAATAAATCTCAAGGTCTTCTGCATGTCGCAATGTGTGATCAGTGTTTTTGTCTATAAGTAGCTTTTGCTGAACAATTTTATTAGGGCGTCTTTGCTTTAATTAATAGTTCCTTTTTTTTCTTTTTTTTTTCTTTTTTTTTTGTTTTTTTGCTAATGACTGTATTTATCTATGTAAGGCAGCAACACAATATGTACTAAGTGATTATTTTGCAGCTATTTAGCTCATATGTAGTTCTTCCTTTAAGAACAATTGTCGTATTCTGGTTTTGCCTCCTGGTATTTCAGAAATAGTGGTTTTTTTAACAGCCAGATGTCTCCACTCTGTCTAACAACTGACATATTTTCCAAATGTCACTGTTTCAATCCATAAGACTCTCTTAAGGGTATTTTATTTTCTATATCACTATCAACTGTGTAAGGGCCACAAACTGTTTTTCACATCCCAAACCTGATCACAGGATCCACTCCTTGGCCTTGGAGATGGAGACTTACATATATGAGCATTTCTATTTAAGACTATAAACAATGAGGAAAAAATTGAAAAAAAAGGAACAGACACAATAAAGGTAGAGTACAAGGACATTTCTTCTTATCTCTCATACATCCTTCTCTATTCAGACTTGTTCTCATTTAGACATCTCAATCAGACAACTTCCTCAAAAAAGGAAGGTTACATTTTTGTTTCTCCAGGTTGGGTCACAGAGACATTTTGGCCCTGAATTAAAATTGCATTGAGTGACTTATGTCCAAAATGCTTGGGGCATTACTGACAGTAAAAAAAAAACAAGGGATCCATGTCCTTTCTGGAAATCTGACATATCTTTCCATCTAATCTACGTTCATAACAAGCCCAAATCATATGTCTGTACAGGAGGCCCTTAACTTCAGCTTTTGCTGTAAAAGCAGTTAGCTGGGGATGACTGCATGCAGCATGAACTTGACAAAGGAAGCCAAATGGGAGAAAAGATCCATGTTTCAGAGACCTAATGGATTTGACATAAAAAAATGCCTGTGACTACATAGTTCCACAAAGGATGCTTTGATGAAGTCTGTGTCTGTTGAGCTGTGGCATAACCCTCTGTTTCTGCAATGGGGTAAATCACAATGAAGCAGGAGATTTTCCCTTCCTTAAGCATGTCTACTGGCCTTGAGCAGTGTCTGCTTAATGGGGCTCTAAGTAAGAAAAATTACTCATGTTTAGTACATCTAGTCTCACTGCTACTGGCCAACATCTGGCAGGGTTGTTCTAGTTAGCCAACCTTTGAAAACATGGTAAGTGGAATTTATCTCCAGCTTAACTTATCTAAATGTAGGTACCTAGAGTACAAGGTTTAGTGTGAGCTAGCTCCTGCTATCGTGACTGGAAACAGAGTTCATACAGTCAAAATAAACAAGTGAGCACAAACAGAAACAGACTCCTGAAATAATCTGCTAAAAAGACAGCATGTCTAGGCAACTGAGTCCACCCATACAATTAGGTGTCTGAACTATCTTTTACAGATGTTTCATTCCAGGAAGTTAAAACAGATATTTTTGCCTATTAGCAGACTAATTCTAGAAATGAGGTATCACAATCATAGCCCAGTTTGGAATGATACAGATGCCTAACCACTTCCCTTTAAAAGAACAAAAGAAAAAGGAAAGTCACTTGCTATCTTGCAGAACATTATTTTAGAGAATACAGATCATAACTGAGTATTTTAGAATAGATTTACTATTCTTAAGGACACTTCTGATGATTTATATTTATATATATATATATATATCTATATATTCACCCACGTTTTGCAGATTTTAAAAACTGGAACCTGCACAGGGTTGTATCTCACATACACAATATTTCTTGGGAAAAAAAAGATAAAGCTAAGTTTCTGTTATAAACAAAAATTAATTGATTATCTTTTATTCAAAAGTTTAAAAATGGTCTGAGTATGAATTACTGAGAAGATTAGTCAAGGCATTGTAGTTTTAATCATTAATAGTAGAAGATGCAAATATGAAACTAAGTCTCTGCACAGGTTTCAAAGGGAAATCTCAGGATCACAGACTTTGGTTTTTTTAAAGGAATGTAATAAAGACTGGAGACACATGAGCGGCCCAAGAGCTGCATTTTATTATAAATGACCTTTGAGTAAGCCAAGGTGTAATGGTTACTATCTGTTTAAGAAATAGATAGGAAGATAACGGTCTGATATGATTCACAACTTTGAAAAAGGACCACATTCTTTCATAAGTAGACTTGAAAAGCGTTTTACAGTTCCTTTTTAATTCAGTGAAATAATTCCTTTGTAATGTAATGGTCATGAAATTTGTGCTTTGTTGTAGTTTTACATTTACATTTGTGTTCAAAATCTAAAGGAAGAAGTAAGTAAAACAGATATCAAGACAGTCTGATAATGAAACACAATGTGAGATTCACAGCTATTCCCACTTTTTTTTTGCTTCACTCACCATTTTCTCAATCTCAGATGATGGAAAACAGGAGTTATTTCTTTTCCTAGCAAACTAGGCCTTTCAGGCAACATGAATTCCATTTTATAGATCTTCTTTGCTGTATTTGCAAGTGCCCTCTCTATTTTTTATTGTACCAAATCAATAGTGATATTGACAATAAGACTGTAAGGTGCATTGAAAATATTTAGCCCTTATCTAAAAATAAGCAAAATTAAATCAAAACCAGAATGAAAGCAAAATAACTCCTTAGAGAAGGAGTTATCTAACTAACTTTAGATACTTGTACATGAGGTACTGAAGTTTGAGTCCTTTTACAATCAGTTGAGAGAAATAAGGATTGTAGGACACAATTCTTCTCATCTTAACAGATGTGTTTAATGTAGGCCTAATGAATTGTGTCCTCACCTTTTTACTCATTTTTAGTGATATATTTCTTACAGTGAGTATAACAGAAGTCCAAACTTTTTAATTCATGAAGAGAAATCTCATCTCTGTATCTATTGTTATTAAAGTAAGGTTATATTCCAAGGGTAAAAAGAAACAAACAGGAGGCTATAGCTGTCCTCCAAAAAAAACCAACCAACCAAAAAAAAAACCACAAAACCAAAAAAAAAAAAAAACCAAAAAAACCCCAAACCAAACAAACAAAACCAAACAAACAAAAACCCCACCCCTTCACAAAACAGCAACAACAACAACAAAAACCCACAAAAAAAGAAGATAGACTCCAAAAGAAAAATTCAAAATTATGAGTTAAAGAAAGGTCTCCTAGACATAATAAATTCACACATGAGGGCAACTGGAGATGAAAGTGACTATTTAGAAGGTCTGTGTTTTAAAAATACCTTGACTTTTGGATGCTTATTTGAAGCAAAAGCTCCCAAGTTTATAAGGATTAGACATCATTACTAATGATGACATCACTCCTCTTGAGAAAGGGATTGATTTAAAACAAAACTGCTTGAAAGGAATATATTTCTGTGGGAAAACTTGCTCATTTTTATTTTGTATAAAGGAAAACAATAAAAATTTCAGAATGGGTGAAGTAACTTTAGACTAGTGATATTATTATAAAGTAATTAATTTTAAATATAATTAGAACTTTTTAACTCCTACTAAAGTCATTATGTGGTCTCTCTGGGAAATACAAACTCATATGAAGTTGGTGAAATGATGCCTATGGACTTTGGAAAGAACTCAGTCAGAACTAATTTCAAATCTAACATATTAGTCTTATTATTTTCCAATTTACCATACTTTGCATCAATCAAAGGTCTATTATAACTTGATTTTGCATATATCAGATGCACATGCAAAAATAAATAGTACATAACCTAATGTAGAGTAGATAAGGATTTTTAATGTCTTGTATGAAAAACAAATACATAAAGGTACCCTTTTTTCTTTTAAGAGTTATTTCCTTGATGAAATTTTCAAAGTTCTTCTCTGGTAATGGGGTGAAACACAAACCTTTTCAATTTTTTTTGAGGACAACAAAGACCTAAAGTCAGACACTAGTGAAGTGATAATTCTGGTTCTACTCCACATGCCATCTTTAGCCACAGCTCTAGAGACTTAGCCTGATTATTATCTCCCTCTAGTTTTTCCTGTTCTATCCAAATAACTAAACAGTCTTTGGTCAAGAGAGAGACAGACTTACAATAGGTAAAAGTAGGTAAAAGTAGCTAAATAAGTAAAAGTGGGAGAGAGTGTACTTGCAGTATGATGCTTTTTAAAGGATTAACCTTGACCAATATTCTACTAGCTCATTTGAGGGCACTGGATTAGTAAGTAACACAACCTCGATGGTATCATATGAAACTTCAGTAACATTCTCATAGGCTATTACTGATTGGGAGGCTAAGGGCATCTCACCCTTCCTTTTCACAAAAAGACTGTCATAATCTGAGCTCTTCTCTCTCTTTTCCTTTTTCTGTATGCATGATCAAGTGTTGGGACAGAAATATATAATGATATAAATTACTGAAGCATAAACAAAGCCACAGTGATTTATAAGTTCCAATGATTTCCAGAAAAAAAAAAAAAAAAAATTTTTGGATTCCTAAGCATAGACCTTCACAAAGAAGCTTGCACAGGTGAAGTTGCTGAATGTATAATGTCACAAAGCATTGTTGTGGGTTGACCCTGGCTGGACTCTAGGTGCCCACCAACTTTCTTTATCACTCTCACTTCTCAGCTGGACAGGGGAGAGGAAATAAGACAGAAAATAACTCGTATATTGAGATAAGGCAGTTTAATAAAGCAAAAGTAAAATGTAGTGCCCATACAAGCAAAGAAAAAACCCCAAAGATTTTATTCTCTACTTCCCATCAGCGAGAAATGTCCAGGCACTTCCTGGTAAGCAGGGCTTCAGCAAATGTACTGCTTGCTCCAGAAGGTGAATGCTGAAAATAGAAAATGCCCCATCCTCCTTTCTTCTTTTCTTAGGCTTTATACCTGAGCCAACATCATATGGTGTGTAATATCCCTTCAAATCAGTTTGAGTCAGCTGTCCTGTTTGTGTCCCCTCCCAAGATCTTGCTGAACCTCAGCCTACTGATGGGAGGAAGAAAGTTGAGAGATAGTGCTGGTCCTGTGCCAGCACTGCTCAGCAGTAGCCAAAGCTCTCATGCTTTATCAACACCTTTCCAGCTACCAATGCAAAACATGGCACTGTGAGGGCTGCCATGGGGAAAATGAGCTCCATCTCAGCCAGATTCATGACAACCACTAAGAGAAAAAACAAAGCAATTCCATTTGAAATGCCATGCAAAAACTGAGAAATGTTACTAGACAAGTTTCTCATATCTTATTATGCAAAAAGATGTGACCTGCATATTCGTATTATACACCAGAAAAAAAAAATTATGACATTTCCATTTTTAGTTGTTTCCTATTAAAAGAGTATTGGCTCTCTCTCTTAACACTATGTTTTCTCAGGAGTCAACATTTGAGCTCAAGTGATGAATTTAACCTGAGTAATGGATTGAAGCTGTACTGTCAGGTTGAATTGTTGATTCAAAAACAAATATAGGGGAGTTGCCTAAGATTTGCTGAGGGAATTCACAAAGAGGCAGATTTAAAGTAAGATAATATAAAATTTCATATTTTGTAACAGTATTGTCCAGTATTAACGTGTTACAATCCACATGAAGATTTTTATGGCAGAGGCTACCAAAGCACAAAGAAAGAAGCACAATTGCTCTTTAAAGGTTTTAAATTATCATATAGCATTTAATGAGCACCCTCACTCGTCTGAAACAGCACATCAGAGCAGTGCAATTATTACAAATGACCTGCACTAATAACATGAGGTTATGTTTTTCTGGGAATTACTTTATAATATTAACACTAATTCTGGAGTTACCAGAAATTTGGAGCCTTTTACTACAGGTTTTATTTCACTGAACCAATGGATAAATATTTGCACTCATGATTGTCAGTAAAGGAACAAACTTCAAGCAAAATACTAATGTTGCTTTCTCATTCATTTTTATGTATTTACTGAGGAAAATTAATAAGGTAATAGATGTCACAACTATTTATCTGGATAAAGAATGTCCTAAATGCTTTCTTATTTCCCGAGCAGTAGAATGAAAAGTAGCCCAGTGCCACTCTTACAAAAGTGCTAGAGTACAGCACTGCCTGTTGAACAAATTCTCACTTACTACTTCCCAGTTTTCAGCAAGTTCCAAAAAAACCTCTTCTCCCTACTACTTAATGCCTCCCAAAATTGATCAGAGAGGATATACTCTAGTATGTCCTTTTCTGATCTGGATTCTCTGGTGAAGGCTACAGCTCTTCAACAGCTTGTTTTTGGAATAGTAAACTGGAGAAGTACAGTATATGGCATTGTGTGGTCAATGTATCATTCAGGTTGTGTGTCATCTGAACTACCTTTAGACTAATTTGCTATACTTCGGAATAAAGTTGGTATCCTGGTGGAGATAGACACTTTATATGGTAATGGAGTAATTAAAGAGTAATTTATGAGCCTGGGGAACACTGAGGGCAGGAAGGAAAGCTCACTCCTCTCCACAGATTCATGGATTTCCTTCTAACTTTTCACCAGCATGGACAACCTCCAAGCTGTTTCCTTGGATAGAGAGAGAGATTAAAAACCCAGTTTCTTGTGGTTGATCTTCTAGATATGTAGACACTTTTAAGCTGTTTCAGTCAAGAATTTATCTAGTGAATGAAAAAGTAATATACCATTTCCTTATTTCACTTACTTTGAAGCCAAAAAGCATAGAAGCAAGTACAGAAGCGCAGAAAGCCAAGAACAGATACAGTCCTTGCTCACACAGACCTGACAGAGAATAATACATCAAGTTTTCTAATGAGGACTATAAAATTAATTATGAATGGTACTCTTAAGAAAGGTGAAGGGGAAAAACATCTTCTATGTGAAAATTTTTGCCCTATAATGGGGCAAGGCTGTTTTCCCTATTTCAAAATGCGGTGGATTGTTCTGTGAGTTCCCACATTTCCCACTCCTCCTCCACAAGGAGGAGTCTCAAAGATACGTCTCAAAGACAAAGCACCAGCTATAGATAGAATTTTCAGATAGGGAATACACACAGACTGTTTCTGGATAGATTTGTAATATTAAAAAAAATGTCTACCCTTAATTCTATTGAAATGTATCAAGTACCATCATTAAAGTCCAGATCTTCTAGCTAAACAAGAGATGTTTAATCATATCCATTCCACAAATACAGTATAAAATTCAAGTATAAATGGAAATGTTAAAAGTTAGTGCCATATTTAGACCAAGTTTAGTGTTCTCAGAAAGAACTTTTATTTTTCTTATTCGTTTTTCATAGAATTGAGATGTTCTGAACTGAGTGAACTATAAACAGTGAAGTGATGCAGCCCTTCAAAAGACACCTGAATAAGAACACCTCACATGGGGATTAGGAAGAATACTCTTGTGTGTAAGTAAAACCTGAAATCCTACTCAGACAGAAGGGATGCCTGTCTTTACTGAGGTAGCACGGAATGCAGATGAGAGTTTAAAACAATATAACAGATGGCAAACATCATAATGGAGATTTTATTGCCAGCTTCAAGTATTTTGGTCACAGAATATGCCATCAGAATCAGATTTAAAAGTGAAAGAAAATAACTATTGAAGTGGGTGAAGGAGCAGAAAGAGGAGAAAGGATGTTTGAGAATTGAGAATGCAGTATATGTCAGATTAGAGACACAGACTGATTTATTTATATGAAGATCAAACATAAAGCCTATTCCAAGCTGTTTTATCTCTATTGCATAATCTGAAGAAGAAAATAATAATCTACAGATTCAGTAGTTTGAGAAATGAAACATTTTGTAGACTTCTTTCTTCAGACAGGATGAATAACAGGTGAGATAAAAATCAAGAAAGGTTCATCTCTATATACCTTAATCACAAACTCGCCCTTGATATTTCTACATATTTGAGCCCTGATCTGGGAGATCTCTGTCTGTAGTAAAGAAACACTTGTGCTGAAATTCAAAATCAGCAAAGAAAGACAAAACAGTGGTAAAGCACTTTGAAAATCAGTGGTCTTGCTAAAAATCTTGTGAGAATTGTGATAGATGGCATTGAGACCCTCAGAGGAGTGATTCCGGGATTAGCCCTTCCTCACAGAGCTATATGAAAACAGATTCAAATCAATATATAGCTGATAAGTATTTGTTGTTATTACTGCTGCATTCTGCAGGGGTTTTTGGAAAGGTAATTCATTGTGACGCATGAAAGAGTCCTGTGGGAGCTCCTGTGTTAGAGAAGAATAAACCTAGCAAATGAAGTGTCAAGACTTTATACTGCTGTTTATTTTATACATTTAAAGTACACCATCCTTTCTAGTACCATTTTTTCAAATGACTGCACCAATTTACCATATTTTAAAAGTACTTATGGAAGAGCAAACCAGTCAGCACAATTGTAGCACTTTGAAACATTGAATTTAATGTAGTGACTGACTGTTTGGTATGAAAACCAGATTTTTTCAAAATATATTTTAAGTACAAGTATGATGCTAGGTCTATCACTTCTGAGTCACAAATACCAAATTTCTTCATTGGCCTTCTGAAACCTAAAGGTTGTCACCACACATTTGTCAGTCTCCAGCACTAAACGAAATCAATTCTTACGTCTCTAGCCCTGAGTGTGGAAATAATTAATCTTTCACTTCAGAAGCTACATGAATTTTATGTTGGGAGAAATACATCCCCTCCCTTCCTCTGTGTTCCTTCCAAGTCTGAGTATCCTACACATGTTCAAAAGGCAATGATATGGCATAAAAAAAAGAAGGCAGATGTCTCTTTATATTTTATTTTTATATAGAGAAATGCACTAAGAAACCTTTTCAGTTTAAAAACAAGGAGTTTAGAGTCTGACTTAGCTTGAAATTGATATCAGTTGACACCTGAAGCTAAGAAAATTACATAAAATTATATATAAATTACATAAATATATGACATATATTAAAATAGCTTAAATTCTGATTATATTTTTTTAATTCTAATTTGTCACATAAAATCATAAATCTTGAGAAGATAAATTTGTTTGCTTACTAAAATGTATTTGTTTTACTTTTTTTCACTTTCAATTTAACTTTAAATTCCCAAGGTCCTACTCAGATGAGTAGGACTGAGTGATGCAAAAGAAGAATGTTTCAAGCTGCTATTTAATTTACCTTAAACATACACTTCAGTGATTTCTGAAAAAAAAAAAAAATTCTTGGCCTATACTGTAACAAAATTCTTACTAAATGGAATGTTTTAACAGCTCTCTTGAACAGTCCACATCTGATATCCCAGAACAAAGTAGAAGGACTCTTTCTGGTATACATTGAAGACAACTTTTAAGGTGAATTCCAAATAATAAATATATGCCAGCATAAATCCATAAAATCACAACAGCTGGAAGGTACTAGTCACTCAAGATTTATACACCAGTCAAAATATTGAACAGTATGGATTCATATTTTTGTTCTATTTCTTAGAAAATGTTCAAATGAAACACCATTATATGCAAGCTTCACTATGCCTATGCCATAGCTTATAATTCTAGAAATTTATACGACATGCAGTAGAAAAAGAATATGAAGGCTAATTATAATTCTGACATTTTGAAAAGATGACACTAAATATATCAATATAAAGAAAATTCTAATGCAGTAGAAGAGGCTGAAATGAAATATACTGTTCTTGCAGTTCTTTTGTCATTTAATACTTTCTTAATAGCTCTAGTCATATTCTAAGACTATTTTACAGTCTTTCAATACCATAGAGTGTCATTATCAAATAGATATAATATACTCAGCATTCCAAAGAACATCTGGTTTTAAATATTTGATCTCTAGCTTCTTTTTTCAAAGTCAAATCTTCAAGGGCACTCCCAGGAAGTAAGTGTCCAAACTTTTTTGGAGATCTCTCAAAATCCCATCTGGAGGGCCTCTAAGTAGGACTTGAAAATGTATAGACTAAGTATCCATTTAAGAGGATCTGAGGCTGATTCTAAACTGTCTTGTTAAGGCATGGTCCAGAATGTTGTCTCATTTTTCCTGCTGTTCAAACAGAATTAGGCAACCATACACTACAGTTTCTCTATGGCCACATTTTTAAATTGCCTCTTCACTATCAGGTCAAGAAGGATCTGGGGTTCTCATCTAAGCCTGAAAACACGCAGCATTCTCAAATTCATTAAGTATAGATAAATTCCGGCACTTACACCAACCTTGAATTCTTACCTGGTAGCACTGAATTTTGCAATGCAAAATGCAGAAAAAAAAAAAAAAAAAAAGAAAAATGCAGAAAGGCGACATATTTATTCCCACCTTCTCTTCCTATATTTCTACACTGGGAACAGAAATAAGAGATGGAGACAAACGTCCTGATTCACAGAAGTAATTAACTTACTCCTGATTGGAGTTCCATGCCACTGAAGTGCACAATCACATGATTTTTAAAAGGAAATTAGTATAAATGTGTTTCAGAGACCAAAAAAAAAAAAAAAAAAAAAAAAAAAAAAAAAAAAAAGGCAAATAAACAAACAAACAAATGAAAACCAGCCAACCAAAAAAAAAACCACACCGAAACAAAGCAGTAAGGAAAATAGAAAGGTGTAATAAGCAATAGTGACATTATTATTGAGTTCTTTAGTACATTGTTTCCAATGGTTCTCTCTGAAATGCAGCTACCAGCACTAAACATCATATTTTGCCACAGTCCCATTAAAAATTAGTACAATTTCTCTTTTCAACTGCCAAATCTCTTATGTTAAAAGTAACTCAAAGGGACCTGTCACTGTAATACGTATTATTTGACTAAAATACTGTGTTGAAACCAGTCTTATATTATGCTAAGTATGTTTTAACATGAGTTACAATGAAACTGATACTCATATTGATACCATACTCACAGGAATCCTACCAGTGCAGGCCTGTTTCTGTAAATCTTGGAAACATTATGCAGGCAACTTTTCCACATGCTTTCCAAGATAATTCAGTGGTATGTACTGGTGGAAAATATGCCAGTATGCTACTTAAATGTATGAAGGAAACAGAATCATGCACTTACAGTCTGTGATTTTCAGGACTCTTTTGAATTCTCCACTTCCGGATCCTCCACAACCATCTTCATCATCACAATCACCACTTATTTGTTCATCTACACCTCCACCGCTGCCTGTTTGTTGGAGATCCCATTTATCATATTTTGGAAATGATTTGCCCTGCAACAGCTGAAGACAAGATATAGTATTCAAGTTAGCAGTACATATGGAGAGCTTCAGTGAGTACCGAAGTTCATGTATGTCTCTCTAGTAATTATCTGATTTGAAAAGGAAATTCCAGGGTCAACAGAATGAGAATTCTGATATTTTTTTCCATGTTTTTTTACTAGGGCTTACAGACAGATTTAGAAGAGTGGTATCTGGAGATGTATAGTTTATTTTTAATTTAAAAAAAATAAAAATTGCCTATGTCTTTATTACTATAAAAGAAGATCAGGCAGCAATTTCTGGCCCAGGGGCCAAGTGGAATTAATAGGTATATAGAATAGTATGGTTTGGAAGAAATATCTAAAGGCCATCTAGTCCAACTTCCCCTGAAATGAGAAGGGGCATCTTCAACTAGACCAAGTTGCTCAGAGCCCTGTCCAACCTGAGCTTGACTATTTTCAGGGATGGGACATCTATCAACTACCTAGGCAACCTGCTCTAGTGCCTCACCACCCACATTATAAAAATCCTCATCCTTATGTCTGGTCTAAATCAGTCCTCCTTCAGCTTAAAATTTTTCCATCACAACAGGTCCCACTACAAAGTTTGTCACCATCCTTCTTATAGGTACACTTAAAGCAGACAGAGAGCATCTGTGCTACAAAGCAGCTGGACCTAGATCTTTTAAAAACCCATGTGGTGTCTGCTGAAACTTAAGGTAAATTTATTATTTGGTGTGAATTTTTCAGTTTGAAATGTCTGAAATAGTATGAGAGCTCTGTTGCAGCTCTGTATTGGTGAATCCAAAATATATTTGAGTGCTCTGGGTGTGTCATATTGACATCTGGTAGAAGTTGAAGGGAAAAAAAATGTGTTGGGACAATATCAAATGTGTGACCAAGGAGCAGCACACCAAGCTAGCACAGTCACAGACAGCGCTAGCATGGAGAGGACTATTTCCAAATTACATCCAGGCATTGTTTTGGCAGAACTAACAAAAGTGACTTAAAATAAAGCAAAGGGATAGGTGATACTGGCCTAAGCAGTGTAGCTGATTTGAGTCCAGTACAAAGGCTTGTTCTCTGGCTCCCTTTTAAGACCACAGAAAACGGCCAGTCATGGTCTATAAGACAACTGCTGGAGATCTCAAACTTTAACACATTCCTCCATTCTTTGGGCTGTGCTGAATAATCACCTAAATAATGTTAATGTCTCTAATTTATCAAAGGTACAGCTGCTGTCATCCAGTTTTTAAATACTAGGTGGTAGGACTGTCATGCATACAAACATGCACAATATGCCCTCCTGCCCATCGATATTCAGTTCAATTTATGTGTCAGATACATATAGACATCATAATCTCTAAAGAACCAGGTTTTTACAAATGTTAAGAATTCTTATAACTTTATCGTATCTAAAATATCAGTTTGTGGAGGCCTGTGCATTACACTTGCTTCAATCTAGCAAGATTTCTTTACACTGGTTTAAGTGTAAAGATGGCTCAGATTCTTTAATTTAATAATGACATAGTTCTTTCTCTTGAAAGTAGCTACTAATTAGTCTGAAACAGACTCAATTGTTTTATACCTTCAAAAGTATGGTTGCTTTGTTGTTTAACAAGATACTGGGTTCATATTTTCAACCAAGATACTGAGTTTATTTACAGATTAAGGTGTTGCTTCCCAGACTAGTTGATCTATTAAGTGCTGCGTAGTGCCCCCCCCCCAAAAATATTCTAATGACTAATGCAACTCATATAAATCCCAATAGTTTTATAAAAGCCACTTGCCACACTGCATAAGAGCAGGAGAATCCACTGAGCACTGAATCAGCAGGACCCATTTATGCAGCACTTTTAATTCAAAGGTTTTATTAGGCATTTATATGCTACCTGAAAGACAAACTACCTAGCTAAGAGGAAAAGTTGTTCCTTTGTATTGCTGCCCTGTTCCCTGCTCAGTGTAATCCATGCTACACTTCTGCCCAAATAGTATTTATGGAAACAAAACACAGACAGTTTAATGAACCACATTCAGTTAAACAGCAAACGTTTCTTATTTTTTGCCCCAGTTCAAATCATGGCACATTTCCAAAGCCAGTTGGATGATAAGGCACTCTTTATCCCTGAGCTCTGTGGCATAAATGTGGACAGGTACTTTAGTGAGACAGTACTTAGTGAGCCTGAGAACATGCATCCTCCTCTATGCTCTGTATCTCAGTCTTAAAAATATATTGGCTTGATCAGGTATTATATTCTCCTGCTTCTTTAAATTTTAGCCCAACTTAGTAATTTCTCTTTCCTCTCTTCCCCCTCCCTTTTTGTCTTGTTTTGCATTATTGACTTAAAACTAGAAACCTGAAAACCCAGATGACCCCACCACATTCTTTTAAAGGTAGGCTTATAATTGAAAAAGTGATCTTCAATTTTTTCCAAACTTTTTACTGTACTTGAAAAAGTAGAGATTAAAGAATAACAAGATCATTTTTTATTTGGGCTTTGTTAATCTCAACAGTCTCCTTAATTGTACAAGAACAAATATTGTCTCCATATAAGTTCAGAAGTCTCATTGCTGGTTCTCTACTAAGCAAGACTTGGATCTAATACAAATTCTTTATTAAATGTATACAATCCATGTACTTCTTCAAAGCTAGACTGATTCACATTATAAATAAATATAAAAGGCATTTAAAAGAATTATTCTGTTATGCTGAACTTTTTATACAGTTATTATTTAAGTGGAGCATTAGTATGTGTTATAACTGGGGAAGTTTGTATACAGTTACTGAGTCTTCCAAATGAATTAGGAGTGTTACTAGTTGTGTACTCTGTGCCCCCCCAAAAGTACAGTGAATGTTCTTCCCATTGTGTCACAGTCTAAAATAATCTATTTTCTTTTTAGGTGTCCCAAAATTTTTTCTATTCTACCAAATTTTTGTCTCCAAAAACCCCAACCCAAAACCCCTGAATTCGTTTATTCACATACTTTTTTCTTTCAATTTCAATTAAAATAACAGCAAATATTGTTGGCAATCATGTTAGTTTGAATTATGGCAAGGATTAGTTCACCAGTGTTGTGACACTGTAGTAGACACACCAATATTCCAGATTTGCCTGGATCTTTCTCTTAATTTTGATGAAAGTTTATTGAACTAAGATATTGATACCTAAAACATGTCCTCTGCCAATAGCACTTTATTTACACAGAAAATTTGTGTGCCACTATTATGGTACATGTGCACAGATGAATGATTTCGGTGTAAGGTCCTCGTGAGTCTTCAGCTTCACACTTTGCTTATGTAGCTTTGGGAAGTTTGGCCTTCCCCCTAGATCTTTCACAGCTCAATTGACTAAATACCCCTTGGCATTTTCACTGATATCTTAGTGGAAAGCTTCCTTTGACACAAACAGCAGTTCTGAACCAGGTTATAATATTAAAAAATATCACTGATAAATTTGGTGATATTTTCTCTTTTAGAATGTAAATGTTTGCCTTACAGAAGTTACACTGCTGTAATAAAGTACTTACAGGGTTCTGTAAATACATGACTCAGTACTATGTAACATTTCAGTAAGAAAATAAAGTGCTTGCAGCAAGAACAGAGGCATCTATGAGGGTCCTTGAAACTTCTCTGCAAATCTCAGAGTCTAAGCAGAATTGGGAAAATTATCACTAAGGATGTATGGTTGTTATACAGTCCTATAGGGTCTGGTAATCTTTCAAGATTATGTAAGGCTTTTATTGATGATCTGGAAAGCAATATAAAAAACTAAAGGGTAATGATAAATCTTTTACTGCCGCAGGAACTGGAGAACTACAAAATAAAAAAGAGAAGTGACAAACTGTCTAAGAAAATATCTTATCTGGCAAGTGAGGCAATTGAGTGAATTTTTAAACACATACGATAATAAAATACAGAAAAATGTAAATTTGAAAGTCTAAATATTACATTACATGCATATTAGAAGACAAAATATTCTGTTCTTTAAATAATTGTGAGTGTCCGTGGTAGCCAGCAGACTATGAATTACTAAGAGCAGTGTTCTAGCCAAAGATTTTAATGGGATATCTTTGGGGACAGAAATAGGAATACTAAGTCAGATTAGGGTTGTTATATTACTCCTAAATCCCATTCTCATTTCCTTTGTTCAGAAAGGATGTTCAGAAGTGAGTTCTATTACAGTGATTAAAATGGAACAAAAAAACCTTTTCTTTTAACCAAGCAGCTCATCCTGCAGTGCATCTCAAAAAACCTGACCTCAAGAATTTTATTTAACCAGCCTTATAAACCTTGTAAGCGTCTGCATGACAAACACAATTTAATGGATTTGGTTGGCCAAAGCATGTGAAAATAGAAAACAAATAAAAATATTTTCTTTACACATTCCAAGTTAATCAAACTGTGCTATCAACTCTATACATTTAAAAAATAGCCAGGTTGTTCTATATAAAAATAATTTATCAATAATAAAGAATAATTATGAACAGTTACAGTAAGGTTATTTATGCATATAGATTTTTTTTTTTTTTCTGTATCAAACAGTTTTTGGTCTTAAAGCATGCATTAATTCAGGAGTTCAAGGGCGGGGTATGCATGAGGTTAAAGTACACCAAAATGGTCCCTTTTGCCTCTCAAAAATGCATTAGTTCATATAACTAAATATGGTTTAAATGAGAAGACTGTATTCATTTTTATTTTCTTGTGCTTGCAGGAAGTTATAAATGATTTAATTTCTATAGTTTATCTCAACAGGCAGCTAAATATCAGATAGCCATTCACTCAATCCCCCTCAGTGGGATGAGAGAGAGAATTAGAAAAATGGTAAAACTCAGGGGTTGAGATAAAAACAGTGTAATTGGACATGAAAGGAAAGGAAAATAATAAGGATAAAACAAGCAATGCACAATGCAATTTCTCACCACCCACTGACTGATGACCCAAGCAAGTGGGCCACCAGCCCTTGGCCAACTCTCCTCAGATTATATTCTGAGCATGGTTTTATATGATATAGGATGTCTTTTGGGTCAGTTGGGATGTGTCCCCTCCCAGCTTCTTGTGCATCTCCAGCCAGCTTGCTGGCAGCATGGTAGGAGAAGATGAAAAGTCCTTAACAGAGTAAGCATTGCTCAGCAACAATTAAAACGTTACTGTGTTATCAACATTATTCTCACCCTAAACCTAAAACTCAGCACAATACTAGCTACTAGGAAGAAAAATAACTCTATCCCTGCTGAAGCAAGGACAATGTATAATGAATGACGAACACTGAAAGGCAAGGAAGTTCATGGTTACACTATTGAAGCTGATATGATACAAAAATCTAGTATCCTATTTACTAATTCTACACATCATATACCTTCAGGGGAAACACTGATTTCCTACGAATTTTATTTTATTCTATTTCAATACAACTATGTTGATACTCTGTTACATTCAATATGAACTAAGCTCAGACCTAGTATTTCATGTCTTTCATTTCATAACAGCCTACAACTTCCTTGTGAGGGGAAGAAGAAGGGCAGGCACTGATCTCTTCTCTGTGGTGACCCGTAAAAGGACCCAAGCGAATGGCCTAAAGTTGTGTCAGGGGAGGTTTAGGTTGGATATTAGAAAAAGGTTCTTCCCCCACAGTATGGTTGGGTACTGGAACACAATGCCCATGGCAGTGGTCACAGCACCAAGCCTGACAGTTCAAGAAGCATTTGGATGACATCTCAGGCACATGGTGTGACTCTTGAGGATGGTCCTGTGCAGGCTAATTGTTGGACTCAATGATCCTTGTGGGCCCCTTACTACTCAGCATAATCTGTGATTCTGTGATTCATGTTTGCATCATAAGTGATTCTTGAGGGAATCAAAAAGGATGCCAGCAATGAATCCAATTTATCTAATCAAATCAAATCAAATCCAGAAGAATTATTTCTAGAAGTATTACTATCTTGAACTCTTTAAAATGAGACGAATAAAAGATGCTAATTTTTTTTTTCCTCCTCTTAGCACTACATACCTGAATACTTAAAAGTACAGCATCTCTTTGGTAATCTCATTAAAAAACTACTCATACATCTGTAGCCAGAATATCCTGCAGGGTTTTATTTTCTTAACAAAAATGCACATTCTAAATTAGAAGTCCAGTTTATATTGGAGATTGGTATTTAGATCACTAGTATTAGAACTCTTGTAGTTTCCTCACAATAGAGCCCTGTGGGGATTTTTTTTTGAATAAAAAGCTGTAGCTTTATGTGGGGTACATCAGCTCCTTTTGGTTTGGGTTTTTTTTTTTTTCAATGAAATTTTAAAAGAGATAATGAAATTTCTAGTCAGCTATAGCCTTTATATCTTTGAAATGATACACAAAATAGAAGCAATACTAGCACTGCTATGGGTTCACTGTTTTCTGCCTGAGATCCACAGCTACAGCTCTATGTTTCAAGTCTGAAAACTCATTCTTTTCCATAACATCACCAACCAAACAGCAGCCTGAAATTCTGATGGAACTAGCACAATGCCAGCACTGCACAACACAGCTCTAACCTTTGTGCTTTCTTGATACACTTTATTACCTCAAGATCAAAACAGTTGCTACCTGAATATTAGAAATAAGAATTACCCCAACTTATTATTACACTGCTACTTCAAAATCCAGACCTTTTTTTCTCACTATTTATGTAGCTTTCAAAACCACTTTTTAAGGAAACAGAATTTTCACAGAATTGCTGAATTAAATAGAAATGACTAATAATTTTCACTAAAGGTACAATCCAATACAGTGAGACAGCGGGACCAAGCACAAATGTACACAGAACGTTTTGCTCCATCATTAGCATTCTTCCTGGCCATCACAGATTTGAACAGACGCAACTATCACTCTCCACAAAAATGCTTGATCCCAATTTGAGCCTTAGCATAGTCCACAGACTGCTCCTAACAAGATGCCTGGATGTAGATATTCTGCTCTAGGTAGTAGGACATCCCTGACCATTTTTATTTAATACAACAGATACAATTTTTCAGGATGTCTGCAGTGCTGAATAAAAGAGAACTGAACAATAAGCTACAGCAACAGATACTGAATTTCTCACTCTTTTTAACTTATATCTGTTTTCCAACCAGTTTCTCCCTAAGATAAATCTCTTTTATAAAGAGGCTAATTGTAAGCACTGCAGATGATCCTCTTCTTACTTAGCCATATAGATGCAGCTTCTGAATATAGTTGTCCATTAACAAATATCCTTTCCTTAATTTTCTACATATAAAAATATTGCTTTATATCTGGGAGAGCATTTTACAGCTAAAACCTTTCAACTTTGGTTCTCACATGAGTTCATCATGAGCAATTACTTTTCTTTCCAGTTATGACACATTCCAAGTGAATTCAGGAGCAAAAGCTTGGCTTTTAGCCCTTGGTGCAAGCCCTGCCACCATAGTTATGCATACTATCAACTTGATTTGTTTAAAAAATATTTAGGTATTTTCAGCCTTAAAAATGCACGTCTTGCCAAAGTCTCACTCTATATTTAAATCAACTTCAGAAAATTAAGTAAACGAGTTAGACATTTCTATGATAACAAATGAGAGCAAAATAAACCCCAGAACAATACTTTGTACTTATATTTCTGTCTAGGTAGTTGAAATAACAGAATAAAGTCACATTATATATGATTAATGTTTAGAGACTAATGTTCTTTGCCTGTTTCACCCATCCATGAAGACAGCATAGCTACAAGCAGAAATAAATGGTTATAATAATGAAAGGGAAACACATAAATTTCAGAAAAAAATCAACAACAAAAGTTCATTCAAAATATGTCTAAACCTATAGTATAAGAATTTTCCATATGTGTTCTTTAGAGCCATGGATGTGCTTGTATTTTTTTATTTCACTGTTCTTTTTTGTTCGTCTATTTCATTTTATTAATTTCAAGATTATCTGTATAACACCCTCCACTAGACATTACAAAAAAAATTTAGGTAATTTGCAAATAATTTTATCATTGACTTATCCTCATGTGAATTTTTAGACCTTTTTCCTTTGGTAAGGGTTGATACTAATAGATATAACATATATTCAACCATTTTCTTCATCTGTAATAGTAGACTGAAGAAGCATTCTTTTTCAAAGGTGAAATTCTGCCTTTCCAGAACAGAATATGTGAAACTCTATACAGCTTAATATCAAGTGGTTTAATAAACGACCGAGGTCTTACAAAATAAGAAAAAGGATTGATTTAAATAATGTGGCATACTGTGATCAGATAAAGCTCATTTGAACAAGCACACCAAGGATTTCAGAATTAAAATTTTCTGAAAAAAAGTTTGAAACCAAACATTTTCATTGTTAACAACTAGAACTTAGGACAAGTACAGCTAATTTCAATAATCTTATGTCTATCATTACAGAGGACAGTTTTTCAAATAAGATAGGAAAACAAAAGCATACCAAGGAAAATGTGGAGTGGAAGAGAATTCACCAATCTGCAAGAATTCATGTATATGGACTTTAGCACATGATCATTAGCTCACTATCATGCATTGGTTTCTTCAAATAATAATACCAATCTGTTATTAGTCTGACTATTACTTAGAAATAAAAATCATGAAATTATCAAAACAGCAAAAGTTCATTTTATTTTTTAAGAATAAAATTTATTCAATGCTTCAACAGACATGTTTATATTAAATTACTACTGAAAAATAAGGATTGAGTTCAACAGCAAATTATCTATACTACATCAGTTGTCCATCTGTGTATTTTCAGTCTATGGTAATTTTGAACTTACATCTACAAAAGTAGAAGTTCCTTCACTTTTATGACACAGATTGTTACTTAAGGAGAGTCAATGATCTGTAAACTCTAGTTTCCTCTCATTATCAATCAAAATAGAATTCTAAAGTTAAGTTCAAGTGAATTAAACATCATGGCAGATAATGAAAATCACAAACTGTTTCAGGTTCTGATTTCTTCCTATGCTTCACAGATCTACAGGTGAAAGGGCATATCATTAAGCCATTTAGGAAAACCTTTTGGAATGCATTTCACTTTATAAGAATAACATGTTATTTGACATTTCTTCTGGAGAGCCATTCAGAAGATATTACAGAAGAAGCTGCATTGCAATAATAGTGCATCATGAGCAAAACTGTGACCAGATTGTTAGAGGTGCATTACATTTCCTATTTCTACCCTATTGTGCATGGATAAATTGGTGATTTATTCAGAGAATGGGTTTCAGTGAATGGAAGTCAGTGAACGGTCAGTGGAGTTGAGACACCAGCAATGCTGACTGACACACTGCTTTCTCTTATCCACCAGCAGCATGATGAAGTTAATTTTGTCTTTTACTTGGTAAAATTTCCACCTCTCACCTGAGTGGACTCTGTAGTGAGTGAGGAAAAGCAATAGCTGCTTTTTGAAATTCATGAAGGCTAAGCTGACAGCAAGGCCAATATTGTATTTAAGGTATTTGAATATTGTGTCTCTGTTTTTGCTATGTCATTTAAAAAAAACAAAAAAAGGAAACAAAAGGAAAAGCTTACTGGTAGATAGGATTCACATCAATGATCTATAGTTACCTCTGAGTTACTCATGTATTCTGGTATCTACTGATATCTTCTGGTCAGCAGAAAGAAAACAGAAATCTTTAAGGCCCCTCTTCTAACTTGCTTTAGATTAATCTATAGGACTGCAACCTAGAACTACCTATTTCTTTCTGCTGGTAAGAAAGACAAGTTCAGATATGAGTAGATATACGGCTATGTGAATCCTAAAATTTAGCACTGTTGAGAAGGGTTGCACAGCAGCTAAGGCATCTCATAAGGAATGCTGTTTTGCTATACAATTATGCCAAAGGCTAGATACAGAGGAAATCAGCTTTGGTCATTTGACCTGGGGAGTCAGGCAACCAAACCTACTGCTAAGATGTAAATAAATCTTTTTCTTCTGGCTTTTAAAACTCCATGAAGCCCTGTGAGCTGACCAAGCTTTCAACAAGACTTTCCTCATTGTTGCACAGAGCACAGAATGTTGCCTTAGGAAAAAAAACCAAACAAACAACTGTCAAGCTTCTGTTTTATCTGTGCTGTTCTTTGTTTTTATGCAAAAAGAACAAATAAATTCATGGCAATGGAATTATTCAGTTTCCCTCAGACAAAGAACTGATTGAATTTTTGTCAGCTTGAGCACTTTGCACCTTAATTTAGATTACTGAATAACTTTTAAAAGTGCTTTTTAATTATTCTATATTGCTTGAGAAATAAATTTTTTCTACCTATTTTGACATGATAATTGCACCACATGCACCATTTCATAAATTGAATAAATTCCTGTAACAGATCAAAAGTATGTTCCATTCAACTGAGGTGATGTGTGTTTCACACACAGTAGTGATGAAGCTACTTAGATCTTGGAAAATGAAAATGTAGCTTGAAAGAGAGTACATAGGTTATTAGGAATTAGGAAGCAGTTACAGAATTAATTTTTGCTTCTTTCTGAGGTAGAAGTTCTTTCCATAGTTTTATGGCATTTTCAGAGGTATCATTTATCCAGATTTTTGCAAAATCAAGAAGGAATTTTAGGAAATCAAGAAGCAAGGGAAAGAATATGTTTAAATGAAATGGAATCTGATTATCCAATAACAACAACAACAAAAAAATCACTCATCTGAAAGTCTGATTAGTTAGAATTTGGAAAATTACTTTTAACAAAACATAATGCAAAGGATGCAGACACAATGTGTGCCTCCTAAGACACTGTGGGGAAGGAGTCCACAGTCCTGCCTCCGATGCAAGAGGATCTCACAAGGCAGTCAAATCCACTTTGTGTGTATCCAAAAATTTCTTTCTGAAAAGGACTAAAAGAGTATTGCAGTGTAAAATAAGAGTCAGAAATAAGTAAATAAGTCTGTTTCTGTTTACATATTGTGCCAATCTAATATTTTACTAATTTCCATGCTCTATGCAGCTGAGTTATTCTGACAAGCATTCTGCATGGTGTAAGTCACTTATGAAGTTAGTGAGTGCTTATAAAGCCTATTCTTTGAGAACTGATCATGACATTGTGCAATAATTCACCCATGGTTTATCAGTAAAATCAGTAAGAGATAGGAGCCATTATCGTTGGTGCCTAACATATAACATGTATGACATATATGTTATATATGTCCCTATGTGTCACATAGTGACACATAGGACACAATCAGTTTACAAAATTAAATCTTTTCACTCCTCAAGGAGACAATAGTATATTGCTTTTAGTACCAGGCAATGCATACTGGAAATAACTTACAGCAGCAAGTAGCATATTAAAAGTAGACTTGACACGCACACATGCCTCTGACCTCCAGAGCAGAAGAGTGGAATTGAGCAGCTCAGACAGTCAGCTGGGCCAGGAACCCTGTTTGTGGGGTACTCATCATTTCAGGAATCTCACACAAATGGCAGCTTACGCTCCAAGACACTTAATGTCTACCAACTCTTCAGCGGTCTTCAGTAAAATTGAGGCATATACAGGTAATAAAAACTGCTACCACAAGAGTTTAGAGATTTATGCACTCAGAGAACAGAGAGACTCTTATGTCCAGTTAAAATGAAATTAACAACAAACTACATCACATCCCATTATGACAGAATTTTATAGGTTTCTAAACAAATGACAAAAATATTTCCCCAAGAAAAAAACTAAATTTTAAACTTAGTATAACTTTATGAAACTAGTACACTCCCAGAAACATTTGAAAGCAAGTTAAATACAAAAAGAAAATAGAAGAGAGCCTTTACTTTTGCATTAGCCATTGCTCTACATATAATAAAAATGAGAAATGGTCCCTTACACTTAAAAAATTGAAACATTAAAAGCACATTTCCCTCTTCAGCAGCTGAAGATGTACTTTTTCCTTAGATCAGAGCATTTTAAATTGATCTAGAATATGATATGGCAGTAGACACCTATAAAATTTAACACAGAACTCAATTACTATGAAAAAAAATCCTTCAGTATTCATTTATCTCCTAATGGGTCATAACAACATTGTCTGTAGCACAGTTTTTGTGGGGAGGGATTCTCTATGCAAAAATACTGTCACGTCCTATCTCCCCTGCCCCCCTCCCTGCCACCAATACAAAAGAAGTTATGCAGGAACTTAAAATAACTAATGTAATCAATAAGCAGGAATCTCCTGTATCAGTGAGATCAATATTACTTATAAAGGCGTACCTCCAGTCCTTATCTGTGACTTTGTCTGGCCCAATGAGTTTGCCCCAAATCACACCACAGCAAAACCATACATCCAGAATGAGTCTTCTGCATTATTTACCAAATTTGTTTTAAAGTCCAGTATACCTTCTTTACATTTTCAGAATATATTCTTCAGACAGAATGCCAGTATAAACTCTTGTACACCATTTATGCCCCACTTAAGCCTTACACCAGAAGTTTTCCAGTTGCTGAGATCTTGTGCTAGCTAGTGAATTCTCAATAAGGGTAAAACATGGTCTTCCTGTCACGCAATTTGCCCCTTTCCCCCATTCTTGAGTTGTCATTTATTTTCATGATTTCTGTATAACTATACTTCTCTGGTTAAATTCGTGTAGTAAGGCTGCTTTGCATAAATTGAGACTTATCATGTATGAAGGGCTGTATTTTTAAATCCTCTTTGCCTCCAAACTATTCTTAAAATAGTTCCCATTGCCTAGTCTTGTCAAAATGCATCATGCCTGTTTTTCAAAATCTTGAAGAGAATTAAGGTATGCTTGAAATTTGAAAGTGGTGAAGGAGGGGACGCTTACATTACTTGAGAACAGGTTTCTTGGTGCATAAAAAAGCAGACCATTTACAATCAGAGTCTTCTCAGAAAGATTTGATAGAACAATTCTTTAGATCCCATTGGGTCCTGTATATGTGATAAGATTATAACTTTTCTCAGAAAAGCTAGCTTCAAGTTCAAGTAGCTGCCTATGCTATTTCTCTGCAGCATTACTTATTCAGATGCAATCAAATACCATGGAGAATATTATAAAATAGAAGAAGGCTTTTTTGAAATTCCTGAGAAAGGCTGGCTCATCCATTTTGCAGCTGTAATATCTGTGAAATAGTCTAATTATAGTAATCCTAATCTATACAGGCTATGTTATTAAATGTGACATATATTTTAATTGTTGACAGATGGCTTTGAATCGTGTATAAATATTTATAAAGTCACATGTATTCCTATAGCTAGCACACAAAAAATTCCAGGTATATTAGTCTGTCTTTCTGAGTCATTTTAAATGCACATGCAAACTCAGGATTTCCATTATAATAACTATTTTATTGTTCGGGTTATCTGAAGACATAAAGAAACCATTTTCTTTTTAAAGTGAAATGAATATTGCATAGATTACAGACTATTTTGATTACTTTGGATATCATAGTACTTTTTCATCAGTACATTGTATTGTGTTAGCCCATGTTCTCAGAGTTATTAAATATTGCCATTGTGCTGTTTATTCATAATCACCCATCTTCAATCATCACCCGCACATGAGATATCAATAGAAACCTTAAAACCTTCAAGAGCAGTGCAGAAAACCAGGATCAATCCAGCAATACCATTCACTGACTTGTGAATATAATGCATATGTTCCCCTTATTTAGAACTTAAAAGTCCTCATTTAAATCACATACACCGAAAAAAGTTGATTATTAAAAAAATACCCAAAACAACTAGAAAATAGGCAACATTTACAAAAATGCCATATAGGAAATACATTTCCTGGGCTTTTAAAAGATATCCTAGGGCAGGCTTAAACTAATGACTAAGTGAAGACTGAGGGATCACACTAGTCACAAAAACTGCTTATGTATCTTTTCAGCTATTAGGATGGGAGTCATTTCATAGGGCTTTAGAAATCTAAATTTAAGCATCTGTCTGTGCAGAAAGACAGGAAAGTCCACTGGGTAATTCATCTCAGCTTAAAGTTTTCTGAAATATGTTTCTTGAAGTCAAAATTCAGATTCTTTGATGATATGCTGTTTTACAAAAAACCCAACCCAACCAAACAACCAACTAAAAACAAACAAAAAATCCCCCACCAACCAACGTTGTAGAGGTTTAGTTTTGTGTTGTTTGTGGTTTTTTTCCACTGTAGGACTTGTCTATTCAGCTTAAACACCTGCAGGATTCTAAAGTGGTAATAGTCACCTTTTAGAGTCACTAGACCATTTACAGTCAATGGAAAGAAACAAGCATTTTCAAAAGTCTGATCTCCTCCTAAAACAAACCATGTAAGAATGCATGGATGTAGGCATTACTGATTTTGGAAGGGTGTTATCTGGTGCTACATATTCCAAAGAGGGTTGGGTTTTTTCCCCCCTGAATTCTTGCACTAAAAGCTTATTCTGGCAAAAACTTCTCTCCTGCAGAAAATGAAAAAAGGAGGTGACCATTTTAAAGAACAAAGTGGAAATGAGAAATCTTAGTTTTAAATAAAGGGATAAATAAAAAAGGAAGGAAAGAAAATGTGTCAACCAGTTAATGTCATTCTTCCTACTGTCTGAAAGGTAGAGAAAAATATTTTTAAAGTTCTGAGAGTAAACTGTATGCTATTTGTTATATTAAATTTCCTTACAATTAATGCAATTTTTATGTCACGTTTTACGCATTTCTTTAGCACAGTAACACTTAGCTTTTTTTCTTTGTGTCAGAAATATTTCACACAAAGCATGCCAACAACATCAGAAATAGATGACTCAGAATTCTAAAGTTTTATGAAATATAAAAAGTCTTAAATTCCTTTCATGAGTCATATTCACTGTATTATTTTTTTCTCATATAGACCATCTAAGTGGGGATATACTGCAAACTCCTATTTGATGCAGTTAAACATTTTTCATTTTATTAGAATTATGAATTTCTATCATTAATGCCTTTAATACAAAATTTTAAAAAACATTGTTAAAGCAGAGAATAAATATCATATACTTCTTGTAAGGCATTTGGGATATTTTTCAATTTATCATAATCCAATTACATATGTGCATGTTCTAGCTGCTCTGGAGATAATATATGACAGATGGAGTTTGAATTTTGTTTCAAATGCTAGTAGAATTTATATATTGGGCTTAACTTGACAAGGATTTCATTACTGTAATGTGTTCATTCCTGCATGGTTTTGTAATGTAAATTTATGTAGAAATGGGAATCATAAAGAGATCAAGTATTAATGCCAAAAAATACAGAATACTTTTGGTAAAATATGAGTCAAAATATATAGAAATGTTAAGTATGAAGGTAATTTTCTATAGTTTAGTGTTCCCATTTCTCTTTATATCTTTTTAAAAATTGAATGTGCAATAAATTACAATTGTAAAAGTTGTTCAAGTCAGGACTTTTACATACAGTCAATTGGATACACATAGTATAAATGTTAGTAAAATACAGTTATGTTTATAAAAGCAATATTAACAGAGCTTCAATCTATGACATATAGTAAAATTTGATTTTTTTTTTACTGTAGTGTTCTTTTACATCCAGGCCTGGGCTATACTGCTGTATAATTGCAAAGAAAACAAAACATTTCTAATGCAAGCTGGTACAGTACAGTGCAATACTGAGGCCTACCAGCAGTTGTGCTCCAGCTCGGGAGAAAAGATACCCCACTAATCATGGAATTATAGAACAGTTTGGGAAGGGACCTTACAGATCAACTATGTCCAATCCCCCTCCCACGGACAGGGACACCTTCTACTAGAGTAGGTTTCTAGGGAACCCAACCAACCTTAAACAATTCCAGGGATGGGGCATCCGCTCCAAAAAGCACATGTCCCCAAGAGGCAAAGATTAGTAGTACAAGCACAGCCTTAGGGAAAAGATAAGGCTCAGCAATCAAGAATTTCTGTGTCTCACAATTTCTTAAAATTCTGTCAAAAGACGAACAGATATCACTCATTTTCTTTTATATAAGAATGAAATTGTTAAGGTTTTCATGCAAAAAAAATAGTGACTTGGACAGAAACCTGTACCCTGCCCTCTGTGAGTCATACTCTTATTTCCTTCTATTATCCCAACTTTTATACTATAGCCTAGTTTCATTAAGAAAAAAAAAAGGCATTTTCTCAAGCTATTCTTACAAAATGTATCAGTGAATAATGAGTTCTTAACATTTTAAGGCCCAAAGTGCTAAAGGCAAATCAGAGATTTTTAACCTCTTAGTTAAAAATCTGAAAGTTATAGTCAAAAAAGTTCTTCCTCTTCAAAGATTCTGTAGCTTTGATCTAGAAGCACTCTTTTTGGAATGAACTGAACTAGGATTTCTCAACTGGTACTTTACCCATCGAACTATTATTTGAGGGGAAAGAAGGGAAAGAGCAGCAGCTTCTTTCCTTAGATCAATGTTTAAAGACTATACTGTTTAATATAAGTGATTAAATTATCATCTCGACCAATATGAAGGAGCACACAGACACAATGGCTTGTCCCAGCCATCCCTGAAAACTCTCAATCAATGGGCTGGGGGATTACCTGTCTTACAGACTTAGTGAGGAAGGATCTCCATGGATCACTTCACATACTGGAGGAGTTAGTTCCCAGGAAATGTGAGACAAATGAGGATGCAGGGAAAGAGTATTCAGAGATTGTACACAGCTTATTATGGGTTGCTTAGGGGCAAAACCAAAGATGGGGAGAGATCAAGGGTTCTGAGAAGGAACAAGTATGGGAAAATAAAAGGATAAAGGGATGAAAAGGGCCAGTCATCTGTAAACAGGGTCTCACCTATATACTCTTCTGGCTGTGTTCTGCATACGACCTGCACAGCCTATCTTCTCATAAAACTCCATCTCTCACTACTATTTAGGGTGAGAGACTGAAGTGCATAATGGCCTCAGTGTCAGCTGCTGATGTGGGGATGATTGGTCACACAGGTCCATCTCTCCATGATGATAACAACTGGAGAGGCTGGAATGCATTGATATTCTGTGATTTTTATTGTGTGACTCATAGTCTGGACTAGCTCAAGAGTCAGGTAAGAGGCCTGGGAGCCAGGTAGTGAAGCACACATAAATCTGGGCTGGGTGCTGGAAAGATCAGAGGGTCTGTGATTTGGCCAGTGGAGGAACTAGGAGGCCATTTGCATGTTTAACTCACTGTGTGAGGCCACTAGAGACCAGAGGATCCAAGACTGCTAGGCAGGAGATGAGTGTCTAAGGGTAGTTGCTGAAAGGATCCCTCATCTATGTGTCTGGAGATATGTGTGGGCAAAGGGCGTCCATTCCAGAAGTAGGAGTTGGGCTGTCAGCTTGGAGGTGGGATAGCATGCTCAAGTTCCAGGAAGAGAGATCAAAGTTCAGTTAGTGGACAAGTTGGGTGTCCAAAGGCTAGTTATTCAAGGGATACTGTGTATACATCTCTCTCTATATATTATATTTATATATATAGCTAGGTAGATATACACTTACATTATGTATTTTCCATTAACATGTTTTCATACTGACCAGTCAGAGAAGTAAACAGGATCAGACAGCTGGTGCAGTTTGTGTCTTCACGAGCACTGTTTTCTGTCTGTTGATATGCTGCATATATATATGTTCCCCATTTGCACTTGGGAATACATGCTCAGCCTTGGTACTGACTGAACCTTGGGACATGATGTTGCTGCTGATTTGACAAGCCCTAACACAAGGCAGTTGCATTCACTTTTTTTTTTAGGACATCTCACTTGCAGTCCATGTGTGTTCAGCAATTTTAAGAATGCTTCTAAAGTGGGCTTTACAGGACAGTTGCATAGAGAGAAGTCTTATTTCTGTATCTGCATTGGCAAATAAGGAAGTTTGAAGTGTCAACAACACCTAGGTGCTTCTGAGACAGACTGAATAGGGGAAACAAGTTTTTATTTAGTTTCTCACCTTCTGGTTTACTTTTTTTTCAGGGTGAGGGGAGGTCAGCCCTTTAGGGAAGATGAACAGAATCCTGAAGACTGGTTGTGATCACAGCAGATATGTCTATCTGGTCAGAAGGGTGTGCAAGTTCTACATTCTGTTAGAGCCCTGTGTATATCAGTGAATATGAGATTACAGTACAAAGTCAACGTAAGAAAAAATGGCTATTCCTTGTGAGGAATATCACCTTTCTCTTGGTTTGACCTTCATTCCACAGAGCAATTGCTTACAATGCTTGATGTTAAGATTCAAATTCCCTCTTTTTTTTCCCTCTAGTAAGCAAGGGTTTAAAGCCTGAACCTCAAGACAACATGCATATACAAAGTTGTATTTCTGAAGAGTGAACAAACTGTTAACAAGTCTGTCATATATCAATGGCTGTGTCTTAGCTAGCCCCTCCTATGCTTCAAAATATGTCTATTGTTTTAAATTAGTTTTGTTATAAACAATCACTCTTGTACCATAGCATAAATGAATGCTAGAGCTCTAAAAGCTTTTTTTTTTCTTTAGAACATACTCTCACCATTATCTTCCTATTTCACAAGCAACATCTGGACTATGCACTGTTTGGTACATATCACTATATTAACATAAATTAGGGTCACTATCTGGCCAAGACATAAAATTAATAATTTATTTGGTAAATTATTTTGAGAAGACTCACTACCTTACCAACAAAAATTTAAATGTTGGTAGAGTAGACTGCATATAGTGCACAGCTCCCAAGGCTACATTTGTGTTTCATCCTACATTTCAGCCTTACTTATGTGAAATTAACCCTTTCTTAGTTCTTTTTAACCTAAAACAATCATAGATTGAATAGTCTGTTAATGCAAATTGCCTGATTTTTGTTCCTGACTTTCAAAAAGAGGCACAATTTGGAAGGAATTAATATTGGTTTTGCCATATTCTACTGTGTTTAATAAAAAAGCCTTTACTCTCCAATCTATACTCACAGAAGATGATGAGGACACACATGGTAAAATATGCAAAAAAAATGTTCAATTTTTTTTGTTCAAAAGTTCAAACTGCAACAAAGTAATCAGAAATATGCCAAAGCATGCAGTTTGCCATATTTTTAGGTATAATTTAGTCTTGTGTAATAAAACCCATCTGCTTTCACACTCTTCTATTATTTGAGTCACCGTCTCTTTTACCAGATCATTTTTATCTGATTCACAGCTTGCAAGTAGTGTTAAGTTAGGACTGTCAAAATGAGGGCCAACTATTACAGCAGACATATTTTCTATCAAGAGAATTCAGAGAAATAAATTACCTAAGAGAACAAAATTTCACCTATATAGTTTAGACAGTGGGGCCTCATTTTCTGATTTCAATTATTTTTAGTTATTACAGTTTTAAGTGTTTTGTGGTAATCAGAAGAAACTAATTAGACATAAAGCTACAAGACATTCATTTTGAAACACTTAATTACATTGTAAATGCTGATATTAACAGATCACATAGCAGTTTGTTTCTTTGCTTCATTAAATGATTGCTGGAGAGTGCTCTAAAAGCAATAACAAATGCCCACTAATATCTTCAGAGTCTGCAGTAGATATAAACAATTAAAGGAAAGACACAAATTATGCACACTTACTTTCAAGCACAAGAGATAGAGTAAGGACCACTACTTACAACATCGCAGAGTGATGTCAGAACCGATTTTTGTCAGTAAGAGCAATAAAATGGTCCCAGATATGGATGAATTAACAGAAATGGGTCTGGCATAATAGCTCAGAACCATTAATCCTCATCATTCAAAACAAAACTATAGAAAACACCAAACAAACAGAAAAAAATGCAAACAGCAGCCAAATACAGCAGGGGAATAGTTCTTTCAATGGAGTTAGTACTGCTTCTAGGACAAATGCAGTCCAATATCTGAAAAGGCACATATTTTAATTTTGTTCTTTTATTTCTAGGCAATTTTCTAGCTTTAAGGTACCACCAATTTGCTTTGGTATTATCTCTGTGGCAAATTACTATCATGCTACTCAGATTTTTCTTCCTTCGACATGAAGATTATAAGAATGAAGTCAAACCAACCAAACAAAAGTAAGTACAGGACTAATTTCAGTCTTCCAAGAAATCATGGGAAACTATTGGAGACTGCAGTTTATTTCAGAGCCACAGTATTTTCTCTGCTTTAAATGCAGTGTGAAAAGTAATTATTACTTTTTTGTATGAGACGAAAGTAGATAGTGTAGACAGTGACAACCTACATAGAATGCTATGAAAAGTTACTATTTGAACACTAATATGAAGCAATTATACTATTTACTTTTCTAAATATAAAGGAAAACTCATCACATATTGACAAAGCTGAATTTTAGCTGTATCAAGGGTATATTAAGTAATCTACACACTGAGGACTCATTTTAATGCTGGCACAGATAATAAGCAGAATGCTTTTGAAGACTGCCATGGAAACTATGAAATGCATTTTGTAAATCCCAATAAAACCTGAATAATTTCTATGGTATAACAAAAAATGCTTGGAAGACTGGGAAATAGGTGTTGTCTTGATGTTTAATTCCCTTCTGAGTTTTGGAATTTTCTCCCAAATCAGGATTTTTCAAGGATTTACTTGTGCAATTTACTAATTTTCCGAAGACTCCACACAAAAATGTATACACCATTTAATAAATAAGTTGTGGCCACCGCTCAGTTCTCAGCCATAATCATCCCTACTTTCCCCAGCATGCTGCTTTCAGGACGTTATCCTCCAGACTGCATCATCTGGCAAGGGTCACAACTTCCAAAGAGGATATTAATATTTAAACTACAGTTGATCTAATGTGAGCATTTAAGTTGTGTCTGGGAAATTTTCTAGTGTGGATACAGCTATCCAATCTAGTCGGTTAATACTTCATGTATCTACATGAATCCTGTATTATAAAACCAGTACTGACAAACAGATGATGGTCAGTAATTATCACATACCTATTGAAATCCAGGATTAGACTGCCCAGTTTCCAATCTCAAATTCATAGAAAAGTGATAAATTTGAATAGCAACTCTACTGTAAATTTTGATACTCTTTATTGCAATACTTAGCCTCATTGAGGCTCTATTTAAAAAAAAAAAATAAAAGCAAAAGGCTTAATACAAAGCTTTTTAAAATCAATCAGAAGACTTTATGTGGTTACAAAGGCTTGTGAATCAAATTTCAAAAGTGTGAAATAGGAATAGCCCAGCACAGTGAAAGTTTTAAGAGCATAATTATTTTAAATCTATTGTCTGTAAAAGCAAATGAATGATTTACTATGCAGAACTCAGACTAGGAGTGGTTGTCAGAAACGAAAATCAATAGTAGAGGAATCACAGAGAGAAATACATTGTATTAAAAATGTGCAACAACCTCCTTGGAGAAAATTTGAAAGTTATGTGAAAATTTTTATGTAAAACATGAGGAAATATCAGAGAAAGCTAGTATCTCCTTTTTCACTTTCACATAAGTTTTTCACTTTCAAATTCTTTGTTTGAGCTGTAGGTAAACCATAGCACAGCTCAGCTTGGAATTCATGATTCATATGGTGCTCAGTGAAATACTTTCTAATCAGCCACTATTGCCTATAGGCACAAAGCCAAAGAAATCATCAGAGTAGAATGTATTTATTTATTAATTTCTATCAGCGAAGCTAATGCCAGGACCTTTAAACCATCTGCTTCACTTAAGGAAAAGGTATGGACAACTGGTGATGTTACTACTGAAAAAAACATTTAGAGGAGAAACATATGTTCCAATAGCAGTTTTCCTCCTGAGTGCAGAAGGAAAAAGGCAAGCAGCATATGAGAGCAAGCTCTATAGTTACTGTTCCACAGTTCTGCATATCCTGAATTGCCTTCCAAGACATAAAGGTTTTCCTTCATGTCTGCTGGTACTCAGAGGGGCAGGGGGGACAGAAAAAGAAACCCACTGTAAGCAACCAAATCATCTCGTGATGTATACACAGTTCAAAGTGAACACACACCTGGGAAACTCATCTGGCAAATAACATTACGGTTTAGTGCAGATACAAATTTTAAACTCAGCTTCTGTCTGTGCTACTTTTACTATTTCCTGGTTTATCCACACTTCAGGAATCTCCATTTAAAGGGATTGTATAAGGCCCAAGGCATAAGTAGAGGGCACGGGTTGTTTGTCAAGACAGACAGAATTGTTTTCTTGTCCCGTTCTGAACTGACTCTTTCTGAAGCACTGTTGGTATCATGTAAGACTTGCATGTGACAGCTTGCCTTGCCAGCATCTCAGCTGCAACTCTTTCCCTTCCTGCCCTATGTGACTAAAAAGACAGGCCACTCTTTCACTTGAGTTTGAGCTGAGGCCTGTCTTTTCACAGGATGCTTGAAACGGCAAACAGAGAGAGAATCTCATATGGAAAGGAAACTGACTGAAAAATTATCTGAAAGAGAGATATGTCTATCACCTTGGCATTGCTCATTAAATGAGGACAAAGAACCAAACCGTCCTGTGACCTTCATATTGCTTTAAGCAAACTCTGACCCTAAAGCATAACAATTGTTACGTAACTCTTGGGAGTTTTTTAACTTCTGTGTCCAGAATAACATGAGGAAGCTGTGCCACCCCATCAGATATGAGGGTTTCGTGCATGAAAAAGGAAATATGTATGGCGACTTTCCCGGTCATGTCATGTGACTACGTGCTGGTACCTGGTGGTACCTGCTGAGGCACTGCTGAAGGTCCACAGAGACCCAAAGAGCCAAATAAAGGTGAATCGCAGAACTACCTAAACAAAAAGCTTCCTAGATTAAAGGGATCTGGAGCTATGTATTGGAAGAAGACTTTTTTTTACATATGTAAAAAATACATTGATAAAAATGACATTTCCACATATATTTATTGTGTTTAGCAGTCATCACAGACACCTTTGATTATAAGTAATGAGTACACAATCAGTCATTGAAACATCATCCTTGTCAAATGAACAGGGTTTGGTCTTCATTAGGCAGGACATTCCTAGCTATACATACATGACATATTAGGGCATATGTTGTGGATTCTTAATATGAAAGAGTATCTTTAAACTTCTCATTTTCTACAGATTATAAATAGTTTGTGTAAATAACACTGCTGATATCTTTTATTTTGGAAAACTAGCCTGAGATAACTGCACGCACTGTTAGGATTTACATATGATATCACGATTGCCTTATCATTTATTGTAATCAGCAGGCATCCTATGAAGTGTCTAGGAGAAAACATGCTTTAGAAAGGATTTCTGAGGGAAAATGTAATCAGAATTCTAGCTGTAACAAGTCTTGTGAAAACTGCTAAGGCATAAAATCGTTTTAATATTAAATCTCTAAATGAAACAAAAATTAATTGGGAAATATAAAGCAAGAAATGTATCTGTAGAAGTGACAGGTGCAAGGCAGAACTGGGCACTGTCTATATCAAAAGAGACAGATGGGAATGTATCTTCTAAGCATTCTACTACAGCTATTGTGAATGCTGGCAGAGTACAACAGGATCACATTCTCCCTACATGGCACCTCCTGTTGAAAGAAACAAAAAAGTAAGAAAGAAAGAAAGAAAGAAAGAAAAGAAAGAAGAAAACCCTTTTCCTAAAACAACACAAATGAATGGTATTCCAGATTCCATAAGCAGACTTCCATTGCCTTTAATGATGCATAATGGGGCCCTCAGTCATAGAAAGACAGCCATATTTCTCTGTTGCACCAAGAATACATTTACACTGAGGAAAGAAATAGCCACCTAAAACTGAGTTTTTGTGCATAATAGCTTTCTATGAAAAAGACATATGACCCAATTTCATTTTGACAGAAACCATGCAGTGAAATGGCCATCTGTGGTAAAATGTTTCCATTAAAATTCATTTGTGCTGTGAGCTTTAATTCTTAATATAACTTGGGACATACAGAATTTAAGCACAAATGCAGTAGCTAGTAAGTCATGCAGAATTTAGCACAAAAGTTGTACTTACAGCTAGAGTCCTTAACTTAAAGAAAGGAATTGACTACCATGACATTTGCTGGAGTTACAACATGACTGAAAGGCAAAATCTTGCTCTCCTTCCAGGCAGAAAAGTGAACAAGTCTAGAAGAAAACAGTTTCTCAGTAGGGTTTTTCAAAGGGTTTGATTTTAAGCAGGCTGACTACTTGCTCTTATAGCAAAACACCATTCTCCATGCTTAGCTTGATGAAGATTTGCATCAAAGTGAGAGAGCAATTCAAGTCCTTGCAGGATGAAATAAGCATGTTGAGCACTCTATACCACTGAAAAATCAGTTAGAACACTGAATAGCCGAAATATTTTGAACCTCAGTAAGTGTAAATTCCTATTAACCCCTGAATTTATTTTAACTCCACAGATTTACAGCCTTTGAAGAAATAGGGGAATATAAATTGTTTCAGTGCAACTTCTTTAAAGAATTCTGTTTAATCATTATTTTTTAACAAAGTGGAAAGATAATCTGGAAAGTTATTAATAAGGCCATGGTTATACAGCTATTTGTGACAATATTCCATTCATTTATAGCATATAAGGTAAATATCCTATCAAAAGTGAGCTAATGGATTTTGTAAATTTCATAATACAGTAAGATCAATAAAAACACTTAAGCTATTCTCAAATGGCTTATAGTCATCTTATAGTTTTTCTCAGAGACTCAAAAACATTAAATCAAATAAAAGGGATTTGAAAATGACATTATTTAAGCATTGAAATAAAATGTGTGCAAAGCCATACTAAGAATATAATCTATTATGAATTTCTTTCTTTCTGATATTCTGATTAAACATGTGAACTGTCCTCTACTGACATTTAAAAATCCTAGTTTTAGAGTCATGTCATGCTTTAAGTAATTCCACTTTGAAATAATTGATTCATGAGCAGTTTATCTGATTTACTTCACTACCAGATAGCTATGAAAGGACAGAAATGTTCTGTATCACAAGCTCTGCTACTGGCTCTTTTACCAAGACTGGATTACCTTATGCATTGGACCTGTAGTGGCTGTCGATAATGACAGTCCTGTAAATTAGTTAAAAAAATGAATCTAACATTTGTCTCTCCATGATCACTGATTTTTAGCCTACAGGAAAAGTATTTCTGGATTTGTGTTAGCTGTTACGGTTCCCTCCTAGGTATCATGAACGTGCACTTTGAACAGTCTCATTTAGTGTGATCAAATACAGGAATGCACGCAAGATCCTCGTTAATGGTTTCCCATTATGATGTAATGAAAACAACAAACAAAAAACAAACAAACAAAAAAGGGAATCTGTCTCATATTCTGCATTTCAGCTTTCAAATTGAAAGAAAACTTAATCTGGCATCAGTTTAAGATAAATATAGGACAAAGTGTTTATGCCCAGAGCTGCCTTTACAGTTATGAAAGTATGGCACTATGTAAATTTTAAATATTATTATATTAAAATTGAGCTCCACAATCACTGCAAATATCATCTTGATCGAGTGTAGGTTGTATGCTGAGCTAACTGTTGTGGGTTTAGGTTTGCTTTTTAGTTTTTCCTTTTAATTCGAAAAGAAGAAGAGCAGCAACTGGGAAGAAAAATATGTCTTGTTGACTCCTCTACCTACAGACTGAGAGCAGTAGAATAAGTAAAAAACTGAGGCCAGAGATGAATGCAAAAGGTACAAATCTGGCAACATATCACTCGATGCTTCCCAAAAAGGGAACCAAGTAATCAGGAGCTGGAGGCAAAGAAAGTAACATAGAAGTTAAACAAAGAGGACCTACCTTGCAAAAATCATGAGACATGAAGGATTCACACTTCACGTGTG
This sequence comes from Pyrocephalus nanus, assembly GCA_038380795.1. Classification (NCBI taxonomy): domain Eukaryota; kingdom Metazoa; phylum Chordata; class Aves; order Passeriformes; family Tyrannidae; genus Pyrocephalus; species Pyrocephalus nanus. The sequence continues at coordinate 74,914,730 of CM076259.1, read as the reverse complement.
AGGTTTGGAAATGTCAGTAACTCTGTCTCAAATCATGCAGAAGAATTTCCACTAAGGGGACGCAGCCAGTAGTGGAGCAGCTAGAGTTCAGTGCAGGGAATGGAGAGACACAGATACCATCTTGTGATACCAGTGACCAGACAATGTAGAAGTTACACATGGGAAGCGGGGTCTGAGCCATCTTGTCAGATTTCCTGCTTGGACATTTGCTGAGGAGGAGCCCTGGATGGCTCCAGGGACCAGGGCATCTGTTGGTACCATTTTGAACAGATTGCCAAGTAGCTTCTCAGGGGGATGGAGGAAAGCTGAGGACTGCCACTCATCCCTACACCATTAATGGGAAGCACACACTTCTGACATCAAAGAACAGAGAAGTAATCTCTGTGAAATGAAGTGTTAAGCACTGCTGTACGCTCTAAGGCATGTCCTCCACTTGAAATTGCTGGAGCAACAACTAATGAGAATAAGCAGTGACAGAAGCCACTGACAAAATTATGATTACTGAATGATAGGTACTTAAGAAAGTATTCTATCGGTTTCAAATCCTTATTTATATGCAAAATAAAGAGTAAAGACTATCTACACATCATATATGCTCATCCTTAAGAAATGGCATGATGTGCTGTCTCAGCAGTTGAACGTTGTAGCTCCTTTTTTTTAATTCCTTATAGAATTTTGACCTATACTTTATCAGATAAGCAAGCTGAGAGAGAGAGAGAATAAAAGAGACCAAAACTGCTTCATTTATGTTATCTTATCTCCTCAACACAGTCCACAGACTTTTAGGCTATATTAAGATTGTGTAACTTAGGAGCACTTCTGATTTTCTCTACTAAGGCATTAACACCAGCCTTACTGCCTCTATCCTTCGAGATGAAAAGTGGTGATATCTGATGTTAACATCAAGATACAGAGGAAGGAAAACCTTTTTACATAAAAAAACTTTTTTTTAAATCATCTGATGATAGAAATCTGTCCTGCCTCTGCCAGCTCCAGCATATAAACGCAGCCATCACCTTAATTTTATTCTGCTTTTAGACACAAGCCTCTGAATTAACACAGATGATACTGCCACTGTTTGTGCACATTAACAGCACACTCGGATTTGGTTTCAGTGGCATACATTTGTGCTTACAGGCTTCGCCATGCCAATACTCTAGTAAGGTATATTCAGAAATTGCATTGAACATATATTTACTTAAACAACCTACATACTTCTTCCACATATCCTACTGGAAACTACATTTTCAATATCAGTAGAGAACAGTTTCCATATTTCATTGAGAGTTTCCAAATTTAATCTTTCTGATCTGTGGATTTTGTTCAGAGATCTGCCAAGCAACCATACATTAGGATTTTATTTTCATATATTGCAGCTCATTTTAAACTTCAAATAATTCCTATTATTAAAAGACTGTCTCTGATTATACTTGTTCCTTAGGGTTCTTCAAGGTTGTAAAGTATATCTCAATAAAATTCATATAATCATGTTGCTCATGATTAAGAAGACCAGTAAGTCTAATTCTTAAGAAATCTAAAATGATTCAGTTTCATAATTTTTCCTGTACCAAACTAAGTAGATTTTTCTTTTCAAATTATTATTATTTTACTACCAGTATCTTCAAAAACATGGAGGAGCAGATCTAGTCTGTTAATTCAGTTTAAGCAGAAAATCGCCTTGTGGGACAGATAGCACTCCTCTGAATTTTAATTGGTTTAGTCTGCTGTACTACCAGAAGACTAACACCATTAAACAGATACTTTGAAGAGGCATCAATCAGCCAGTGCTCCAAGTGAGCAGGAGCTGAGCTTTGGAATCTTTTACCAGCAGGATCACAGTTTCTGTGCTTCTCAATGAAAGGAGTGTTCTTACTGCTTTTCTAGAACAAAATTGTAGGAATAAAATATAGAATACAAAATGGAAACCAAAATCCATTCCAGTTGGTGGAACAGGAGGAGAAAAAGCCAGCAGATTATTCAGTGATGTTCTCTCTCTTACCTATTTTTGTTCTGAATAATGTAATCATATTCTGCATTACCATATTCACTTTACATTTTCCCATTTGACTGATTTTCAAATGGAATCACTGTCACATAAGGGCCCTAGATAGAATTACTACGTCTTTTCTGCTAGCTACTGCATTACATTTATAATACAAAATCTGGTGTTCGTTTTTTTGTCCTTTTTACAGCAGTATTTTAGCTTGTCTCTGACCAATGTCATCCCTATTCCTAATTGCACACAAAACTTTGCACACACTTGAGGACTGATTTTCATTATTTAACAGTAGTTAAATTTCTTAAGTGTTCATAACTTACAAGGTAGCTGCACAGCATGCTATATATGAGAATATGCATGTAGGAATATAATAACACTCTTTTAGGTCTTCATGTTGTACTACAAATCTAAACCCCTGTGACATCTTTGCTGCATTAGTCTTGATTCTGAACCAGAATATTACCACAGTTTTGAAGAAATTCCTCTTATTTCATGAACAGTTGAAATAGTTGAATTTAGAATGGCATTTATAAAGTAACCAGCAGCTTTTACAATCATTTGGCTTATTCTGCTTTGTTAGCAAAACAGAAAACTGCAAGGATTAAATATCAGCATGTCAAAACTTTCAGACACCAAACCATGAAGCAATCAGAAAAGCTGTAAAAAGAAAGCTTGCTAGATTAAATAATTCTAATGCATGCTTCCAAGTTTTTCTGTATAGTATAAACCCGCAGTAAGCACTACAGTCTGTCTGTGTAGCAGTGATTCTCACATCAGAGGGAAATTCAAGAGCATTGAACTGATAGGTTCTTTTTCCCACACATAAGGAAACCAATAACCTTCATGCCCTACACTCCTGCACTAAGACCCTAACCAAGCCTCCTCTTTACAGTCCCCAACCAGGAGCTTTACACCATGTCACCAGCTTTTCTTTCCACTCCTTCAAACTGTTACCTGCTCCATCCATTTAACTTCCTGCCTTCATCTTTGTCACTGATAGCTGTAATCATCTCAGAAGGTATGTAATCCCACAGCCAGAAGTCATCACCTCCAGACAGCCAGTTATTGCTCTGAGATTGCTGAGTGTCAGAGATTTAGATTTAAGACCTCCACAGAGGCAATTGTTAATCACTGATCTGTCTATTATCAAAGAGATACAGCCTGCAACTAAGGTGAGCTTCTCCACATAGGCGATGGGATCACACGGATATGTCTCCTGTAATAACATTTAAGGCTAAAATGTGCTTGGAAGTTTTTAGGGTGGCTGAAGCATTAGCTTTTATAAAAGATTTCTAAATCAATGGTGCCATATGTTTCTCTCAGTTCCCAGAATTTTGTAATCTAATCAGGATACTGTTCCTGAGAATCATGTCTGGAGCAGATTAGTCCAATCCAGATTACTGAAAATAATAGTTTGTAAGTGTTTTTTCAGGGAAATATATTTGCATATTTCAATTTTTCCCCAAAGACTGGAGAGCTCGAATTTTGTTGTCCAGAAAGAAAAAAATTAGATTGTGCTGTTTCATTGCTTATCTGCCAGGAAACCCCTAATATTTTTAAAAAGCATTAGAGAATCTCAGACAAATTTGATAGAGGGAGTATTTCTGTATGCATCTTTGGGAATCAACGACTGACAGCCATTTCAAAAAAGAAGAAGGGAAAGTTTAGTTGTGTTTGGCCATGATCAACCAATTAGCTGGGGAATCAGCAACCTTCCAGCACAGATGTTAGGGGAAGGAAGTGGGAGTGTTGAGAGAAAACATCTGAATTATATTCTAGTAACAGGCCTATGATGGTCTTTGGTTAGAATTGTGATTATATTATTGATTAAAAGACTAAATAAGAAATAATAAAAAACTCCAGCCAATCTAGGGAACTAGTGCATTTTGTTCTTTCCGTACCTATAATTTCGAATTAGAAAGTAGAGTTTGCTTTTCTTTTTCCATTAAATTTAGTATTTAATAACTGTGAAACATCTAGAATTTGAGAAGTGAAAGTAAGAATACTGTTTGAGAATGGGCAGATTTGATTTTAGAAATCTGGACATATTACAAGGTTTTCTTAAAAAATCTCATTATTCAAAAAACTGTCAGTCTAGCAGGAAGAGGAATAAAAAATACATTGAGAACCTAAAATTTAAGTACAAAGGTTGGGTTTTTTTAAATTAATAATATGGCTTGGTAGTGAAAAAAACATTTTGTCTTGAATGAAATACAAAACCACTCCGACTAGAAAAGTTTTATAGAGCTTTATTGGGCATTGATGCCACCTACTGGAAACCAATGAAGGCAGAAAACCAAAATCTGAGCAGCGCTCAAATACCCAGAAGAAAATCAGTGAATTGCTGTCACACATAATCTCTAAACACTTAAGCCTGGGCTCAACATGTGGGCAAGCTCACTGACAAAATAAGATCATGATACTGTCCAGGTTAGTAACGAAAGAGAGTGCTTGCAATTACATATACCAAAACAAAGAAATCTGTCCATTCCCAAATTTGAACTGTAAACTAAAACCCAGAAATTATCATCTGTGCTCACAGAATTCTGAAGTGTTAAGAGGTTTGTTTTGTACAAGGGACAATCACTAATAATATGTGACCATAGCCTTAGGACAAAGATATATTCTTTGGTAAGAGCAAAAATAGGCCTTCCAATCACATTTGAATCCATAACAATGTCTTTCTAACTTAAAAAATCATGGAGCTGCAGACTGTAAAATGAAGTCACTATATTACATCAAAACCAGAATAAGTAGGGTGCCTAGTCTGTCCCTAAACACAAATTACATCAAAATAGAAATTGCCTTGCATATTATTTATTGATTTGAATGGGAGTTAGTATAGCCACCTCACAATCTATGTTCTAAAGCAAAAAGTTTAATATTTCCACAATTAATGCCTTTTGTTCTCTTTCCCTCTTGCAGATAAGTTTTACTCACACACACAAAGCATTCTGGGTATATATAATTTTTGCCAGTTCAAAGGTTTTGGGAAGAAACTCCAGCCATCCTCACACTTTAATATATTATTATCCTAATATTATAGCCCAGTGAAGAATGCCATTCACAACCTACCTAAAAACATGAGAACAATTTGTAACGGCAAACAGAAGTGTGAAAGTACAAATTACAATGGAACAAAATGATCATAGAATCACAGAATAATAGAATTTGATGAGTTGGAAGGGACCATCAGGATTGTTGAGTCCAACTCCTGGCCCTGCCCAGGATGACGCCAAGAGTCACACCATGTGCCTGAGAGTTTAGTCGAAACACTTCTTGAACTCTGACAGGCTTGATGCTGTGACCACTTCCCTGTGGAGCCTGTTCCAGTGCCCAACCACCCTCTGGCTTAAAAACTTTTTCCTAATATCCAACCTAAACCTCCCCTGACTCAGCTTCATGCCATTTCTCCAAATCTTGTTGATGGTCATGAGAGTGAAGAGATCAGTGCCTGCCTCTCCACTTCCCCTCATGAGGATTTTGAATGAGGTCTCCCCTCAGTCCCCTCTTCTCCAGACTGAAAAAATAGTGATTGCCCTCCTCTCTAATTTGTTGATGCCTCTCTGCAGGGCCTTTTCTGCTCTTGAGGGAGTCCATAGCTCCTCCCAGTCTAGCGTCATCAGCAAGCTTACTCAGTATTCCTTTGAGTCCAATGTCCAAGTAATTTATGAAGTTGTTGAAGAAAACTGGGCCGAGAATGGAGCCCTGCAGAGCCCCACTAGTGACAGGACACCAGCCTGCTGTTACCACACTCACTAAAACTCTTTGTGCCCAACCTCTGAGCTAGTTGCTCACCCATTGCCTAACAGGGTTATCCAGCTGTATGATTTTTCCAGATTTTTTCCAGAAAGTTGCTGTGAGAGACAGTATCAAAAGCTTTGTTGAAGTCCAAAAAAATTACATCTACTGGCTTTCCTAGATCAGCTAGGTGGGTTACCCTGCAATAGAAGGAAATCAGGTTTGAAAAGCAGGACTTTTTGCTCTCTAGAAGCCATGCTGATCTAGGATATTTTTAAAGAAAATCAATTTTAAGTAAATTCTTTTTCTAAAATAATGTTTTCTGGTTTTGTATATTGCAGTCTTTTTAACAAAAATAAACCTCAGAGGTGAGGCTTTGTTCTTAGGATCTCAACTGCTCTAGTCTCCTCAAACTGCTACAGATAACATACAAATGTAATACTCTAGACAGAAATAGAAATGGCAGAAACAAGAAAGGGCTTAGATAGTGTAAACTTGCTATAATACCTAAACAGAATTATGAAATTATAAAAAGGAAATGGAGTAAAATATGACAAGAATAAATCCTGTATCCAATGTTAAATCAATATAGAATTAAAATTGTTTTAATATTGCACTAGAACTCAAAATTATGTTCACTGTATGTCAATTCCTTATCAACCTCATCCAGAGGATTTTTGTCAGACAAGATTTAATTAATTTGATACAATATATATTTCAAGAAAAAAAACCTATTCCAAAGAGAACTCTTGTTTCCTTAGTCTCATAAAATGTCTTCATTTTTGCAGTGCCATTGGCAAAGGTAGCAGTAAAATGCAGGGGTAAGATTTTAAAATTGATAGTATCCTGCTAAGCTATAAGCACATTCTAATGGATATTGCATAGGGACAAAAAGCCCTGTGAAAAGCGTCACAAGACAGATATATGCAGAACCAAAAATATAAAACCCAGTAAATCTGGTCCTAAAACTATGGAGAATATACTTTACAATTACTAACTGACCTCATAGATGCAGTGACAGTGCATATTTGTCAGCATAAGAGATGATGTATTCAGTTTCCATAATCTTAGCATATTTATGGCAACATCAAAACAGCTTTAAAGCAGTGAAGAGTGAAAGTCCTTTTATCTCTAATGCTACATGTTCTGCATCAGTCCTCACTGGTCTCAGAAAGAATTCTAGAAACAAGTACAGCAAATCAAGCCCCATGTCTCCTTATAATGTTTTCAAGGAGTAGCACAGGTCTGACAAAGTACAGGCACAACTGAACATAGATGATGTTTTGAGGCAAGTAAGATCTCTGCAGTTAGGAAATACAAGCAGACAAATAGATCTGCAAAAGGAAAGGGACAGGAAATTAAAGCAAATAAAAATATGAACTGGAAGAAAAATAGACAACTTGTTGCCCTCAAGCCTCAGACACTATGCTCAAAACTTAGACTTCCCCCATCACAAAGCACTTTCATATCCTTGAATTATTTTATAAACCATATGTATGACTTATCACCAAACTCATAACTTAGCTACTGGGACAAAATCACTGCTAAAATAATTTTTAAAATTAAGTTATTCAGATTTCAATGGGGAACTTAAAAATTAAACTCTGTGATACTTAATGAGATGATAACTACACTGTTTAGGTAGAATGTGGACTGAGGTTCCAGACTTCTCTGAGATGAGCAGAGCACAGACAGGAAGGCGAACAGGTGCATCCCATGAAAGGATTTGTTTTTATTGCAGTAAAGAATGAGAAAAAAAAAAATGACGTTGAAAATTAACTTTGGTTGTTTTCCACTACAGAGTAGATTACTGAGATTTCAGCTTCAGTAGGTTATTAAAAGCTCTATATTTGCCATAGGAAATATTTTGCCTGATTTCTCCTTTTCAATCCCCAACAACATCCACAGATGCTTTTGTCACACAGCCTCGGTTTGGTGTTACTCGTACAATGTTTTCCCTGAGCTACAACGTTCTGACAGTTAGCATGCAATTTCTAAGTCTTGTCTGCTGTCACTCTTTAATGCTCCTACTCCCAAGAACCAGACATATGTTCAGTTATATTTAGAGCATAATTCAACAAAATATTAAAGTGCGTGTTTAACTCTATTGTTATGAGTTATGTACTTAAATAACTTAGAATATATGTGTGTTTTAAAGTATTTCTCAGGTTTTATACAGACAGTATTCTTCATCTTTTATGTGCAATACATGATTTATACAAAAATGTATTTGTCAGATCTTGTCCTTTCAGTTAGCACTCTTGGGAAGTGTGAAGAGTAAACACTAGCTGCCATTCTGTGAAATCACAGCCAAAAACTGGATTTTTTTAATCTCAGAGAAGTCAACACACAAACACAGAATCATGAAGAGCCATAAAACAAAGGGATGCATAAACTAATTAAGATTCAGTCCTGACAACTATTAATTGTATTTTACTTTCACCTATGGGCACCGTGACTTCATTTTCATTTTGATACATATAGCAAGGAAGGAAGGAAAAAGGTGTCTCTGGTCTCATAATCTTAACAGTTTAAAGAGGTAGCTATAAGAAATAATTGGAAACATTTGTGAATTCATGGAAAACAGTATTTTTCTCACAAGGCTCTTCTGATTTTAGTAGAAATGGAGCTCTAGAAAAGACATAAAGGACCAAATTCAGTAAAGGTCTCTATGCCTCCAGCACAATCAATATCAATTTGGGTAATTGGGCTCTGTGTAGTGCTCATGATAATAATGATATGTCTTTGATATTAATCATGGAGAGGCCCACTGGCAGAAGGTGCATCTCACAGGGGAAATGTGAAAAACAGGAGTGTGAAATACTATCATTTTTTCCCAGAGTTTAAAGATTCAATCGCCACAAATCAGAGCCATTCTTTTGGATAAGCAACCAAGCAACCCACCCACTCCTAGGCCATGACTGTGATATCACATCCTATGTGTATGATGCACTTCATTTTTTCTGTTAGAACTGCTTTTACTGCTTAGTAAAGAATTTAAGGAGCAGGGTGAGATGGTCGATATGTGCCACTGTGTACTTGCTACAAGGTCTGTGTTTTTATGCAGTGATGTTTAAAACAAGGATTAATTGTTCCTGAAATAAAATGCTAAGTTTATGTTATGGTCCTAATGAACTGCCCCGTCTTAGATTTGACACCTATTTGACAGCCCAATTCATAAATGTAGGAGAGAAATTCATCTTTATTTTGTTTACTGCTTTTGATATTAAGCTAAACTTCGTCTAGTGAAAGGTGTCCCTGCCCATGCCAAGGGGGTTGAACTAGATGATCTTTAAGGTCCCTTCCAACCCAAGCTGTTCTATGATTCTGTGATATCACCACAGTCATTATTATCACTGTCTTATGAATTAAAGACTCAGTTGTCCCACTAACCATAAAACTATGGTAAAACCTTGTTTGTCGTCGACATATGTCCACCTTCCCACACTTCCACTACTTATTTTCATTGAAATAAAACAAGATCTCATCTCCACCCTATCCTTAGAAAAACCCTACAGCAATTCAGTTTTCTGGCAATTCCTAATTCAATAACAGTAATGACAGCTTCTCCCTACATCCATATTTCCTGCTTGTCATAATTTAGCAGACTTTCGCCACAAAATACTCACTAAAATCCTCTCAGTTTCCCCCAGCAGTACTTCCTCTGCATTCAGTAGTACTAGATCCATCCCTCCCTTTTGGTGCATGGATAAATTAATTCCAAATCCCTGAAGTGCCCTTCAATGTATGTAGATGTAGAGTGACATATATTCCTTCGTTACATGTGTCTAAAGAATGCTACAAGGTCCAGAAAGTTATCAGGAGCATTGGTAGACATAACATCATTGCACAGGCTCTAGTTTCTTAGGAGGCTAAAACTATGTTCATATCTGATTAGCAAATCCATGTTACTGGAGATATCAAAATTTGGATATCCACATTTCTCTAAGCAAAACCTATTTTGTGTTGTAAAACTACACTGGGCCACTGGACTCATTGTACAAATTGACTTACTGAAAATATTTTGCTGCAGTGCTGCTGGGAAGGTGTTTATCATGTTAGTTTGAATTAGATCAATGATGGGCACATAACTATCCTGTAATAAGAAATGTCTTTTTTTTTTTTTGCCTTTTTTTTTTTTTTTTTTTTTTATTCCAACAACAATCTGTTGTATGGAACAATATTTATGTACATAAAGGCATGTTGGTAATGCACATGCAGTTTCCATACTGTAGGGATGCATGCTACAGGCAATTCAGGTTTAAAGCAAAAAGAATAACAGATTGGCTCTGTCTTGAATCCAAAGTGGTACTCAGACATGTTAGTCCAGTTGGTAACACTGCCTGCTGTTCAGGTTCATCTTGCAATGTGGTTTCATGGAATTTTAAACCACATCTTTCCCTCATTTGAATAGGCAATTTCCTTATCTGAAAATAAATTACTCCTGGAGGTATTTTGGTGAGAGAAAAAAAGTTTCCAAGCATTTCTCATACATAAAATATATCAAGTCCATGTGAAATGCCTCAAACAGAACACTCAGCTTGTAGCAGAGGCTTTCAATTTTACCTTTTATTCTCTGTAATAGTTACAAGCCATTTTTCCCTTCTTTTCAGTATTTGAATGGCATATTTCATTTCACACATCCATTGCTTTCTGTCCAGCACTGTAATTCAGCTAAAGAAAAAAGCTCAGTATTTGAAAATGTCAGCTCCCCAAAAGATATTTGGAAGTCTGCGAATGTTAACCTTTCTAACATTTGCTTAAAGCCATCTGAAATTAATTTTCCTCTCTGCCTTCCCATATCTGAATAAGGAGAAAGAACTACTCTAAGATGCCTATTTAAGTAGAAACTGATACAAAGTGTATGATCTCTTTGGGGAAAACAGGACTCCTAATATATGTAAATAACTCCCATTCACATTACCATAACTGCAGAGGAAAAGACTTTCTCCCTAGATTTTTATTCAGTAAATTAAATTCATGCTCGCCCCTCTCAGCTCCTCTTACTTATTCTCACAAAAAGTATTTTTTCTGATATTTTGTGCACACCTTTCTCATCAGTTCACTGTACATAAAGTTAAATAAATAGAGATATATAAATAGCTTCAAACAATCTTAGAATATTTGTTTTATCTGTTGATTATCAATTCATCAAGTCAAGATTACTGACAAAGACATAACTCTTGAGGAAAGCTTTGAGTTTATTCATTTCAAACAAGACTTTACCACTTAATCACAAAGCACAACTGAACAACAGAGTAAAATGCCTCAGTTTTTTGGATCGTCATTAACATGAATGTGACACAGTCTATTATATATTTGATTGCATCCTCTCAATACAAAGTAAAATGAAAATGCAGAACTTATTAAAAATAGCTTTTTTTTTTACTTTTTTTTCTTCCTTCTGTGGTCTTGAGAAAAGAAAAAATCCCACTTCCTCCTGCTGATGTATAATCATAGCCTCCTGCAAAAAACCTGCTCTGGGCCACATAAATGGAAAATGACCACGGCAATCAGAGCCAATATTAGAAAATGCGAGGTCACAACAAGACTTTCCTTTTGAAATACTTAGCATCCCCTTTTCCTTTCATAATCACATGTGAGCTCCATCTAGAATCCACATAATGCATTATTCATCCACAGCATTATCTTCCCAAAACATGCTACAGCTTGATGTCCACTGCCCTACCATACATCCACCTCCTTAACCCATGACAGATATATCCCAAGCCTACCCCAAGAGCAGAGTTTCCCTTTTGCACAGCAGACCTCTCTATCAGGAATTCCCTCTATTCTTGACAGGAGATGTGGCACAAGGGACATCTATACCTTAGGGTCTTCTCCTATGCTACTATTCTGAGATGAAAAGCATCAATTACAAGGCTTTAAATTAGAAATAGAAGCATTCAAGGTACTTTACTAGGAGCCAATACACACTCTTCAGCATAAACATCCACTTTCTAAGAACACCTGACTACTGAGAAAACATTTTCTGCTGTTCCAATCTGTCACGTGTAGATTCCTTATTGACACCTTCTGAGGTGATTGAATCAATATGCACCTGCTGGCAGTCAAAGTAAAAAAAAAAAAATTGTTCTTCCTTACTTCAGAATAACTGGGTTTGCATTAATCACATCCACAGTATCAGGCAGGCCGGACGTCCAAGCTGAACTCCTCAACTCTCAGTAGGCAGAAGGGTACTCATGGACATGATCTACTACCAGATTCAAGATATCTTGTCTCCTTCAACTCTGAGGTCTTCCAGCAGAGACTTGTCTGCTTCCATTTTCCTCAAAAATCATCAGTCTCTGTGTTACTAGCGTGCCTGTGTACACTGTTACCATTACTCTCCTGCTGTTTTGAGCCGTACACCCATACTTGCGATTTTCAGCCGACACTGTGAAGCTAAGGATGGATCATAGAATCACAGAATTAACTGGGTTGGAAGAGACCTTCGAGATCATCAAGTCCAACCCTTGTTCCTCCTGTACCCCCTTGTTTTCAAGGTTTTTTTCCCAGGGTATGCTCTGGACTGGTCTTCTGAACAGGCCAAAATCTGCCCTCCGGAAGTCTAGTTTGGAGGTTTTATTAGTGGTCTTCCTTGTATCCCTGAGTATTGCAAACTCTATTATTTCATGGTCACTGTGGCCCAGACGGTCTCCAACTGCTACATCTCCCACCAGCCCCTCTATGTTTGTAAACAACAGGTCTAGTGGGGCCCCATCCCTGGTAGGTTCATTTACCAGCTGGAGCAGGAAATTATCCTCTATACACTCCAGGAATCTCTTAGACTGCCTCTTCTTTGCCGTGTTGAGCTCCCAGCACACATCCGGCAGGTTGAAGTCCCCCACAAGAACAAGGGCTGGTGATTTTGAGACATCTGTCAGATGCTTGTAGAATAATTCATCCCCTTCCTCATTCTGGTTGGGTGGTCTATAACAGACTCCCATTAGGATGTCAGCCTTGTCGGCTTTCCCCCTGATTCTGATCCACAGGCACTCAACCTTATCATTGGTGACTCTCTAACATATAGAGCCACCCCTCCACCTCTCCTACCCTGCCTATCCTTTCTGAAGACCTTGTAGCCATCCATGGCAGCACTCCAGTCATGCGAGTCATCCCACCATGTGTCTGTGATGGCAACTACATCATAACTTTCCTGCTGCACGATGGCTTCCAGCTCCTCCTGTTTGTTGCCCATGCTGTGTGCATTAGTGTACGTGCACTTCAGCTGAGCTGCTGATTTTACTCTTAACTCGGGCTTTTCATCCCTAGGCTTCTCTTTGGAGAGCCTGGATTCAACCCCTTCCCCCTTCAAACCTAGTTTAAAGCCCTCCTGATGAGCTCTGCTAACTTATGGGCTATAGTCCTTTTGCCCCTCCTAGATACATAAAGCTCATCTGATTTAAGAAGACTGGGTTCTGCGGAGTTTGCCCCATGGTCAAAAAACCCCAAATATTGACGGTGGCACCAATCCTTTAGCCACCTATTGATAAGGCAGGCTTTCCTACAAATACTAGGCAAATACTACCTGTGCGCCTGTCCCATGAACTGATCTACCCAGTGCCTTGAAATCCTTTTTGATTGCCCTGGCACTTCTTCTATTAATATCATCACTGCCAGCCTGGATTACCAAGAGTGGATAGTAATCTGATATTCGAATTAGCTCAGGAAGTCTCTTACTAATGTCCCTCACCCTGGCTCCAGGAAGGTAGCAAACCTCCCTGTGGGATGGCTCTGGTTGACATATAGGGCCCTCAGTTCCCCTCAAAAGGGAGTCATCTACCACAACTACCCTTCTTTTTTTTCTTATAGCTGTAGTTGTAACCTGTCTGGTAGACAGGGTACAACCTGCAGACAGATTTTCCTCTTGCCTGACCTCTACTTGACTTTCCGAGTCTAGGGCCTCATATCTGTTGTTCAAGGCACTGGGGAGGTGATGGGGGTCGAGAGGGTGTTCTTTTACCTCTCCGAACAGGGACCTGTTTCTATTCCCCCCCATCCACTCGGTTTGCTCCATCTGCCTGACAGCAGGAGGGGCAGTATGTCACTGTCTCCTGCTGGACTTCCTTGGGGGTCTAAAGGGTGTGACTCCACCAGTCTATTTCCCTTTCACTTTCCCTAATGTTTCTCAGCCTCTCTACTTCTTCCTTGAGCTCTGCTGCCATGCAGAGCAAATCATTGACCTGCTCACATCGCACACAGGTGCCTCTCACAATGTCCTCTGACACTGCTGCCGGGGTCAAAAAGTCTGCACAGCCAGAGACCTGAATGGCTGCATCCTTCTTGGAGGGTTCTGTCTGTGTCAAGACACTCCTAGTAGTAACAGTAGTGATGGCTTTCATTTTTTTAGCAACCATTACTGGCTTTAGTTGAAATATGGGGAAAACAAAACAAAAACTAAACCAAACCTAAACAAAAAAACCACACCACACCTAGGAGATGGCTGTGCCCTGCCTGTTCGAACTGCCGTGCAAACTGCCGAGTGATGTGAGGTTACTCAAATCCCCTCCCATGTGCAATGTAATCTAGGGCCTCCCCTCCAGCCCTCCAAACCCCTCAAGGGGAAAAAGTGAATAGCATTTTAACCTCCTTGCTGCTCCCTGAGGTTGGCTTATTTGATTTGACAAATGTTGGTCAAATGGCAACATGCCAGATACGAAAATGCTCATGGCAGGTGACCAGTACTTCCCTGTTGCTGGTCACTTCTTTCACCTATGTACCTATGTAGCCGTGAACCCCTGAGGGCTTATGCCTTCCAAGAAGACTGCCCATCCATGCAGAGAACCATAACTGTGGGGAGAGAAAGAGATGAGTCACACAATTTTCCAGAGAAGGAAAGACAGCACAGCACATAGTATTCAAATGCAAACTGGTTGCCAATGAACCATTCTAAAAGGCTAGTGCAGCTTAAAACGAAGGCACTAATTAATCTGTCATTGACAGGATCAGCCAGTCTGACTGAGAAAAAAATGAAGAAGGGGAGGGAGGGGGGAAAAAGGCACCTACCTGCAGCAGACACGTGATACATCAGCCTGACTGCCAAAATAAGGTGAGTGACAGTATCTACACATCTGTCTTGCTCCTCTCTCTTCTGTGATACTTCACTTATATCCCAGTTGTTTACAGGCTTTGATAGGGCTTTGGCAATGATTTTACAGTCAAAGGCCTGACAAAGGTTGATATAGCATATATACTTAGTTATACCAGAGAGCAATTTTTAAGAGGTTTGTTGTTTTTTTCTGCAGCCATCAATTTCTATAGATTGGAATAGCTTGTCCCTTGGACAGTGGCCTTCAGAGCTGAGCTTCCCAGATGCCAGGAAACAGCAGGAATGAATGAAGCCTGGGGAAGCAGGAGAAGCCATCCTATAGAAACCAATGCCTCGACCCTCTCCAGACCTCAATACCTGCTCCGTGCCAGTGCACAGTTGAGCAAAATGGCTTGAGCCTCACATCAAAAAGTAAAGCAGAAAGTGATTCAACTTAGATAATTATTCTCAAACCTATTGACGTTTAACCTGAAAATCTACAGAAAAGATTGGTGGATAGGCCCCAACTTCAGATAAGTTTGACCTCACAAAGCCACTGAACTGTAAATCTGTTTCTGGTCATTTGCACAGTAAATTGTGTTTAATCATTGCCAGAGTTGATTTGACATGATATTTTCAAAACTGAATTATTTCATTTTTTACTCTAAAACCAGACCAATTCTAATCTCAAATATGCAAAAGCCTGTGATTGTGCCGGTGATTATGATCACAGAGCCTACATATTGCACTCTCCTCTGCTTTATGCAATTAGCATTTATCACCCGTTTCTCAGAGAAATTACATCCTCAAAGAAGAAGGTTCTCTTCACCAAGATCCTGTATGTAACCTGTATGTATGAATTTAGTAAAAACCTTAAACAGTAACAGTATAGAAAAATCCATTCTGTCAAAGTCTCCAAAGTTGTAGATAGCACAGAAGTGATAAATCATTTCCTTTTCTCTTTATAAAGGTGACAAGACTTCTGCACTGGAACCTAAACAGTATTAATAGATGTATTTTTTGCTTGTTTGCATCTAGTGTCTGTAAATATATTTAGTCAAAAGTTACATAAAATACACTATTTCAATATAGTCCCTACAGATATGCCATCATCAGTCACGTTTGCTTGAAACAAAGTTACTGGCCATTCTATGAAATGAAAACACTGAAGTTTTAAAACAGATCTTTAAAGGATTGTTATCTGCTCTTTATAGATAGTGATACTATTTATATTCCAATGTTATGATTACTGAACATTTAAAACTAAATTTAGATGGGACAGTTTTGTTCTATATTGAGTAGCTTCAAGGTTTATGGCTGTTTTTATTCAGCACAGAATGAAATCTACAGGTTCAGTTGTATATGTGACATCAAGTTGGGTTTTTTTTTATAACTAGTATGAGAATAATTGATTTTGATTGATGTTGCCTTGTTTTCATCTGCTTTTCAAATACATGGTGATAAAAAGAAACAATTAATTTTTATAGGAGTGACAGAAACACGAATTTCTCTGATTGCAACTTTACAGTGACACATGGTAAACTTGAAATTCCCTTCAGGTCATATTGAGACCAAACACAAAGTGTGGCAAAACTGACTTAAATGGAAGAAAGTAAACTAATACAAAGGAATTTAGAACTGACAAACAAAACCACTTTTCTCCTGTATCATTATAATAATTATTGTTGGTTTATTATTCAAACGCAGGTGTTGATGACTATTCACCTAATTTTTTCCATTCCTAGTTTTTGAAATCTTATGGCAGCATTTCTCAGCCTGTAAGGGGGAGCAGCATCAGGGAGGTGCCCTGTTCACAGTGCACCCCACTGCCCTGCTCCCTGCTGGGGTGGTGCAACAGCTGTGGCTGCAGACCCTGCCCTGACACCCCATGGGGGACCCTGCCACTCCTGGCAGCCCAGTCAATGTGAGCAGCTTGCCCATGCTGGCAGAAACCTTGGTTTTGATGGGTGGAGATGAGAGTCTAACCAGCTGACCTTACTCTCCCCACAGACCTGTCAGAATTAGCTTCAGAACAAGGGAAACAGGACAGCACACAGGCAGGGTCATAGTGCTGCTCTGACAGCCTTTCTACTTTCTCTTTCCTCCAAGACTGAAAATAAGAAAGGTGTAAGATACATCTGAGCTCAAGGTTTGCTCCTATGAAAGAAATAACAGCTAAAAAGTCTTGGTCCCACACCGACCCTCCCTCTCAGCTTTCAGCCATGTGTTCTACCTGTTTGTTGATTTTGCAGCTTACTGTGTCCCTACACAAATTGATTTCATTGTCTGTTCTGTAAAATTTAAGAGGAAAGAGGATAAAATTAATATAGACCCTGCAGACGTTCGCACTGATGCCAGTATCACAAACACTGCAATTATCACCATCTTGGATTATTACTAAAAAATTACACTTTGGCTGCAACAAATCTATGACTTTCCCACTTTTTCTTTGCCCTCACAGAGCTTGTGAAACCAGAAAGGGAACTGAATTTGAAAATTAACTACTGCTAAAAGAAATCCTCTATATATATCATGTTTGACTTGTGTTAGTTGCCTGACCCAGTTCACCACATGGTCAGGTTAATATGCCTGTAGGTGCAAAGCATCCAGCTGTGCAGGGCAGGGGAGAAGAAAAATTGTTTCTTTCAGAAGCTGTCTCAGTTGATATCAGCTTGAAAATATGACAGCCCAATGAAAGGTGGCGTAAGAGTAGTAGTAGGCATAAATTTTTAAATAATAATTAGTTATGATACATATTCAAGATGTATAGGAAAATGTGGTTAGGTATCAGTACCTCTTGCAAGCCTAAGGAATAGCCAAATATAAGTTTCAAGTGTTAAAATCTGTTCAGTCTATTAAAAATTATATGATATTTAATCACCCTGCAGTCACAGTGATAGTAATAATCTCAAAGGTGTTCCTTATTTTGTTAAGTATGTAATAGACATTGTTATGGGCATTGGAAAAACTCTAAGCTCTACTGACAAGATATTTGTAAGAATGGGGGAAACCAAACAGCCCTTTATCCTCAGTTGACTGCCCTTGCTTGGGTTTTTTGAACACTGGATGGGGATAATAACAGTAGAATCAAGATGTTTAGAAAACTACCATCCTTCCCACATTTTAATGATGAAATTAGATTTTCCCAGATAACTTCAGCAATTGTTCTGTTGTAAAATGTAATGCAAAAGCTCTGAAATCCCTTCTTAAACTGATTTGTTCCAGAAATTCTGTCAAATATTTTTTCATCTAACATATGAACAAAAAATATGATTTTGCATCCTTCCAAGTATATCTTCTATACCAGGCCTCTCCTTCACACACAGCTCTCTTGTGAACTCAGTGCCTTTCTACTGTACAGACAAGTCCAATGAATCAGATCTTTAGTTAGAAACTTCTTCAAATAAGTACTGTGTATGTTTTTTGTTAACATTAATAAAATTAACTAAGACTGTAAAGTAAAAGAAATTTCAAACTGAAAAATTATACCCTTCAACTCTGAAAATACGAAAATATTTTTATTCTTTTTTTCAAAACCCAATGTTTGATCAAATTCATAAATAGTCAGAAAACTGACTACTGCCAGAATAAGTCTGAAACAAAAACTGCATTCACTTTTCATATCTGTTGTATAGAATATTTAATACTCAAGAATATTAGGTGCAAATTAAAGTCCCATACACCCCAACACTCTGAAAGAAATGTCAGTAAAATTGATATGTAAAGTGTCAGTGTAAACTGTGCACCGAATTATGAACTATTTTCTATGAACAAATTTTCTTCATAAGGAATTATACTGAGAGGGGTAACTCACCAGCCGCTTGGAGACAGAAGAAAAAAAAAAAAAAGAGAATGACCTTTTAGAGATTGTGTTCCAATTACTGATATTTCAGATAGGCTTAGCTAAAAAATATGGGCAATTTTTGTGAAGTACTTCAGTCCTTTCTGAAGAAGATAGTAATAAAATATTACATAATATAAACAAAAGATATGATGTCCATTTTATGAAGTCTCATTTCAGAGAATTGTATTGAGCAACAAAATGCATCTCCTGGATAATGATGTCAAGTGAAGAAAAACAGAATAAATTACAAAAGTTCCCAGCTGTTATCTGAACTTCCAAGCACACTACTAAACATACTATTTTAGATCATAAAAAACTTTGCAACAACTTCAAGCACTCACATAATTAGTAACACTGGAACCTGGAAATTTCTACTGAACTTTTATTAAATTACTTACCAAGAATGAAGGAAAAAGCAAAAAAAACACCCCACTCCCTTTAAAGAGAAACAAGGAAGTCCCTGTGTTTTTCCACATATTTGTGCAAATATTGCTTTTATTATGTTTGAACATCTGGATAGAAAGTAAAACCAAATTATCAAAGCCTTCTCAAATTATGATGCATCAGTAAAGTTTTCTCCTGGATCGTGCAGAGCTGCAAGGCTGGCTCTGTGCTGTTGAAGCCACCCATTCATCATGTTGGAATATGTTTGAACTAAAACTTGCAGTTTAACATAAAGCTGTAGGATTTGTATTACTTACCAAGTGATAAGGAAGACAAGCATCAGAAGATGTAAGAAGTATGTTTCCTGAAAGAACAGACGTGCGGTGGAATAGAATAACCTCCTCCTAGCCATGCCCCCTCCCTGCAGCTGCAAAAGTTCACCCAGTCCTGGCCAGAATGAGGACACAAAGAAGTAAAGCATCTGTTCTGACTTCCAATCTTTGTGTAATACATATGGGACACAAAAATGTTATAAATTTGTCAAAAGAAATGAAACCAAACATCTCACAGGAGGTTTTTTCCTTCTATTTATCACTTTATAATTCACCTTTTATCACCACAAAGTTTTAGTATGAAAGTTAATGAAAATACGGAACCACATATTTTACATTAAAGCTTCTGGAACACTGAAAATGAGATTAAAAGAGAGTTATGTGAAATTATTTAATTTGAAACTGAGTTTCAATCTATGTTAATGTACAAAAATTATTTTTATCAGATACTTATTCATAATGGACAAAATAGTACACATAGTTCAGTGTGAATGGGCCCAGCAATTAAAATGTTATAACAGACTCGCTGGAAAATAAGGGTAAATTGCTTAATGGTGTATAGCATTTACTTGTGCTCCATAAGTAACTTTTTTTATTATTATTATTTTAGATAAATTCCTTTTTTTTTGTAGTGGCAAACTTCAGACCAATATTACCACTCCTTCTACCAAGTAGAAAAAAAAATTAAAACCTAGGGATGTATCTAGCAATTGAGGATGTGACTTTTCAGGATGAAAGCTAGTTACTTATAGCATAATTTGATCTGACCTTCTATAACCCGTAGCCTTCAAATCTGTTTTACAGTATTAGCCTATAAATATGAAAAATGTAAAATTCCTTAATCACAAAGAAGCTAAAAGCAGGATGACATTATAGAGCAGCAATTGGTTTGCTGGGGGCCAAAGAGAAATGTCACAGTTAAGCTTCTGAATTCTTACTCTTGTCTTCTTGCTAATTATTTTCTAACTTCACTACAGTTCTGTGCTTTACTCTTGCAAGCTTCCTAGTGGTTTAAAGTTCAGTTTAGATTACCACATGCTGGTAGTCGTAATGGCCATAGGCTTCACATCTGTTTTAAGAGGGAAAATAGTCAGAGACAATCATGTAGAAGGCAGTGGAGGTAAAAGTCAGCCTGTAGGATATTTCATAGGCCAAAGAGGCCTTACATTTCAGATGTAAGTTGGTGGAAAATTTCCAGCTATTTCTATTGTAGAATTCTCCTGCCTGGTATCTTGGTTAAATTCCCTGTTTGGAAAATCAAAGCAACGACAACAAAAAAAAAACAGCTCTGAAAAAGCTCAGTTTGCTCGTTAGGCCACAAAACATGTTTTTACTCTCTTTAAATGACAGTTAACAACTAATAAATCATAACAAAACATTTCCCTTAAAAATAATTTGTGCAGTGAAGCAGTTAGCTACAAAAACCTCCAGCTAAAGACAGCTGGGATGCCGTCTCAGCAGTTTTAATTAATCAATTAGCAAATATGATATAAAATATATTAAAGTGATATCTCAAAATTAAAAGTAATTGCATTTAATTGGAGGCAAAAGCTCCATATTTATCCTTAACTCTTAGATAGATTTTTCCAAGTTATTGAACTGAAGAGACTATCAAAAACAGTGTCAGAATCTGTGAAAAATATTATCCCCATTCACTTGCAGGAACTTGTAGCACAACAAGTCTGTTTATAAAGAAGAAATAAACATAGCATATAGGATTTTTCAAAATGAGTACAAGAAGAGATCATCAAGTACCCCTAGCAAATTTTTGAGTACAAAAGTCCCTCTGAAAGAAACAGCCCTTAAAGCTATTTAATTCTGTGAATACTGAAGAAATAACTGGTCCTCACAAACAGGATGTTCCTTTTAACTAGAGAAAAAAAATACTGATGTAATGAACAAAAGAGAAGATTCAAATGTTGACAGACACTAAATATTTCTTTTGTCATTTTACTCTAAAATTAATAATTTTGAAAAACTTACAAAAACTAGATATTAGATGGAGTTTTCACAATCAGACTAAGGGAGTTTCAGACCCAGTGAAGGTCAATGGGACCTGTGCTGTTCAGACACATAGATTACTTATTGAAAATCTTCCCTTAGTGTATCTCATCCTCTATCTATTCTTTTCTGCAATTGCAGAAGAATGACAGATCAAGCAGACAAATGGAAAAGAAACTGTAGAAAAAAACCAACAACATTTGAAGAACCAAAATAATCCAGGGTACAGATTATGGATATTATATTTATGTCTCCGTACTAATACAATGTATGCACTCCAGAACTACAGCAAAATTCAGTCATGAGTGGTACTTTTAGTTGTTTCCATTTAAACTGCATACATACTAAATCCCAAACTCTACAGTTGCTCAAAATAAGACTTCATGTGTTACCTAATCTCTGAATCCCTCTAATATTAAAAATTTTTTATTCAAGTTATATTCAACATTATCACTTCACAGAGAGCCAACTTAATCTAGTTCAACTTCCCTCTTACAAAAGTTCTACACAGAAAAAAATTACAGTCCTTTAGAATTTCAATTTAAATCTTCAAGAGACAACAAAATTGAGGTAGGTATCTTCATTTACCAAATTAGATGTTTTTAAATTATTGGCTTGGAAATTCAGTGATGAAAAATTTTCCAGTCCTTTTGCAGCACTTTTCATCAAAGACCATGATTTTATGCTAGCAAAAGAACAGCAATGCAGCTTGTGTCTTCAGAGAATTAGAAAAGGTTTTATACAATACATCTTTTCATTTTATGCTCAGTGATGAAACTGTGCAATTTCCTATGTGGATAATACATTTTCTGAAAATATGTGTTGCTTTTCTAGTTCCAGCTACATCTGTAGGTGTCCTTTAACAACAGACATTTCTTTTTCCTTTTTTTTTTCACTGACCTACTGTGTAACTAAAAAAAATTTGCAGTCTTATTGCTGTGAAATACATATATCACTTGCTGTTAGAAACAGCTTGTGAAATTGAGGATTTAAAGTAGTTTTGGCCATCACTTCCACCATTCAACATGCTGCAACTGTGGATCACCTTCAAAACTGCACTTATCTTCATTGGTTAAAAGCAAAATTAAACCTTGAGTTTATCAGTAAAATGTGGAATTATAGTTTTATTTTAGATTTTCATGTTTTAATATATTGAAATCACCTGAAATAAAATTGGAACAGAGAAATACACAATCATAATAAATATAAAATAAATATTTTGAGGATTTGACTGGCAGATTCTGTAAAGATCTCAAAGCATGTTGCTACAAGGAGACCTAAACTCACCATTTGTTTACATTCCTGAATGTAAACAAATCTGGAAAATGACATATACCTGACTCCCTTCTTCATGACCAGAGAGAACAAAAGTCTACTTTTTAAAGAAAACCCCAACATTTATACAATGTGCAAGGTCCCTCTTCTACTCTCAAAATTTTCAACTCTATCAGTCTACATATCTATCTCATTGAAATGTCAGTGAATCATACCAAATCTTCTAATGAGAGGAAACAATGTAAGTCACATTTTAAATGCAACCGTTTTTCCAAAGGTTGACTTCAAATATCAAAACTGGAACTCTGTTATGTTACAGACAAAAAAATTAAATACATACTCTGCTTAAAAGATTCTAAAATATGCACATGTAATAAAGGAAAAGACTAGAAAAAAAATCACTACTATCCATATTTCAGAAATTCTTAATTTAGACCTATTGAGATTCTGTAACCGGCTAAGTTACATTTAATGTCTTTAGGCCTTTGTCAATGTGAATTTTAATATCAGTAATCCATGTTCCATGAATTTCAAATAAGTAATTCAACCACTAAACCTTAACTTTTTTGTATAAAACCTTAGCTGTGCAGATAATGGATGCACTTGATGTTAAAGTCTTTGATGCTCATGACTCCTTAAAAGCTGTGTAATTTTGTTTTCTATGTATATAAGCATATATTATTGAGCAATTACCTCTCTAGAAGAAAGGTATTGGTTTAGGGTTTTTTTTCAGGTGGAATCATCATGGAATGTTTTGAAGCAAAGAGGCCACCCTTGTGTCTTGCTGAGACATCTCATCAATTAATCTCCATTAATTGACTTAGGTGAGGGAAGGCAGAGAACAGAAAAGGTTCACCATAAATGGTTACATTGGTATTTTTAGTACATCCATTCACGTTTCTTTTAAAGGAAAAATGTGTTCCTACCCTTAGATCTATTCATAACCAACTAGTCAGAACCATGCCACAGATTTGTGGGATAACTAAATGAATTCAGCATAATAAATAAGCGAACTATAGAAAACTTGCAGTAGACCACAGAGCATGCACAAGAAGCCACAACGTCCCAAAGCGAAGCATACAGGGGAGGTGGCAATATCAGGTGGTAGGTTTTATTTCATAAAAAATTAGCTTAAGATTATAGTTTTAACAACTGCATTGGGCTGAAAACATTTCTTCAGCAGCAGTCTTTCACTAATGGCTGTATGTTTTCTTGTTGCCCAGAGGAAAAGGAGAGAAAAACCATTTTTTAAAAATTTGTGTTAAAATGCCACTTCACAAAATAAAGCAATGCTTAGGAATTATCCAAGTTACTCCGTTATGTTTACCTTATTAGTTTATCTCTTCATCTCATACTGTGCTCCAATACATCCCTTCCAACTTGGCATATTCTGTAATTCTGTGATTGATTCTCACAGCAGAGATTTTTTTTCATATGTTTAAATAAAACTTTGTGCACATTGCCCATTGATGGGTCTCTAAATGTCACTAAGAGTCTGAATCTTTAATACCCCCACATCCAGTATCCATACATTCTGAAGTACCCCTGGGCCTCATCTTCTCCAGGCTGAACAGTCCCCTGTCTCTGGTATTCTATTCATATGAGAGATTTTCCAAACCCTTCATCACCTTCACGGCTCTTTGCCGTGGACTTGCACTGGTATGTTGTTAGACACTAGATCAGTTACTATTGTCTCAGAATCGCCTTGTGGGGATCGTATGTGGAGGGCAAAGGGATGGGTTGAACCTCACAGAGGTGGGGTAACGTTCATATCCCTCATGGCAGGCCCCTGGAGCCCACATGGGGAAGCTCTGGAGTAGCTGTCAGTCACAAACAGCCTGGGGAAAACTATAACACACCACATCTTCTGAAACCCCTAAGCCAGGCTCAGATTGCCAGGGACAGTGAGGACACTGCCCCTCACCCTGGCCTGGAAGTCCCAGAGTGGCTGGTGGGTCAGAGACCCCACCTAGAGGAGTTTGCCACAGGGACCAGAGGAGATGAAACCAAAGGCATGTGTTTGCCTCGTGTTGCAGCCCTGCCACTGGATGTGTGAGAGCTGGTTTTCCACAAGGTTCCAATGGTAGCTATATTATCTGTCTCTTCCTCTTTCTTCTTCTCTCTTCTTGCTCCCTCTGCTTCTCTTTCTTTGCACCCTTTGCTAGGGTGGCTTGGAGCTGGATGGATTGGATCTTGACTTAAAGGTTGGGGGTTTATTTGATCTTGATTTAAGTGTGGAACTGGACAGATCCGGACTTAATGGTTGTGGATTAATAGTACATGCTGAGTCAGTCAGTATTATGGTGGAACATTTTTTCTAGCTTGTGTGGTGTCCTTTTGAACTTTAGCCATGTTCCCTTATTTGCTCCCCTAAATTAATAAAGAAATTGCTTGAGAAAGAGCCTGTGACTTATTCTCTTGATGCTATCTCAAGGTATTAAAGAACCATATATCTATATATTAAAGTAAAACTCCTAGCCAAGCCCATGAGCTGGCAGCTCCCAAGGCTGGAGTCTTATACATGTTTATGTTTCTCTTCTACTCAGTATTCTGGAACTGCACATAGGACACAGCTCTCCAGATGTGGCCTGACCTATTTGTGTTAGAAGAGAAGGATCACATCCCTCAACTTGCTAGCAACACTCTTCCTAAAGCAGCCTGGGAAGGGTATTTTGTCTTTTCTTTAAGGGCTCATTGTTGGCTCATTTTCAGCTTATTTCTTTTGGCCTTTTTCAGATTTTCATATGGCCTTGCACCAGCATGTAAAAGTATATGGGGTTTTTCTTTCCCAGGTGAAGGAATATGCCTTTCCCCTTGGTAGGGCTCTATCAGTCTATTTCTCCATGAATGATCTTCAAGACATGATGAAAATGCATATGCCCTGGGTATAAACAGTATTCATTACAGTCTACATAGTAAACCAGTTTTTCTGTTTAGGTATCTGGATTGGATTACAACTATTTAAACAAAATCAACGTGAGTTTTGGCCTTATCATCTCTCACATATTCTTTTTGATTTTATATGATGGTTTTCCAGTGCTAATAATTTTGCAAATGTGAATCTTTCAGACTAAAAATCTGCAGACTGGAATCAACATTGCCAATGTAAATGATAAAAAATGTCCAAATCAATCTCAGATCATAACAATAAATCTTACAAATCATCAGGTATTTTAAGGTTTAGATCATGAATACTTAACTACCTTCTAATTTTCAATTTTCCTACCAATTAATTTTGCAGGTTCTTCCCTGATAAAGAAAATGCTGCATTTTTAAAGCATCACATCTTCTCCTGGCCTTTCTTAATGCTTCCTCTCTTTCCACAGCTGAAGATGTTCTCTTTTTTCCCATTGTATAATGACAGCTTGGTGTGTAAAGACAGAAAAAAGAAGCTGGCAAGGAAAGAATGTCATGTATCTGGATCATTTTTCAAAAGAGGGAAAAATGGAAAAGAATGATACTGCTCCATTTCAGCACTTTGCCTGCATATTTATTTGTCAAATACTTGCATGGTTCCTAAAATATAAGTTTCAATCTACAGGTTATCTGCTCTTTTCTGTGCAGTGAGGTTAAAAAAAAAAAAGGAATTTCAAAGAGTGTTTACCTCTTGACAGTTTAAAGACCTTATTCAGATTCCCAAGATTGTTTCAGAGACCCAGCTTCCCCTTTGGAAATCTCAGCTCAAACCAGGATTCCTCTCTATAAATATTCCTCTCTATAACTATTCCTCTTCTTGCCAGTTCACTAATTGAATGTGAAATCATTTAGCAAAACTTAAGTCTTATAAGTACTTACAGACGAGGATGGCCTACCATCTATTTCTGTCACACATTTAGTTCACAGCATGAGAGGCTAAATGTAGACAAAGAGAATCCAACATTGTTAATCGGAGGTGATTTCTGAGGAAACAGCAAATGAAGCTTTTTCAACAATAACTATGCTGCAAACCATCTTTGTCAAGAACTGAAAAGGCAAGAGAATTCAGGCATAACACTGACACCTTAATTGTGAATAACAGCCCACCTAAGTGCTATAGTGACAAGTGGCGTCTGAAAATATGGGATTTAACATGTCAGTTTGTTTGGATGTGGATGAAAAACAATACAAGTCATTTTGCTCAGATTAAAGGTAAAAAATATACATAATTTCTCCTTTGGAACATATGTAGTAGGTAAACTAGTTTAAATCATGTCCTCCTCCTATGCCTTCTGTTAAAAGTGAGTTGTGCATGTTCTAGATAACATTTCTGTGACTATGCGGATCTTCATCTTCATTTTAAATTAATCTTGCTCTACTTCCCAATGCATGCCTATCACATGGAATGGGATCAAACTTTTGGAAATAACTTTTTCCCTGTGGGACAGCATTTACTGATTACTTATTATCACAGTTTGTGGTTTGGGGTTTTTTTTCTTTCTTTTAATTAAGGGATATAAGCAGGCAAATTTATGCCACTTACTTTTTGTATCTATTATTTGTATGTCTATTGAGGACATACATCATTTGTATGAAAGTCTATGTTCCATTCCTCAGATACACACAGAATGTACTTTGGACATGTATACAATACTGACTGCTAACACATACCTCAGGTAGCAAGGACAATTATAATGTAAAAAATCTAGGAATTTGTCATGGACATTGTTGATGAGGAACTGAACACAATACTGAGAGATGGTCACACTGAGGTCAGAGGTACAGTTAATGCTAGAGCTGATTACTCCAAGATCTGAACTGTCCTGTAGAAATGATCACTAAAGAAGCTGCAAAGGGATCTGCACGAGATCCTTTAATCATTTGGACCTGAGGTGAAGAAAGAGATCAATCACCCTTTATTCAAGGGTGGTTAGTAAACACAGTGATAAATCTCTGTCAGACATACAAATGTCAAGCAAAACTGGTAGGGAGACCAAATTACTTGGCTGTGGGTTATTTGGCTCTGCAGAGAAGCAGCAAAGAAACCCCCAAACAGCAGTGATGCCATCCTTTTCTTTTAAACCAAAAAAGATTTTGATATCATAATAATTTGATATCTGGATCCAAATATTATGATAACCAAAACAAAAGCAGCTGTGGCTAAGGAAGGTTTGGGGACAGTAGGACTGTGCACTGTAAAGTAGCCATTGAACAATGAGAAGGGACCAATCAGCAGAATAAATATTTGCTCCTAGTCTTGGATTCTTGGTATTTTGCCTCAATACACTTTGGATTCCACATCATCTCTGTGAATCTGGGAAACATTAATTCTTCAAGCCATATGTCTGACAACTTTTTTTAAAGAAAACATCACCACTCTAGCCTATCACGTAAATCCAGTGCTTGGCATATGTAACACAATAACCTTCTCCACCAGGGATACTAATCTCCTGAAGTATGCCAAGCTCCTTTTGAAGATAATTTTTTACTCAAACCCTACTCTTTATTATAAATAATCAAACCTGAATTTTATTTTTTTCATGGATTTTCTATGTCTTTTTTTAGTGCTTTAATTCCTTGTCCAGACTCAGCATTAGGTCAAGTTCTTAAAGGACTTAATTTATGTTTTTGAAAAATACTGGTATAATATTATCAATTTACCCTCTTATTTCAGTACAAAAATATGCTCTTACTATAATTCTCTTCTTTCCACTTACAGCTTCAGGGTACCCACCCCTCATCATATTGACTACATGTTTCTGAAGGTTATCTTTAAACTCACCAAAACCATTTTTCAACTCACGAGTTACATTGATTTCTCCCTTTTATTCTTTTTATGTATTTACACACACACTTCTGCTCTTGTACATAAATACACTTGAACTCAAATTTCAAAATGCTGTACATGATAGTAATGCCATCAGAGGACAAAAAAAAATTGGTGAGCAATTCTCTATCATTTTGTGACTTGGGTGATTGCCAGTGCTGCATTGCAATGAGGCAAGTTCATATAGACATATTTTTTATCACCTTACAGGTTTTATTTTTATTTCTTATTGGCTGAGTGAGATTATAAATATATACATATATATAAAGCTTTCTTAAAATACATGTTTTCTTGATCAGTTTTCATTTCACAGCTTTGACTTGTGGTTCATTTCACAGCTTTGACACTGTTTCAACATCTGAAGATATAAAAGGCTAATCTGTGAAAGTTCTATACCTCTGGGCTGAAAATTTATGTTTTTCTGTTGATTAAAAAAGCATATGACAAATACAAAAGAAAAAAAATTGTCCATGACCTTCCAACACTCAAAGAAGAAAGATTTAACTGTTTTAGTCAACAGAAAAATGGTCTTTTGGATGAATCAATGAGTGAAAATAAATAGAGGAGATTTATTTTCACTGGAGGAAAGAGTGAGGAATGACAGCTTGGCTACCCACTTGCATATATATCCACCTAACTGACATGCACCTGTTTCAGATGCTGGTCTTTTTGTTCTTAGTATATTTGCTTTGTTTTTGCAGGTGAAGGAAGCCATTGGGGAGATGTTTAATTGAACTCTGGTATGGAGGAGAGACACAAAGAAAGCAGAATGGCTTCCAGCTCTCACTTACAAATTACACAGAATCCTCAGGGATCTTTAACTGGCAGACATTTGGAGGAAATTAAATGCTAATGTGTGCAGTTGCACTTTCTACACCCACAGATATCAAACTTATAAACACACTAGCTTCTCTTCTGTTGCAGCAAATTCATACTAAATGCAAAAGGTATAAGGTTAAAACTTCTGAAGTAAGCTAAGAATTCAATATCAAATCACACACTTGCAGTATAACATGAGCCTAGACATTTTCAGCCTTAAACTGTTTAAATAAATGACAAAAACTTTTTTTTAAGTGCAAAAATATGGCACTACTGCAGAATTAGAGAAGGTCCTTGTTGAATGCTACAATGTGAATAATGCCAAGGAGAATACAGGTAATGATGTTCTGGGATGGCATTAAAGTTCTTAGGCATAAGTTCTCAATACCTTCATCCAGAAAGGAAAATGTTTTAGGTGTTTCCCACTTAAGAGCTTCAAAAAATAGTTCAGCAACTCAGGGGAAAGAGTGTGTACCAGTAATGGCATAAGCTGAGACAGGTCACAGTGAAAAACACATCTTGTTTTTCATACTCCTCTTTTTTGTAGGTTATGACAAATGTTTGCATGTGTATAAATGGCAAATTAAGGTATTATAGATGTTTTGTTACTACTCAAAAATATCAGAAGGCTGGTGTCTTTTAGAGGCAGCAGAGTGTAAACAGTCAATTTAGGAACTAATGGTTTGGAAAAAAAGGTTTGAGAAAGCACTGGATGACCACATAACTGGACTTTTAGAAACCAGTTAGCAACCAAATATTTAAAGAGCTGACAGATTTTATAAAAGTTATGCTTTAAAATAGGAGGGAAAACAATGGAATTTAAAAGGAAAAAGTTGATTCTCTGACTTTGGATGTCTGCAAAGAACAAAAAAAAAAAAAGTCCATCTATTTCTTTAAAAACCTAAAATTGGGTACTAGCTGACACTGAGTTGCTCATTTTGTAGCTAGTGAAGAGAAATAGCAATTGTAAAGACAACTTAGATTAATAATGGTTTGGGTTTTAATGCTGAGATGAATTATGTCCCAAGTTTTTACCAAGACTAATGATGGACATTACTCTATTGTTTGTCACAGTTAGTATAAATTCGACAAAGTCTTTGTGTGTGTGTAGATAAGCTTTAATTGAAGCTGTAAGAAAAGAGAGTAGTTAAGGAGAGAAGTAACTTTAAACATAAACTTTTGACAATGTGAAAAGTTGTGACTGCTGAGATCTTTTAATACGGGAAGATTGAACACCAGTATTAGTGAATCGGAAAGAGCCAGTCAAGGTATTTTCTACATCATCCTAGCATGGACAGTGTCCAGAGAAATCTGAGGGGCCCTAAAGCCCTGCAACAGGGTCAGGACCATCTCATTGACTTCCAGCAATGCCTGAGAGGAGAGGAGCACTTGAAGCTAAAGGAGGATGCATGGCACATCTGGAACCCCTGTGCTGACCCTCTAGTCTCTCCTGGACTTCATGTTCTCTCATAGAGAATAGGAAAGTCATGTAATTTTAAAACTGTGTATATCTGTGATGGCAGTGTTTAGCTATTTGTTTCCACAGGTATCAGTTTCTGCACTGTCATTTGGCCTGAAAGCACAAAAAAAAAACCCAAAACAACATAGCTCATTTCTTAAATGCCCCTCCCATATGACGGCAGTATAGAATATAGACAAACTAAAAATTCGAGCCTAGTAGAAAACATGGACAGAGATGGGATTTGTTTGGAACAGCATATATATATGCTACAACAACTGTATTACGATTTAAATTATCTAATCTTGAACAGATTGTCAGACAGTCATCTCTCAGACCGTATTCATAGCTATATGGTTTCACCTGATTCAACAGCCCCCATTCAAGGTGTATATTTTTCCTACCTATATTTCCTACCTATATATCCCATGCTTTGTAGACCTGAAGTTTCTTGAAGCAATATAGATAAAGGTTAGGTGTTTTGATGTTGAAGTTCTTTTTGAATCAAATCTTTTGTAAGTACAAAAAATTTTTGAAAAACTTGTAGTAGAGGCCTTTTCAGAATGTTGAAACAGTCTGATAAAGTAATCATTGAGGTGATAAAAGGTTCCAATAAATGGAACAGTAAAAGACCATTTTCTGCAAAGTAATCACAGAATCATGGAATATGCCAAGTTAGAAGCAACCCACAAGAATCATCTAGTCCAACTCTTAGCCGTGCACAGGACCATCCCCAGCAGTCACACCATTTGCCCGAGGTGTCATCCAAAGGCTTCTTGAACTGTCAGGCTTAGTGCTGTGACCACTTCCCTGGGGAGTCTGTTCCAGTGCCCAACCACCCTCTCGGTGAAGAACCTTTTTCTAATATCCAACCTAAAGCTCCCCTGACACAACTCCAGGCCATTCCCTTGGGTCCATTCTCTGGTCACCAGAGAGAAGCGAACAGGGCCTGCCCCTCCTCTTCCCCTCATGAGGAAGTTGCAGACTGCAATGAGGTCTCTCCTCAGTCTCTTCTTCTCTAGGCTGAATAGACCAAGTGACCTCAGCTGCTCGTCTTATGGCTTCCCCTCAAGGCCCTTCATCATCCTCATTGCCCTCCTTTGGACACTCTCTAAGAGCTTAGTGTCTTTCTTATATTGCAGTGCCCAAAATTGCACACAATATTCAAGGTGAGGCTGCCCCAGCGCAGACCACAGCGAAACAATCCCTTCCCTTGACCAGCAGGTAATGCTTTGCCTCATGCCCCTCATGACACAGTTGGCCCTCCTGGCTGCCAGGGCACTGCTGACTCATATGCAACTTATCATCAACCAGGACTCTCAGGTCCCTTTCCACAGCACTGCTTTCCAGCATCTCATTCCCCAGTCCGTATGTACATCAATAACAAACAAACAAATAAATAAATAATAATAATAATATATTAAATCTCCTACAATTGCAATATGTTTCATACTAGTATACAAATCCCAAAACTTTGGTTAACTTTGTCATCTTCTTTGGAGTTACAGGAATGCAAGGATCACTGTATGATTTTGTTTTAATAAAGCAAAAAAGGATTCAGAATTTAATACTTATTGTCTATTTTTGCCTGATATGGAGTGGAGAGAATGTAGTAATTGAATCTTTCTATGTTAAGAATTCTTAAAACTGTAATGAAGAGGAGCAGTTCATTTGGAAAAATAAAAAAATGGTTTTTAAAATTTCAAAAAGATGGAATAATATTGCTTTTAAAAAATCTGAAATTAATGTATTTTATTTTCAAAATATTATAGATATTTTGATTTTAACTTGTATCATCTCTAATTTTTAAATTATTTTGTCATTAGATTTTGAAACAGTGATCAAATGTGTTTGCCAGATGAACTTAAAAAATTATTTTTATGCCAGCAATCCCTATAGCCTAGAAAACACAGAAATGCCTGCTGTGTTTGAAGCATATTTTTCTCAGCCTCAAAGGCATCTTATCAATGTATTCAAATGCCTGATGGGGAAGAGTGAAGAAATGGTGCCAGACATTTCTTGGTACCACCCTGTGACAGATGAAGGGCAATAAGCACAAACTGAAATTCATTAACTTCCATCTAAGTATAAGAAAAAAAAACATTTAATAGTGACAGTGGTGAAAGACTGGAGTAGGTTGCCTAGAAAGGTTTGGAGTATCCATCCTTGTACATATTCTGAATCCAACTGGATAAAGTTCTGAGCAGCCTGTTCTAGCCAGGTCTGCTTTGAGCAGACTAGAAGATTCCAGTGACTCCTTCAAACCTCAGCTACTTGTCATTCTTTGAATAAAAAGGTAATAAAGCAGTTACAGTGTTAATCCCAATATTTAAAGGAAACAAGCAAACAAAAATCCAAAAAGCAGATTACATTCAAGACATATCCTTCTGCTAAAAAAGAGTTTTTTAACACAGATTATCAGACTAAAAACTGTCTCACCAGAGCACTTCTCATTGAATCAGAGCAGAACCAACTAAGGTCCCAGGTTTTAATTTCTGTGCTTACTGTGCATTTCAGAATGAAAGCTCTCTATGCACTGCAACTAATCCAACCTGATGCCTGCAAACTCGATCTACAGTCCTTGTAGCTTGTGAAAGCTGTTGTGAAATAGTAGGGCAGAATGAGAACTGTACTGACTGTGGCACAAAGAGAGAGAATGACAGCAATTCATTTGATAGATTGGCCAAAAATTGTCTTTACCTTACTGGAAGCACATCTTTTATTCTGGCCTTGTGCTTCTGCTGTTGCCAGGCTCAGTATCTTACATTGTCTGGAAACAGAACCCTCAAGGCAATCATTGCTCTTTTTGGTCTTGTTTAGTAATAAAGCATTCAGTTTCTGGAAGGTTTTTTTGTTTGCTTAATTGTTTGTTTGTTTTAAGGCTAAATTCAGAATTTAGGCTTAAAATACACTAAGAAAGCATGTCTTAGGGCTAGGACTATATATGGTACCAAAACCAAAGCAACTTTTGTTTCTTTGTTGTTTTTTATATACATGATATGGAAAAAAATACACAAAATGAAGGCATGCCAACTGAGAAAGCAAACTGCAGAGCACACTTTTTCCTTTACCTTGTATCAACATAAAGGATCATTTTTATGATCCAAAGTTAATAATTCTGATATTGGTTTCAACAAAGTTAGTAGCAAGACTGAATGCATTTCAAAGTTTTTTAAGAATACTCTTGATTTTCTCTGCAAATTAAACTCCCATCACTTTAGGCTAAGCTTTAACCTCCTCCCATCAGGCAGTTTTAAAATACTAGGCCAGTTAAATAAAACTAAAGGACTCCTATTACTTTAATATCTAACTCTAGTGAGTAATAAGAATACTGCAGAGCATCTTTAAAGCACTATATGTAATTAGCTCTTCCACAATTATGAACTTGGAAAAAAATCTCCACTTGAAGAACACCAGTAGGATACCAAAAATCCAAAGGAAAACAGAAAGGCTTGATAAGTTTGTTTGGTATCAAAGTATCTTTTTGTTCACAGAAATATATTTGCTTTACCTAAAGTTTTCAAACTTCCCCCCTGCACTCTGCAAATATTTAATAACTCTAATAACTGCTAATTCTTGAGCAGTTATTCTCACACAATCATTCTGAATCATACCTTCCTTGAAGCTGAAATGCTAGCCAGATGGCTGGAAGCTATACAATGGCTACTTAGCAGAACCCAGATAAGATTTATGAGCAACTATTGCTCATAGTACAATGTTCATTCTTGTGAAATGTCAGTGAGTTAACTGGTTTATATCAGAAAAGTGAAATTCATATTGCCAGTCATAACATATATCAGTTATAGTTACAGCCACATGCTGACATCCATCATCATTCATTTTCCAGTCAGGCATATATGCACTGACTTTACTTTTGTTTAGGGATCTTACTTCCCATAGTGCTTGGCAGTTACTGTAGAAAAGTCTAAAAATATTCCTGGGGTGATATCACAAATTTTTGGTAGTTCACTTACAGTTTAATTATTTTTCATGAATTTATGATACTAACTTGTTGCAAACCTAGTTGTAGGGGGTAAAAAGACACCTTACCATATCAGGAGTTTCTTTTTCATGAAGTTCTCAAAAAAGTCTAGGATTTAAAATAAGCTTTGTGAATTATTTTTTAACTGCTAGCTCTGAACAGAATACACATTTCTATGGACAAAAGAATTAATATTCATGACTGTAGAAGCATAGTCACATCCTCGAGTTTGCATGCCAGAGTATGCAGAGATGAGTAATTCTATTGAAATGCATATGATTAAAATGCAGATCGGCTAAATGTACCTTTTCATCTTTGCAGGTTGCAATGTGTTTTGTGAACCAGAGGATTAAATAATAACTTTTCCCACATAACCCCACAGGAGACCTCCACAGAGGCTGAGTTGTCTTTTAGAAGAAAGAAAGGACCATTTCTCTTTCTTGACTTGAAAGACAGGATAAGCATTATCCCCAGGGCAGACTTACAACCCATAAATATGGTTCCCCAGACTGTGAGAAAGACTACACTGAAACCACAGTACTGTCAGCCCACATATTCTGCTCTAGGTTTGAAGCACTGCAGTCTCTGTGCTCTGTATAATACTTATTCTAGGCACCTAAGTATTCACACAATATATACTTTGCTTAAGGTTCAATGATATAAAATTTAGGAGTTGCAGCATCAGCCCTTCCAGATCACAAGAAAATGAATCTGCTTTCAAAATTCTTGGTTTGATATGGCTTGTTTCATTTGAATCAAACCCAGCATTTTTTTATCTTCAGGAAAATATCCCAGTCTCAAAGTCATTGTGCTCTCTTTCCTTTCTCTTTGGTGTTCTCTGCCTCCTTTAGAAAAGGGAGATGTTGATTTTCATGTTGGCTAGGTAAATGTTCAAACTTCTGACCCAATGCATGTGTGTGGGATGGATAAACATACTTGTACTGACATAATTTATAGTCATTCCTTGCTGTCAAAATTCCTATCGGAGCAAGCCCCTCTAAAAAGGAATCTAAAATAAATTTATAGACTAAAAATGTCACCCTGGATTTATCTATTATATTTTTCTATAATATACAAGCTTTGCTGACTTGAGTTATTTTGCATGCTATTAACTGTCAATATTAGTACTATGAAGAAAGCTATTACTAACCCTGATTATTTCTTATGGGATTCAGCACAGTGCTGTGCTAACACTTTTATCATCTAACTCAGAGATCTTGGAACAACACTTCAGAGATTTTGCTGTTCACAAAAAAAATAAGAAAAAGCTCTTCTCACTCATTAGAACTGCACGCAGAACTGGTGCTGACACAAGAAGATGCACTGTGGCTGAAGGAGTGATAGGACTGGCACTGCAAACTCCAGGGATGAGGGGAAACTGAGCAGAATCTACCTGTGATACTGACTGAGCAGAAGTGTCACAGAGAGGTTTTATGTATGGAGTGGCCCTGTATAGCAGTTGTGCTGTTATGACTAGGGTTAACAGCTGGAATTTATGGATATACTTACAGTAAGTTGTGGATTCAGCAAAATATACTGACATGGCAAAAAATCCTGTACTAGTTCTGTGTGTGTGTGTGTGTGTGTGTATATATATACATATATAACATTTTAATTGCTTTGAATTAAAATAACCTCACCACATAACTTGACAGTTAAAACTCCCCCAAAATTATTTCAATATTTTTAGAAGTTTCATAAAAACAGTATTTTAAATGTCTTTTTTCATACAAATAAGGAAATAAAAACAGAAAGCAAGATTGTGATATGTGTGATCACAACTGAGTAGCAACCTTCTGTGCAGCTTCGTCCCTCTTTTTCTTATGGAGTCAAGTCTATCTGTAATAAATAATAATAACCATGTCTTATTTTATCTTACCTGTTTCTATAAAAATTATCAGCACAACACAACTGAAAAGAAACTACGAAAATGCAGAATTGTGATAGCTGAGTAGATTGGGGAAGATGAATTGCTACTCTGTTCTTTAAACACGTGCTTTTTAACAGTGATCCTACATACAACTATTCCGTAGGGTCCTTTGGAGCATTTAGTTACCCATGCATTCCAACACTCTGCTTTTGTGGAAGCCTGGTAAAAGATTTCAAAATATCAGTTGAAACAAATATGTGTTCTCCAGAATTTCTGTAGGGAAAACATGACCAGAGAAAATGCAATAAACAGTTTTCCATAAGCTGCGTTCCATTTTGTCTTAAGGAACCCCCAACAACATACATCACCAATGAAAAAATAAAGAAGCTGACAGCCATATGTATACATTGACAACTGGGAAATACAAGAAATTGCTAAAGGAAACTAAATGAATTCACAAGACTTCTAAGGCCAACAATGGAAACAAAATGTTCTAACACTGATATGTGACCTGAGGTTGGCACAGATGGCCAATTCATCAATCAGTCATAACACAGCATGTCAAAATAGTATAAGAATATCTCTGTGCTTGAAACAAAAAGCCAGCTGAAACATTTCACTGTAAGTTATAAGAAAATACTTTCTATCCTATCGCTAAATAAAATTACATTAGATGACACGTGATAAATATTTAAAATCCAGTTTAGATCCTATTTTTAATTAATAAAAAATTTGGGTATTAAATTTCATCATGTTGTTAACTGAAAGGTTGTTGTAGACAATTCATAATATATATGTAAGATAATCAGACTATCTTGCAAGGCAGAACATTGAAATTATGGATCAAGGAGCAGTCTGCATGACTGATGTTAATTCTTTATTAAATTTTAGACTACTCTATAGGCCCTGGGCAATTTGGACCAGCTAATATTCTCCCCAGAATTTTGAAATGGAAACTGGGTGACCAAGGCAAACATGGGTTTGCCTCATAACAATTTCATAAGAAAAAAACAAGAAAAAATAAAAAAGCCCAATAAAAATGTATATGTGATATGATCTATAAATACTTAATAGATGACAGTGAAATCACTGCCAATTTAACTCAGCTTTAATATATATATATATATATATATATATGTCTTCTCAGACAAGATTTACATTTATGTGTATTCTAATATACACTCATTTAAGTGCATGTATGATCATTTATTTGGGTGCACATATTCATATGCATAATCATCACTCAAAGCAAAGGAAATTACTGATAGAATCAGTTTTAAAGGTATTTATTAACCTGGCTGCCATTCATTTCAGCCTTGCATGGCATAATATTAAAAAGCTTCCATTAAATCATTCTTTTGTCATCTTAAAATCTCTCAATCATCTATTCAAACAAAGCAATATGATGTTAAAATTTCTTATGCTGATATCTCAGTTAGGAAACTGGTTTAGCTGTCTATTGACAGTCAGGAAAAAATTTCTGTGCGATAGTAATGCGGAGATTTTTTTCCTTTCTCTAGGAGAGAAAAGTGGTCTGGACTTCTGCTTCCCTCTTTTTTTCCTATTTTCTTTCAACTAAAAAAAATAATGTGCACCATGACAAAATTATCTTTTTGCCATTAGCTGCTAGAAAAACAAAACTTTTTGAGCTTTGGAGAGATCAGACATGATTTGCTCATCAAAGAGTTAATACTGCTATAGTTTTGGGAATTTCCTGTGCAGGACTAGGTGAAGAAGGAACAGAGAATGAGGGTTGTACATGCAAGTGAAAAGCTTCCCGATTATAATGAAGCATCTAGATAACTTAGAGTTTGCCTAGAACGAAGGGGAATGTAGACAACAAGGTATGCAGAGGAGAAAGATTATCAACTCAAGAGAAATAAATATAGGCTGACTCATCAAGCAGCAGTTCTCTGAAGCAAAATCTGTGCAGGAGAAAGGTTCTAATTTCATTCTCCTTAGGATTCCTGTAAATCCTAAATTAGATCTATATTCTCATTTAGACAAATGTTGAGCTGGCTTGTTTCTCACACTCACTACACGCCTCACATAGATCCAAACATAGCGTCATTAAAGTACATACCAGATTTCTATTTCATTTAAAACAAGATTTGACCAAAAAAGCTTTAGGGGAAAAAATATAGTCTGAGTGAAGAAGTTATTTAGAGATCAACTAAGTGATCTTTGCCATTATATGCTTTCTCTCATAGTAAGTCTTGGGTTCTGTTCAGTTTTTTGTGTGTGTGGTTTGTTTTTTTTTTAAAGTGAATATTTAGAAATCATAAAGCATTATTTCATATCTAAAATCTGTGAATTGCATGAGGAAAAATGTAGTAATATGACATAAACCTGCAAAAACCTGCTCTGATGCACATTGCTTTTTGTTCCTGAAGATCCCATATAGAATATCATAATTTGTTTCCCAGTGAACAACTGGGAAAACGTCTTGCATGAAGTATCAGTCTACCTCAAAATGTAATTCAATTTTTTTTTTTTTTAATAGAATTGAGAAACTGATCTGTGAACGTCCTTAATGAGAATACACTTACTCATAACAGCGGGACAGATAATCTTTTCCAATTTTCCCTTTACCTCCAACAGATTTTTATAAAAGCAGAAAGGCTTGTTCACATTGTGTACATGAAGTTCTTTTTTATTTTTAGATAAAATGTAGATATAACTTTTAGAAACCCTTCATAAAATAACCGCAAAGAAGTGTACTGAACACTATATAAAGTTTTAGCATAGTGTAATTGTCCCTCCTACAGTGCACACCTCAGTATTCTGCGTAAGAAATTTGTGGAAGAAAAAAGTAAGGCATCGTGGAGTGACAGAGTTCCATGCGTATTCTCCATCCAACATGCTGGACATCAATTTCACATGGCACATCTTTCAAAACTTCATATTATTCTTTAAAAATTCCAGTTCTTCAACTCAGTCAACACTGAAGAACAGTATTTACATTTACAGGATAGATCTGTGTAATCTTGTTAACACCCTTGTTAACAACCTTTTTCAGGACCTCATGTGTGAGAAACAAACCCCCCCAACTGAAGTACTAGATTTAGAACTTCAGAATTTCATTATTAAACCTATTTTGCTTAAATAAATACTAATATTATTTTTGGTTTGCACTGATTTTGAGCTTCTGTGGCTTCATAGGTATTTTCCTCTCAAACTCTATAAAAATATCTCCTTTTTGTAGCTCACTTGCATCTCCCATACTAAGCAGTGCTTGACTCCTCTATGACTGACTGCCACTCTCCAAGACCAGGAGTTATCCTTGGCTTGATACCTTACCTACCATATAGACCTATTCATCTGCAAGCTATGCAGTGCCTTCCACATGTCATGCACAATAATTTTCTGTTCCACAAATGCAACAAAATGTGCCAATTTTATATTCTCCATTTTTATTTCCCCATAGCCTGGGGCTACCTATAAGATCATCTAGTCCAACTGACAGCTTAGCACCACCATAATCACCCCTAAACCATATCCTCAGGTGCCCCATTCAGATGCCTCTTCAACACTTCCAGAGGCAATGACTCCACCACCTGCCTGGGCAGCTTATTTCAAAAATTTATAATATCTAATCTGAACCTCTCCTGGTGCAATTTAAGGCCATTTCCTCATCCTTTCACTTGAGACAAGGCAGAAGAGGCCGATCCCCACCTCACTACAACCTCCTGACAGGTACTTGTAGAAAGCAATGAGGTTCCCCCTCTGAGTTTCCTTTTCTCCAGGCTAAACAACCCCAAGTCCCTCCACTACTCCTCATAGGACATGTTTTCTAGACTCATCAGCTTCCTTGCCCTTCTTTGGACACACTCCAGCACCTCAGTCCTTTTTCAAGTGAGTGGTCCAAAACTGAACACAGTACTCAAGGTGCAGCCTCACATAGTCAGAGATCCCTCTCAGTCCTAACCACAAGATTTTATTTAAATGTATTAACTGAAGACAGGTGTTTTTGAATGTCTTTGGGAAGAGACTGAACTGAAGAGTTCCATCTTCATTGGTCTGTAAAGCCCTTTTTATAGTTACTGTAATATGGGCCATGCCCTTTAAAAGTAAGCAATGTCAGGTTTTTTGCTTTTGTAAGTTAGGTGTATTTTAGGCACTCCTGCTAGATCAGGCCCGCAGGAAATAATAAAGAAAAAGATACTACTTTCTGGTCTGTTTCACTTCAACAGTACATAAGGTACCATCTTTCTTTTTTTTTAGCATGAACACAGATTAAGGAAAATGAAGTTCTTCCTATGTTATGCACTACCTTAAAATCAATCGTAATTGCCACAAGGCAATAGAGATGCATATTAAACATATCCCATTGTTGACTCGATACCTCTTTGTTTTTCATTCGGTTTCTTTGAGAAAATAATTTCCTTTTTTCCCCAATTTCTTATTATTTGGTTTCCCGTTCATTTTCTCCCCCTTCTCTTTCTCTCTTTTCATTCCAAGCTTTTATCAGAGATAAAGAAATTCCTGCTTTTGACAGACAGGATCTAGATTCAATCACCTCAAAGCCTATCCAGCTTTCAGCATGAGTCAGAAGCTCTTGCTAAGACAACTTGTTTTCACTCATCAAGTAAGTAGATTGGGAAAAACGAAAAAAGACAGATTTGACACAGGATGTAAGTAAAGACTGTCTCATGGTAACAAGCCCTTTTAATCCCAATCAGATGATCACTTTGATGTTTCATGCCTATGTTGTCTTATTTGCTCTTTTAATTACCAAACTTTGCTAAAAAATTAAAAAGAAAAATAAACATCACTGGTGTTTAACACTATCGTCATTCATACTAACTTACCT
Organism: Pyrocephalus nanus; assembly: GCA_038380795.1. NCBI lineage: Eukaryota > Metazoa > Chordata > Aves > Passeriformes > Tyrannidae > Pyrocephalus > Pyrocephalus nanus. The sequence goes on along the minus strand of CM076259.1, from coordinate 74,873,437 downwards.
AACTCTCTAATTTCATTCTCTGTATACAATGAAAAGAAATATGAATCTGAAGGTGATAATTTATGTCTTTAGGACATATGGTAGAAGTTTCGCATTTCTTCCATTTTTTATAGAAGATGCAAAGAGGTGTTGCAAAGAATTTGATTTTTGGACATTTAAAGTGATGGGCTCAAAATTCCCCCAAAGTGTACTTTGTATTCTGTGCAGTTAATAATATATTCTGTGGGTAAAGAGATTTAATGATATAGCTAATTTTGTGATTTTACAAGTGTTACAGTTACTTTAAAGTTCAATAATTTTGTTCATGTTTGCAATTTAAAGCAGTATTCCTGCTGAAGAGATATTTGGTTTGCAATTAAAAAACCCCAAACAGTTATTTATCACAACAGTTAAGGGAAAAAGGAAAGGAGATAACTTCTATGGCAAACCTGCACCTCTGGTTGCCATGTTGGCATTGACAATGTGGGTTTTTTATTAATTAGCATCCTTACAGAAATAAAGTTTGAAATAAAATTTGAAAGGCTTTATTATTGTGGTCATGTGTATTGATCTGTTTAGTATTGTGTTCATCAGTAACCCAGGTCAGAAGATAGAGATCCGAAGTCCATTCTTAAGAATACTACATTTTTAAGAAACAGTTAGATGGCTCATTAAAGTGTTCTTTTATATAAGGTTTATAAAGAGGATAATTAAAATACTAGTGACTGTATCAGTGTATTGTGATTTTTTTCTGCATAGTTTTATATGTAGAGCTATTTTGGCAATTTTATTTGATAGGCATTACTGTAAAAATGTGATTTACACCCAGTTTTGTCCACATCAGTTAAGCCTTTGCATATTGTGAATGTTACCAAAGACTTAAAATGATGCAGAATTTCTGTATCAAAAATATTGTCATTATTATAAGAAGTGCACATAGTAGCTTCTCAAAAACTGTATCAACAATAACCACAAAATCAACAATGGAAAAGGCAGTAAAAATAATACCTATAGAAAATGTCATATTACAGCATTCCGTCATTATTAAAATATCAGACAAGAACTCAAACTTGTAGGTTTTGCTCAAAATACTTTTAAGACTTGTTTGAAAGCACTGAAACTTTTGACTCTGTATAGAAAACAAAATGAAAGGCATTAAAAAATGTACAATACTTTATTCTTCACATATAAAAAAGACCATTATTTCCTCTGCCCCCTTCCTTTTTTTTTTTTTTTTTTTTATTTTTTTGCAGAGGTGTGGTAGAGCAACAATGGGGAGGAAAAACATCATAGATCCATAAAAATTGGAATCATAGTAAATGATCCATACTTGTGCAGAATTTCTTAATTTTCTTGAGTGTCAACAAGAGACTAAGAGGTGGTCATGCGATAACAAATATATATTCTCAAGGGAAGTCTCCTTACCATTAAGTGAATAGTCAAGATCATTAAGCTACAAGGGTGTACAAATCTTCATTGCCAGAGCAGTAAGTGATAATGTTTACTGGAAAAGGGAATATGTACTTTCAATAGGCACAATGTAAAAGAATTTGTAATATCTCTATACCTTTTCAGGGTAGTTTTGAACCTTTTTTTAAAGACTGTAAACAAATGATCAAAAATTAATAGAGCTATTGTAGACTCTTCATTTGCCAGTTCCTTTATTGATAAAGGTGGAAAATCAGCCCAATTAAGCATTGCAATATTTATGTTAAGTAATGTAATATTTTATTCACTGCACATTGTGTTCAACTTCTTTATCCACTAATTATTCCCTTTTGCTTTTCAATTAATATAGTATTTTTAATGATACAAACATAACCTCAGTTGTTTCTCTGTAAGCCAAACAATGACACCTTTTAACTAAGAAACTACTTAATCATGTAACTGACTTGATTTCAAGCTCACCTGACTGAGGACTAATAGATACACCAGGGCTTGCAATGAGTTTTAAACCAGGACTGTCTCAATTACGGCCAATCAAGACTGATGTTTTAAAATCATCACCCTCTTCTTTCATACAGTTTTTCTTTTTTTACAAGATTCTTAATAACCTTCAGAAACTCCATAAATCTGATGTATCTGAAAAACTTCAAGTCCAGGGGAAAAACTTAGCTAGTTTCAATGAACTCAAATCAGACTGGATAAGAACAGGATGATCAATTTTTTCCCTTAAAGTATTTTTTGCTAAATCAGCAAAGTGGAAAAAAAGAACTAAAATTTTAATTAAAAATACAACACAACCATATAACTATGACAACAAAATTATTTTTCTTTTAAAAAATCTAACAGAAAAATAAATAGGTTTTTTTGATAGTGTCTCTTTAACCAGTGTTTTCAGCTCATCGAGTTTCAGTATGCTACACTTTGTTAACAGGCAGCTAGATCTTTTCCCTCTTATAGTAAATCAATGCAAAATGTATCATTGATTTCAGGTAGAAGTAAGGGATAGCAGGGAGTCGAGTCATAAAAGGGCAAAAAAGAGAGTTAAACACATTTGTTTTATTGATTACTATTGCCTATATCTTCAAACCCATTAAAAACTTGATTATAGAAGAAGGGGGCTTGTTTTTCTCCTTGTGTTGGACAGAAAAACAAAGAGTGCACAGGAAAGTAAGATACAGAAATCAAAGAGTCTTGTCTTGCAGAAATTATATTTCCCAAGTAACAAAAAGACTTAAAGAAGAATTCTCTATGTGTACATTTGCTCAATGTAGTCCAGCGTTTTAAGTATAAATACACCTTAATACATGTATATCCTTCAAAAAAAAGTTAATATTATAAGTTGAACTGTTAATATTTCATTAAACAGTACTATTCAACTGCTCTTCATTAAATTAAATTGTTGTCAGTTAATCCACACAAAGTTATAATTTAGTTATAGTTTGTACATGTACACATAGTTACCAAATTAAGACTACAGGTGCAGTAGAGAGATGACTATCAGTATGTTAGTAACACAACTAACTAGAAGATATATTTCCTTTATCAGCATTGCCTAACGTACATTTGTTCTGCATGAAGAATTACTAATAATATTATAGGATTTCAGTAGTTCAAGTAATATAAGTATTAAGGAACATAACCAATCTCTCTACACATACTTGGAATCAGTAGAAATAAATGGTTCAAGAGACATATTTTTCCATAATAAAGTGTGTACACCCTAACTTCAAGTCATCAGCTTAAAATACAAGATTCTGTCTCACAAAATGAGCTCCTAAACTTAGTTGACAAGAATCAAGACATCAAATATAACCTCACTGTCAAAAGTTGGGGTTGAAAACCCTATAGTTCATATGCACTTGCTGCTCTGGTGCTCAATGACCTGTCCTAAGCGCTGTCACACAGTTGTACAGCTGTGCCTGCTTATGTCTGAGCTGAGCCTACGCTGAACAAATGGCACCAGAAAGTGTGAGAATGCAGGAGAGGTTAAATCCAGAAAGTGCCTGTATCTATCTAGGAGCACCTAGTCTTTCCCTGTGCTCCACAAATGACATAATGTGAGGCACAGAAGACCAGAACTTCCAAAACACATACACAGGAAGATACAGTGAATGATGCAGGTCTGGACTATTCACATCAGTAACTGAGAGACAACAGGCAGTTGTAATTCACTTTGTTGTTACATTCACTTCTGTTGTATCCTATACAACCTTGCTTCTATTGTGCCATGAGGTAGAGAATGTTATGGTGGGGACCAGAAAAACAAAAGTGACTTATTCCACTTGGAGTGGCTGAGACTATAAATGAGTATAAGGTAGGTTTATGTTCCCATCGATTCTGAGGCTACCTGAAGGCAGGTCACCCCAGCTTTAACTTGAGCAGTGTCAAGTCTTCAAATTTACAGCACCAATAATAATTCCCCAGGCACTGTTGTAGCCACTGGAAATTCCCAGAGTACCACCAGTTACTGCCTATATAACTTCCTTTTCTGACAAACCAGAGGGGCAGACTGATATGTAACAGCATCACAAAATCACTAGCCTGGCCCTAAGCCCAGACACACCTATATTATCATTTCAGCAGTGCTTCTAGTCACGTGTTATTGTGTCATTTCCTGTGATTTTTGCATTAAAAAAAAAAAAAATTAATCAATCTGCCTTAATGCAAAACATTTCTAGTTCCCAAACTGAACAGCTCTAATAGTGCCAGCACAGAAATATATTCAATGTCATATGTCAAAGGAAAGAATGAAGTCCCTGTGTTGCACACACATGATGCACAGAGAGGCACTTATGGTGCATGATGAGCATAATTTTTTGACATAGGCTGAACAATGAGGCAATTACAGCAGCCATCCTGCATTTCACAATCACCACTTCAGAAAACATTTTGTATACACAGTTATGCTATTTGGGAAAGAACTTACTCTCAGAAGAGATAAGAGCTGATTGATTGAATTCTCTTCTGAGAGTATTTTAACCAAGAACATTTTATTACAGCTTACTGCACTTTGGTTTGTGTTTATGAACATGCGATGCTGAACATGCCTTGATAGACGATGATGTCTCTGTCTGACATGACTGTTATGATACTGTGACTTTATTAGCAAATAAATATTTTTCCATTAAATTTTTTGGATCTTATTCAATTCTCATGCAGCTCCAATGGTTTCACTAAGAAAAGAGACAAAATAGTGTTCTGCAGTCTAGTTTGATATTAGTCCAAAAATAAGTAAAAACCCTTGAAAATGGGATGTTTTCTACTGCTGAAATCAATCTACTTGTAAAATGTAATTTGAATTTAAAGTTATCTTAATTATCAAATTCACTTAAACCTAATTGTATTTAAATCCGCTTAATACTCTGTAATAAATGTTATACTTGTAATGGATAGGCTCAGCCCATTAAAACAATAATTTTTTTTATGAGTGAGATGAGGCCAATTTAAAAGAAAATTAATCTATGAATGGAACAAGGATTGAATTTCAATAGTCTAATATCTCAGACACAACACACTCTTACCAAGGGCACCTCCATCAGTATGCACCATATATATGACTTGGAGAGTCTTTTTATTCCATTACTATGGCCTTCAACCACTGGCTTTGGTTTTCTACAGAATAAGAATTGTTCTACATTAATTGGTATTTTAACATGAAAAAAAGAAGAAGACAAAACCAAAATCTCAAACTCAAGAAGTTACTTTGGGAAACAATTATTCTTAATTTCAAAAACTTCCACTGAAAAATGACAGCCAGCTTTGGGCCTCCATATGATTTATGTCCATACATTCAAGTGAAGCTTGCATTTTCTAATACATTTGCAGCACACAATGAACTTGCAGTTGCAATTTGCATAAGCAAAGACATTTTTAAGCTATTTTTTGTGTAGGAATTAATACTTTATTTTTTCCTGGAAAATTTCCAGACTCCATGGAAAAATGCTAAAATAATTCAGTGCATCACTCTTGCCATCAGTTCTCTCAAGACTGGCTCCATTGCAAAGTTAAATAAATATTTCATATTTATAAATCTGCATTTTTGGTACCTAGTTCTTCTCTGGAACTAGAAGTTAGGTATTTCACCTGTACTTCAAGTTGGTATTGTATGTAAAATTACACAATATAAACCTTATTTAAATGTTACAGTTGCACAGTCAAACAGAATTAAAGATGCCATATTCATATAATTCGGTTTCTTGCTGCATGTATTATAATCAACTAATAAAAATTAGAATTAGAGTCCATGAAAGGGCCTAGTAGACATCTCCATAATACAGGATTTCTGTTCTATACTTTCAACACCAAAGGACATCATTTCTTATCTTGAAACCTTCTGTCTCAACTCACTCTGACCTCTTGGTCATCTTCAGTCCTGTCTTTGAACAAAGTTGTATTCACTGAGTCTCTCAGAAGACATTCTTTTCCTACTGATGAATTTCAACCCTTAGCTGGATTTTTGTTAAGCATTTTATTTCTCAAAAGAAAGCATTACTTTCATTCAGAGCAAATTGGCAGCACATGAAGACTGCTTGTATGAAAGAAACTCCATTGCTCATTTTTATCCTAAATCCAGAGTTTAAGTACTGAAGAACTCCTCCAACCTTTAGAAAATGTTGAGACACATTTTTTTCATCATATGGCTTTAAATATACACTTCTCCTAAGAATGCTGTAATGGTCAGGTTTAACTATTAGGGCTGGAAGGGAAGGTGTCTGTATACTTCTACACCTGAAGCTCATCCTTCACACATTAACATACACACACAAAAATGAGTTATGGTAGAAAAAGCATGACTCTTGTTTCTTACTCTTTCTGATTAACATACTCAAGGGAGGAGCTGAGCAGCAGTCATTGCTGAATCTGCTGTTTAAATGAGTTAAAACTATTTGTCATTTTCTTGTTTCAAATGCTAATTTATTTAATGGTAAAGACTATATTATTGCTTGTTACATGCACATAAAATATCGACTGATTTCATCTTAGTCATCCTCTTTTCCATTTCTCTTCCCTTTCAATCTTACTCATAAGTCATTAGATAGCACACATAATGAAATATATTTACCATAAATAGAAGTTTTATATCAGGCATTTTAATTCCCACACAAGTACAAAAGAGAGGAAATTAAGACTCATTTTGAGTTCTCTTCCCTTATATGTAGCCAGTAATAAAGCTTAGTTAATAAAACACGACTATTATTAGGGCACTAGACAACTACAAATTTTCCCAAATTAATCTAATTTAAGCTTACAGAGTCACGTAATCAGAGTTCTCCAAGTAGCATCTAAATATGGTTTTGATGTGCTTCTTTAGTAATACTCACTTGGTCATTTAAAATGGGGTTGTTATAAATGTTTCCATGATAGAAAACACAAGTATTAGGATGAGAATCAAATGACAGAGTATAATATTCTACCTGTACTGTCCATCAGTGGGGTTTCTGCTACTTTAGTAACTTTCTTTTTTCTTGGTCTTACAGTCCTTAAAATATCAACAAGAGACACATTCCTGTACATGCCAGAATCAACTTTTCTATATTACATAGAGAAAATTGCTTGAACAGCAAAAATAGTGCTAGAACATATTTCTCCAGAATTCAGTGTAAACCAGGTCCTTTATGATAGGTTATCACCTGTACTTATCCTTATTTGATGTGTCTGTGCTGTGTTCACTTAATACAGAATGTTAGTGCTGATATATTATAGACCATTTTTTATTACTGAAGAACATTGCTGAAAAAAATCAATTAATAAGTAATCACAAACTTAAGTTAGGTCAGACACCTTAAAAAAAAAGAAAGAAAAAAAAAGTCCTCTTATTTTCACATCTTTTACTCAAACACACACTTTATATGGGTATTTTGAGGTCTTTTTCTGAATTGTAATATTTTTGGTACAGCAAATGACAAAGTGTGCTCTCTACAAAGTCATGGATCAAGTCTGCATGAAAGAGAAAAGGTAAGCAGTAGTTAATGAGGCTCCCTCCTGCAGAGGGGACAAAGGCCTCAATCTTCTAACCAGCTCTGGCATCTTGGAAGATTTGGTGGTTAGGGCCAAGATCAGTGAAACCCCTTGCAGTGCATATGCAAGGCTTCTCAGCCTGTTGGAGGGTTACCTCTTCCTTATCACAAGTACCAGTAATACTGCCAGGAGTGACCTGGAGCATATAAAGAGTGCCTATGGAGCTCTAGGGTGAAAAGATGCGGGCAGGTGGTGTCCTCCTTAAACCTCCCACTGAGGCAGGAAAGGCTTAAGCAGAGATGGACTAAACCAACTAGTCAGCACCTGTCTATGTGGTCATGTTGCAGGTGGGGCTTTTTCTTTTGTGGTTATGGGATCCTCTTTGAAGAAGTAGAGTTACTGAGCAGGGATTGGTTAGATGTAAAAGAATGAAACGGCCAAGAGGAATGGTTCAACTGAATTCCCAGGGCATCAAACACAGCGTAACCAGAGGGTCAAAAGAGGTGATTAGCGGTATTCACCTTTGGTGCAGCCTCACCTGGAGTACTGTGTACAGTTCTAGGTCCCACTATTTAACGAAGACACTCAGGTCCTTGAATGTGTCCAGGGTAGAGCAGCAAAGCTTCTGAAAGGGCTGGAAGGCATGTTCCCTGAGGAATAGCTGAGGACTCCAGGCTTGTCTAGTTTGGAGAGAAAGAGGCTGAAGGATAACCTCATTGCTCTGTATAGCTTCTTGAAGAGAGAAAGTAGAGAGGGAGGTTCTTATCTCTCTGAGATCCAATGGCAGGATATTTGGGAATGGTCAAAGTTGCATATGGGGAAGTTCAGACTGGATATTAGGACGCATTTCCTTACTGAGAGGGTGGCCAAATCTTGGAACAGGCTTTCTAGAGAGGTAGTAGATACTACAAGCCTGTCATTGTATAAGATGCATTTGGACAATGCCCTGAAGAACATACTTTAACTTGACCTGAAGTTGTCTGGCAGTTGGACTACGTGATCATTCTTTCAACAGAAATGTAATATTCTTCTACCCTATCCTACCCTATCCTACCCTATCCTACCCTATCCTATCCTACCCTATCCTATCCTATCCTATCCTATCCTACCCTATCCTATCCTATCCTACCCTACCCTATCCTATCCTATCCTATCCTATCCTATCCTATCCTATCCTACCCTATCCTATCCTATCCTATCCTATCCTATCCTAAACAAACTAAGCTCAGCATCCTAGTGAGAAAGACTTTAAACTAGGTATACTGCAACATTGCTACCATAACCTGAAGATAATTTGACAGTACGAGCTGCAATGCAAATGTATGTGTGGCACATAAAATGGCAGTTTTCATATAAAAGCGGCACAATTTGGCTCATTTCAATTTCCTGTAAAACAATGCAAGTTGGAAACATAGGAATTACACACGAGAAATTAGAAATTAATGTACAACTGTAGTTACCACCTCACTGGGACTACAGTGACCTGGTAGGAAAACTCATGGCTGAAGTACTGAGAGACTGGAATACCAACTCCTTATGAAAAATATGGTGGGTAGGTACGGAGGAGCAACTTAGGAGCAACTTAAATGCATACAGGTTTGCTTTGGGATGAGTCTGTTGATGAAGGGTGGGTGAGGCTTCAAGAACAGACCAGCACAGCTGATACTGGCTCTACTTTGTATAGCTGGAGAAAGCCTCACAGACACAGGCCTTAATACTCATGGGTGAATTTAAGTACCATGGTGTCTGCTGGAAGAGCAATATGACTGGGTGCAAGCAATTCAGGAAGCCTTTGGAATGTATGAAAGAAAATTTATTGATACAGGAAACCCATGAACTGATTATGGGATAGATTTTGCTGGACCTGCTAACCACAAACAAGGAAAAAATTATTTAAGCGGTGAAGATGAAAGGGCAGCTAGGCTGTACCCACCATGAGAATCTTGAATTTAATATCCTGAGAGGAATGAGCAACGTAAACCAGCATAATTATAACCCTGGACATCAATAAAGCAGGTTTTAGCACCTTCAGGAGCTTGTTTGGCAGAATCATTGGGGAAACTGTCCCAGAAGGTAGAAAGGCCCAGGAGAGCTTGCTGATCTTCAAGGACAATTTTATCAGAGCACAAACCCAGTTCATTTTAATGTGTAGAGTAGGAAACTAACACTTCACATTTATTTTGCACTACATCTACAGTGCTGCATCCCGTTTTGTGCTCTCCAGAACCAGAATGACATGGTGTACTGGCTCAACAGAGTGCCACCAACATGGACAGAGTGCTGGATTACATGACACGCCAGGAGAGACTTGAGCTCAGAGAAAGGAAGACTTGGGAAGACCTCACTGTTTACAGTTACCTGATGAGAGGATACAAAGGTAATGCAACTGGACTTTTCTTCAGGGTGCATGTATGATTGTAAGAGCCAGATAATATGAAATGCTAAAAAAAGTGTTTTGTCAATGTTTCTGCCTGCCAAAGCTTCCTACCAAAATTTCCTGCCAGGGTTTCCTGCCGAGGTTTCTTACCAGAGCTTCCTGCTGGAGTTTCCTGCCAGAAATCCTATTATTGTTACCAGTTATCATATCTCTTCAAACATCTGAGTGAGGCTAAGTGCCAAAAAACCACAAGCAACCCCCTTTAGACACCATATAAACTGAAGAAGAATTTTGGTTAATTAGGAGAGAAGAAGGGGATGAAAGCATCTGCTCTCTGCAAGTCTCTCTCTTGGGAGATCAAAGCTGAGCACCTTTCTCCCTCTCCCCAGCCCCTCTCCTCAGCACCACAAGCTGCCTGTCTTCTGGAGCTGAAACTCTGTCAGCCTGGAGAAGGCTGAAACCCGCCGTGCCACATATGTGAGTTGTACCTTGCCCTTGTACCCTTACCATATTTCTGAGGGCCGAAAGTGCTGCTTGATGAGACGAAAGAATCAGGATCCTGCATTTCGGCCCTGCGCGACAAGGGACACGGCTCAAACATGAGCAGCAGAGACACATCTCGACTGCATTCCAAAGACCTAAACTGCTGGACCCCCTGCGGTTAAGGAGCATTGAAAGCAGCAGAGAAAGAAAAAAAAAAAACCACAAAAACTGCTCCTTCCCCCCCACCCTTCATCTAGGCAGAAAGGTAGTTTCGATGATAACTTTCCTATGCTTCCAAAGTAATCTTAGGTTTTTCCAAGTTTTCCCTAATTTTCCCTCTTTTGCATCTCTGGCAATTAATAAAATAAAAAATATCAGATTTTGGTATCAACATATAACTTTGTTTGAGTTTTAATTTTGCTCAGGCAACATTCAAACCTGAAGTTCTTTCTGCAAAAATTTAGGCGGATTGTAACAGTGATAGGTCAAGAGGCTATGGACAGAACTGGAATCTAGTGGTTACTTAATATGTAAAAATGCACTGCACTTGAAGGTATTAAGGAAACGTATTTTCATTTTTCTTGCTTTTCTTTAGGCCTTTATTTTAGGTAATATTGGAGATGGTATATGGGACTTCTCAGACCATTTGGTCTGACCTGGGATAGCCATACTGAGCATTGTGTTACAGTTCATCTGCATGCCTTAATCATAGAATCATAGAATGATTTGGGTCAGAAGGGACCTTAAAGATCATCTCGTTCCAACTCCCCTGCCATGGGCAGGAACACCTTCCACTAGACCAAGTTACTCCAAGCCCCATCCAACCTGGGCTTGAACACCTCCAGGGATAGAACATCCACAAGATGGAGTTGGATCAGGGGTTGGACTTGATGATCTTGGAGGTCTTTTCCAACCCAATCTATTCTATGATTCTATGATCTCTGGGCAACCTGTTCCAGTGCCTCACCACATTATAGTAAAGAATTTCTTCCTAGTATACAATCTAAACATACACTCTTTCATTTTAAATCCATCCCCCCTTGTCCTCGGTAAAGGGTCCCTCTCCAGCTTTTGTGTAGGCCCCCTTTAGGTACTAGAAGTCTTACACCTCCTCTAAGGTGTGCTTGACCCCACATGCCACAACTCAGCCAATCAGATAAGGTATGAAAAATGACAGTCAAAAGCATCATTCAAAAATAATTACTGTGTTTACTTTTCTTTTTATATTGCAACATATTAAATAAGAAGGGAAAATTTAAAATATGTGTTTTTTGCTGGATCACCAAGGCATGTTTATTGAATCACTGTAATTTAAAATAAAGTGCTGTGAAATTCTGTTTTGATTTACTTGAAAGAAAAATCCTACTTATTTTACAACTAGAAATTCCCCATGCTTTTAATAGGGAAGGGAATAATTTCCCTGTAATACTTGCATGGATAAATAAGAGCTGACAGATGGTACGATACACAATACAAGTTTTTATTAGGTTCAGAATACATATTACACAAACACAGACCTTATGTACATATAATCCCAATTGCCCTAGTCTAGATCTTAGTGAAATCAACAAGACTTTGTCCATTAAGTCTGGTGTATAACATAAGAAATTTAACTGTTTTCCACTCATTTCATACTTTTAATAAAAAATTAACAAAAATTTATTGCTTGTATAGAGTATTGAGATGCATTGATTTTCATAATTTATAATCACTCTTATTCTGTTTATGTACTGCAGCCTGAAACCACTCGATTAAGCTAACTATATACTTAGTTAAGGCAGCAAGAATATATAAAATAAATGCAGCAATGCAAAGGAAAATGTTGTTTTCCTTTTAGTTTGACTCTTTGGGCATGCATTCACTCCATGATGCCCAGAGGAAATCCAAAACTGTGGATCAGTAAAAGAACAAAGAAATTATGTCAAGTCAAGTATTACAAAAATAATAAAGAAGGTGGGAAAAAAAGGATATAGTTTTAGTTGTGGATAAATGTTCTAGCTCTAAGGATATCATTTGCCTGGAGAATTTAACATCTCAGTACCGCAGATTCTATTCTTCCGGGTTTCTATTGAAGCTAGTTAACTGTAAATTAAATTTGATTAAGCAATGACAAATTGGAAGATTTTATGCATGACAAAAAGAGATGTGAAACTATCCTTTTTCTTTCTACATGAGAAGTGACTCTAGCCCCACTAGAACTTAATCTAGCTAGGGCCCTAAAATAAAATAAAAAATGTTTCTATAAATATATTGCAACAAAGGAGGGCTAAGGAGAATCTCCAGCCTTTTTTGAATGTGGGGGTAATACAGTGACAAAGGATAAGGAAAAGGCTGAGGTACTTAATGCCTTTTTTGCCTCAGTTTTTAATAGTAAGCCCAGTTGCTGTCTGGATACTCAGGCTTTTGAGTTGGAAAAAAGGTACAAGAGCAGAATGAAGACGCCAAAATCCAAGAGAAAATGGTCAGTGACCTGCTATACTCTTTAGACACAGACACACACAAGTCCATGGGGCTGAATGGGATCATAGAAATATAGAATAACAAAGGTTTGAAAAGACCTTTGAGATCATTAAGTTCAACCACTGAACCTTTCATAAACTCAGCCAGCATGGGTTTATGAAAGGAAGGCCTTGCTTGAGTAATCTGGTCCCCTCTGTGACAAGATAACCCACTTAGTGGATGAGGAATAGGCTGTGGATGTTGTCTGCCTGGACTTTAGTAAAATCTGTAACACCGTTTCCCACAGAATTCCCCCGGAGAAACTGGAGCGGTGGTGAATGGAGTTACATCCAGTTGGCAGTTGATCAGAAGTGGTAGTCCCCAGGGCTCAGTTTTGGGGAAAGCCCTGTTTAACAGCTTTACCAACAATCTGGACAAGGGGATTTGTGGGCACCCTCTGTCAGTTTGTAGATGACACCAAGTTGGCTGGTAATTTTGATCTGCTGAAGGGTAGGAAGGCTCTGCAGCAGGATCTGGACAGGCTGGATCGATGGGCCAAGGCCAAAGATAGAAGGTTCAATAAGGCAAAGTGCCAGGTCTTGCACTTGGGTCACAACCCCATGCATCACTACAGGCTGGGGGCAGAGGGTTGGAGAGCTGCCCAATGAAAAAGGACCCAGGGGTGCTGATCAACAGCAGATGAACATAAACCAGCAGTGTGCCAAGGTGGCCAATGGCATACTGGCCTGCATCTGGAATAGTGTGGCTAGCAGGAACAAGGCAGTATTTGTTCCTCTGTACTTGGCACTGGTGAGGCCACAGCTGAGGGAACTGGGGTTGTTTAGCCTGGAAAAAAGGAGATTCAGGGGGCACTTCCTCACCCTCTACAAGTGCCTGTCACGAGGTTATAGTGAGGTGGGAGTCAGCCTCTTCTTCCAGGTAAAAAGAAACAGAACAAGAGAAAACAGCCTCAGGTTGGGCCAGGGAGGTTCAGATTTGATATTAGGAGTAATTTCTTCACAGAAAGGGTAGCCTACAACTGGAACAGCTGTCCAGGAAAGTGGTTAGGTCACCATCTCTGGATGTATTTAAAAGATGTGTAGCTGTGGCACTAAGGGACATGGTTTAGTGGTGGACTTGGCATTTCCAGGTTAGCAGTTGGGCTTGGTGATCTCAGAGGTCTTTTCCAACCTAAAACAATCTATGATTCTACTATTGATACTTGTGACAGAAAAGGGAAGATTTCCTTAAGAACTACTTTCTTTCTTTTTCCAGGAAATTGCTTCCTTTTGAAAAAACAAAGTAGAGAAAAAAGTAGCATCCTCAAGGAAAAAAGAAAAAAAAATTATAGTTGGAAACATCTTTACGCTTTGGTTATATTATAATCATTCTGTTGATATACTGGATAAATGGAAAATTACAAAAAAAAACCTTTTTCAAAGTCTTTCAATGGGTGACAGATACCATAACCCTGGACTTTCCCTCTCTTTTATTTAGCCTTTTCCTTAGTTTGGTTCTTTTTTGTGGTGGTTTTGTTTTGTTTCCAAAGCAGGAGAACCATTAGAAAAACGAAATGGGTTAATCTGAGAAGTTTAACAACATGAATCTTCTAGCTCTGTGTCAGAACTCTTTTTGTTGTAGTGTGCACTTAGCTGTGGAAATTATAACTTTAATGAAAACCCTGTTTCCTTGTAAATCCCAAGGGCATTCCCCATGTGTCATTCTCACTGTGCTTTTTGATTTGATCAAATTGAATCTTTCATGCTTGATGAATACACAGGTGGTGTCTTGTAAAGTTGCGTGCTTCTTGGATTTTCCATAGCCATTTCTAAAATTTATGTTTTCATGTTTTCAGTGCCCCCTGGGGCAAACACAGCTCCACCTACTTTACATTATTTTTGAAATGTAAGTATTTTTTATCAGCATCTAACTCCTGGTACTTTCTTCAGCTTATTTTTTTTTTCAACATCTTTCAAGTCAGCATTCTTGTGCATTTTACAGACTTGAAAGTTGACAGGACAGTAGTTTTGAATGACACTCATGCTAGCCCACGTATCTGACCATTAAGTGCAAATTCATGTGGTACACAGAAGTGAAACTGAATAAGTGAGAAAATTGTGATGCCAGAGAAGGGTGAGATTTGTCAATAGTGGTGTTTGAGAGTACTTTTTACATGGTAACCTCAAAACAAAATATGTGCATGATTACAAATATAATAGCCATGAGGTAAGTGAGGGAGGAATACCAGTTAGTTTTACAAATGGAAAGTGCAAAAGATAAAACAAGAAAAGTTTAGATATTTTGGTAACTATAGGCAAAACAAAACTGGACTTTGAAATTGCCAGAGAGAGAATGGCTAAACATTTTTCAGAGGTACTGCTGATGTTAACTTTATTTTGGAAACGATGAATGATAGGTTGGAAATGATAGGGTTTCAGCAGGTGGAGGTGGGGAGGGTGCAAGGAAGAGTGGTTTGTATCTTGAATTAAGTATGATTAAACAATTGTAAAAATATTTCATGAAGAAAATAACGCTGACCAAGTTTAGATAGCTCTGTACTTATCCCCACTGCCTAAGCTTTTAGATTAACCTTTCAAACCCTACATTTTTGGTTCCTACACTTAAGACAGAAAGCTCCATTTGAAGGATCACCAACCTCAAAATTAACTACACCAGGCAAAAGTTAAGAAATCTGAATGATTTATCAATAGGAAAATGATGGTTCTTGGAAAATGAGCCAACACGGATGAGAAAACTGAAGTGCAAGGAAAGGAAACTGGTAAACCAAAGGTAGAGCATACAGCTTTGGAGAAGTTATTTCACACTGCATTTCTGCAGTGTTAGCAACCAATAGTTATAGCATCATATTGTATAGGTTTGCAGTGAAAAAAATTGATTTAACCAGGCTTTTAGGATTCATCCACTTGAGGTTGAATTAAACCCACCATAGTGAGACTGGAGCATACAATGCAGGCATTTATTCATGACTTCTTGATCTCATAGGATAAAGAGTTAATCTTCACATTATTGCACTGGTTAACTACCTTTACTAGTAAACATTATTTTCCCCTCAAACATACCTGATTCCTTTCTCTCATCATTATTTTTCATAAATTCCAGATTAAAGCTGTATTTTCAGATTTTCCTTCTGAAATCTATTATAAGCCAGGAAAAGAATTCCCAAACCATCCACTATTTGTTTGCTTTAAATATCGGGCTAAATATGTTTAAATAGCAGGTTCTCACTGCGGGGTATCTTTTCTAAACATAATAGCTTTCTCAATATTTTTCTGTACTTTTCCACACCACTTTAAAATATTGGCTTTAACTCTCCATTGTAATATTGGTCTCTTAAAGACACATTTAAATGACAAATACTGTTTCCTGTCTCTATTGAACACACTTTTATTTAACCTTTCAAGGATGGCACTAAACCAGCCTGTAATTACTGTAACCTAAGACTACTAAAGTATGGCCTATCCACAGAATACAAATATATACTTTTTTTTTTTTTTTCCAACATAAAAGTGAGACACTGGCTTAAAGTTATTATTTTTTAGTATTACTGAAACCAGGACATGTCAGGTCTGGTTTGGAGGTTTTCTTCCTATTAGCAATGGATAAAACAACCTTAGCTAGTGAAAAAATTGCAATACATTTTCACTCACAGGTTACTTGTAGCAGTAATATATAAGGACATGTTTTAAGGCTAATGGCCTAATAACTCCCCTTTTTGCAGCTTCTTAATATTAATTCAATGATTCAGTTCTGTTTGGGGGTGATGGCTGGATATATTATTAATTAGGTCACTACATTATTTTAAAAATAAACAAACAAAAGCCCAAACCAAAAACCTGAACCAGAAAAACATAGCTGCAAGTTAATGCACAACAAATTTCTGTGTGCTTCCTAGGGAAAGTCATAGGAAGGAAGAGATGGAAGGACCTATTTAACCCGCATGTCTCAGCTTCTTGTAAGAATGAATTAATCTTTCCAGGTCAGAATTTAGATTTTTTCAAGATGTTCAATTTAACCTAAAAGATTTTGGATGCCACTGAGAATTTCTAAAACTATATTTTAAAAAGAAGCCCTGCTTGTGCTATGGCACAGAGCAAAAGATGAAAACTGGCACAAGAAACCAATACCTTCCATGGCTAGAGCAATACTCTTTTTCACTCCATGATCCACAGGAAGACATTAACATGCAAGAATTCAGATGTAGTTAAAAACACATGTGTCACAGGCATGTATTTATCTCTAAGCTAGGAATCTAAACTATCATCAGAGTCAATGAAGATACAATAAATACAGTCAGTAGAGTCTACATAGCTGTTTGTGTCACTACAAGACCAGACACTGACATTTGATCTGCTGGTTCTCTAGCCACTGTTGATGTGCTGGCAAGGGGCTCAATGCACTTGAACGCAGATATTGATTTAGTCTCATCTGAGACAGCAAAGTCTATCCTGTGTGGCCTCCAGCTGTTGCTCCTTTGTGATACCTGTGAGTCCTATCCCATATCTGCCAGCCATGCAGGGGCTGAGACAGGCTAAGTCATTTCAGAGATGTGTGTGTTTGAGCAGGAGAACTGAGCTTCGCTGAGTATTTGAATGGCAAGTAAATTCCATGTCACACCCAGATTTGTCCTCGCGCTTCCAGTCTCCCCATCATCGAGATTTGGGGACATGAAGAAGGTCTTTCATTATCAAGTACTGTTGTCAAATCAGGGTTTGGGGGGCAAGGAGAAAAGCTTTTATGCACATTACAGTCCTAGACATTATTCTGCAGTATGAAACCGAGATAGTGCTTAACTAAACACTATTTAACACAGCCTTATAAATCAAGGTCAGTAAAACTATTCACAGCATTCACACTTAGTCTGAGCACTCTTTTAGCACATTAATATTGTATTTGGAATTCAGAAATGTTTGCTATAGGTAATTAAGTAGTCATGACCATAGACAAGACTGACTTAAAGTCACTACAAAAATTATGCATTTTTATTCCATCAAGTAAATCAGTTGTTTCTACTAGTTTTACACTAAATATGTGCAGTATGATCTGGAACATACAGAAGTGGAAATTATATTTGGGAATTATATTATACACACTACATGAGTCAGCCATTAATCTTTTACAGCTGGGAAGCTTGGGTAAGTTAAGAATAAAATTATTCTATGTGATGGGTATAAATTATTATGACAGCAAATTTTTACTTGGAGGATTTTTAAAAGGAAGCCTTCAATATTAAACTTTATAATGTCTAAGCTTTAGGTGTGCTTTTGGTACATATTTAAAAACTGCAATCCAGGATTAAGTCCATCTCCTTCCTCAAACATCCATTAAAAAAACCGTCATCATTGGATTTTACATAAAAACATATTATATTTAATATAATAAATAGATTTAACATAAAAATGAAACATTATAATAAACATTTTAGATTATTAAAACTTAATTTCAGAAGCCTTATTCATATGAATGTAATTTTTCTAACAAATTTATGACAATGAAACCAAACTAACTAGCCAAATTTATTTTTTGTTATGTGTGTTTGAGTTTTTTAATTGCTAACTCTGTGCCTCTCTTTCAGCTACAAAATGGAATTAGAATGCATAACTGAAGCATCTTAACTTTGAGTCCACAATGGTACTTCTTCCTATGCAAGGGCTAGATTTACCTATAAAATCCACAAGTAATTAGAGTTTGATAATTTTTTTCTAATTATTTTTAATTTGATCATAAAAAAGCAGAAGCAGATTCTACGAAGCATTCAGGAACTCTTTTTTTTTTTTTAATTTGAATAAATGTCTTTCTATTTATACTAAGAAAATTACTATTATATTGTTGTATTAATCCTAAAAGGTTCCTGGATATGTATTTTCATTAGATAGTGGTGCTCAGCATTACCAAGATAAAAGAATTAAGAATATGTTTAACAGTATGTTGGAGAAAATAGAAGTTTGGCATAAAGGCCATGTTTACAAGCTATATAAATAAACACATTCTTTTTTTTTATTTATGTGATTATTTATTTACTGTTAATTTGGGCGTTGAGCACTGTTACAATGAAAATTACTGACAAAGCATCTGAGATTTTTAGACACCTTAGGGTACATGCAAAATTTCATCAATTATCCTTTATGTTGACTAAAAATTGATGACACAGTTTGAGATGTCTTAGTTGCTGCTTTCTGCAGTACAGCTATTCAAATTACACATATGTGAACCAGTGCGAGCAACATTTTACGTATTCAAAAGCAAAACTGCCTTGATTGCTCCTTAGCCTTTATGATCAAAAGAGGAGTTATTCTGCAAGCACCAAGGCTGCCCCTTTTGATTCCCTTTTCCAATTTTCTTTTTTTTTTTCATGGAGGATTGGTTGTTTTGGGTTTTTTTTTACATTGTGAAAGAAACTGTCACTAAGCTCTGCTAAACTGAGTGGAACTTTTACCTGCAATGATCCTATCTCTTGTGAAATTCTCTTTAAAATATCAACTGAATTACTGAATTTTTAGTTCGCTGAACAGCTTATTTTAGCATTTGGAATAATGCCTGCTTTCTCTATTTTACAACTTCAATGCATTCCTTTTCCTTATCACAACATGAGTGGCTTCTGAATTCCACTCTTCCATACTGGAATCAGGCTGTATCTGTACCATTCTTGAGCATTAGTTTCTACCTGCTTCACTCATCACTGCTTTCCTTGCTGGTTCACTGCGCAACAAAAAGTTTACCACACTCTTGATATTTTTTGCTTATCCTAAGCTGTATATCCATGTCGAGTTTGCTGTCTAGAGCTACTAAGCCCCCATTAGTATCAGGTTATATGAGAAACTAAGGTCTCCCAATTCAGGATTCTTTTTTCTAACAGTCATCATTTGGCTAGTCAAACTTCTAGTTAGATCCAGATTGTATATTGAGAAGTTGTATGTGGACAAGATAGCTCTGTCTGTTTTCTTAGGGTAAGGTCCAACACTAAAAACTTTCTTAATGGAACACAAAACTCTCATTTTATCAGTTTTGGGTTTTGTCAATATAACTTACTTCAAACACTTTATGTACTTAACAAAAGTTATGATGTTTGGCCAAGCTCTTTTGTTTGAGACTATGAAGATAACAAATTGCTTTCAACAGTGAATCTTCCTATGTATTTGATCTGACTCAATTTTTCATCCTAAAATGAACTTCCACTTCGACCTCTACCTCTAGGGTTTTTTCTCCCAGTGATTTCTCAGTTCTGCAAGTCCCTGCCACAGATACCCTAGTTTCCTGGTTGACACAGCTGAAGCAATGAGTGAACTGAAGTGACTAGAATTCTATAACTGCTGCTTTAACAAAGATTTCATCCCTGACTGTAAGTTACCTAGTAGGATGCTTCCAGGCAAGACTGACTAGAATAACTTCTCTCCAGGCTTCACTTTTCTTGTGTAAGAGATTACCATTTCTAAATTACTGGCAATCAAAGGCTGTGTGCTGGTTGCTGATGCATTCAAATTCACAGTCTGGCATATTCATTTCCTATGTCACTGATTTTACTTTAAATAAATATAGCAATTCATGAACTGGAAGTAGCTGGCACATATTTGTTTTTGGCAACTCTGGATTCCTTTGGAGAGTGACTACAAGAGCATGCAGTGACAGGACAAGGGGAAATGGTTTTAAACTGAAAGACGGTAGGATTAGATTAGATATGATGAAGAAATTCTTTACTGTGAGGGTATTGAGGCACTGGAACAGGTCCCCAAAGAAGCTGTGGATGACCCATCCCGGCAAGTGTTTAAGGTCAGTTTGGATGGAGCTCTGGGCAACCTGGTCTAGTGGTAGGTGTTCCTGTCCATGGCAAGGGAGATGGAGTTAGATGATCTTCAAGGTCCAAACCAAACCATTCTATGATTCTATGATTCTATGCTTTGGACAACTTCTGGAGAAAGACACAGCAGAAGAGATGGAGGAAATGACCTCTTAAATTGCATGAAGAATGAAGAATGAGTTTGTCTGGAATTATTACCACCTTCTTGAAAAATATCCAGACATTGCTTTAATTCCTTTTGTGAGGCCTTCAGCTAAATTTTTAAAATTTCTGGGAGGTACTTGAATCCTCCTTCCTCCATTTTGGTTCAGCAATGTACAAGCTCATACATTGTCTCCATGGAAACTGAATTTTATTGTTGTCATCAGTACTGTCCTTTTTGACTACCTGGTTACCCAAACTCTGGGGCTGTGTAGGGTCAAACAGTCCCTATGCAAAACCCTTATTTACTAAGAATAAACAACAAGCTTCTTTCAGGCAACATTTGGTCAAAAATCTTTCTTCTCTAGCTTTCTCTGTATTGCAGTCTTTTTGGCTTTACTCTCCTTTTATTCAGTCCTCTCTTTTTTTTTTTTTTTTCCTCTTCAAATAAATGTTCAAAGACAGTTTTCTTCCACACGTGTCAGCGTATGCCTTTATTTTGAGAAGTGACACCAAGTTTGAGGGAAAGGCTTCTATTATTTCAGTCAACTAGCTGTGTAGAAGGTTTTACAGCTTCTATCAAATCAGGAAAGAGGTTCATATTCAGCCTCAGTGAGGCTGAATCTGGCCCTAATAGTTCCAGTAGTCATGGAATCATATTGATTTATAAGCCAATTTGCATGATGATATTGCAGATGTTAAACAAAGCAAGTTTTCTTTTACCTACCATCAAGATTGAAATGTTTCTTCTGACATACCTTCTATTAGCAATGCTTATGAGTTTATGCCAGAGTAATAAAACCTTCACTGAATGGAAACTTTAAGATAGTCTTGCTCTAGTATAGCTAAGCAACCTATTTTCTTTTCAATTATGTATTTAAAGGAGGGGAAAAGAAAAATTGTGAGGATTCTCCACAGCTTTTCTCTAGACATGGTTAGATGATCACTGTGACAGATTCCATTCTTTTGGTGGCTGGTTTTCTGTTACCAAAGTTTGTAATACCTTATTAAAATTCTCTTAGGGTGTAGAGATGTTTCAAGAAGTTTATTTCTTTCCACTAATGTTTAGCTGCCTGATTATCAGTTCATTTATGCTTTCCAAGGAATCATTAATTTTTTTTAGGACAGTGTAATTTTTGTGCAGGCCTGACTATTATCTCATTTGCTTGCAAAGTGACAATTAGTTACTGATATATAGCCTCTAGTGTACAGGCCTTGTCAGTCACACAATGAAATACTCAGTCACTGATCTTGATGTCTGTAGGAAAATATACTAAAAATTGTGTAAGGTTTGGGGGGTTTTGCTTGGTTTTCTTTTTTTTATTTTTTAATAGAAATGAAATTAATGTTGATGCATGTGCATGCATATTATCTGTTCCAAGGCAGTTTTTATGAATTGCATTTACAACTACACTACTCTGCATCTGATTTTCCTGTTATTTTTGTTTGAAATTTTCCAGAAGAATTATGTTTTAGACAGAAAACCCCAGAAGTGATGCACTTCCTTAAGGTGATTTCTATAAAAAAACTAGCTGTCTAGTGAGACAATTTGAGTCAGAAATTTACTTTCAAGCAGAGAATAAGATTAAAAAACTTTAAAACTCATAAGAAACTTTCCCCAACAACCTAATTACTCATTAACACAATTATTTTGAGTTTAGAGTACTCTAAACAAAGGTATTTGGAGTTTTCTATGAGAGGTTAAGTATATACCATTTAAAAAATATTTTTCCATTAATGTAAATAAAGTCCTCATAGCAATAGTATATTTTTATTCTATTCCTGCTAAAACTAGCAGTAAAATTCAAAGTTTTTTTAATTCATTTTGTCAGCATTAATGAATGTTTAACCAATGTAAGACATTTATCCTCTTATCTACAGTAATGGATTCTAGTAGCAAACCAAGAAGGAAGAAAAACTATACAGTGTTAAAAGATAAGACAAAAATAAGTCCAGAGCTAACATATATTATTTACTAGACACAGGCTGCAATCCAAAGCCTAGAGGAAGAGGAAATTTTGATTTGGTATTGCTGAACTTAGCATGACTACGACAATATCCTCACTAAACCACAATTGCAAAGATTCACTTGATCTCTTGTCCAAATTCTTTTTAAGGCTCCTAACCAGTTCCATTTTTCACAAAGTTAGATTCTTATGGAAAACATTTATATACATATATAAACTTTGAACTTGAAGTTCACAAATTTAAAAATGTCAGGATAGGAAAATACTTTCATCTGTCAAAACCTTTAGCAGAACAAATTTACCTTGAGGTTTAACAGGTAATTGCATAAGGACATTGATGAGGACAGTCTTCAGAAAGGGTGAGAAGGAGGACCCAGGAACTACTGGCCAGTCATTCTCACCTCAGTTCCTGGAAAGGTGATGAAGACCATCTCTATCCACATGGATGACAAAAAGGCGAATGAGAAGAGTCAGCATGGATTCACTAAAGGTAAATTGTGCTTGACCAATCTTCTGCAATGAGAAACTACCTAGATGGATGAGGGGAGCACAGTGGGTATTGTTTACTTCAACTTCAGCAAGGCTTTCAACACTGTCTCCCACAATATCCTCACAGACAAAGTAGGGAAGTGTGAACTGAATGGACAGTGGAGAGTGAGGTGGATTGAGAACTGTCTGAACAGCAGATCCCAGAGGCTCTATTTGGAAACTTGTCACTAGTGGTTTCCACAGGGTTCAATTCTGCACCCAGTCTTTGTTAACTTTATCATTCAATGACTTGGATAAAGGGGTAGATGCCTCCTCAGCAAGTTTGATGACAACACAGCGTTGTGAGAAGGGTTCTATATGCCACAGTGCTGTGCAACCCTTCAGGAGGACCTAGACAGGTTGGAGAGATGGGCAGAGAAGAACCATCTGAAATTCAATAAGGGCAGATACAGGGTCTTGCATCTGAGAAACAATAACCCCATGCACCAGTACAGGCTGGGGCCCAACCTGCTGGAAATCAGCTCTGTGGAGAAGGATGTGGGGATTCTGGTGGACAACAAGCTGTCCATGACCAACAGTGCCCTTGTGGCCAAGAATGTCAATGGTATCCTGGGGTGCATTAGGAAGAGCATTGCCAGCAGGTTGAGAGAGGTGATCCTGCCCCTCTACTCAGCCCTAGGGAGGCCACATCTGGAGTGCTGTGTCCAGTTTGCACTCCTCAGTAAAGAGAGGCATGAAGATCCTGGAGCAGGTCCAGCAGGGGCAACAAAGATGATCAAGGGTCTAGAGCACCTCACTTACAAGGAAAGGCTGAGGGAGTCGGGCCTGTTTAGCCTCGAGAAGAGACAACTGAGAGGGGACCTCATCAGTGTCTCTAAATATCTGAAGGGAGGACGTCTAGGAGGTGCAGCCAGGCTCTTCTTGGTGGTGACAAAAAGTAGGACAAAAGGCAATGGGCAGAAACTGATGCACAGGAAATTCCACCTGAATATGAAGAAGAATTTCTTTACTGCGTGCGTGATCAGGCACTGCAACAGATTGCCCAGAAAGGTTGTAGAGTCTCTTTCACTAGAGATATTCAAGAACCATCTAGACACAATCCTGTGCAATGTGCTGTAGGATGACCCTGCTTGACCAGGCAGATCAGATGACCAGGGGAAGGGAGCACTGAGGTCCCTTCCAACCTTACCCACTCTGTGACATTAAAATTGAAACTATATACAGTCCTACTTGATACCATTAAGTGGCATGTACATGTATATATACACAGTCTGCATGTTACAAGGAAATTTCTCATGTCTAGATACATGCACACACATTGACATTATTTCTTTCTTGTTTTTCTTGGCTCTCTTGTGCAGTTTCTCTTTTCAGTCACATTGCCTCCTTTGTTTCTTTTGTTCTTTGTTCCTTTTTCTTATTTCTGGGGCATATATTGGCTTCCATTTTTTTTTTTCTTTTCTTCTTGTCTGTCTTGCCCCATTAAATATTTACTAGTATATATCTGATATTTCCTTCTCCCCCCCCCCCGCCCCAGATC
Source organism: Pyrocephalus nanus (assembly GCA_038380795.1). Taxonomy (NCBI): domain Eukaryota; kingdom Metazoa; phylum Chordata; class Aves; order Passeriformes; family Tyrannidae; genus Pyrocephalus; species Pyrocephalus nanus. The sequence goes on along the minus strand of CM076259.1, from coordinate 74,848,805 downwards.
TCCTGCTGCATCTTGCCATACTTTTTATCTGCCTTTCAGTGAGTCTTTTTCACTTCTATTCATCTTTTACTCTTTTCCTGATCCTTTGTTTCCTTTTGTTTCTCCTCCATTTGGTTCTTTAGTTACTACTATTCAGCTTTCCATTTGTAATATTTACCTTTAGATCAGACTCTTTGGGGGCATCATGCAGTTCTTCCTTTGTAGTTGTAAACTGAGTGCAGCACACACACATAAGCAACACATTATAGTTGCAGGATGTTTTTCTACGCAAAGCTGAAGTTATACTTTAATTCATTTAAATATGACAGCTATAGATGTGACTAGGCAGAAAAAAGTCTGCGTTAGCATATTTGAGAGATGTAGTGAGGGGATATATTACTTTAATAAATGATGTATTTCATTCAATTTCAATCTTGTTTTGAAAGTGCCCCACTGTTATTTTGTTTGTACTCCCCCCAATGTAGCACTTCTTGTTGATCTTTAAGACAGTCAATAAGAACTACTGCAGCATTACACAGAGCTTCTCTGTCTTTTGTTTTCTGCATAGATATCAATTTGTTAAACAACCTGAATCTTTGATGACTTACAAAACAGTTCAGCTAATGGTCCATGCTTTAATGCATCTTATCAACAGCAAACATCTGCCTAAAAATGGCTGTGCTTTCATGACAGTCAAGCTCTAGGGGAAATGTGAAGTTAGATGTCATTTTGCTGATCAGGTTTAAAACAAGGACTGAAAGATAAAACATTCCTGGCTGTAAGCAGCAACTCCCTGTAAATAATTTATAGTCCAAAAATAATGTGCTATTCAACACTCAGAGGAAGTAGTCTTTTTTCTGTGTCTGTTTTATAATTATTCCTTTAGAATTATTCTAATTAATATTCAAAGATTACTAACTTCTTATCTATAAATGAGTTCCTTATTAATATTACATAAGCTGTCCTCCTTTCTTCTGATGAAGCAGAGCACAACATGCTGTAAACAGTATTGACAGGAAAATACATGGTTTGGAACTGTAGTGAAGTAATTTACCATTCATGAAGTAACTTACTAATAATAGTTGCCTACTTACAAAAACTCAAATGTTAAAGTTTTAACAGGGCACTGAGATCAAAATGGAATAGTAATAAATGATCTAAAACTGAGTTATTTTTCGTATAGCTGCATAGAATTAAGTGTTCCATTTGAATTGCATGTGCATATGTAAGACATTCAAGACTTGTAGTTGCTTGGAAAATTCAGCACAGTAATAAGATAAGCAAATGTAAAGATCGAAAAAAACAGTTCTAAATACCTTCTCTACTGGCCCTAGCTACCAATAAAAATAAATTAAATAAATAAATAAATAAATAAATAAATAAATAAATAAAAGGCATCTTTCCATCGGTGTGCCTTTCGTGAAACAGGGGAACAATTCATAGGTTCATAGAATCCTAGAATATGCTAAGTTGGAACGGACCCATCAGGATCATCAACTCCAAATACTGGCTCTGCACAGAACACACCAAGAATTCCATCATGTGCCTGAGAGCGTTGTCCAAACACTTCCTGAACAGTACCCCAGCTCAGTGGACAAAAGCTAAGTAAAGGTTGCCTTCTTAATCCAACATCAATTTGTCTAAAGCATGTACAAATCAAACACAATAACAATAACTGTAAAGCAGTGATGTACTGCAGGAAACTTCATAACTACATGCTGATTATTTTGACAAGTTCAGCTGTTTAATATCATGCCTGACTGTGCCTTTATGGCTGATGGTTTTGTTTTGTTCAATGTGACAAGTCTCAGTAAATTTGAACCCAAGTGAATTAAAACTCTGATTCATTTACTTTGACTAAAATCCCATATGCACAAACCAAATGTGTGTTTTGACTTTTGCTAATTAATTTGTAGAAACTCATGACTATCTAAGAATTAATCTAGCTGTTGCATATTCCATAATTCTACTGCACAAGCATGTATATAGATCCAGCAAGATCCAGGAGACTCAGATGCTATTCCTTACAGGAGTGACCTAAGCCATTTTATGTTCAAAACTAATTAATTTTTTTAATAAATAAAGAGAGGCCAGGACTTTTCTGGCTCTTAGCATAAATTCAAATCTGGTTTATATATAGTAAATGTCACATCATATTGATCAAAGAAACCAATATATTATTAACACTAGAATAATGTTTCCTAAAGGGCAAAAAAGGATTGCAAATAAATGAGCAGCCTGTTTAGGCAGCATCACTAAGCCATACCAAGATCCAGTATTTTACAAACTGAAGTTAATCAGCACAGCACTGAGATGGGAAGGAAAACATACATGACAGTGCTTTATCTACTTAATAAAACAAACCTCAGTCACAGTTTAATTCCTCTTAGGAGGATCTCAGCTATGATTCCGCCTTTAAAAAGAAACAGAGTTGAAAATAAATTTATTACAGTCCATCTCTAACTTTTTTCTTAGATTAAAAGATTTCCACAGCAATAGGCAGACATGCAAATTGGAAAAAAACCTTTTTCTCTCAATTAGTTCTGATCTTTGCACAGTTTTTCTTACATATGTGACATACATGCTCATTGCTGTATAATGTCATCATATCAATTTCTGTATTTCCTTTACATGTTGGAAAATGGTGACTGAAAAAAATGTAGCAATCATAATAAAAAAGGAACTGGGAAAGAAAAAACTAGAGGTACAAAAAATTTAGGAGGTAGAAGTTGTGTGAAAAAAATTAAAAGCATTCTTTCTTGGTTGGGAATTCTTACCAAGTTTTCAAACCTACATAAATATTTGTGTTGAGACCTTAGACTAAATAAAAACAAAACAAACAAACAAACAACAAAAAAACACAAAGAAAATAACCAGTTGCACAAAGGAAAAAAAAAATTATAAATCATTCATGTTTCAATTTACCAAAACTCACTGTTATCTTCTAAAACATCCAGAAGAATTATTGACATTAATTATAAGTATAGGAATTGGCTTAAGTCCCCTTTTAATTCTTTCTTGAATGAAGGCTTTGTGCCCCAAAACATTCTTGATTTGGTTAAACACAAAAAAATTGCCTCTGTTTTTTTCTTTACTGGAACCACATTTTATCTTGGAAGGATGTGCAGAAAATGTTTTTTTAAGGCAGCTTCTTATCTGCTCTTTCTTTTTTCTTTTTTTTTTTTTTTTAAGGATGACTTTGATTAGGGAATTCAATTTGGGGATTTAAACCATTTAAACTTTTGGAGATCTGGAAGGTACTAAGTCCACTTTTGAAATAAGTTACAGAAAATTGAGGAGCTACTGAAAAATTATTTCTCACAGAAAAACACTCTCATGGAAGAAAAATTTCTCATGGGGAAATTTTGAAGTGAATCTTTTGGAGATATTTTCTCTTTAAAACAGAATAAATGTTTGGAACATTACTAACTAACGGTGTGAGGGCTTATATTGTCTACATATGCCTAAAATAACGTGGAAGGGTATTGCTTCATGTATCACCTCTAGCAGTGTATTTTTAAAACAGCAACATTTGAGTCAAATGTTGATGTTCCATAGAAAGGTTATAAATTCTATCATGTGACAGTGCTGTTGCAGGAAACTTCAGTAAACGCCAGGGTATAGAGGTTATTATGTTTCAGAAATCCTAATAAGGGATTTAAAAACCAAAGAAAAAACCTTAAAATATTTTCATTTCTGGAAGCGGAAAAGTATTTTTTGCTTGGCTTTCTCACAGTTTAGGATTGCAATATTTTTTTCTTATTCTTTCTTTCCTTCATCTCCTTTATGAGGGAATGAATATAACTTTTAAATATTTAAATATTTAAATATTTACCTTTATTACTTAAAATACTTTCTTTCTTACCCCCCCCCCCCCCCAGGGCCATACATTACCCACAACTCCTTCTTTTCATTATCCCATATTTTGCTATCACATCTTCTCTTAATGCCCCTTGCAGAAGATTAGGCCCTGAATCCTCTCTAATAAGGCATTTCTCCATGCTTAGCATGATGGTGATAATAATACTGGTAACTTTACAAATCTATCACAGCAATGCAGAAAAGGAGCTATTCAGTAAAAGTAAATAGAGGTGACTGAGCAAGGCTAAATAAAAATTTAAAAAAAAATAAAAATTGCTTCTGGAGTGTAGAAATCAGACCTGCTTTTCACTCAAGCAGAAGCGATACATCATTTTGTTTACCTAGATAGCAGTTTCTGAAATTGTTTCAAGATCTCACCAATTGTACTCAAGAGTGCAGGCAGGTGCCAGGCTAATTGCTGCAACATTGGATTTATTTGTGCTCTTGTAGAGCCCAGGAGTAACTGGTGTGTTTCTGTCACTTCCTCCTTTAACAGCACAATGAGCTGTGTCATCAGTATTGTGCATGCTTGTTTCTATGTTACAACTTTGTTTCTCCCCTACATGGTTTCTATCTCCCGTAAGCTATGCAAAGTCATTTGGATGCACAAGACAGCAGCTCAGACATCAAGATGGTATTGCCCCTGGGATTCAACTATATTTGAACACAACATACTGATTCTGAAAAATAAAAGAATTTTCTTTTTAATTACAATTACAACTGAGAATACAAAATGAAAGTGAAATTTATAATCTTAAGAGGTGAAAACAAACAATTTTCTTTCATATGCACCTTCCTTTCACTGGCCAATAAATACAGAACTAACTTTGCATCTATTTGCACAGAGTTCTGATCATGCAAATGCTTCTAAGCAGAGGTCAAAAAATTCTTTGATTCTTATCAGTTTGTACTGGAAAGACCCCTACTGATTTTAATGAAAGTTTTATTCACTGAAAATTAAGTAACGCCTTCACATTTCAGCTTTACAGGATTACACTTCTGGATAAAGGCTGGGTGTAGAAGCAGGTCTACAGGATATTAATGACGTTGGTAATGCAATACTTTCTGTGGTTTGCTGCTTTACCATGATAGAGACCTAAATCACTGCTATTTAAGACAGGGGAAAAGAGCTGTGACCAGGTAGTTATGGATGCAAGTACAGATGTGTGTGTGTGTGTGTGTGTGTGTGTGTGTATTTATACTTACATGTATACTTCTATATATGCATATGTATCAGAAATACATAGTATTGTTCAAATAGAAAGAAAAAATCTGATGAGCTTAAGTTTGAAATTATAGGACTGTTCTAGAGCTTTAAAGCCAGTACTAGTTCGTAAACATGCTGTGAGATAATTTGCTTTGAAATTCAGTGCACCCTCAAGAAAGCTATACCGTTTCTCCCTCCTACTGCCCCAATACTTCTGTGCAAAATATAGTAAACCTCACCTATCAAGAATCCATTTGTCATACTCTTTCAGTCATTCCAGAGAAACCTGCAGGACAGTTCAAGGACAGTATGTCTTGAGTACTATATAGCAGCTTTCTTTTAAGAGCCCAAAGATTCCATCAGGGGAGAGAAAGAAGAAACACAATCCAGTTCCCATCCAAGGAGAAAAAGCATCAGTAAAAGCAATACTTTCGTTGCATATAAAAATAAGAAGCCCCAAAGTCTATACAATTGCACAGAGTGATTTCTGAAGTTTCAGTAAGGCCATTTAAGTTAAAAGAAGTTATTAACAATCAGATACAAAAGAATTAGCATTGTCGTTAAATAGAACAGCTTCTAAACATTTAATTTCATAACTGATCAAAAAATACTGACTTTCCAATTTCCTGGACTTTTTGGTGTGATTATGTGAAAATCTCATTGGCTGCATAAATGTACAAGAAACAGAAGGCATGAATTTTTTGCTATTCCCCAAGAAAGTTAGCATATTTTTAAAGAATCATATACATTTTTAAGTTTGCATGAAAAACAAGATAAAATTCTTTCCAGAAAGACATGGAAAGTTCCTCACTGGAGAAATTACAGCCTTTAATCAAATCAAATTTATAATCCTATGGTTTCCCTTATTATAGGGTTTTTATTTTAAAACATACACCGAAATCACTCATCACAGTCACTAATTTTTTTTTTTTTTTCCAAAATGTGTAGGATGTATTAATTGTCCTTCCTTTTTGGAGCACACTGCAGAAAAACTAATTTTGAATGCTTGGGTTTATTTCTCGTTCCTCAAACTAGAAAGGTCTAAGAGCACAGAAGAAATTATCCATTTATGTCCCAGGGAGTAGAATTTAATTTTATCTGAAACAGTATGACTAAAGATCTTAAGTGTTCAGAGTACGCAAAGAGAAAATGTATATGCATTCCCTGAAATAGCTAAGAGATTAGCTTTACCCTAAAATAAATAATTAACACATTATAATGCAGAAAATAATTTTCTTAAATAGTAGCATATAATGAAGCCAGTGTAGGCTAGACTATTCTGACTTTAGGTCCAATATATATCTATGAGGAAAGTAATTACTTGTATGTATTTTGTGGAATAAAAGAAGCTAGTCTGTAATACCATCCCTAAGCCAAAAAGAATGAAGACATGAGGCCAATGATGAGAAGCTTCTCCTCGCATTCTCCTTAATTTTTTACCAAATGTAATATCTTATTTTTCACAAAATCATAACAGATCATGCTTGAAAAATCATGTAATATGCTACATCACATGTGCCTGAATTTAGGACACAGACCTCTGCTGTACAGTGTCTCATCTCCAATTCATTGTGGTATTGTAGGCCAACCTTGTTGGAGGGACAGACTTGAAACATCTCTAAAACTTATATCTTCTTTTTTACCTCAAATCAATCAAACCCTTGTCTTAAAAAGAAATCTATTGCTGTTGAACTATGAAATTGGTTTTTTTGTCCCATATTTTCAGTGGAGAAAATACCAATGTTTAGAATAAAATCACAGAATGGTCTAGACTGGAGGTACATTTAAAGACCATTTGATCCAACTCTCTCACCACGCGATGGGACATCTTGCATTAAGGTTGTTCAAAGCCCTGTCCAAGCTGACTTTGAATGCTTCCAGTAATGGGACACCCACAACTTCTCTGGGCAACCTGTTCCATTGCCTGGACATCTCCTTGTAAAAAACATGTTCTTTATATCTAGTCTAATTCCAACCTCTCTATGTTTAATAGCATTGCATCTTGTCCTGTCACTAGAGACCTTGGTGAAAATCCTTCCTTCATCTTTCTTATAGGTTCAGTTTAAGTATTGAAAGGTCACAATATGGTCTGAGGATAAAACAGTTAGGATCCTGAACTTAGATTAAAACTATTAAAACTGTACAAAATACAAATATTCTCTTCAATAAGTTCTAATATTTTCCTATTTTTTTGTTATCAACAGTTGAGAAAAAATAAATAGGACTTCTGCACACAAAAAATGTAAACATAATTTTCAAGTTGTGTAAGGGTAACTTCTAACATTTAGTTTACTCTTTTTCATGTCAAGACAACTTCATGATTTTCCCAGGGAATGCAGTAAAGTTTATAAGCCTGTAGTTCCTTGGGTTGACCTCCAAGCTTTTCCTCTTTTCCCATCACCAGGTACCTGCCCAGATCTTCATGATGTTCCAAAGATGATAGAGAGCATCCTTGCCTTTCTTAACTCTCTTGGTTGCTGCCTATAAGGTCCCAAGGATGTGTGTGGGTAAATTTGTCCTTTGCGACTGTCCTTGTTTCCACTCCTGGTATTCTGCCTCTCTGGACTGGAGCTCTCATGAGCTTGCAGTTCAGCCAAGCCAGTCTCCTGGTCTGTCTCCTTGTTTTCCTGAGTATCATGAAAAACTTTTCATGCTGGAAAGATACTTTCCTCAAAAGCTTGACCTCCTTGGCCCTGGAAAGCTGCCTCCATGGGATGCCACTTAACAGTTTCCTGAATAAACCAAAATATGTTCAGTTCAAGTCCAAGGTTTATACTCTGCTACTGTCCTTCCTTACTCAGTTCAGGAAACTGAATGCCACAGTTTCACGGTGATTGCAGCCAAAGCTACTGCTGACAGACATATCCCTAGGAAGTTCTTATTATTGAATATCAGTCCTATCTGTGAGTCATCTCTTAGCTGGTCCATTTGACTCCTGTACCAAGATGCTATCCCTGACATGCTTTGGAAGCCTTGCATGCATTTTGCTGTGTTGCCCTTCCAGCAGACAGAAGGGAGTTTAAACTCCCCTGTAAGAGCCGGGGCTTGTGATACGAGACTGTCTCTATTTGTTTAAAGAACAATTTGTTGGCTTTCTGACTGTGATCAGGTGATCTGGAATGATTTCTGACCACAATGTCATGCCCACTGACCTCTCCTTTAATTAAAGGTTACGATGTGCTGTCAACCAGCCTGTTGTCTGAGGTACTCAAGGGCTACATACCTTCAAATTGCTTCAACATAAAGGGCTCTCCTCTGCTTATTCCTTGCCTGCCCTTCTTGAAGAGTCTATATCAATACATTGTAGCGCTCAAGTTATGGAATGTTACTGGAGTTATTCCACCACATCTCAGTTACTGCATCATGATAATATCACCATTCAACATCCCCACATGAAGCTTGTAAAGATAAAATACCCTTTCCAGAAGATTTATGGCAAGGAGATCACAGCTTGTTTCGCTTAAGAAAGCTTTTCCTGCATCTTTCTCAAAGACAGTTTGGATGTTTTCTCCTCCTGCATTCCAAAAGAGGCTTTCATGCTCTCTGTCTGGTATGAGGACTGATAAACTCTCACAGACATGTTATGGCCCTCCACAATTGGGGAGGGCCAGAAGGGGCCAGCGAAATAAAGCCCTGAGGAGAACAGGAGATGTGTCCTTCTCAGGCCCGATGTTTAAAGCACCGTTAAGATTTTCTTCCTTAAGTCAAGTGTTCTTGACTCTGGAATAAATTTTTCCTGAAATCCTTCCACTGCACAGCATTTTGAGAGTAGCTGTGTGTTATCTTACGTTACCTCACAAAGCTTTAGTTCTTCCTGGTCTTTTCCAAGGCCGCACATGTTTGTGCGTATTTTGGGAGGGCTCCTTTTGCCCTGGTTTACTGCTCCTGGAGCATATCTTGTTCTTGTCACCTTGCAGCCTTTGCTCTGCACTCCTGTCCATTGCTTGCACACTTAAATGGGCTGTAATTTCCCTCCACCACTGGATGTAGTTGAAAGCTCTCCTCACCAGGTCTGTTAGCCTGTTGGCAGAGGCCTGAAGATCTTGTCTTTACCCATCAGTCCCCAAATTTGGACCACTTTTACTGTAGCCTTACTAAAAAACAGAAAGAAAACATGGCATATGGTACAGAAAGAATTCCTTTGAAATCATAAAGAAAGTGCTTCATGAACAGAAGCAGTAAAATCACATTCACAAAACTAATAGTAATCCAGCTATTGAAGTAAATGAAATTGAAAAACATGGTCAAAGTTGAAAATTAAAAAGCACTGAAATACATACAGGGCCAACAAAAAAGATTTTACCAACTACAACAGTTTTTGATAAATCTGTAGCTTAAGTAAAGGGGAACTTTTATTTTGGTAATATATTGCATCTTAAAAATGAATTCCGTTTTTATTGATTTTTAAAGTAACACTTGCAAGTATGAAGGTAATAGCTTTTTGATTGATTCAGTCAGAATGAGTTAGACTTTATGAATAAAAGGGAAATTAATCAGTAAGGGTTGATTTAGGGCCTCTTTCATAATATGGATTTCCATTTTTGTGTGTCATTGTTCTGTTGTTAAAAACCTGATGGACTGTTTGCACTGAGGTAAATGATTAAATGTCTGTAACTGGGAGTGACTGAAAAGTGAGGCCATCTTACAAGAATTAAAGCCTTCCTGAAATTAAATGCAACAATCAAATCTAGCTAAAAAGTCTGCAGGAACCTACAAAGTCAACAAGCAGAAATGGAAACATTTTCCATTCCAGGCAAAGCACTTCAGAAAAGAGAACTATTTCAGAAATTAACTTTCAGCAAGGGAAAAAAATTGTTTAGAAGGCAATAAAGAAATGTATTGAGGTATTTTTGGCAGGCATTATAGCAAGTGACAGACTTCAGTGTACATACTACTAGTTTGACAAGAATCACCCCATAAAGTTGTTCCCTACTGCTCTTTGAGTTTCTTTTTTTTTTATTCCCTGTGTAGATAAATGCTATCTCAGCAAGGGGCAAAATACTTTCTAAGTAAAGCTGTGATTGAAATGGAGGTTATTGGATACTGAACTGGAAAAGCAGCCAAAGAGGGGGTTTGCCTTTTTTCTCTGATTAAAAAGAATTATTCAGGAAATTTTAAACTACAGGAGTCAATACCACTTTTCTGCCAAAATTCTTGAAAACTAGTTTACCTTTATGCTATTGGACTGGAACTATTACAGGACAGAACCACATATAAAACTCCAAACAATGCTGATTTTTTTTTCCCTTCAAGCAAAGTTATCTGCTACCTTCAAACAGAGGACAATTCCATTACAACTATACATCTCTAGTCACTGAAGCAGACAGATCTTATAGGATATTTCAGTGCATATGTATAAATACCTTTATGTATGCATGTATGTATGTAAGTGTGTACACATATATAACTAGCTAAAAAGATGAAACTTGGTATGAAGATAATCTCTACAGAAATAGGCATTAACTAGGTTTTATTCATGCTTCTATATGCTACCATTTCTTTTTCCCATAATTATATATGAGATAACTAGTCTAAATGAAAGAGATAACAATCGTGGAAAAGCTCTGTATCATAAGATGTTGTTAATAATAGCACATATTGTAATAATTCATGGCTTTCAAATCGATATTTCATCTGTTTCCTGGAACTGACTTAACTAATGATGACCAGCTAGTCCCTTATAGAAATCATTCTTTTTAAGACAACATAATTAAAAAAAAAAAAAAAAAAAAAAAAAAAAAAAAAAAAAAAAGGCAAGCAGGAAAATATTACTCTAAAATCTTGATACTGTGACATCAGAGCATCCGAACAGAAAACTTGATCCTGGAAAACAGCCTATACCACATATACAAAACAACCAGCATATATATATTTTAATGGAGTTCAGACACAGAGTAAAGTGAGAAAGATGAGTGGTATAATTATTCAGTTGTTCTGGCGAATGCAGCAACGATGTCCTTTGCTTTTCCAAATTGTTCTACAGTTACTACAAATTTTGTTTGCTAAATTCTATTAAAAAGGTCATGGTTAGGCATAGGAGGAAGTCAACTTGTTTGACATGGTTGTTGTCTCTCAGGTCAGACAGATATATAAGAGTACAAAATAATGAAACAAGATTAATATACGGTCATAGATGAGCACAAAGACACAATGGCCTGAGACTTTTCTGGACAAGTCTTCACTCTTTCCTGTGTTTCAAAGGGGAAAAGTCACAAATAGCAAGCACCTCACCAGTGTACCATAAGAAAAGAATAGAAAAAGACAGATAGAACCCTGTGTAGTTCTTCACAGCCTGAAAGAACACATTTCTTCAGACAATCACACATCAGAAAAATGAAAATCATTCCTTTCTCCCTTGAACATGGAAGGTAAATGCCAAACTTATAATCACTCATATCTGGCACCACAGATGGCCTATTTAAAAGCAATTTTGTGTTAAAACAAGAGAATGATTTCCAGATGTTTATAAAAGAAAAGAAAGAGATACTTCGAGCTTTTTCTTTTAAAAAAGCTTGAATAATTCTTTTTACAAGGTAGCATTAAAGACACTACTGTTACAAAACAGTAAGACAAATGATACAACATTCTTTGTTCCTCAATGCACTGCAGTACAGATGTAAAGCCAACAATAAAATTATTGTAATCACTTTCCAAAAAACCCCAAGAACTTTATGAAGATCTTGGTTTGCTTTATTCTACATCACCGCTAGATTTTATATATCTTATTCCAGTCAGCTAAGCTAGTTAAAAAAAACCCTATGTATAGACTGTATTATGGATGGAAATACAAAAGTTAGAGCGTGCTGGTGGGTGAGTCAGAGGAATCAGTTAAGGGTCCAACAAAGTTCCTGCCAAATACCTGCAGATCTCTGCTATTTTGGCAAACTATATGATTAGGATAGATCAGCTCAGAAACAGTCTTTCAAAGTCTAAGGGATCTTCCAAACTCATAATCAAAGAGTATTGCTGGTAAACTGCCAACTATGCTCTTTGGACAGCTGCTCTTTTTCCCACCCCTCAACATTCTCTCCCCTCTCTTCCCCATGTCTTTATGCCATGCAGTACTCCACAGACAGTAGTCTTTACTGGGAGCATCATGGTCTTATCCTTGCAGACCACTCTGCAAGTTGCCACTGATGCTGATACCCTGGTTAGCTGAGATTACACCTCAGTATTTGCTATCATTTGGTTTCCCATCGACAACTTCTGTAAACTGAAACCTACATTTTGGATGCTTTTTATGAAAAGAGCATAAAAAACAGTGCTAAAAATATTAGAAAAATGGCATGACAAGAATCTGGTTCTCTTCTTTTGCTGAATTAGATGTACATTTTATGAAAATTTGGGAGCATGGAGTATTGAATTAATGATTCTTCAGATTGAATACTTTCAAAGGTCTCTTAATAGTAGCTTCACTGTTGTGCTTATTTTCTAGTGTTCATTTTAGTCTATTTTTTTTTCTCACTAATACAGCAACAGTGTCCTCTGTAGCCACAGAAATAAATGTTTTTAAGACAACAATTTTTTTAAAATATATATTTCTGTGAGAGAACTGTGCAATAAACACTTGGTAATGCATTTTTTTGCCTCTTCATGTCAGATAGCATATTGCAGAGGCAACTGTTATAATAAATATCTCTTGAGGACACTGCTCAGTATTTTCTGTTACTAATGCACTGGAAATGGAATATTATTTTTTTTCTTCTTAGAGAGACAGGAGTGCAATGGACTGGAGAGGTGAGCTGCAATTGTTATGAATGGTTTATTAGTTTTGGAGTTTAAAGACTGAAGACTGACCTAGATATTTTCCTCTTTGAAGGCATAGTATCTATATGCACTATTTCCAAAATATTTATATATATGTTTTTAATAAGTTGCATTCAATGTTCAAGTATGTGTTATTTATTGTCCAAGTGTGGGGATTCATTTCTAGTAATACAGTGCAATTAAACATGCTGCCAAGACATGCCAATATGAACCCATGAACTCACAGCAATACCCTGCTCCAAAATACGTATCACAGTTACATAATTTAGTTTTATGCTATTACAAAAAAAACAAAAAACCAACCAACCAACCAACCAAAAACCCACCAAAACAAAGAAACAAACAAAACAAACAAACAAACAAACGCCAAAAAAACACAACAAAGACATAGCAATAGCAAAATGCAATGATTTTTGGTGAGAACATTTTATATTTAAACTGAAAGACTTCCTTATAATACTGCCACAGGACTGTATCATCAGTGAAAACTGGGGAGGACTGAGAACTGGTTGGCCAGCAACAAAAAGCAGGGATCAGTGGCACAAAGTCTAGTTGGAGTCCAATATTTAGTGGTATAACCCAGGGATCAGTACGAGATCCAGTCCTGCTTAACACCTTCATTAATGATTTGGGTGATGGGGCAGTGTGTACCGTCAGCAAGTATGCTGATGACACTAAACAGTGAGGACAGGCTGATATGACAGAGGGTTTTGCTGCCTTTCAGAGGGTCCTCTCAATAGGCTGGAGAAATGGACTGATGAAAACCTAATGAAGTTCAACAAAGTGCAAAGTACTGCACCTGGGGAAGAATAATTCCAAGCACTAGGACAGGCTGCGGACCACACAGCTGGAGAGCAGTTTGATAGAAAAGAATCTGAGGGTACCGGTGGACACCAAGTGTAATTTGAGCCAATGATCCTGTGGAAAGACCACCAGCAGTTTATGGGGCTACTTTACAAGTGATGCCAGCAGGTCAGAGCAGGTCATCCTTCCCCTCTATTTAACATAGGTGAGGTGACACTTGGAGTAGTGGGTTCAGTTTGGGGCACCACAATGCAAAGCAAAGAGGAAGCTACTGAAGATAATCCAGTGAAGGGACACTAAGGTAATTAAGTGAGTGAACTATCTTGTAATGAGAGGCTACGAGAGCTGAGGCTTAGGGGATCTCATACATGTTTACAAATATCCGAAGTGAGGGTGTAAAGAATAGGTTGCCAAGCTCTTTTTGATGGCGCCCAGTGGCAGGACTGGAAGCAATGGGCACACTCTGAAACACATGAGGTTCCCTCTGAACCTCAGGAAACACTTTTTTCCTGTGAGGGTGAACACACACTGGCACAGATTGCCTGAAGTGGTTGTGGAGTCTCCATATTGGAGATATTCCAAAGCTGTTTGGACATGGTTTGGGGCAACTCACTCTGGGTGGCCCTGCTTGATCAGAGGGGTTGGGCCATATGAAGCCGAGAGGACCTCTGTGGATGGGTCTGTGATTCTGTGATAATTTGTGTTTCTGTGACAATTTGTCTTCAGGATCCTCTGGTTTTAGTCTTACTTCCTTTTGATTTGTGCATATTGCTGTGCAGTTGCAATACTGTTTGCAGGATGGCTGTGTTCTGCAAGAGCCCATTTTCAGCTGCATAGTTTTCCTTTATTGTAAGTTTTCCTAAGTCCCATCCAATACTATCTCACTAGCATCTGTATGCCCCCTTAAATATACAGCAGGGTAGAAAAATCAAGGTTTATCTGTTTTCTAGTCAACATTGTCATCACTTCATTTACTTTTATGTTAATGGAGTAACCCTTCTCCAAATTATAATACGATCCATACCAAAAGCCCCAACAGAAATTCAAAGTGCAGAAAGACATAATTAACAACAAAAGGAGACTTAATATGCAAAACAGTATCTCAGAACAACAAGAATGCAAAGGCAGGAGATAGAACTATTACTATATAAATGATTATGGAGTAAACACCATATACATTTAAACTAAATGATGGCACTTAAAGAACCAAGCTTAAACTAAAATATATGTCTAAAGAGATCAAAACTTAATAGACAGTAAAAAAAGTCACAAACAATTAGAAACCCATAATTTCCCATATCCTAGATCATGTTAAGAACACTGTCTTTTTTTGCTTCTTTCCATTCCATACACTATATTGTTTTACTGAATACACTCTAATTTCTGATTTTAATGGAAGTTTGAATTAAAGAAAATTGCTGAATTTGTTCTTGAAAGTAGACAACTAGTTGTCACATACAGGAAACAACGTGCCTTTTCATAAACAGTGATTTCATATTCAAAACTTTAAAGGTAAAACAAAAAACTATTCAAACTGCATTATCTAATAATACCTAACTGGTATAAAACCAAAATAGCAAATAAAATATTATTTCTTCAGAAAAGATAAGATAAATGAAGTATGATTACACAGATCCATCTGAATAATTTTTATTCCAACACAGATAATAATATATGCAAGATAATCAGCACTTACTGAAAAAATATTAAAGATGAAAGAAATTTTAATTTTTCTTCTTTTATTTTAGGTTCAGGGGTCCTCTTGAGAATAGTGTGCAAAACCAGTCATTTTAGTCTATGTCAATTTTACAAATCAGTATCTTGGTAACCCTCAGTGGCAAAGGAATTTCTCAATGAAGTTCTTGTATTTCTTTAAGCAAAAAAAGTTCACCAGCAGTTTAGAAAAAAACTCATAAAAATAAAAAGACTTTTTGGCAAGAATAGTTAATATTTATAAATGCAGATAATTTTTGTGTAAATCTATGACTTAGGAAAAACTGTCACTAAACCAAAACAAAGAATACTACTAAGTATTTTTTCATTATAGCATTCGCAATAATAATTGAATGAACTTCCAATAGTTGATTAATTCATAATTCGAGACAATTATTGTAGAATTATCACTTAAATATTTTTCTGTTAAAGTACATTCATAATAAGTAGCATTATGCAAGCTTTTGAAAAAAAAATTGAAACCCAGATTTACATTAAACATAATCCATTAAAAAGTAAAGCAATCAGTAAATGCCGTAGTTAATGGAAGTAGAGAATTTAATTAACCTATTTCATTATTATTAAACTTTATACTTAAATAGGGGAGAAAAAGACAAATCTTTGATCAAGTCTGGTAAGAATGAAAAAGACAAAAATGATAAATACCTAAATATATTGTTTAAAAGCCTGCTTCCACTTTTTCACAACTCAAAACTTCTTAACCAAACAATCATGTATTGGAAAGTAGCTTGGGAGTCTTTTTTCTGGAGGTTAATTTTACTTCTATAAAGAAGGAAAAAAGAGAATCTTTATTTAGAACCCTTTAGACAGTATCCAGCTAGGAAATAATATACATTGGCTTGCCAAGACACGGCACAAAAGCAAGATTAATTTTTTTCTTTTTCATTTTGAAAAGTTTCATGTCACCTTCAAGAGTTTTACAGAAAATATGGCTCAAATTTCACCACTTCTACAGTTAAAAGTGTTCATGGCCATAAGGGTAGCAAAAGAAATTAAATGTTCATAAAATGCTGTTATGAGATATTTCTGATTGCAAATATTTCCTAATAGAAGTTCAGGGTAGGGAGAAAGTGTTCCTTATGGTTCAATTCTACCCTTTTTACCTATGTAATCGTGGAATTACATGTAGAAATATCAATAGAGTAGAAAATGGCTACAATAAATCTATACAACTATTCAAGAGTCAGCAGATACTCAATTTTAACAAAAACTTTTTATATATTTTAGGGGATTGTGTGGAGCTTGGGAAATACTCTGAGCCGTTGCTTCTACCGAGTTTACTAATAGTAAGATTATTGATTCTGTCAAGGTAATAAGCTCTGAAATAAAATCAGTTTATCAACAGCATCTCAGAAACATTCAATAGAATATGGAAGATACTATTACAGTCATTTTTAAAGTAGTGTTGCTTTGGCTCTAAGTCCTAGCCATTATTATCTTCTTGTTTTCATTAAAAGCTCATCAAAACAACACAATCCTCATTTCCTCAGTTTAAAAAAATAAAATAAAAAGGAGCATTTTTTTCATGCTAATACTGGAAAAGCAGATAAAATATTTTTATTCTATTATTTTCAGGAAGTCACCTATCAGAAACAATTTTAGGACAGAAAAAACAACACTTTAACATTTACACATGATTTGGAAATATTTAAGTACTTAAGTGAAGCAGAAATAACCAAAAATATAAATTCACACTACCATCTTTTCTTCGTTATAATATGAAATGCTGAATTTAAACATAAAATCTGAAAAGCAATTAGAAAATGTTGAATGTAATATTGTAGTGCAACCAGATTCATTAAATAAACAGCTAGCATATTTACCCAAGTTTCACCAATCACATTGAAATATACTATTATACTACTAATAATATTTTCAAGGTGTTATAGAATAAGGTATAAAAATAAAAATCTATAAGGATTAGCATATAGAATATCTAGAAAAAATAGTAAGTTTCATTTTTATATGGTTTGCAATTCTAGAAGAATATATAAACTTGAGGTAGCTTTAAAAACAAAACCAACCTTCCCTGAATGCATGTCACCATATTTAATTACTGTATTGAAAATAATTGGAAAGAAGATGAATGTGTGATAAGAATCTGTTCCTGGACCTACAGCTGTGCAAAAAATAATAAGTCTACTGTGAGTCCAAATTACTGGGAAATGTAGGTGGCTCAAATTCATCTTTTCATCAGTTACCAGACTCAGCGTTCCTCATATGCCTCTACCTGCTGGACACTGACCTCATAGAATTTCTTAATCCTAAATGGAAGCCTGTCCAGCACAAGCTCTTGTTTCACATTTTTGTATTTCATCCTGTTTCTACTATTGCGGCTCTTAATCGTTTCTGTATGATCTGACTTTTCTTCAGATTGCAAAATGTCATTTCCAAATTTGTAAAACACTACCTTTGAAGCCAAGATCATTTAATACTGGCTGCAATCTTTGAGGAACTATCCTAGTAATCTTCCTCCAGTCTAATAACTGCTCTTTAAACACAGATGGTGACTTTCTTTTTCTTTCTATTTTTTTTTCTTTTTAATTTCTTAACTACAAACTCTGTAATCTCTATTCTTCCAACTAAGTCTACCTTAATTCATATGACATTTTAGTGACTGTCTTACTGATATGCAGAAATTTTTCTGCAATACTTCTTCAAGCAAAGATTCTACAACAGGATGTTTGTGTGGTATATTACATTGCTCTGTCACAGGCTCTCTGTAAACACGTTGTCTCTCAGCACATTTTATGCTTTCTCCCTTCTTCCTCATTTTCTCCTAAATTGTGTCATGGTAGTGTGTTCCACCTTTTAGGTATATATAAGCCTGAACTTAGACTTCACATTTTTTATTTATTTTGATTGTCTAGATTTTATTTCCATTACCTCATTTCCATTCACTGCCCTTTAGATTCCCTATTCACCATCACCTTTGTTAGTGGAATGTCCGTACTGAAGCTCAGTTCTCTCAAACAGTCTCTTTACTAATCTTTTACTGTTCCTTTTATTATTGTGTGTGTAAGTCAGCTTGCCTTCTGGAAATTCCATGTAATCCCTGCACTTTCTAAAAATCACCTTCCATCAGGTCTCTTATTTCCAATAGACATTTACACTTGTATTTATCCATTTTGATTTGGATACTCACTTTGTTATTTTATTTTTCCCTCTTGTTTCTTGACATTTAAACAAGAGTTTCTGCAGTTCAGATACATTTTTGTATGCAAAATCATTAACTTAGCAAAGTTACTCTCATATTCCTGATTTCATACTGCAAACAGATCACAACTGGGTAAAAGCAATCCTAACCTACCTATTTTTCCCTTCAAATCACCCAAATCAACCATAGAAAACCCTCCAAAAACATGAATAAGGAAAAGAGCACTGAGATTTCTGGCAGATGGAAATCCCTAGGATTAGTATGTCTGCTAAAGTTTTGTGTCATGAAAATATATCCTGACTTAATTATTTACATTCAAATTACTCCCAAGAAATTAATTTATCAGAGGGTTTTAATGAAGTTTACATGTCCGGGGAGCTGTTAACAGGTTTTAGAAACCTACAGGATTTTTTGTGGTGCTGAAAAGTGGACAATCTGTTTTTGAAAGAGAGTTGCCTTAGGTCCACAGGAACAGGTGCAAACAGAATTCAGTGTTGTCCACAATGAATGAGGTTCTGTGTCCTTGGCCAAATGTATCTAAGAAAGAGATCTCAGTTTAGACTGTGGTCATTCTAGGGTGACATTCCAGATTACAATTCACATCATCTCAAGCCTGAATTTCCCCTAGAGGTGCCTTTCTGTTTCTTATAGAGAAAGTCTCAGCCATCACTTTAAATGACTCAAGATTTAAATCATTCAAGGTTTGAGCTCGGGCTACAACTTTGCTTCCAGTATCAAAGTAATCATAGCTATTCATGTTACTTTGTATTTTTCTAGAAATACACACAATATCAATATCTATCCTGAAGGAACTTGCATTTTTTACACCCTGAATAATGGAACTGTCATACAAGTTAGAAAGCAATAAAGGCAAGACTCAAAAATAATCACTCCAGTGTTTGAAACTGCTTATTTTAAATGCATTGGAAAACAAAGAGAGAGAGGGAGAGGAAGGGGAAAAGAGAAAGAAGTTGAGCAGCATAAAAAAAAAGGAATTTTATAAAATTAAAACTTCACCTGAGCCACCCATTTCTCTAGAATATAGAAGTACAGAGGAAAAGAGCACAATCTCAGGGTGTACAGATTACATTCCCTGTTGATCTATAATACCAGAATGTCTTATGGACATTGGCTTTGAAAGTAATCAAATTAGGTTTTACTTACAAATATTAGAAATAATATATAGCAATGAAATAACTTCCTCTATTTTACGTTGCTGCTCCATGTAAGCGTGCTCATTTCTTATAGCCAAAAAAATTGTCTAAAATATTTTATAAAGCATTACAAGACAAATCCTCTAAATTTCTCTACTGTGATAAGAATCCAGAAAATAAATACACCCCAATGAATCCTGTTCCCACAACAGTCCTCTTCCATTTTCTCAGAATATTTTCAGCCTTATTTAGACAAAGGACAGCAAAATGAATTATTTGGTACCAGCAACAACAGTAAAACTGGTATGACATGAATCATCAGCAGTAAAAATTCTAAAATGTTTTCTCAAATTTTTTTAAGAGGTTTTGCTACAAATAACATCTAAGACCACTGAAGATGAAAAAGAATGACATCCAGTTGCTTCACTTTTTATTTATTTATTTTTTTTATTTAATTATTATTTATGCCCCAATACGTTTCCTCTCAGTTCTTTAAAAAACACCTCTTTCCTTTTACTTATCCATTGCCCCTAATTCCAAAATAATCTGAGCCAGAAGGATGCTCTGAGGCAGCTGCCCACTAGCGCCACAGGGAAAGCTGCATTTCATCCCAATGATGACCCTCTTCCAACAAGAGCCTGCTTATAGTAGGAAGGAATGAAGATAATGGGATTTGTTAAAGATGAGACCTGGTGGTGACTGGAGTACAGAGGGTGTGGGATGGCCCTGAGGAACACTTCCAGAAGAAAATGTGCAATTGCCCTTGGAGGTAATGCTATCCACTCTTACATTTGGCTGAAGTAAAATATAAGGTGGAAAACTTTATTCTATGCCTTGAAATCTATATTATATAGGTTTTAGTATAGCTTGTTAGTACATTTAGCCTGCTAGTACCTTTGTATAAGATTTATAAAAATACTGTTTAATCCTTTGTTAAGAATTTCAACAGATAAGGGATTTTAACGAGGTGGAGAGTTCTCTATCTGTCAACATGTACTGAGAGAAAGGCAAAACACTTGATATAAGTAGTCAAAGCTGCTCAGAAGACTTGAAACTGTTCCAGAAGGCATGATATTGGGTCATAGGAGATGAGGAAGAGGAAGACAAGATGAAGATAAGGAGTCTTTGAGACCTCTAACTCAAATTCAGGAACCGTGTTGAGGGTGGTACTAAGGGATGGTTTTGGAAGAGGGTATAATAGTATTAGGTAATGCTTTGAATTGTTAATTAGGTAACCAAATAAAAGCAAGAGGCTTTTGTAACTCTGCACGCACACTTCTGAAGAAATTAGATTCTCATGCATCTGATATCTTAATAATATAGGGAATGCTGCCTTCTAAAACTCACAAATTGAGTATCAGGGGTTTTCTTTTATGACCCAATTTTAGGCATCAATAACTGTGGCGTAAGAAGTTGGGGAAACAAAACTTGCTATATTCAAGGGACCTGGACAACATGGTTAAAGGCCTGACATGCAGACTGGGCAGTTAAGAAATCTTTGAATATTAATTGAGTAGATGGACAAATTGGAAGGACACAAAAAGACCATTAAGCCATAGATAATCTGAAAATATTAACAATTCACAGCATAGGAAAGAAAACGAGAACTCAGAAATGCAAAAGCACTGTAAGACATCCTTACAGCCCATTCTGTGAATTTCATACACAACACTATTATATTGCATCAGATAATATATCTTAATGGAGACCAATAATATTAGTTAAAAAAAAAAAAAGAGAAGAATACAGGAAAAAATAAAAATATTTGAAATCTTCTACAGAAAAGTTATAGGAAGTCTGTGGGTTTTTTCACACAGGCTTCAACCAAAAATTCTGTAACATTCAAGAAAATTCAGGCTACTTCTGTTAAGAAATTAATAATCAAAACACACACACAAAATAGAATTATACTGAGAAGCAGTTCATTGTAAGATTGGGCTAAGATATATAAATTTGTCAAAATTAAAAATCTTCAATTAAGTCTTTTAAAACTGAATATGGAATCAAAAAGGAATGGCTGAGGGGAAAAAGGTTTTAATAGAAAATATTATACAAACATCAAATAAAAGATTAAATAGAAGTTAAATATTTACAGATTCTTATTTGTTCCTATTTTCCAATTACTAACATTTTGACTTAATTTTTTGTTTCTGTTAAATCATTTATTTCTAAATGATTTTTTCCTTCAGTTTGAAAAACAGTATTAGGAAAGATTAGAAACAGAATTAAATAGGAAACATAAGAAGACAGTACATGAAGTTAAAACAATCTTTTCAATCAAAAGTGTTATTTATTACCAATATTTTTTTCTCTTTTAGAACTTCCAAATAAATTCTTTCTCAAAATTTCCCAAAACTGTAATTTTTAATTTTTGCTGTGCTTTCATGCACCACTATTTCTTGATAAAATTTCTATCCCACAAATGCTCCTAAATGAAGAGTTGTCCTCCTAGTTAGGAAGATACCCAATTTTTACTGATGTGTATGAAAATAGTTCTCTTAAAACTTTTTTATGAGGTGACCTCTTCACATATAAGCTCCCAAGACATATCAAACTGACTGTCATATTAGATTTAATTTTACTTACACCGAAACCACAAATGTTTGTTTGCAATACCTACAGAATTTAATTAAAGTTATCCAGGAGAAAATTACATCTAAATCTGACCAACCCAGTACCCCAGAACTGCAAAAGGATGCAACTCTGCTCTTCAGTTATTATAGTCTGTTCTGGAAAGCATCTAATATGTCTGCACTTCACCAGCTAAATCCCAAATTTACACTCTGATCTTAAAAAAATTCCTCATTCAAGACTTCCTTAAAAGTGCTGAAAGAAAATAAAACATAACAAGTGATTTCTTGAAGGATCTGCAGAGAATGGTAGTATAAGCCATATAAGCAATAACAAATGCTGTCTTAATATTACATGCAGTAATATTACATGTAGTTACTGACATACTTTCAGTATCACAGATGGCTCCAAAAACAGAAGTAGAGGTGAAATTTTAATCTACAATCGAAGAAATAGTGTAAGTAAAAAGATTTTTTGATAATCAAGAACACTAGACACTAGAAACTAAGAGAGCTGTTTCAGAATGGACTAATTGCAGCTAAACTATAAGGGAACCAGATGGCTGGCACTTCAAACAGGGCTTCAAATAGGTTGTAAAGGAGTTCTTAAACAGATGAATGGGGAAAAGCTGACAGCTTTGATAAAATATGTACTAGATACACAACACTGAACTGAGGTGTAGACGTCTGGAAAAGGACTTATAGTGAATGAAAATATAGAAAACAGTAGTCAAATGGAAAGTGGAGAAAAACAGATGAAATGGGTCAAGTTATTACAACAAATAAAAACCCTTCTTAAAGGGTTTCCATGAAATTATTGAATGCCATGCTCCAAGGTTATGTTGGTAACCTGTTAAAAATCAGTATGAGACTTACCTGAACAGCAGATTGTTTCATCTGTGCATATTACAAGGGTGTTAAATCAGGGAATGAAGAAATAAAGAAAGTAATGGTGGATGGGTTTACAAACAGCAGCCTTACTACAGTACAAGTCTGGTACAGAAGTTTACATATTTTCACTAAAAAGTAATGCCATATTTGTTGATGTATTATGCTTCCATTTTGTGTTTGCACAGATCTGTGTGCTTTGACATTAAAGCTCAAACAGAACAAACTTAGCATAGACCTGAGTAAATAGTTCTGATGCAGGGCAGAGTCAGGGCAAAGCAGCTACATTAAGATAGAAATTACAGTTCAAGTTAACAGAATTTGAATTTTGCAACCTCTTTCAACATTATTACTGTGTTTTTATCATAGTCATTCATTATTTGCACTTAAAAATGCGTCTCTATCTCCAATCACAATCATGGCAAAAGTTTTCACAGAGGCTATAATACACTTCTCTCCTACTTTCCTGTATGATTAGTTACTAGCTAACAGCAACACCTTAATTCAGATATTTAAGATTAATTCTTGCTGTTATAGTCTGGGACTGACTGGGAAACAACATTCCTCTATTTGAGCTGGTTTATCATTGTCCCAGACCTGCATATCAATGGGAAGCACAGAAGGGAGCATACCTATTAAAAGAAATGCTGAATATGATAGGAAAATATTTTATGGAATAAGGTGAAAGCCATGTGATTCTATCAAAGAGGAATAGGAACAAGGAAGGGTCAGGAAATAAAACCAAGAAGCTGACAAGGGGAAACTGGACCTGGTAAAATAGTAGTTAAAGTACTAAGAGTAGGACACTTCTCTCTTCACTGCAAATATACATCCAATTAAGAGGCAGAAAAGAAACGAAAAAAAAAAAAATCTAAAACTAGCTTACAGTACTTCAATCAATAACAGCCTTTAGTCCCCACAAAATTCCCTTTTGTCATTTGCACAGCCTGTATTATACTATAGGCCACTGTACCAATGAGTAGATTTATACAGTAATCGCATGTCAAGTAACACTAGATGTTGGATAGTGATTACTTTTAACGATTTGACTCAATTGAAGTGACAAGCAAGTTACAAGAAGAGAAGCATCTAATCAAAATGTTATCATACATGAAAAACTGGTGTTTAGGAATTTACAGATAACAAGATTGGTTTAGGGTTCTCTTTAGCGATCCAGTTCATTGTCTATTGCTTGGGGGGTTTTTTTATCCTACAGCTGTTTATATCAATGCAGTGAGACAGTCTATAGATCAACCTGAATGACTCACTGAGACAAAAAAAAAAAAAAGCCCAGTGAAAAACAGAAGCAGAGGTGCTTCACCCAAGTCCCAGTGCCAGAACAGCACTTCCCAAAATTATCAACAGTTCCAGAGTAGGAAGGAGAAACAGGTGTCTCCATTTTCACTACAAAGTATGACCTACAGAAATGGAACTTTGCAAAAACCTTAGGATGGGTCTTTGAAAGCAGAATGTCTAGATTTTCTCCAAAACTTTCATCTGTCTGTTTTTTATTTATTGGAAACAGAAAAAGGTTAAGAAAGCAAAACACAGCACTAAGGAACTGGTAAGTATGCTGTTTTTAAGCCAACAACTAAGACAATATTACTTTTAAGATGTAAGGTCTTGAAAAGTCATTTAAATAAATGAATGCATTAAAGAACTTAAATTAAACCATCTTTCTAATAAAGTATGTTAAGATTGGTTTGGTTTTTTAAAGACAAAATTTGAAAAATATTTTTCAAAAGTAATAAACCGTCTTCTAAAGAAATATACAAATGTGTATTCAATCATATTACTATCAAATTTATGATTTGTTCTGCATGTAATGTATTTTGACCTTTTTCTTCTATGAATGCATTTTTATTATATGTTTATTTTAGAAGAAACATAGAATTGGTGTATTTATCAGGATTTTCTTTTAGTTGTTTGTTTGGTTTTTGTTTGTTTTTTTTATTGTTGTTGTTGTTGTTGGGGTTTTTTGGCTTTGTTTTTTTTTAATGTAGTGGTCAGTTAAATACAGACAAGGTGTCTATTTATGAACAGCTTTTCTGAGACCATACAAATTAAATACCTTTCCTTTGGTACTTATTCCTCAACTGTTTGCTGACTGACTCTCTCAAGACAAAACTAAGGTTGTGCTGAGCAAAATTTGTGACTTTAATCTATATGGTACAGTTTGAGATTTAGTTTGTAATCCACATAGATTTCACACACACACATTACAGGGTTCAGAAACAGTTCAATTCTCCATATCGTGCTCCTGTTTTCTACAATTTCCAACACTTCCAGAGACTAAGTAGATGAGTTCTTTAGGCAACAAACAGCCCTTATAGATAACATGAGACTTCTGTTTATAAGATTTCAGAGCAACAGATTGCTTTCCAGACTGATATTTCTTGTGCCTGCTGAACACATTGCTTATTTTACAAACTGACAAGGAGAACAAATTATGATGATGTCTGCAGCAAATGACTTGCTCTGTATTGCTGTCCACAGGTCACCGACTCGGAGGATTTCCCAGGACTGAGACTAAAACGAAATAGCCTGTCTCAAATAGGAAACATTCAACATGCTCAAAAGGATGTATTACTTTTCAAGCCAGAAAGTCTGTGGACATCAACTTTTTTCCCTCAGCAGTTAACCATTGAAATACTGCTGCATTTCTTCTTTTTTTTTTTTTTTTTTTCCATATTCTGAGAAAGCCTTCCCTAAAGAAGTCTGTTTACCTTGTGCTTTCTGTTTTGTAATAGTTGACAACCTTTTTTCATGGTCATAGCACTTAGCAAGGCCAACACCAAAAGTAATCCACAATACCACACTTGAAAACAATCCACAATTGAAAGTATTCAGAGATAAGTCAATTGCTAAACTGGTGTTCACTCAAAATTAAGTGCATTTTCTACAACACTTTTCTTCTCCCTCCTCACAAGACATCACAGAAGTCAAATAAGTTACGTTGTCCAATTAAAATAGACATTTACAATTTCTTCTGCCTTTAATAAAATTGAAATAGGCAATAAATTTAAGGAGTTCTTTTCTTTTTTAAATAACAACAAAATGCATGCATTCACCCCCAAAAAATCCCATGATATTTGCAACAAGAGACTCTCCCAAACCAGGCAGCTAGTTAAAAATTTGGCAATCTCAGACATTATGCAATACGTTGCAACCCTGTATACAACTAATGGGATACCACCTCCCTGCATAAGGAAGGGATTTTCTATTCTATGATGAAATTATAAAAGAAAGCAAGTCCAGCCTTCATAAAAGGACTTTAATAACTTTGGTAGTTAGTGAAAAACAAAATAAATCAGGGAAAATATTATTGGGGTTTTAATTAATTTACTGATCGGGACTATGTGGCTGGGGACTGTTCTTCTCAATTTACCTCCTAGGCAACATTGGGAGTCACATTTTTTTAATCACTTTTCTCTTTTCTGCCTTCCACTTGTAAACTATACGTAGGTTTGAGTTACACATAATTTTCCAGGACATACAGTCATCTCAGAATGTTCATATATTTTAGAGTTTTGACTTACAATACAGAAAGACCTTTGTGAGCAACAAAAAGGCTTTATACCTTCATTTTCATCACAGAACTGTGAAAAAAAACTTTTCACTCTCAAGAGATACAAAAGCATCAGTGATCCTGCACTCTCTTGTGTATTTTTGATGTTGGAAGCTGAAATATATTTTAAAGGGAAGAGGAGGATAACACTCAGAAAATAATTTCCCACCTCATTTCTGTTTAATATTTTTATGGAAATTATGCCAATATTTTACATGCAATGGCAATTCTCAAGTATTTAACATACAATCAGCATCAGCTAGAAGTCAGAGACAGGTCAGGTCAATAGAGTGTGACAAACCAGCATGCTGTAGATGTGATTAAAGACAGGAAGAGTGCGCAAAACAAAAATAGGATGGACTTCTCTGTCAAGTAGGAATATCATAATATGAAACTCTAATATTCTGCTACCTTGCCTTGCCAAAGATGGAATTTATCCAAGGGGTTTGATTTCAAAAAGACAGTAACATTGTATTAATTCCAGAAATAAAGGAAAAAAAAAAAAAAAAAGAAAAGGAGTCAACACATCACTGGGGGGAAAAAAATTATTGCCATCAAGATACTGAGCTATTCTGTACCTTCAGGATTGCTCTAACTTTGGAAGAAACTAAAAAGTGGAGAAGGCAGTAAAAATAAAATAAGCAGACTTAACATTTAGATATGCATTTGTAACATGAAAAAATGAAACAAGTCTTTCCTCTTGCAACAAAAATAATAAATAGGCAGTTTAGGAGCAAACACAGCTATACAGTTCTAATACCAGTGAATACTGAATGGGTGCTGCACAAAGTGCACTGAGTTATTAATTCTTGATTACCTCTACATGATACCTGTTATTCAAAGGTGCAAACTGCAGGTTACACCTCATCAACAAAAAACATTTAAGAAGAGAAAGTGAAAAAAATGTTTTGAAAGTGAGTCTCCCAGAGCATGTTACTGAATAGTGTATCAAACTAAGAGACAGCTTCAAACTATGAGACTTTCGAAAGCTGTACTCTGAATTCCATATTCTGAATTCTCTCATTCTATTCAGTCATCAACAAAGTAATCAGGATGTCTAATTCATTACTTTTATACAGCTGTTTGAACTACTCTAAGAGGCAGAGGGATTCTAACTATTAGATGATTATCATAACACTAAAGTAAGAAGGCACAAACTTGGTATCAGTGGTGAAAGGGAAACACAACTGCAAGTGCCACACCTTGTGTATGAATAATTTAAAAATGTGGTTCTTTGTATGTGCAGGTGAGGATTCAGGTTATGTATTCCATCACCATTTCCAATCTGTGCTTGAACAGCTCTTACAAAAACATGCATATGACCAGTAGTAAAGGAAAAATTAGACTGTCACCTACATTTAATGTCTTATGAAGTAGGGGCATTTACTCCTTTAAGGAATTCAAGCATCAATTCTATCAGGGACAGTTCATAGTCCTTTGTGAAGAAAGTGGTCTAGCAGTATAATATGGTATCCTTTCTAAAGAAGATGAGATACATCTTTTACTCCACCTAGAAACTGGAAATAATTTATTCTGACAGAAGCATTTAAATTTCCAGTATAGTTACTAGTGGTAGGTACCTATGGAGATATCCAGAATGAAATTTGGTCTGCCTAATTTAGAGAGTCAAAAATAGGAGTATCTTATGCTATTGCAAGATTTTCTAAAATTAGGAAGGCTTTAACCTGTTAATAGAAGCTCCAAGTAATGTCCATTATTTTCAGAGGTGGTAGCTTTTTGAGATTGTCTTCTGAAAGAAGACTTCTGTAATGACTGAGGTCAAATTGCCTGTAATCACAGCTCCAAAATACTATACTTACTTCATAACATTAGTATTCGTACTTGTAGGAACAATAAATTAATCATGTTTTTAAATTATTGGGGAAGAAAGAAAAATAATTACCATTATTATTCCTGCCATATGCAACTGACTTCCTTTATCTTGATTGCCTATTAGAGTGATAGTTGCAGATTGCGGTACATAAAGGAATATGCACTGAACCCATTATTTGCCTGCCGTGAAGACAAATGAACAAAGAAGATCCCATCATTTAAAACTCTCCAAAACACCAGTCTGTACAAGTAAGGATTTTTACAGAAGAAGGTGACTTTGTCAAGCCATATTCAGTGCTGACTGGTTCAGCAGAGATTATGTTAGTTCCTCTAATTGCACTTTGTTGCTGTGAATACGACATTGTGGAGTGCAGAGCACAGATTACAGCCATCGGGGTCCAATGGAATCAAAAAGTTCTATTGATTTTTTGGTAAATCCACTATTTACAGAAAAAGGAGGTTACTGTGAGCCTCTCACAAAGGAGAACTGCCCAGAAACCACAGCCTGCAGAAAAGAGATACTATCACTTACAAAACTGGTTTGATTTCAGGCGTTAAAAATTTCTAACAGGAGAGAACCTGGAAAACAGAGTATGTTTAAGAATTGTATACTTACATATTTTAAAGCTGATTATTTGCTTGGGATTTTTAAGCATTTGCAAATCTATCTGGCAAGAACCGAGAAGATACTAAGAGAAATCTTTTCTGCATGCAAGGCAGAATAATCTTAGTCTGTTTTCTTCTGTACGCATTAAATATGAGCAGGAAGGATCTCAAAGATATCTGTTTTTCTTTTGCTATTTGATAATATTTAGTCATTTTTATGATAAATATGTTTTGCCTGATTTTCTGAGAGCTCACTGCATCCTCCTTTAAATGGGCTCTCCCTTTAAATCTCAAAATAATCAGTTGCTTCTTGCCTTCTTGCTGGGAATCTTGAAAGTAAGAAGGGAAATTCAATGCAATTGGTGATAAAAGTGCTCATCTGTTTTGAAAGAAAAGAGAAAATAAGGTTTCATAAAACTACGAAGCTTTCAAACAGAGTTTTTATACTCTGGATTTACTAGAAAGAGTTACTTTTTCTGGACTGGAAGGACAAAATATATGTAGGAGATGCTTTTCAATTTATCTTAAATGGCGTATTCTAAATGCAAAACTGGCCACCATCTTCAATATAGTCCTTTTATAGTTTAATCATATTTTTTTAACAATTGCAAAATCATATAATCATAAAATGAAGTGTGTGTGTATATATATGTTTGTATATGCTAAGTATAGAAAATGGTGCATTTCTAATTTGTGTGTTCAAATTGACTATCTTTTGGAAGGGGCTCAGAAACATGGCACAAGGGTGAAATCCTTCAGAACAGACACCTAACTGCAGTTGTCCACAGTATAGATGCCAACATGTGGGCAGTGTACCCGAACTACTTCCATATTGGGCAAGACTAAAGCAGTGTCCGTCTTATCCTGAAGCATACATTTACTCGGGGCTGAATGAACAGCTCTCAAAGGTCTGTGGATTAGATAAGAGAAGCTTAAACACAAAAATGCAGGCATCTGATTAAAGAACTGAACTCCATCCCTGCTAAAGAAAAAAGGTCACAGGTTGTCACTGCTTAAATTGCATTTCAGGGCATTTCACCATTTTTAATGTGAAAAGTACCAGAAGCAAAGCTTCTGAGTCTTTGTGCACGTTGATATTTACGAAGTGGCAGAGACTGTTCAGTCCTGAAGGCCTCGGTACCATCACAGGCAGTACAAGCAAAAGAAAATCAGGCTATACTTACTGTGTATACACAGAGCTCTGACTATGATTGGGAAGGAAGGACCATATCTTATCATGACAGGATGAGACAGAAAGAAATGTTACTTTGATACCCCTAATCTTTAAATGTTTAAAGCTGATGTGAAAAGTCAAATAAACCTAAATTATCACTCTCATTTCCTTTCTCCCAATATTGGGAGCAAATCGATGTATACAAAGCAAAACTAAATAAAAAAAATTTACTTCTCTAGCAAGGTTACAGCAACATGGGATTTGTATAAAAATATATATAATTGCTTCCATAAATAGCAATATACTAACCTGCCAATCCATGTCACCATAAAGCTGAATTAAAGTATATAAACTTTTATAAATTCCAGGAATGACTGGTTCTGAAAAGCATGACAAATGTTTTGTTTCTATCAAATTAGCTATTTAAAATTTTGAAGTTCAAAGTATTACTGCTTGGATAGAGTGCTAGACTTAAGTATAACTCTGTCTAAATTTGAGGCGACACCATAATCCATTAAGCTCCCCTTATTTACCTGTCCATCAGAAGCTTAATATGTGATTCATCCTTTTCTTATCACAAAGGACAAAAAGGTGTTCTTTTGTATTTGAAGCTCTTATTTGCACTCATCTTCCTTTCCCAAGCAGTAAATGGTAGAGAAGAAAGCTTTTTCTGCAGTTTCTTCAGCTCTTTTTTTTTTTATTACTGAGGAAAAGCCGTTAAATGTCAGGTCTCTAAGGAATTTTATGCTCTTTATCCCTTGACCCTATTTTCATACTCAGAGCTTCAAGAAAAGAAGCTATCCCACAGAAAGATAACATATTAGAGCTCAGTAAGAACTTCAGTATGTAAATTATATGTCCTTTTCCTCAAGACCCACTTGACTCTTTTGGGAAAAGGGAAAGTAAGCTCTCAAAATGAAGTACTTTATAATGGAAATATTCTCTTCCACTCTTTCAGATACTCCCTCGAGGACAAAACAACATAACTCTTAGTCTCTAGAGGAAAACAGCACTATAAAACATACGGTGCAGATTTAATATCAAAGGATGAGGGCATTCCTGATAGATGAAAGACCTTGGGACTTACCCAATAAGTTTGCAAAGTTTATACTTGCATACTATTTTGTAGCTATTAATTAAGCCATAGCATCTCTTTGAATGGAAAACTACATTCATTTTCCCACCATGGTAGTCATCATTTTAATAAAGAAGAGAGACAAAAGCATGCTAAAGTTGGAGGGATGCAAAAGATATTTCTTTTAAGAAGGAAGGAATAATGATGGCCTTTGAGCTTCAATCTTGATGGCACTTCTCCCAGAAAACACTACTGATGGAAAAGAAGTTTTTCTGTTTGGTTCTCTTTTTTTCCCTATTTCACCACTCTGGTTGTCAGAGAAGAGCTATTATTCACAAAATGAAATATAAGAACTAGAGGGTTTCCCTTGTAAGTATTACTATCAGTAACATCTAAATTCCAGAAACCATCCAGAAAATTGTATTTAAAAGCTATTAAGAAGATGTAGAAAAAAAAATTAAAGCAAGCCCTCAGATGGAACTAAATGCACTAGGCAAGGCAAAGACATGTAATATCTCTAATTCTCATGCTGGGGAATGAGGCAGAGAAAAGGAATGGAGGCCATAAAGGTGCCAAGCGTGCATGCTCTCCCTTTACCAGTGCAGGTGAGAGGATACTGGGTTAGATGGGTCACTGACAAGAAATGTCAGTAGAACATTTCTTGTCACCGAGTCTTCAGATCAGAGTGGAAACTTAAATTTTGAAACTGAAATAGCTGTTAGCAAAATAACTGCTGGCTTCAACAGAATCAGGCTTTTGCCCTGTAGTTCTGGCTATCTGTGCATATAACTACAGCATGTAACCAAAGATACCTGTAATCCCATAAAGTTATTACAATACTTTATTGTGTGGTACCATATTAGAATTGACTGCCTTGTAAGCCTTAAACTAAGTCACTCACAGATATGTATATCAGGTAATGCACACCAGCTCCTTTAGCAAGCATGTGATTTTCATTCACACTTCCTAGTTTTTTATCTGGCATCTAAACAAAAAAACCTTGCAGCAATATTAGTTAGGAAAGAACACAGATTTAGTAAAGAGGGAAGAGGAAAATTTTGTTTTATTTTTATTTAAACATATGCACCCAGTTAATATAATTAAATCAAACTGGTTTTGCTTTCGTACACTTACTGCGATGCTGAGCTGTGGTACTTGCAGGTACAGATGGCCCAGCTGCCAGTCTCACTTCCTACACTTATCTACCATATGCAAGCTTTTTAACTAAATCATTTTTAATAACTGAAGTGAGACAGCAACTGGTGTTTCGCCATTGATGTGCATTCAGCAGTAACTTCAATTAACAATTAACCTTTAATGTACAATAAATTAATACTTTCATTACTAGAGTGGTAGTTAGTATTATATTTTGTCTATGGGAAAAAGCAGCTTACCTGAAT
This sequence comes from Pyrocephalus nanus, assembly GCA_038380795.1. Taxonomy (NCBI): domain Eukaryota; kingdom Metazoa; phylum Chordata; class Aves; order Passeriformes; family Tyrannidae; genus Pyrocephalus; species Pyrocephalus nanus. The sequence continues at coordinate 74,816,028 of CM076259.1, read as the reverse complement.
AACATGTTTCAGCTTGTCAATAATTCGACTTATTACAGGATCTGTTCCCTTCACTTTTACTTCTGGATTTGCAGACTGAGCTTTGATTCCACTGCCAACCACACGACGTGTATAGCTAGTTTAATACAGAAACACACAGAAAAATGGTTTAATAACTTATTCTACTCTCATAGAGTCATCTTTTAGTTTGTATTATCTCTCATGTCACCAGCATTCCACTTTAATGAGATGTATTAATTTTGTGCACATATTTTTGACAAAAAAAAAGAAATATAGCATAAGATAATTACTACATTCCACAAAGTTCTGTTATTGCACCCTATGCATGGCTTTTTTGTGTCTATGCAAAAAGACTGTTCTCCATCTTAGTTTTGCTAAATATGAGCTACATGATGATTGCCTGAATGTGTCACATTTCAGTTTTAAAACTAACTCCAGATTCTACACACACTGCATGTTCAGAACGAAACCTGAAGTTTCCTAGTGTTTTTGTGAATGCACACGCAGAGTACTTGTTGCAGGACAACAGTCAAATTGTGCATGAATTATTTAACATTACATAAATTATATAATTACAGAGGCCAAAATGTACTTAATGTATAGATATGTAAAAAAGAAGAAATAGAAACCAGATATATGATGATTCCAGAAAGAACTGCTGTAGTAATTAGAACATTGTTTCTAATGCATCAAAACTCAAAATATAGAACCTAAACAACCTAGCAGAATTCTGTGGCTTATTAAGATGCAATTCTTCATTCAACTTACCATGTTATACGTAATACTCAAGTTATGCAAGAAAAACTGAATATCCACCTTCTCATCACAGATATTGTACAGTATGCAAATACCCTCCATATGTTAGATTTTGCTTGCATACTCTGTAAGAGGATAGCTCTATACATCTCTGTCTCAAAAGTATTTTGCCAGCTGTTATGCTGTCAGAAAAAGAAAGGAAATAACCTTAACAGAAGTGGAGTAAAGAAAAGTCTAATTCCTGCCCATTAGATTCACATATGAGCATAGACAACACAGCATATTCAAATTTTGATGATTTTTTAAATGAAAAACATTACTTGTTCTCTTAGCTCTGCAGAAAATCTGCCAAACAATGTATCCACTACAGTAAAACATGGTTGCCACATAACAATAATATTTTGTCTTTGATCTTTGCTTAAATATCACCTTCAATGAAATTTAGGATATTCCTAAGGAAATGCACACATTGAATATATGAACGCTCACAGTCTTCAAAAAGTGTTATTTTGTTTTATAGCAGACAGCTTTTTCTGCTTTCTTGTGGCAATGAAGCTATTTGACACCTTGAAGTGACAGGGGAAAGCTTTGTATAGGGGCGTGTAAAAAATCCACAGCCTGCTTGCTAGTGGGTGATTGTTTAATGCAGCAATTTGAGAAGGATCAACAAATCTTCTGGTAGTTCTTAGCTGAAAAAGAAAATCAAACGTAAAAACCTTCACCAAAAAAAATCCTTTGACAGTCATTTGTCTGAGTCAAAATAGATAAATCAATAAGGAATTCATTCCAGCTGCACAATGCTGCACTCACCAGAAAGACAACTGGTTTAACTCAACATGCTGGTTTAATGCAACACAAAAATTTCTCTTCATATTGTAACACTATAAAAAGTCTTGAAGGTTATGGCTATCCTTTCTATGCAGTGCTTTTGTTTTCTGTTGCACAGCATGCAAAATCTGTTCTCACTTTCTGTCACTCAGAATTCTTCAATTAACACTTTTTTTTTCCTACATGCTGCAAACCCAACTATTACACATTCACCTGTGAACTGTATAACTTTGAAAAAGACTAGCCTTTCTCTTTATTTAATTCAATTGATGATACTCATTTCTCTAACCATGCAGGAAGAAATCAATCACACAGAAGTTGAGACTTCCCTAGGCTCCAATTTTATCAGTTTAGCTCACCTGGGAGTCATTTGGCAATGATTCATCCAAGACTGACCATCATTTCTTTTTCAGCTATTTCTACACTGAATCCACAGCTTTGCACAGCTGGTATGTGCAATAGGACTAAGTCATTTCTTTTACATGAGCGAAAGTAGCTAGGAAAATCATGCTGTCTGGTCAGCGGACCTCATATTAGGAGTTCCAATTATGTTCCCCAACTTCTTCAGAGTTGATATTTTCTGAATTCCTTTTCAGCTGTGGTTCATAAGGAACTGTTGGATTTACTCACCAGTAAAAATTGTTAGCAATAATTCGGTTTTCTCTCTCTCCCATTCCTCCTCATTCTTTTAATGATTCATTTTCATATTCTCTCAAAGCAAAAATACATATACATCTGCTCTCAAGATAGAGGAACTCTATTATCTAATTATTTTTTCTTGTATTGGAAATCCCAACCCATTTTAAGTTTACTTAAAGGTGATCTGGATTTGACGAACTGACATAAAAACTATCATTTAACTTTGAGTCTGTTGTAATTACATGTTCTGACAAGCAGATTGAAAACCTTTTTTCTTTCTTCAGGTGTATAACAAGGCATTAACAAAAGCTTATGAAGTATTGCTTTACTGATTATTATCATAAAAGTAAGATTATGGAAGTCAGCCTCTTTCTGTTTAATCTATTCTTTGCTCCTTGAAATGGTATCATTTGTGTACAAAAGTTATAAATTACTTACATGTTGTTGCTTCATATTCCACGTATCATTGTGTTTCATTAACAAATGTCTATAAATCTAACATCTTCAAACATACTAATGTAAACTAAATGTTCTATCAAAGCTAAAGAGCCTATTGGGAATCTGAGCATGGTGCACAAAACTTCATCCCTGTAGACTTACATTTACATGCAGACAGATTATGTTTCCCTTTAGTTGGAGGAGGGGAAGAAATGTAAAAATCTCAGACTCTTGCTTTGAGAGGCTTCATTTATTAGAAAGTTTTAATACAGCATCAATCACTTGCTGTTTCTCTAAGTACTAATGTACAAGTAATAGGAAAAACATTTTAAGGATCCCCATAGAGGTAGTCTGACTTGAGCAAGTGTTGCTCAGATTTGAATCCTGGGGAAAAAAAATGACAAATTTCTTGCTAGAGAAGTAATAGACCCACCATCTGTGCTCATTGCTTTACAAGCATGGTAATGTATCACATCGCTTTAATAAGCAGACTTGGTCCCCAAGTACTATTCATTTTCATCAACATTGGGAAAAAAAAACAAGCGCCAATACATTTGTATTCTATAAACATGTTTTAAAGTGATGAACAAGGTGCCCATTTCCTGAGCTCAATATATGAATATTCATATAAATTACCTATTACTCTCTATTTTATCTATGAATAGAGTTGGTGGGGTTTACATTTGATTCTGTCAAGATCTCTGATAAAAGAGAGGATCATGCTTTATTGGCTATCACCATATTCTTGGTATGTGCAATTAATTCTTGTAAGAATGAGCCATTTTGGCCATGGTGCTTAAGGCAGATCTGTATCTCTATATTCTTCCAGCACAAAATAATCTGCATTACATTGTGATGACAACAACTACTAATACATCATATTTATTGCTATAATTTTCCCTGTCAAGCTCCTTTTGGAGCAATTGGACCAGCTTCAAGTGGGAGATTAAAGCAATGAAAGGTGTATTATGATAGCAAAGGCTATTCTGCAGAACAGAAGTGTCCTGGCAGTCAAGCCTCTCTCAAAAGACCTGGTGATGTTCTATGTATCTCTTTCAACTGCTACTATCACCTTCTGTCACTGCCTTCTTCTGGTACTAACAGCATTTACCAGAGCTCAGTATTGGGCTCTGTCCTGTTTAACATCTTTATCAATGGTTTGAGTATTGATCTGCTGGAGGACAGCAAGGCTACACATAGAGATCTTGACAGACTGGATCACTGGGCTGAGGTCAACTGCATGAGGTTCAACAAGGCCAAGTGCCAGGCCCTGAACTTGGTTTGCAACAATCCCATGCAGCCCTACAGGCCTGGGGGGGACTGGCTTGAGAGTTGTTCAGCAAAAAGGGACTTGGGTTGCTGGTCAACAGCTGGCTGGATATGAGGCAGCAGTGTGCCAAAATGGCCAATGACATTGAGCTGTATCAAGAATAGTGTGGCCAGCAGGACCAGGGCAGTGATTGTCCAGCTGTACTCAGAAGTGGTGAGACTGTACCTCTAGTATTGTGTTTAGTTTTGGGCCACTCACTTCAAAAACGACATTGAGGAGCTGGAGTGTGTCCACAGAAGGGCAAGAAAATATGTCCTCCAAGGAGCAGCTGAGGGAACTGGAGCTTAGTCTGGAGAAAAGGAGGCCCAGGGGGACCTCACTGCTATCTACAACTATCTGAAAGGAAGCTGCAGTGATGTGCTTGATGGTTGGACTAGATGGTCTTGAAGGTCTCTTCCAACCTTGATGATGATTCTGTGTGATTCTCTGGCTTTCCAGTGTTTGGATTAATTGACACTATCAAGAGTTACTCAGGAATCTCTATAGTAAGTTGTTGAGTTCCAGGGTCATGATGCTGAGACAACTGTTCTGATTGTGAAGGACTTAATCACTGGGGTGCATTGTCTTACCTCTGAAATACTTGTGTGTATCAAGGTTACACAGCTGTAGGAAATTTATTTGGGTATTTGCTCCAGCTGTGCATAGACACTGCCTGACAAATCTCATTTTGTTCATCACTTTGTGGCAACAGGATTCCCATCTCCATTTGCAGTATTTCATGTAAAATGAAATCTTAACTGATAGCATCACAGTAAACTCCATGACAGCAAACAGACAACTACCATTAACTCCTCATCTGGCAAAAATAGAGAAGTCTCTCCACTGAATTAAGATTCTGCATTTGAAACCAGCCTGGTGTAAATGATGCAATGCTCACTTCCATCTGACTGTTTGAAGTAAGCACCGAAATCCTAGGGAAACGGTTTTAAAGTAGGTGTCTACTTCCTGTGGGTGCTTTGGGAAAGTCCAGTCATTAAGAATATAATGTACAAGAGACCAAATAATTTTTTTTAAAAGTATATTTATTCGCTATATTTGCTTTCCTTTTTTTCATCTCCTTTAACTGACATTGATATAGTAACTAAGCCACAACTTTTGCAATATGTTCCCCCCTTTATTAAATGGATTTTCTTATTTGTATGCTCTAGTTTATAAAAGTAAGCATTCATGTATTGGCATTGCTAAGGGATTTGCTTTGTTCAGCTTCTCATGCTAACTGAATTTTAAATTACCTCAGAACTTAAGTTGCTGGCACTTACAAGTTTCAAGCAAGCACCTGTATTTATACAGTCTCTCCATGTTTAAGAATGGCAAAATAGCACAGTGTGCCCACTACTTTTTGTTTTATTTCAGACGTGGGATATGATTTTTAATAACTTTTTCTCAGCTTTCTTGCTTGATGATTGCTGGTAATTGATGGTTTACACCTGCTATTGCCTGCATTTTCATCACTGCTGGGCATTTCAAAATTCTGGGTAACTGTTAATTGAGAAATTAACTATTACTTGAATACTAGTAAAGAAGTAAACATATGCAGCAGCAAATGAGTAAGAGTGTTTAGTGATGCAAAATGTAATGAGTAAAGGTGAGCAAGTCAAAGAATCACTGCAGTCATAAAAAGTGCCCGAAGCTTGGACAGGAGTGTTGGCTGTTTTTTAGTATTATGTAGTGTTTTTAAGGGTAGGTACTGCAATGAGCCTCAGAAAGTTTGTTCAAAATATTTTTCACCTAGCTACCAGAGACAGTATTTGTAATAATTCTAGGACAGATCTCATTTGTCCCAGACTTTTTCAATACTTTTTAATTGACCACAATCCCATTTAAAATAAAATAAAATGTCTTTGAATTTTTCAATGAGAATTTGGTTTTAGATCTGTAATTTGGTATATATTTGAAAAAATCTGATTACATATGCACTTTTTAAATTTAGGGAAAATATGAATTGAGAAAAACAATTCAGTAAAACTTGTATTATTTGTGCATCATAAAAAAGACCAGATCTGTTTTGATAAAGGAAAAAAAGTAGCAGATCAGCCTTTGGACCTTTTTACACTTGAAAACTAAGTGACATGTCTTTGGAATATTCTGTTTAAAATAGGCATTTCATTTAAAAGTTCCTTATTTGGGACGATGTTCACTGGAGTGTGATAAATAACATGAAAGTATGCAATAAAATATTATAGAGACTTTCAGACCACCTCTTGCAATGAATTTCTAGGTGTGGCCCAGACTTTTTTTTGGTATTTTGTTCAAAACCTCTAATCATCAATAATTTCCATTATTTTCTAATAATACAAAACTCTTTTGAGCTCTTCTCAAACTGATAAACCTCCCAACATTCCATCCTGAGCTTAACTTGAACATGAAAATTTTTGAGAGGATTTTATATGTAGCATTTGGAAGTCAGTTCATAATTTTGACATTAGATGTGTCTTCCAAAAATAAGTTCTTAATAAGCAATACAAAGTGCTAATGCAATAAATTGATGTCCTGAAGGCTTACTTAGTCAGACAGGTTTCCCCATGGAGACATCCAAAAGCAAAACTTCTTTGCAGGTGTTATGTTTGGAACATGTATTTAGAAGGATTGTTTTACTCTGCATGTGAAATTTAGTATAGGATGTCTGTGTTTTAAGTCAGACTACCCTTTTAGCAAAGAATGAAACTTCTATTAAAAGCTACATTTTCTGCTTCAGAAGAAATGCTATAACCCACACACTGAAAAATCATTCTTTAAAGCTTTCTTCTAGCACAACAAATAATTTCTGACCACACTTAAAAATCGAATAGTAGCACAGTTGTGACAGTTTTGAAATACAACTAATTTTCATTAATCTGCTTTAACTTATTATGGTAATCTATTTCAGGCTAAGGTTATAGATATTGTTTTTGAAATACTATTTTTTCCTACTGATTTTCCTTTTTCTTTTTCTTGAGGATTCTCTGAACGAATTAGTCCACATTAGCTGAAAGAATTCTGCAACAATTCTGCTTCAAATATTATGAAACCTTAACTACATCTCCATGGAACTGCTGTTATTTCCTACTGTAAAGAAAATTTCTTTACCATGTTTCCAATATCAGAGAATTTTGTTTTGCTTTACTTCAAAATTTAATCTTTATACCATTTCAAGAACTTTCGAAGAATTCTCACTCAAAAGTTTCCATGGAAACTAGTCTTCTTGTCAATTAATGGTAATCACTGTGATTCCTATATATGTGTACACATCTTAGCAGTATGTTTCTAATTGCTGAACAGAGATGCTATTCTTATATGTGATGCAAAATGAATGTTACAAAAAAGCATGACAAAATATGCCTGTAATACACCTTAACAAATTAATGTGTTCTAGTAATTGCAAGTTCTGTCAAACAGAAAAGAACTGAAGAGGAGCTTTGAGACATATATTTCATTTAAACTAGGTGCCTTGGGTAAGTCACATGTTTAAAATTGGGAAAATAAATTCTTATTACATTAGAAAATAACTAAACAGCAGACATATGCAATTGCACTAAATCTAGATAAATGAGAACAACAATATCTCCTTCTTCATGTAGTATTCTGGAAATCTTCTAACAACCGTAATAATTCTACTGTACCTTCATTTAATGGAGCAAGGAAATGAGAGATATTAATTATCATAAACAAGCACATAAATGTTTATAGTAAATAGCTGGTGAAACAAAGGAATTACCTTGGAAAAACAATTCAAACAAATTGGAAACACAAAGGTGTCAAGCCTAATTAGTCTAAAATTGAGAAACCGTCTTCTCCTATAGGACACTAAAATAGCTCTGCTTGGAAATGGCAAAAGGGTCATATGACGGTACCATTATGTAGGATACCAAACCTTGGAGACAGAAGTATGACATTTTCTATTTTGTCCAACATAATGCTTCAGTGCACAAACCAAAGTATCCTCTAGGGACTTGCAATGTGCTTGATAATTTTGGGACTGATACCTGACATAGTTAATACTTATCTCACAGCCCATAGGGACTACACCACTACAAATCAGAGTCAAAGGTGCACTCTCACAATCCATTCTTTGTTATTGAGTAGTTTGGGTTTTTTTCCTGAGGTAATTTATGGAAAATTAGCACAAAATTACAGTTAAGTTATGGCGAAGGACTTTCAAGCAGATAATTAACCTGAATACAATTACTGACAAAAGAAAACAAGGTCATTCAGCAAATAAAGGTCATATGAAAGAATCAACCCAAGCCACTGTGCAATGCTAAGAGTGAAAAGCTATTTCAGCAAATTCACTGACATGAGCCACTCGATAGAATTTTTTCCTGTTTATTCTAAAGAATGAAACCCCGTGTGCTGTAAAAGCTGCTTTTTACTGTCCTTCTCTGTTGTCTCAGTACACTCCGAGTTAGCAAAAGGTTGGTGAATTATTAATACATCATTGTAAGTGGCCAATCCATCTCCATGGCTTTGGATTCATTGTATCTTCTGAATTTCTCTGAATGTGTATGAATAATGATGCAAACAAGGAATCAATGACACGTATCCAACAGATGATGCTTTTCATCTTAAATGTTTTCTGAAACATGTGAGCTTAATAGTAATTGTGTGTGGTGGAGGGGGTTGTTTGGATGTGGGTTGTTGGTTTTACTGGTTTGTTTCCTTTTTCTCCTAAATAAAACACTTTAAAATTATCTGTTCCCATTGTCAATATTATCAAATCCTAGAGAATATAACATTTTCTTGAGGAGATATAGGATGCAATTGTCTCTTAATTCAAACCAGTTTTACACTTAGGGATGCATGCTTACTTCATATATATCTGTGTGGAAGGAAAAACCAGCTGTATTGCTCTACAATCTGGGTTGGAAAACAGTTTTCTCAGCACTTAGAAGTTTTTTCAGCAGTTAATCCCTTTTTATTTTTTTCATATCACAGCTTTATATTTACAGTACCTTTGCTGGCAGCATGTGCATTACCTGATTTGCAAACTCCCTGCATTGCCTGTTCTCAGAGTGCAGTGAATAGCTCATATGAAGAACAAATACAGAGCTATGTATCAGAAGCTCTACAGCGTGCTGTATTTTATTAAATAATAGAAACAAGCATTACAGTATAATGCCAGCTATGTGCTAGTGTTACTTAATCTTTATGGGAAATTCGGCATTTCCTAGAATCCTGTATTTAAGCAATTACAGTTAAGTAAGGTTTCATTCTCTACTGGTCCTTAACTAACCTTATAGCAAAGACAAGTACAGTTACCTTAACCTTTCACGCTTTTCACCCTCCATGAGAGGCATGATGAATAATTTTCGAAGTATTTCAGGAAAAGTCACAAAGAATATGGACTTTAAATCAATTCATATTCAAAGATAGTGGCATATGCATGAAGAGCTCCAGTTTCAGAAGCCACTAGGAGCAGAGTAATTAACTGAACTTCTGTTCTGAGTAATGACTTTCTGGAGAAGGCTGAAGGATTGTCTGTGAACCCACTAGGTAGTTATTTGAACTGGCCTATTAAGACTTCTGTCTTTCATTTCAAATTCTGTTAGACAAAATTATATCAGTATCACAAAAGCATGTTTTATATGCACATTTTTAATATCTGACAGAACAGGAATAAGTAAATACTATATACAAAGCAGATCATGGTACAAGGGACATAAGGGATAAAAACACATTCAAGGATCTTTCAGTGTTGTCCCCAACATTTCAGCCCAATGCTTCTTGCATTCATGTTTGATGTAGAGCTGTCTTCTAATCTTTCTTTAAAAAGATGAACTCATTCCTTACCCTTTGTGGGTACAATCAATAAATATATGAGCTAAGAAAGCTGACACAGAAAATATTTAAGCGTTTAAAGATAGGGATTGTACTGGAGCTTTAATAAACTCCTGGGTTTCTCTTGGTTCCCAATCACCCCTTCTTGTGTTTTTTACAAATTTCATGCATGACATTCAGTTACTGCCTTCTTTTACTGATAAATGAGTGGAGGTAAATACATTTATTTTCTTTTCAGTTCATAAAGGTTCACAGGACAACAGCATTAAAAATATTTTTACCAAATTACAGGAAGATCATATTTCCAGGTCTTAATAAAAAAAATTGCTTCAGTTTTGTTGTCCCATGAATCACTGTAATTGTTCTTTGTTTGGCCTCATTGTGACAAAACTGCAATGAAAATGTGGCAATGACTTATTTTTGCCTTCTTCCCACTCACCCAAATTTTAACAAAATATATTCTTTAGACAAATATCACTTAGTTTTCCTGTGGGAATGCCCCCCAGAAGAAGGAAGAACACACAATTATTAGCAACTGTACTCCATTTACCTATCTTTACCTATTTAAAAATTAGACATCTATTGCCTAGGCATCTATTGCCTACAGAGTATGGAAAGAGAAAGAAAAGAGAGAGAAGGGCCTCTTGTGGGAAATACACCACCTAGTGAAAGATGAAATGATGACTTGCCCTTTACACTGGACAACCAGTCTAGACATAATACTGAACTTTTAAATAAGTGAACTGAAATTACATTGCATTAGCCTTGGGATACTCATTGCCAAAGTCATAAGCTTCCTGAAGCAAGCCTATTATTCTATCTGGTTTTCAGTTTTCCATTTGTAAAGTCATCACAATTCTTACTTGTATCATGGAAGATACTATGAAAAGACAAGAGTTAAATATGATGTGTCTAGCTATTTCAGTGATGGAAACTATATACCTGAGCATCAATAACATGCTTGGCTGAAGTCAAAGAACTTGGCTTTCTTTTTTGGGAAGATGCAGTTCAGTGACTTCTAGAAAACAGTGCAGCTAATGACAAGCTTTTACCCTGCCTTTTGTTCCTAAAGAAGCTCAAAATATTTAATTTACTGAAATATTCAGTAGAAACAGACAAATTGAAGGACAAGACTTATAAGAAATTTATACAGATTAAAATGGATTGCTGGACGCAAGGAAAAGAAGGGTTCCACTTTATTCCCTTGGGATCAGAAGTAGAGGAAGTCTATTGTCTGTTTTAAGTTTGGAAGCTCTGTGTGACTACTTAATATGCAGTCTGAAGTGAGAATCAATCTAGATAAGGCTATTCTCAGAGATTTGATTTTTAACTTCACTTGTGATATTGCCTTGGTTACAGAAATTAATGTCAAGTAGGCAACAAGGAGTTCAAGGATAATGTAAGTCAAACAGGCTATCTTCCCTATGGGAAATGCTGTCAAAGAAAGACAAGAAAATGGAGTCAAAGTTTTGCCAAAACATGTTCTTTAGGGAAACTGCACCTTACAGCTAGTATTGCATGACTGAAAATATAAAATGAACGTTGTGTTGCAAAAGTATACATAACTTCTGTGTATAGATATAGTACATATATACATATATATATATGTATATATATATAGTACATATATACATATATGTATCTATGTATACATATGTATACCTATGGACATGTACATTTCTGTTATGATCCAGATACTGAGACAAACTCAAGTATTGCTGTTCCACATCATGAAATGATCGTAATGTTTATGAACAATGGTTGGATTTTAAAAGCATTGTAATAGCGAGGATTTTCAGTGAGAGAAAAAACCAAGCTTCAGTATCATGGGATTTAGAAAAGTAGGGGGGGTGTGTCTCTATGTATTTGTGATTTAACATTGAACAAGAAACAGGAAAATAGGTCTTCACACTGCAAGAGTGTTGCAGGGACATTTTAGTTGTATGTTTTAGGTCACTGGCTGATGTCAGTAAAACCACAGCCTAATTTCTTATGCAAAATCTCTGGAGAAAGAGCAGTTTAAGAAACCAGCAGTCAGAGGAATTAGTAAGTTTCTTGAGATAAACAGTTTGTTTTTATCATTTTGAGTTTATCCATATACATAAATTTCAAGCCACCTTAAAAATATTTCTCTTCAGTGGGTGGTTTTTTATTAATTCTATCAATTCTGTGAAGTTTTTTTCATTGTCAACCGAGATGATTAAACATAATGATTCAGGTGACTGATGTGCCTAAGATTTATTTCATGTTGTAACACAAGAAGGAGGTGGTAGCAGGAAATTCTCTTCTCTGTTGACATCGGTAGGTCATTCACTTATAGGATGATTTGGTCAGAGAGAAAAAAGACTGTGCTTTATTGTTAACACTAGGGGAGGAAATGAAGAAAGATAAAAGTTCCCATATCTTTACACAAAAGTACGTATTCTTTGTTTTACAGTTACTGCATAAAATGATGAAATATGCATGACAGCAGAAACTGTGATATCTAATTCCTAGAAAGCCGTTCTCATCACTAGTCTAGAAGTCCATGGTCATTCTTGCAGTGTTTTTTTTTCAACTCATGAATCTCAAATTAGTCCATACAGTCTGAAGAAATATCAGAGGGATAGACTAAGAACTGTGTTTGCTGATGCCCGCAATGGCCTATATCCCTCTGGATTGTGAGATGAGCAGTGGCCCTGAACTCTCAGTCATTAGAAATGAACCTACTCCCAGCCCTGCTAGTATAGTTCTAACTGCTGAATTAAAGGAAGCAGGACACTATCTCCAGTTTTTGTTGTTTTGGTTTTTTGTTTGTTTGTTTGGGTTTTTTGTGGTTTGGTGGGTTTTTTTATGCATCCTAATCAGTTTCACATGCTCTGATAACACTTAACAGATTGCATATTGCATATAAAACAGTCAAATCACTTAAATTGTGAAGACCAAAGAGGTTGGTGCTTGAGCTGTAATTCAGCTGTTCCACACTCTTATCCCTAGTTTTTAATAGTTTTTAATAGTCAAGGATGAAAGAGAACTTGGCAAACAGAGGAAGTGTCGTATAAAGGAAAGCAATAAATAGATGGACCAGCATGAATAGCCATGCAAACTTTTGATGTACAGAGGGTTGTGCTTTCTTCTTTAAATATGGTGCTACTGACAATTATCTCCCCTCTCTAGGTGCTAGAACTATTGTATAAGACTAAGTGGGTCTTAGTCCTAACATCTTAAGGCCATTCTTCAGACTGTGGGGTTTTTCCCCTAATTTTATATTTTCTTTAGGAAACTCCAGTATGTCAATAAAATACCTGTTGAAACAACAATGCTCTGACCATTTAAAAAATATTTGTTTACAAATGAAAATATTACTTTTTTTTTTCCTCGAGGATGCTCCTTATAGCATAAGGCCTAATTATACAAAAGATGCTTTACTATGAAGGAGACAAAGCCTAAAACATGACTTATTAGGGAAACTTTATCACAAGTACTGTGAAGCACTGGAATAGGTTCTGGAAAAGTTGTGGACTTCCCATGTGTGATTTGATGCTGGCAGTCCCACACGGCCATGAGTCTGCTGTAAACAGACAAGGCTTGGAAGCAGTGATTTAATCTGAAACACCGAGCTCTACACACAAGACAATAAGGCAAAATTCTAATACTCTATAGCGAATAATATAGTAACATGATCTATTATTTCAACCTTTTTAGTCACTTCATACTTACATTTGAGTGAGCACTGGGATGTATTTTTCAATAGGATATATCTTTCCAGCCAATGCAGAAGGAACACAGTCAAAGTCAAGTCAAAAACGAACACTTGGGTCAAAGTATTCAGAACACATCTCAGAAATACTCATTATTCAGCTCATTGATCTTGCTACTTTATTTTCAGAATAGGACTGAGTCACCCAATAGCATTGAAAAATTTTTTTTTCAGCTTGTGGCATTCACAGAGAGCACTATTAATATAATCAATATTTTCTGATTTAATGAAGACCCAATCTTATAATCTTCATTCAAAGGAATTTTCAGTTTAAGGTCCTGATCTTTCAGTGCATCTATTCAAAGAGGTCTCTCTCCAGGCAGATAGGGAAGATACAGACTTCAACTGGAAATAAGGATTCTTTTTCTAATATCAGTGTTTTGGACATCTTAGAAAAATATTGAAACAAAAGGTGCCATATCCTGTTTTATTATCTATTTATTGGAGTGTTTTTTAAATATAGCAGCAATATTACAGACCAGAAGACTGGAGGACTTCCTAAATAGCCTCTGATATTATTAAACAAGCATGTTGCCCACCAAGACAGGTGCATGCATGTCCTGCCCTGGGATCCCAACTTTCTTTTGTCCTCAATGAATTTTGGCAAGTGTCACCCAAGTTTATAAAATCAAAACCATTGTTGAGATGGTGAGAAACAGTTTCAAACTCCTTTAGACAGTCTGCTGTAGATCTGCCAGCTCAACTACATTTCCAAGAGCTTTACCAACCCTTAGCAGAAGCAGGAAGGGAGGGTACTATCAGTGAGTTTGAACACTCTAACTCCCTTTGGAAAAGTTTACAAATATAACATACATTTTAAAAAAGAATATTTTGAAGAAAGAGATTGAAAGAAGGCCAGAATAAAGCACAGAACTGAACTTAGATTTGTCGGTTCTCAAGCTATGACATAAACATTGGACAATAATTCCACTATTTCTCTGTGAATTCACTAGTTTATTAAAAAAATAGATTAAAACTACTTGCTAGTGCACTACTTGAATGAAGTTTAATTTTTTTTTTCCTCTAGAGAAAAGCAGTATTGTAATTTTAAAATTCATCTGATATGACCAAAGTCTGAGTATGAACTCAGACTTTTATCAATATCAAATATCAATATCATTATCAGTATCAAACTTTTTTTGTCCCTGGAGAAAAAGAGACATTTATTACATCAATTGTTTGCCAAATATTGGGTTAAAAATTGGATCATCAATAAAATTTAGGTGTGTGGTCAAGATTTCCTTCTCAGGAATGGTTACACTAAATTTACATTTTCTACTTGGGTTTTACTTTATTTTTGTAAATGTAAATCAAATCTATTGCCAAGTAATAGTATCTTTGAGAAACTGTGTCTTTTTTTTTTTTTTTTTTTTTAACCTGGATTTAATGTAATCAAACCCTAGGAAAAAAAAAAAAATAAAGTATCATGATTTTAAATTTTTCTTGATTGCAATATTTAATATATTCATTATAAATATTTTTATATAATTTCTAAATATTTTTGAACTAAATCAAATTCTATAACGAACTACAGGAATATATCATGCATATAATGTTAACTATATATTAGTTTTCTTTGCCAGTTTGCTCCTAGGGATGACATCAGCCTAATTAATTTAACATCCTTTTTCTTTTCAGCTTGTGCCTCATTCTGTTTAACTATTAATCGTAGACTGTGATCAATAAATAGTACCAGGAGGCATATTTCACTAAATCATCAAAATCCCTTAACTCATGAGACTTTCACTGTATTTTTTCTCCCCTGTCCAGCTGAAGAGGGGAGTGATCAAGAAGCTTTGGTAGCAGCTGGCGTACAGCCAGGAACAGCTCACTAAGATCTATGCAAAATAAAATCAAGAAAGCATGAAAGAGTTTTTAAATGTTCACAATTGCTACAGTTAACACTTACAGGTTTATCTTGCAAATAGCATGGATCATGCAGTCATAATCTTGGCTGCACACTGGGCTAGGGGTTGATTTTCTAAATAGCTAAATTCTTTCTGAAAAGCTTTTAGTTCATTTCACTTGACTATTTCCTTTTCCTTTAATCAGAAGATCAGCCAAGTAGCTCTCCCTCAGCTATATATGTGGACAACGGAAGGTGCCTTAGCTCAGCTGCAGACATCTAGGATGCAGTTCAAATCCTCACACACAACTGACTAATGCCATTTGGAAAGCCTTGGCTGACTCAGACAGAAAAACCAGACTTCAGGTCTGACAGAGGACCCTCCTGGGATGGCACATGGACGCAGGGTACGTAGAGTGCCTCCAACAGTGCAAGAAACCAGTGTTTAGGTACCTTAAGCAAACCTTGCATGAGTGCCATGTAGATCTCATCAATGCAAGTAACAAGCAAATGAAAGGATGACAAAAAGGCTCAAGACACCTTAGTCTAATAATAGTCTTTGTGTCATACGTGCTTACACATCTGAACTCCTACCCTACAGACATTTCAAGAGCCTGAAGGTGAGCTGACATGATTACAAGTCAAAGAAATGCTCCTCAGTTTATTCCATTTATTTAACCTTTTGAACTAGGACCAGTGAATTTGCACCAAACACATAAGCCATAATATAAATTATCTCTATGAAACTGTTGTATGTAGTGGTTAAAATGTGGGTTTAAAATATTTGGATGGAAGTTATTACCTGATTGAGACACTCACATTTCAATATGAAGAGTATCTTCCACCTGCTGCTACAGCTACCTCTAAGTACCTTAAAGGCCCCGCAGTGTTCCTTCTACCCTGTGTCTGCTTCCAGTATCATACTGCCAAAGAGCAAAATCACTCCCTGGAAATCTAGTGACACCCTCAGTGGAGTCAAAAAAAGAACACACCTTAAAAGTACATTTCATAAGCTAAACCACTTTGTAAGCATCACTAATTGTATTGATTAGGGACTTGTTTGAATTGTTTAAACACGTGTCTAGTGATGTTTGAGATGCTGTCAGATGCCACATCTAGTCAACAGCTGTTGCTCCAGAACTGTGCAGATCTCCCATGGTATATTTACTTGCTCCATACAGGTGATTCTAGATACTCTGGGTATTGCAAATAGCACATTACAAGCATTGTACCTTATTAAACAAAAATTCAGCATTAAAAATGCCTGAACTACATTGGGAAAACCTGACACGTTTAGCCACAGTTGCAAACTATCACTAATATCAATATACTCAGCAGTTTCTAATGTCTGCATTGAATTTGATAGTTTATTTCTATTTATTTATTTATATTCTATTTATTTCTATGTATTATTTAAATAAGAAAGATTGCACTCAAATTACAATTAAACATAAATTAGACATAAATTTAGCTCTGGATTTATTGTTTTGTTTTGTAGTTGTGATTTGGGTATTTTTTGGTTTAAGTATTTGTGTAACCTTCATATGAAGACTTCTCAAATTTTTATGATTACCCTCTGGGTTCTGGGTACTTCTGTGCTCCAGGTTGGATAGATTCCAGCCAGTCCTGATCTGAGTGATGTGAGCTCAAGCTACTTTAGTAATCCTAATGAGAGTACAGCACCATGCTAAGAAAGGTGCACAGCTTTCAGATTGAAGCTGGCTGGCCTTTAGCCAGCCTTGAGTACAGGTAAAGTGAGGGTAGATTTGTCTGCAAAAGATCAGGAAGATATTCTGTAGCTTGCTATAAATCAGACTCCCAGCATTTCATAAAACGATCACATTTGGCACAGCCAGGTGTTGAATTCCAGAATCTCTGAAAACATCTGCGGCTAATGTTTGAATAAATGTGTTATATATGAAGAGACCTCTGTTGACATAAGACTGCCAAATCCACGGAAATGAAAGAAGGAAAAAGTAAGTCCCAGTGAGATCTAGGAAAACTGGGAAGTGTCTATTTGATATAAGAATTATCATCATGGCTAGGCTTCGTGAACGAAGATTTGGGAGGGGCTCTACCCACGTTTGCTACAAGCGCGCTGATGGCTAAAAAGGCCAATGCAAGATAGACAAGTCCGGTTGCATATAAGAATTATACATGCAGCTTTTTTTTACCCAGAGATACTATGATAACTGGGATGAAGTACAAAGATAAATATACTTATTCATTAGAATGTGTGGACCAGATATATGGATTATTTCACAACTGTGCATTTTGGAAGTCAATTATGTTAAAATAATCATGGATTAGACACTTTGTTTAGATTTGACAAACTACCAGTGTAAATAATGTGAATGTAATTCCATCATTTCATACTTAATTTGTTTAAAAATGTTCAGAAAATGAATATTTTGCAAGAGATGAAATATGGCATAGGCAGTTACGAGAAATTATATTTATACCATCACAACAACCCATTTTGTCAATCCACATCATGTGAGAAAACAAGATTTTCTATATAAACATAAACAACAGGACTTGAGAAGATTTTGTCTGTTGCTAGGTAGTTTTTTTTATAGAAGATAACAGCTTGACACTCAAAATAATGTTTACTCATGGCTTAATATTCCTGCAGTGAGAAATACATGACATTTTACAATAATTTTAGTGACTGACAAAAAGATGAATGCAGCAAAAGTCTATAGTTCTATTTAACCTAATTAGAATCAGTTTAGAACTCCATCAATATTAATTCTGATGATTTTGCCACTTACATACAAAGAAGTAGTTTTCCTGTTGTTATGCTGCTATATATGTTTGAATAGTGGAAATAAATGGCTCAAGAATTTTTTTTCTTACATAAGAATGACAAAAAAAATTCAAAATGCAAAAGTTTCTGGAAGGTGGTATGAAAGAACACAATAAACAATGAACTGTGGGTTTTTTTACTGCTTATTATAAAACTTGCAAATTTTATATTATCAACATCCAGTTGAGTAGAACTCCTTATGTTTGGAGCAAACTTATGTATGTTTATGCTTCATACTAAGCAGGCAAACATGAAATACCAGTATATTTTGACTATTGCTTAGGTCAGTAATCCCAGCAAATGTACCAAATAAAATATGCATCTTTTCCAACACAGAGAGATATGAAAATTCCTTTGGTTTCTCACAAACTTCTTACAGTATAGTGCAATATGTGATGCATCATAGAACCACAGAATCAACTGGATTGGAAAAGGCCTCCAAGATCATGAAGTCCAACCCTTGATCCAACACTGCCGTGGTTACTAGACCATGGCACTAAGTGCCACATCCAGTCTCATCTTAAAAACCTCCAGGGACGGAGAATCCACCACCTCCCTGGGCAGCCCATTCTAATGTATGATTACTCTCTCTGTAAAAAATTTCTTCATCTGTCATACACATAAATTGTCCAATACCCACATATATAGTGAACATGTTCACACCTGGGGAATGCTCAGTTGCCCAAGTCCCTCTGTAGTCAGTGGAGAAACAGAGGCAACTTTGAAGGGAAAATTATCCCATGTAAGTCTGATTCAGCTTTTTTAAGACCCTCTACCTTTGCATTGGTGACAACCAACACACCACGGTAATGGAAGAAGACTTGGAGGAGGTGGGTGAGAAAAACACAGTAAGGGAGGAAGACAAGGAATGGTCGCCAGTCACTGGTGAGAAAAAAACGAACTGGTCTCAAAATAGCAAGGACCGGAGGGTAACCTTTGTTGCAGATACACATTCTACCAGTGGTAGAATTCTGCAGGTTGTAAACAGCCTTCCCTGAGATGATTAGGAGAGAGCAATGTCTTCCTGAGCTAGCCAGACCAGTGTGAGGTGAGGGAAAAACATACAATGGATCAATCCAACAAAAAGTATAAAAGCTGAATAATTAGTGAAAGGAACTTTCTACAGAGAATTGGCCTTGAGTTGGCTTTTATTCACAAGCTCCTTCACACCAGCTGGGGACACTTGGTGTCATGACATGTAGGTGAACATAAACAGACCAGTAACAGGAATCGTATTTGCATTTGGTTCAGCTCTATATTGCAATCACTATGTTATGTTTTGGTGTGACTTAAGAATATCAATGTATCACTTTGTTAAACCAAAATTTCATGTCATGCCAAGTATCTTCAAACAAGTAAATGTGATATTAAACATTAAACTGTCCTTGTGTGGAATAGCTGAAAGAACACAGCCAGAGAGCACTGGACTCTAACACCACTGACCATAGGAGACAGGAGAACACAGACTCTTTGCTTAGGAGACAGGCAAGTCTTTTAGTTAAAATTTGATGAATAAGGGACAAATGAGATGTTCAGGATTCAGGCCACTGGATTTCAAGTAGCACAGTGCCTAGTAAGATTTCAGGGACTACGCATAGCTGAGTTTAATCAATATAGGACAGTCATTTAGGAAAGAATATGACATAATCACATTTTGAGCAGCATTTTGCCAAATGGGTGTCTCTCTATATACTGGGTACACTGGCATTTTTGGGGAGCTTAGGATGTTTTCTGGGTAATTCTCAAAGTAATCTCTCTTTCTCATCTGGGCCTTACTCTTACCAAGTAATAGATATTTTCCTGATAGTCGTGTGAGCAAATGATGGCCAATATATTGGCCAAATATATAAATGTATTAATATAGAATACATAAATGTATTAATCACATTGAAGAAAATGCAAGTGTTTTGTATGTTATGATAAAACCGAGCATGACAAAACTCCTGTACTATCAGTACAGGGGTTGCACTTCAGCAATCACTTCTGGCTGTCAAAATAACTGATTCTAATAGGAAGATTCAACGGAGAAGAGTAAATGCACTCATATATTATGTAGGGAAAAAATTCATCACAGTATCATGTAATTTACAGACCAATGAATTGATTGGCCCAGGTTCCTGAATTTTTAATTTTATCTGCTGTCAGTACAATCACTGTAGTTCATGCCAACACCATATGTTACGTCACATATATGCCACTCCACTCTATACATTTCAGATAATGAAGATGTAGGAGATCTCTACTCACTTGGCTGAATCACTTTTTAGGTTTAAAGAAACTTGGCTCTCTGCATTCATTTTTCTGAAGATTGCATTTGGTCCACGAACAGATACATAAATGAAACATTTTTGCTTAAATAAACCCTTGGAAGAAAGGTTCAAGGAGGAAGAATCAGACGTAAAAACTTTTCTAGACAGATTTGTGTTTTAATTTTAAAATATTCTTAAATGTCATTTGAAATGATAATCAAATAACTAAAATACTAATCAGATTAACATGCAATAATACATTTTTCTTCTATGATATGACAAACTCTATAATTTATACAGGATTTATCAACATGGTTACCAAACAAGTAAGAAAAGAAAATTTTGCATTTTAAATTTTAATTTTAAAGCAAATTTTATAAGCTTTAAGAGTAATGGAAGCAAAGCTGGTATGTATAGGAACCCAAAAGCCAAAGACAGACATGAAAATGAGAACAGCTGCGATTTATACCAGTAAATAATATTAAAATACTTAAAAAAACATGACATCATTGAAGAAAATTCTAAATATCTCTTGTATAAAAGCTACAAAAAGGAGATATATATCTGTGGCATTATTTCAGCTCTACAGTTATAGATAATTACAAAACTGTTGCATTTTTGTTACATTCTCTTCACATATGTTAATGTTCAGCCACAGAAACTATTTGTTGGTATGTATATCTACAATAGGCCTCTATATATATGCTGCCTTACACATCTTATAGTGAGTAATTTTCAGACTGAAAGTCATTGTCATAATGTGTTTCAGCCAACCATTTAAAGCACCTTAACTAATTCGATGCACACTGGGTCTTTGTTCTCCTATATACAGCATAAAGACAAAATAAAGCAAGATTGGACTTAGTTTACAGATGTTATAAATTGTAACATAAAAGGGCATAGTACTATTTTATTCCCAAACTAGAAACAGGATTTCTCTACAGTGCTGAGCTATGGATTAACAGAATTAATTAACAGAGCAAGTGACAGTTACCACCTTTTTTAAAAATAAAACTGCCAGCATTATAACGTTAGGTGTGGATCTCATTCAGAAAGTGTTTGATAGGTGTGTTGAGAACATGCCTTCAAATAGGGCCTGTAGGGGATTTAGTGAGCAAAAACCTAATTTAATGATCAGTGTTTGGATTTGACATGAGATAATCACGCAGCTGCTCAGCTCGAAATTGCCTAAGATAATTCTGCATATGCACAGAAACAGAACTTTTGCTTCCCTGTTAAATTTTCTGATGACTGTTGGTGTTGAGGTAGGTATTTTGATGATCTCAGTTTCTTACATGCACACATAAATTCTGTGGACCAGAGCCAAATTTATTAACTGACTTGTGATGCAGAAAATCTCTGGCAGGGGCAGGAAGTGGCTTGATTCCTGGAAGCAAAGCCAGTTCATGATTATAGACCTGATCTGGAATTAAGGGAATGGCTAGTTTAATTCCCTGCTCTGTCACAAACTTTCCGTGACCTTCACCAAGTCCTGCTGGATACATCTATTTATGTGTGCAGCCATTTCCAGCTTTTTTCTAAATGAATCAATGGAAACGTCTGAAGCAATGCAGTTACATACACACAGATCTGTGAAGCATGGCTCTTCCAATAATTCCTTATCAGCCAGATTCCAAGACTGAAAATATCTAAAATTTTTAAGCATTAGCAGCTATGAGATTTTCCTCAACTGAAAAAAAAAAATTAAAAAAATATATATATATATAAAAAAAAAAATTAAAAATGCTGCTTCACAGAATCACAGAATCAGCCTAGTTGAAAGGGACCCATCAAAAGGATCATCAAGTCCAACTCCCTAGTCCTGCGCAGGTCCATCCACAAGAGTCACAGAGTATTGTCCAAATGCTTCTTGAACTCTGTCAGGCTTGGTTCTGTGACCACTACCCTAGGGAGTCTGTTCCAGTGCCCAGCCATCCTCTGGGTGAAGAACCTTTCTCTAATATCCAACCGAAAATTCCCCTGACACAACTTTAGGCCATTCCCTTGGGTCCTGTCCATTGGTCACCCAGAGAAGAGATCAGTGCCTGCCCCTCCTCTTCCTCTCACAAGGAAGTTGTAGACTGCAATGAGGTCTCCCCTCAGTCTCCTCTTCTCCAGGCTGAGCAGACCAAGTGCCCTCAGCTGCTCCTCATATCTTTCTTATAATCATTAGCTTCTTCTCTGCCTCTTTTCTGCTCAGTATGAGCCAAATATTTACTGGAAGACACTTCCATCACTCTGATTCAGGCACAATCCAGATGGTATTTCTGGTTAAATTTTACTCCTTACAGAGCTGGTAATTCAGGGTTGTATGTTTAACAAATGGGATCTTGGAAAGTAGCTTCACTGAGTCATGTACACCAGAACTTTAAGTTGCTCATCCCACAGTAGATAGACGTGGATCCCTTGGTCTTTGGCATTATTGACTAGGATTGAGCTGTGAAGTTGAAGTTTGCTGTTCAAACATGTTTAATAAAAACAATGCAATAGGATGACTAGAATTTTGCTTTGTCACTTCTTCAGTTTAAAGTAATAAAAACATTACATCAAACTCCAAAGAATGAAAAATTAAACATTTCATAAAATGCTGAACACGTTTAATGTGATATTACACATTTACAGAAGTCAGGCACTACTGCATCAGTGTCCTAACCAATCGTCTCAAAATAAAAAATATGGTTACTATTGCATTTCTATTCCTGTTGTAGCACTTGCTTTTGTTTCAGGCTCTGGAAGAGTTGGATGATAAAGAAACTGCATAAATAAACCTGTCATTCTTTTAAGCTGTGTTTTCAGAAAAAAAAATCTTGATAGTGAAATTGGAAGACTTAAAGAAGGCCATTCATGTTACCCAGGAGAATACAAATCAATAAAAGTTCATGGCTCAGAGGTTCTCATTGATTGGAACATACTGGTAGCACAGTAATTTCAAAAACCAATGCAAGGTTTGTCAACCACACCACATTTTGTGATTGTAGACAATAAAACGCTATGACCTAGAAACAGCTCTCTACAGTACAAGCCTCTGAATGTCTTAATGTTCTTGACTCTGACATGGATCAGCTAAATACTGACCACTTGGAATGTATTTCAGAAAATTTTAATACTCACATAACATAAAATGTTTAATATAAAGAAATCCATAAAATATTGTAGGCTGAAGAGCGCAGACATTATAAAGGCAAAAAAAGAAAAATAATATTTCAAAGGACATTGTATCTTATGAAAAGGCACTTAAATGCCATGTAATGCCCTTTAAAAATGTACCAAACTAAACTCTTCTATTCATTCATTAGACGTTGAAAACATTATTGGCTGTCACAGTTAATTCATGCATGCTGCTATGCCAGTAATTAACTTGAAGTCAGCAAGGGAGAAAAAAAAATCCACTCCTATTGCTCAGAGATATATCTCAGTTAAGTTCTCAAACAAAATAGCTTTCTCTATCAGTTGTTGTTGTGAAAAAAATGCAGATTATGTCTGAGCTGTACTGGAGCTTATTCCGACTCTTGGGACACACTGTGAATGCCACGTTCACAGTTCCAAACCATGGAAACAAACCATGGAAAAAATTTCTACATAGTACATTAACTCATGCAGAGCCAAGTAAATATTCTTGAATATTTAATTAATGTACAAACACACTATATATTCATCATGGCTAGGCTTAATACATACTGATCTCCCTTTTCAGTCATGTTAAAAACCTACTGATTGCTTAAAAAAAATAAAGATAAAAGATACAAAATATACAAAAAGAAAGGGTATGGTATCTTAAGGGTACATAGTATCCAACTGCATTTCAAATTGAGACTAAACTATAAGAATCATTAATTTTCAAGCATATGCTTGGTCTTGCATTTCAGCATTAAGTAACGGGTTCAGTGCAAGGCCCCAGCACTACATTAAGTAGCGCTTGAAACACCAAGTCTGGTCTAGAAAATCCAAGAATGTGATTTATCTCATTTTCTCTTTCATATACTCTTTCACAACCGAAGATAAAGTAAAGCCTATTAGAGCAAGGAACGTCTTTCACTGGTTATAACTTGTTTTAATAATGCAAAGCAACATATAGAATAGAGAACAGAATAAAACTGATTGTAAATTACAAACATCATTAGAAAAGATGCAATGAAACTGAATGTTTCACTTGGACACAGAAAAATCACCCCTAAGTGACTAGTCACCAGTTTGCATATTACCTATCTGCCTTTTTCTTCTCACATTTATGCCAGACAGGCCCTTTTATACCCAGGGAAGTTGCACATGACACTCAGAACAAGGAAGACATGCACAGGATATTTGCATAGAGCAGTTAAACAGGTAAAGAAGCAAGAGGTCACCTGTTTATAAAGTCTATGTGGTGGTCAGGCACTCAAGCCTTATTTCCTGAATCAAAATAGCTGGATGACTGAAGAGCAACCACCTCGATTATATTTTTCTTCTTTTATAAGTGTTTTAATTTCAAACAAAAAAAAACCAGGTTTTACATGGATTGAATGCTTCTATGATCCATCAGGAGCTGTTACTCTGTTTGGCCTTAATACTTTCTTATTTTCACAGTAAAATCTGTGTATTCCTTCCCATTACTCCATCACTCATTCCATGCCCACAACCTACATCCACAGGAACTGGTCTGTTCTGCAGCTTGCAAAGAACAACTGCTCAGCCCAGTCTAGAGAGAAGACTTTGTAAGATCTTTTTTTTCAGTGTCTGGAAACAGACTTGACAGGGACTCTTTCTCATTACTTTTTTCCTTTTTTTTTTTTTTTTTTTTTCAATTTATCTTCCTGACTACTCCAGATAGTTCACACTCTGTCTCTAAAGCCACACGGCAGGTGGAAGAAATTGCTAGTGTCCAGGCACAGATCTACTGCTGAGTGAATCTGGTTCATTTCTCATCTGCTACCTCTGCACCTCTGTTAGAAGCATTGGCTGCCACAAAAGGCAGTTACTCCTATACCTTTCTAGCTTCATTTGATTATTTTCTTCTTTATTATTTTCAGATAAATATTTCAGGATAGAAAACCTCACATTTTATGTTTATGTATTTTTGCTTTCAGTTTTTTTCCCATTACATTTATAATAAATAAATTATATTTTTATGTTATCTAAAGGCCCATTAAATCCTATCCTTAGTGGTGTGCCAGAAAATTATTTGGCTTCAGGCCATGTGAACAAATATTCTGCCAGCCTTTTCCAGCTAAGATGACTGCTTGCTATAAAATTTTTCTCTCAAACACCTGACATCCTTTCTCCAAAGTTCATGGGGTCCTGTCCTTTTTGCTTATACAGAGTCCAAACAGTTTTCCCATCTTTCATCTTCTCATCACTTTTCTCCTCCTCCTTCTTGTAGCCTACCCCTTAGCACTTTATGTACTACAGAAGTGGAAGGCTGTATGACATAACCAAATCTGTAAGTCTAGCTGTCTTTTTCTTAGTCATACTTCAGAGCACTCAAGGACCAGGAGAAGCTCATACATGTGCATTATTGTGGAGTGTCCCTGTGGCTGCTTTGAGTGGTGTGGTTTTGGGTAAACATATGGGTGATATTTAAATGAGGCGAAAATTAATACAGAATGGACAGACAGGGTCTTTCATAAAAAAGTAAAGGCCGATGCAAGGGGAAATTTTTCTGTTAAGAGTCCAGAAGACAGATTCTACAATAACACACCAGATTTCTTTAAGGCAGGACTGAGGATAAGAGGGTAGTCATGAGGTACTTACCTCAGACCCAGACATTAGAGATATTTTAGGCTGAAATACAGCACAGCTGGTTTTTTATGTTATAGGTTTCCTATGGGTTGATGAGCTGGTAGCATTGTCTACATATCAGATGCATTTCTGCATTCTCTTATGCCTCATCAACTCTTCCTGATAGCCTGCAAATGTTGTCTCTTAAACAAAATTGTCTCATAGTCCTCTTCAGCCTCATATTATCATCTATTAACTATCAATTACAAATTAGCAATTGTTTATTATAAACTACCAATTATTTCCTATCCATTACCTATTATCTATGATTATAATCATAAGCATTGCTTAAGTCCCCAAATAGGTACAGACTGGCACTACACATTTTTGCAGTATCCTGGACACTGCTGATAGGCTGACTCCATGGTTTGAGCAGTAAAATTTTGACATAAGGTTCAGAAACAAGGTCCATCGAGGTGTTACTTGTATACAGCTTGTATAAAGCCTGTGTACACTGGATGATCTTAACACTAAGACACTACTTTTTAACTAAGGTTCTTCTGTGAAGATGACAAACCCAAGCAGAAGTGAACATTACAACTACAGGCCTGTCAGCCTGACCTCAGTGCCTGGCAAGGTTATGGAGCAGATCATCCTGAGTGCAATCACACAGCACCTACAGGATGGACAAGGGATCAGACCCATTCAGCACAGGTTTAGGAAGGGCAGGTTCTGTCTGACAAACTTGATCTCCTTTTATGATCAGGTGGCCCCCATGGTGGATAAGGGTAAGGCTGTGGATGTGTCTATCTGGACTTCAGCAAAGCCTTTGACACTGTCTCCCATAGTATTCTCCTGGAAAAGCTGGCAGCCCATGGCTTTGACAGTGGCACTCTGTGCTGGGTTAGGAACTGGCTGGAGGGCCAGGCCCAGAGAGTGCTGGTGAATGGGGCTGCATCCAGCTGGCAGCCAGTCACCCGTGGTGTCCCCCAGGGATCAGTGCTGGGCCCAGTCCTGTTTAACATCTTTATTGATTTAGATGAGGGGATTGAGTCCATCATTAGCAAATTTGCAGATGACACCAAGTTGGGGGGAGTGTCGATCAGCTGGAAGGCAGGAGGACTCTGCAGAGGGACCTCAACAAGCTGGAGAGATGGCCTGATTCCAATGGGATGAGGTTCAACAAGGCCAAGTGCCGGGTCCTGCACTTTGGCCACAACAACCCCCTGCAGCGCTACAGGCTGGGCACAGAGTGGCTGGAGAGCAGCCAGGCAGAAAGGGACCTGGGAGTTTGGATTGACAGGAGGCTGAACATGAGCCAGCAGTGTGCCCAGGTGGCCAGGAAGGCCAATGGCATCCTGGCCTGCATCAGGAACAGTGTGGCCAGCAGTTCCAGGAAAGTGATCCTTCCCCTGTACTCAGTGCTGATGAGGCCACACCCAGAGTGCTGTGTCCAGTTCTGGGCTCCTCAGTTCAGGAAGGATATTGAGGTGCTGGAGCGGGTCCAGAGAAGAGCAACGAGACTGGTGAAGGAACTTGAGCACAGGTCCTGTGAGAAGAGGCTGAGGGAGCTGGGGTTGTTTAGTCTGGAGAAGAGGATGCTCAGGAGAGACCTCATCACTCTCTACAACTATCTGAGAGGAGGTTGTAGCCAGGTGGAGGTTGGTCTCTTCTCCCAGGCAACCAGCAGTAAGACAAGAGGGCATGGTCTTAAGCTCTGCCAGGGGAGGCTTAGGTTGGATATTAGGAAGAAATTCTTTACAGAGAGGGTAATGAGGCACTGGAATGGGCTGCCCAGGGAAGTGGTGGATTCTCTGCCCCTATAGGTTTGTTTTTTAAGATGAGACTGGATTTGGCACTTAGTGCCATAGTCTAGTAACTGTGGTGGTAGTGGATCAAAGGTTGGACTTGATGATCTCAGAGGTCCTTTCTAACCCAGCTGATTCTATCATTACAAACCCAACCAGAAGTGAACATCACTAGAGCCACTCTGGCATATCCATACAGCTCTCCCAGGTAGCAGTATCCCTAAAAGCAAACATTTGCTGAGAAAATTTGTCTTCATTATATTTCAGGATATTCCATCAAGGTAGAAAGGTCTTACTACAGTCTCCATCTTGTAATGCATTATACACTCAAATATAACTAAAGTAAAACAGAGGTTAGGTTACAAAAATTAATTTCAGATGAAAAACCAGTTCTACCACCCTGCAAATCATTTTTTTTTTTTTTGTTTTAGACCAAAAGAACAGCACATCCTACAAGCAAGGAAAACTCAATTTCCAGACTTAATAGGCTAAAAAAGTAAAGAGAGATTCCTTAAGTTCCAAAATTATTCTTGAGTGGTTGAAATTCCTTTGCCCCAAATAATTTTGACTCCAAATTCCAGGAAGGTTTAATTTGCATATATCCCAACCTTACCACGCTAAGAACAGTTAAGGTATGTTGCAAAAAGATACTTCTAAGAATATACACCCAAGAGAACCATTATAAAAATATGTTTTTGTATCACCTGTTCGTTCAAAATATTTATACATATGGTCATGGCTTAATACTCCCATTGCTCTTCTCATGTTCATGTTCTCCTCTCAAATCCCCTCTGCAATTGCATGTTGGAGCCAGTGAGCAGGGTGTAAATCACCCCCAAACTGGTGTTTTTATGACCCCTTCTGCTGTTGTTCCTCCTCTTCCAGATGCTTCGCCTTCTGTTACTTTCCTATTTTACAGAATAATGGCAATAATCTGAATTTTGCAGACTCATCAGTTGACAAACATTTTTGAAAAAGAGCGCCAACCTTTAAGAATTTCAGTTTCCATAATGCTTGTTTGGTATTTTCCCTAATAATTTCCAATCTGGTAGCCAGTTTCTTACTGAATACCATATAGGGGCTAATTTGGCATAGTGTTTGCCACTCCAAAGTCATATGAGTTGCCAATAAGAGTGTGGCAACATTATCTGTAGTTGAATTTCAAACAGAAGACATGGCAAAATGAACTTTTATGAATGGTACAGAAACTTAAAGATTTTATTTAAAAATATGGAGGAGTTTTTTGTCGGATTACTACTGTGTCATTCAGTATAATTCAAAAAGTTTATGTTATCCTCTCCACTACGCAAAAGCCATAGCAACTGAATAATCCTCTAGCCCCACAGTCAAGTTTGGAAGATTCACTTCGGGAAGACAAGTTGTCCCAGAATGACGTCTTTTCCTCAAAAAGCAACAGCTTCAACAGAACAGTCATCAAGTATTCTTAGCTATTATTTCAACTAATAGAGCTATTTAAGGAGTAGGTAATTAGCCACATCATGGATTCATCTGCTTTTCATTTCCAGTGCTTGGAAGATTAACAAAATTGTTCCAACTGGCAATAAAATCTTTAAGATTTAAGCAACTATTTGGAAAATTGCCAAAAACTAAAGGTAGTCTCTATATCTTAAAATGCCCGATTTGCAAATCAACTCCACAGTGTATCTTTACCCTAATGATACTTACCACATACTTTCCCTTTAGATACTCAAAAGAAACCATGCTCTATTGGACATGCAAGTATTTGAATTTTGTCTCATCTTTTATTCTGCGTTTAGTGATCCAGCAAAAATCTGAAGGGCCACCACTATTATAATCAAGAGTATAATGAATTTACCAGGCCAATAATGTACTTTGAAAGAATTTTTCTGGATTTACCTAAATTGAAATAAATTATCTTAGAATGACAAAACACAAAATTATGTTTAAAAGGCAAAACAATGAAAGAAAATGGAACAGGATAGGCCTATTGTAATATTTAACATATTTCCCCCTTGAAAAGAGAAGTTAAGAACACTCTTTTTTAATACTTTTTCTATCATTTTGACTCTAGTTAACAGTAACTTACTTGATGAAATTCCTTTATTTTGTTATAAATTATAACACTATATCTCTCTCAGTGTGAATATATTTCATTTCTTACTCTCATCGCCTTTATATTTCTTTCAATACATTGAAGAAAATGCCTTTTATCTTTCAATACAAAAGTTTGTTATCATAGCCAATTAGTCAAAAGTAAATTGAATTCTCTGTACACCAGTCATATCTTTTTGATGTCTGGGTATTGAAAAAAGGAACACAGTATCATTACATTATATAAAGAAGGGCACAGACTCCCTGCTTTATGTTCATATTCTCTTCATATGCATTTTAGAAAATCACAATAGAGTTTTCCTTCTGCCATGTCAAATTTCAAGGTAATACATAATCAGTTAGGTAGAAAAAGCAACAGGAAAGAGAATATTTATATCCTGCCAGGTCAAATCATACTTTGAACTGTTCCTTAGCAAGGATTTGGAGTTTGTAATCTTCTCTTTAGCAGACTTACGATTCCCCCAGTTCTATTCACTTGAAATGCCTGCAGAGACCTTTTTCAGTCTTTACAGAACAATTGAAACATTCCACCTTTCATCAGAAGTCTTTGATGGTGCATTGACTACAATGAGGTGCAGAATTGTAAAGGCTTCTTCTGTCCTTTGACCTATTTATTACATGAGATATCACATGAGCAGCCTTTGGAACTCCTGAATTTCTGACCACATGGGAAAGAAATCTGGTCATAGAGCACAAGAGTTGCTTCCTGCCTAGATGATCCATTTTTAACCCACTCCCTCAGGTTTTCTTTACATTCCTATTGTTGCTACATTATCTCCTGAACTTGTTTTTTCTCTGTTATATTGTTAAACCCACATTCAGCTACTGACCTTCGCTTCGCAAACCTTTTGCATTTTTCAGCTTGTAAAAAATACACATTTATTCAAGAATTTTCAGTCATAGTTATATCATCATGATTGTTATACAGATAAAAAACCACTCTCCCTAAAATATCATCCTTATTGTCCTTGCAAAAAAAACCAGTCAAAATTGAATAAACACAGAATTACATATTTCTTATTATTAATTTTTATCACCTCAAATTCTATGTAGAGTTTAAAAAAGGTGTTCGTCATATAGCATATCATTTTTATAACATACATTTGTGGAACAGCCAATATCTTTTGGGGTTTTTTTGCACATACTAGAACACACCTATAAGTCCTCTAAAATACCATACCTAAAAAATAAATTTAAGATTTAATATTCCACAGATATTCCCTCAATTACAGTAGTGTTTATCATCCTCTGAGCTGCAAATAATATCACCATGTGTAAACAGCCAGTTGATATCAAGATGCTATAGATAATGAAATGAAAGTAATACCATTATATGCTTTGTTCCATTTTATTCCATTTAAGTTGTAAGAATTATTGTGAAATTCAGATTTAAAATTTTAAAGTCAAATAAAATTTAAATTATTTCTTTCCATAAATATAACACTTTTTTTTGCTATTAGTAAAGACATCCTTAGTACTTTTAACTGAATTTTGAAAAAATGGTGCATTCTTCAACAAGATTACAATTTTCATAAAAGTCTAGTATTTTACAGTGAAAAAATCTTGTACAAATATTTGACTTAATCTATTATTTAATCATCTATCAAATGGTACTTTTCATAAGTATATTTATAGAGATAAAATATGCACAAAATAATTTTAAGTCATTAAAAAGGAAACTCACTATAAATGATACATTCATGGTTTTATCTTTAAAAGTGAAACCTTCTGTGTGAACACACACAAGAATAGTATAGTAAATTTTTCTGTTTCTGTAGTCTAAATGGTCACACTGATCTTGGCATATTTTTCTCCACCCAAATACAGATACCTCCATCACAAATACAGGTAACAAATTGTTGTAACAAAACATAATATAGCAATTATCTCTCTACTCTGATGTAAAAAAATGTCATGAAAATCCACACAGTTGTTCTGCATTATAGAAAAAAAAACCTAACAACAAGAATATAAATTCTAGCTGTATGTTTACTACATGGATAAAAATGTATTTATTAAAATAAATACATTAACACTTTCTAAATAGAGATATAGCTCTTAATCCCTAAAGGTATATTACATGTAGTTCAAGTAAAGTACAAGTAAAAGCAAGACAGTCTTATTTAAGAGGAAGAAGTCCCCTTAAAAAAACCAGGATCATGCCCTTGGTAGATAGAGAAAGGAGGCATTAAACAACCTTGTTTGAGATCAAAATAAATAAATTATTCTTACTATTTAGGAAAATTAGGCTTTTCTGAGACAGTTCTAGCCTTACTAGGTTCTTACTCGACCATTAATATTTCAATTTTCATATTTTTAATTAAAAACTTCTTAAGGGTATTGTTATAGCTTGTTTCTGCTGAGTAAATGAAACCTAATCATGGTATGTGGTTTCTCTGAGTGATCTATTTATTATTTCTAACAATATCTTTTGTTAAATTGGTAATAAAACCCAAAATCCAAGCTGCAGGTTTTTCCACCTCTGTATGGAAAAATCTGTAACTCCAGTTCTCCAGCTGAAGGAAATTATTAGCATTACAGACTCTGCAATCAGTCCCTTGTTTGCATGCCAGGATATGCCTGTTTATTCACTGTCAATACTGACACTCTATATGTGTAATCCCACCACTTTTAGGGATCAGACTCAGCTCACAAAACATAACTCTTTTTTCACAAGGTTTGGATTCAGCCTGAGATCAGGATACCTAAATAATCTTATATATGGGGCTATGTTATAGACGATGGGAATTTTTTGACTTGTGCAAATAAAAGCATTGAGCATTAACTGAGATCTAGAGGATCCAGTGCATCAATGTGGGGGTAGCAATGTGTCCCAGGACCTAACCTGTAGCCAAAAGGTATATGAACTACAGTTGTCAGGAAACCCTAACTACTTAACACAAATGGTGCTAAACATCTCTCTTTGGTCAACTTAAGGCAGCCTCACATATCTATCTAGCTGGATCATTCTCCAGGTACCACTGACCAAGCTGATGATTCACTGGCTACAATAGAAGTTCAGGTACTGGACTTTTCCTGTACATGTGGGTCTGGCTACCTAAATTAAGTGTCATACCAAATAGAATCCCACTCACAAGTTTCCTTATTTAGGGCCATGTGGAAGTCAAAAAGCATACCACCCGTGTACTAAAAAAAAAACAACCAAGAATAGATGATAGGAAATCTCAAGCCAAGTAACCTAATACATATATATATATATATTTAATCAGTTCAACATATGATTTTATAGACTATTGAGCTCATGTTTAAATTTCTCATTTTCTTATTGATAACTAACTTGTCTATTAGTCTAAATATTTCACAGCCTTGAGTAATAACACCAAATGTGTATTTCATGCTGATTACCTAGATGTGCCATAGTTCAGCCTCTCTCATTTCGTCTCACATCTGTATATCCTTCTCCATAAAGTATCATAGGTATCTGGTAGCCACAACTGTTAATTTTTTGATGAAATATATGTATCCTGTCCATTAGTTCAGGGTTAAATGCTAAGGGTGTGTTACGCTTATCACTACTAATGGTCTGTAAGTCTAGTGCTACTTGGCTCCTCACTAAGAGAAAAGAAGCCTTGGATTGTCCTACAGATCCCAGGCTCTGTTACACACAGTCAGGAGCTGAAAGCTCCACCCCAGGTTCTTTGATTACTTTTCGAAGGCTGTCAGAGGCACTTCGCTTTCTGGGAAAGTAAAAAAAGGTGAGCATAGGCTTCTAATTTAGGCATTAATCAAACTGCTTAAGCATCAAATCTGCTTTTTAGATGCAGAATCTAAAGGCATTTGAGCAGCACTAATGCATCAAATTCCATGACATGTAAAGCGAAGTATCACATACACATTGAATTTTCCACCTTAATTTCAAAGTCCTCTCTGCTAAATATAACACATTTCTCTTTGCTTATTACACTTACCATTGCAAGGCATGGTTATATGGAGTTTGCATTCAATTTATGAAAAGATTAATTGAATTATACACTCTAATCTGCGATTGTAAAAAACATTTGTTTTCCAATCCTGTTGTAAGAATCCAATTTTATCATCAGAAGTGTAGTAACAATCCTGTCAGAGAGTATCTTAATTCATCTTGAGAAGCTCCATTCTTATGTTGTTTCAGACTTCCTTAATGGATAATTCTGTATGCATAACCACTTTCCACAAGCATAACGTTCAGCATACACAGAAAAATTGAAATATTTTTCAGTTCTTTTGCTGGCAGATGATGAATTCCTTGTTACTTTATTTTTTTTCTTCTCAATAAAGTAGCCAAGGCACAAAAAATGTGTGTACATTCTATTTAAAAGAAATTTGATGTCTGCACCTGCTTTAAATATCTGCAGTTATTTAACTTGCAGTTGCTGCATTTGCCTTCAAATGTTACAAAATGTTCCCACAAGACCAAAAATTGGAATAAAAAGGTCCTTGTGACAA
Source organism: Pyrocephalus nanus (assembly GCA_038380795.1). Lineage (NCBI taxonomy): Eukaryota > Metazoa > Chordata > Aves > Passeriformes > Tyrannidae > Pyrocephalus > Pyrocephalus nanus. Next base: position 74,781,598 of record CM076259.1, on the reverse strand, counting down.
TTGACAGAAAGTTTTATTTTGAGAACCAGAAAGAAGAGTTCTATAAGGAAAGAACTTCTACTTAAAAATAATACAATAATCTTAAATGGAATCTGACAGCAAATATTTGTGGAATGATTCTTCAGTTTTTATTTTAGATGAATAGACAGACTGATAAATAGATTGACAATTATCTAGCAAATACTCAAAATATGAATTTTATTTACACTTTGGAGAATAATATTGTACTCCTGAGTATGTCTAACTACTACACAAGGCAGGCAATTTTTCAAAACAATAGGCTATTAAAATATGGGCTTTTAATAATGGGAGATCACTCATGATTTAACACTGAGTACTTTATTTTCTCTCTATAATAATAATTAGGAGACCATTTTTACCAGTTGGGTAGTGAACACTTTTGAAAAAAAATTATTATCTCTCATAATATGATGATAGCATGGTTAAGGCCAACACACCTAAATCTGAATCAGTCACGGGTTTTTTTCCCTGAAGGAGATTACAACTTCTATTCAATCCAGTCTTTTAGATCTATCTGTACCCTAAAAAAATGTCTGTTTTTTCAGGTATATAATTTGGTTTAACAGAACATATCACTTCTGTAACAAATTTTGAATTATATTTTTACTTGTTCATCTGAGAAACTGAATATTTGTAAAGTAATATCCACTTTTAAGTCTTCTGAGTAACATTAAATAGAAGAATTGACAAAACTGAAGTCTTCTAAGAGAACCTTTTAAAATTATCATCAGAACAGCATATTTCCATTTACCTAAAGTTCTGGTTAGAATTTTCTGAAATATTTGGGCCTCTTCTAAATTAATATATTGACTTTATTATGATATGTGGAGTGCGGTTATTAAGATGAATTCTGTGATTCTTTCTACTTGAAAGACCAAGAGACACACTCCTTCTTTCCAATTGATGTAGCAAATAAATATACTTTTTAAGGAACTTTGTCCTACGCTGAAAGAGTCTTACAATGTACTCTTTCTTTCAGCAATCTTTATATTCTTATAATAGGAAAAAAAACCCCAAACTATGTTGTCCTTAGGATACAAACTTGGCAAAAGTCATACTTCAAATTAATCTTTGCAAGAACGAAAAGATGCCTTCTCTTATATTAAAATGAAACAAAAAAAAACCCCAAACCAAACAAAATAAAAACCCCCTCCTGACAGATTTCAATAACCACTTGATAGGCTACACATTAAGTTCTAACTCCATTATTATATCATTCAATACTGTATTACTCAGTTCCAAAATAAATGCTTTCAGAGTGCTGTATAGTATATAATGAAGTTCTAAAGACTACCTTAAAATACCATCTCCATAACAACGTTAGAAATCATAAATTAATGAGAGGGAAAGGGAAAGTGAAAAGTCTTAGTTATCAGTGCAAGACAACATCTAAAGGTTATATTTTAAAGATCTTTAGTAAGTGAAAGTAAAACAGCCCCCAAACAATTAACAATGTTTGTACACTTAGTTCCTCAATTAAAATATTTATTTTTAAGATTCTGCAATTAAACAAAAAAAAAAAGGCAAAGCTTTTATTTCCTTATGACAAAATGCTATAGTGAGCCTGTTTCTCATTTATACTGAAGACCATTTGCGTGTTACTGGCAGGCTTAAGGGGACTTTCAGTGAGTGTAAATGTAATTTACGATCAGCTAGATTTGGAGAGCTGATCTCTCCCTGTTCTGCAGTTACATTCTAATGCATAATTTACATATAGCTGAAACATTAATGTCAGCTGCAATAATTAATTTTTGAAATCCTATATAAACTTAGTACCAAGCTTAATTCTTAAACAACTTGCTAGGTGGCCTTTAATTTATATGATGTACAGTAACCTTTTCCACTGGTAAATGTGCAGTTTGATCTGCCAATTAAATTAAAAAGCTGTTCATGCTAGGGAAGATGTTCAAAGTACGAGTACATTTCTGATAGGAATACTGTAAGGCTTCTTTCTGTTCAAAATGTAACAAGATAACTTTTCATCAGTACTTAGCATTAACACACATTTTATTATACCTGATGCTGTCCTTCAGCAAATGTCACAGAAGAAACAAAAAAGCAACAAAAAAAACAACAGCTTGCTAATAGATCATACTAAACACAGAATCACCTAATTCTATCTACTGCACTTGAGAAATTTCTTTGCATTATTGCTACCTCCTTATATTTTATTAAATCAGTTGAGCTCCACAACTAAAGACTGAGAGAAAAATTCAATTTATTTCTGAAAGATGATGCTGAGAGTTAAGAATAATCACATGAACTACAGAGGTTATACATAAAAAATAAACATAAATAGATTAATTAATTAAATGTTAAATGTGAAGTCGTTTTTAGTTGCTGATAGGCCTTGATCTCCTTTCTAATCGCAGCACCAATCCGTGCATTTATGCGTACTCCTCATTCCATAGAGACCTGGTCATTGAATGAAGAGAGAAAAAGCTAGAACAGAAGTTTAGCAGAAACAAAATCAGAAGACATGCAAATGCAAGAGTAATTTTCATACACGTCTAAGTGGCTCACAACCCTTAATCTTAGTTTGGAAAAATGACTAGGAATGTTTTAAAGAAGGTGCTTGAAGACCTATGAAAATTTATACCGTAGTAGACCCAGTCGCTTCTCAATACAAAATTTGCTAATTTAATCCGCTTAGATACCGCAGCTTTCCATTGGCTCAGTTTTTCAAAGCTGTGGAAAAGTATGAAAGAGCTGAAACATGTGCCATGAGATTGATCCAGATAGTTCTTGTCACTTCTATCTCAAAGGTTTGTTTAATGGCAACTTGAAGCAGGGGGAAAATCTGTTATATAATACAGCTATTCCTGTGTAAAACGTGAATATAGAAATTTTTTCTTTTTACTAAATCATTGTGACACCATCTGTTCTGCATTATTTTCACAATGTTTGACCTATTCTCACATATCAAAGCAAAAATGGTCTAAAAACAGAAAAAAAATATTCACTTGAAAGTAATAAATGAAAAAATAGTAATTGTCCTGTCACTGCTTTGGTAAAATTTTAACACATCGCAAAGCCTTACTGAAACAACTACTTAAACACACAATCTATCTTCTGCATTACCAAAACAGTCTATTCAGTGATAATGACAAACACTCAAACAGTTCCATTATTCTTTTTTTGGATCCACTCATACTTTATCATAAGGTACGACGGATGGGTTGGAGGGGGAACCTTCAGGTCCTGTGTGTTAGGCCATTCTCTGAAGGTGAATGCTCTCCCACCCTGGCCCCAGCACGTGGCCCTGTGAACCCGTAAGAAGCTCACACAGACCACCACAGAGGGACGGACGAAAGAGGAGTTTATTGTGGGGACGGGGGTTTATAAGGCTATTGAGGGGATTAAAAAAGAACCAATTACAGTCGCAGGGTCTTAATCAACTCTTCAATCAGATGAAGAGTTAATAGCCAGTAGGAAGGGGTTAACAAAGGCCAATGAGAAGACCTCAGGATATCTTCCCAGGACATTCCTTCATGGGAGATAAGAGTTCTTTGCAGGAGGTGTCGGGAAGAAGAGCAGTGACTTTGCAAAAATACAAAAGAGCCATTTTAAGATATGTTTAAACAACATTAAAAACTTATAACATTTGAGCTGTTTTCTTCTTTTCCTTCACCAGTCCATCTTTGACAGGACTTTTTCCATCCTACATATGGTAAATCCATTGCCGCAATAAGGCACACATACTCAAGTCAGCAATACGGCAAAATGCTGAAAGAGAGCTAAATACATACAAGTCAACATACATATGGATTTGAAAACATGAGCAATGAAGACATCAACAACATTAAATATCATTTGCCTTACAACCAGAAAGAGTGGATGACAGCAGAACTACTACGGTTTTAAGTAGTGAGCGAGATGCATGTACACTCAATCCTAATTAAAATTTTTCTTGGTTTCACTCTGAGACTGCGTATCAGTCTAACAGTCAAGCTTTCCTAGAGCCATCACAGGTATTACAGGAGGATGTACCTACACTATGGTGTATCTAAAGCCCTGTCTACTCATTTCACTCAAGCAATTGACTGAAGTGTTGTGCTTACCTGCGTAACATCCCCAGCTTTTCCTGTTGAGGGAGTTGGTGCATTGGTTTCTCTCACAAGACTTAATCAGAATGCAGCACAGATGTTGCCATCAGTAAGGTATTGGTATGGTCACAGAAAAACATCAGCCATGGCCATATTAAGAGGCAGACCTTGTACTTTTGGTTTTTTAAAGCAGCTTGCCAAATATGCTTTATTTAAATGTTTTCGTATTCTGCTAGAATCAGCATATTCAGTTTTGTGACAAAACTGAACATCAGCACTAATGAATGCAAGTATCATTTGGAATGTGACAGAGCAAGTGGACATGACATGAAGGTAGAAGACCAATAAGGAGTGACCAAGCCAAAGGATGGTCTAAGAAAATGATCTTTGCAGAATGAAGGACTGGGGCAAAATTAGACATGTCAGTTTAGTGAGCCTGGTTAGTATACCCACATTATTAATGTTAGTGAATCATTAGCAATCTTGAAGTACATTTGAGAGAGTTTTGCACTACTTGGGGCATTTTCTGTGATGCTGTAAACCCAAGCTGGTGGTTTACATCAAGTGAGAACCTAATCCAACTACAGCAAATTCTTTCTACTTAGCTGTACTGGTTTGAGGTGAGCTAGTTTTCTTCACCATAGCTAGTATGGGGCTGTGTTAAGGATTTGTTCTGAAGATAGTGTTGGTAATATAGAGATATTTTTAGTTATTGTTGAGTAGGGCTTACACAGAGCCAAGGCTTTTTCTTCTCCTTCTGCCACACTGCCGAGGAGACTGGGGGTGCACAGGAAGTCGGGAGGAGATACAGACAGCACAGGTGACCCCAACTGCTCAGAGGAATATTCCACACCATATGACATCATGCTCAGTACACGGGGGAGGGGAGGGGAAGGAGGGCAAAGGGAAGAACATTTGGAGTGGTGGCATTTGTCTTCTCCAAGTGACCATTATGGGGACCTGCACCTGCCTGCATACGGGAAGAGGTGAATTAATTCCTTGTTTTGTTTTGCTTGTATGTATGGCTTTTGCTTACCCTACTAAACTGCCTTTATCTCAGCCCGTAAGTTTTCCAGCTTTTACGTTTCTGATTATCTCCCCAGTCCCACTGGTGGTGGAGTGAGTGAGCAGCTCTGTGATACTTGGATGCTGGCTGGGGTTAAACCATGACATTAGCTAACCTTGTTTGTTGTGTTGAGTGTATTCCATTCTCTTTATTAGCAAGGAAAATAAAATCTATGACCTTGGCTACTTTCCTGTGAAAACAGCACTTTATCTCAGGATAGAGAGATGAAGTATGTGATTTGAATAAAACTACTAAATAGAAAGCTGAGCAAGAAAGTGCTCTACGGAAAATGAGGAAGTAATGTATTGGCAAATCCCCTATGAGCTTTGCAGGCTGGCAGGTGTGATGGAAGGCTCTCTTTCTCTGGAGCAGTGATATTCCTAAAATCCTGAGTATACTGAAAAAAGTAGAAAATGTCTAAGACAACAGTATTATGGTAGCTGCAAGCAGGTTAAGGCTGAAACAAAATGTAAAAGCAAAATGGGAAAGAAATAGACACATTTTTTTTTCTTTCTATTTTTTCTGAGACTTTTGACTGGAATATTTTGGGTTTCCATTATATTGGAGTGTGCATAGAGATCATGGGGTTTTTTTTCTTAAAGATTGAAGCAATCTCTGTCCCCAAATTATTTCTTAATAATTTATACAACACAGCTGGTGTTCCGTATAAGCCACGGGGCATTTGTAGACACTACACTGAGCAGTTATATTTACAGTACTCAAGAGAAAGTTGTGTGGTATTTGTTTTTGAAAACTCCTAAAACATCTGCAAGGTACAATGAAAAAAAATAAAAAAAGTCTGCACCACTTCATTGCAATCAGCAAATGCTGACTATTTAGAATTAATTTACCTTCTACTATACCCCTGATAGATTATAGTCATTTATGTAAACTGCCAAGTGAGGGAAAAAGAAGAGCAGATCGAATTTGCCCTTGGTATTCAGACATTTCAGAATGGTAAAAGCTATATGAAAGTATAAATAGGAAAATCTGGCACTTGACACCATTGTTCAGTCCTTCTATTGAAAAAGCAATGGATGAAACCTGTGTGACTCAGAACAGGTAAACCTAGTAGAGGTTATGGCTTTACTATTTGATGGTACTGTTTTAAAAATCACCACCTGAAAGAGCAAAAAATGTCACCTTTAACTACTCAGAATGACTGATGCCACATAAATTAGGTTCAGGTTTAGGACTTAAGTGACGTTTCAACATTGAGTATTTATTATTGAAAAATAATAATAAAGTCCATGTCTGTAAAGGAAATTAATTAAAATGTTGGATTACTAGAAAAGCTAAAGGCACAGGAGACAAAAAACCTAGAAATATCAGCATTTTTGATCACTGAAATGTGCATCAGTAATATTGTGTTTTTGTGTACTTTGATATTCTGAGGACATTTTCCTGGAAATAACCTGAATGAGAAAATTAGAAAAATAGCTTTTCAAGAGAGTGGAGAGATTACACAGTCTAACTACTCACAGCACAAAGCTTACTAAATATGCGGCAGTCATTACATGATTTTGCTTTCGGTAGCAGAGCACAGCTGAGTTTCAGCAGACCTAGGTCTATGTAGTTATGTCTGGCTAGTTGTGTTTTGATTAAGTTGCCTAAACCAAACTAAGAGCTTAGCAAAATGAGATATATCTACTCTTAGAATCAATCTTAATTATGGCAATTTGATTTACTGAATGTCTTTAAAAGATTTAGAAAATGCACTCTTTAATGCATTTAAGGACATACGGGAATCCCAGTCACAGAATCATATTATGGTTTGGATTGGAAAGGACCTTAGAGATTATCAAGTTCCAAACCTTCTGCCCTCCTTTCAAATATCCCTGGACAGGGGTACCTTCCTCTACACCAGATTGCTCAAAGCCCTGTGTAACCTGGCCTTGAACACTTCCGTGATGATATGGCGGACCCTGCTCTGAAAGTCTTATAGGATTGTTTAAGACTCTCCAAATAATACAAATAATATAAATATTCTGGTATTTTGCAGGCTCTGTCCCCTGCTTAAGTAAAACTGGTCTGTACATCTCACAGTTTCCATACTGGGAGACTTAAGATAAGCTGCACATTTGTGTATATTTTTAAGTCACAATTTTAGAGATCCTATGTTCAGTGCCCTTAAGAGGTTAAGTGACATGTTTCAGCCTGTTCTAAAGTTTGCAAGTGTTTTTGTTTTGCCCTGTGAGTCAAAAGTGCAGATCCTGACAGGTCACTAGTTCCCACTTGGTGGTAAACTATACTATGAGATTTCACAGCTGTCACTGAAAAAGACTAATGCCCAGAGCCTGCTTAGGGGCACACAATATAGGCACACAATAACTCAACATAATCTCTGCTTTCAAAAGCTTCATCTGAAAATACTCTTCACTAATATTTTACTCATTGTAAAAAATATTCACTTCTGGGAGGGTAGAAGGAACGCAAACAATTTTTCTTCTTTCCTTTGGTTCTATAAACATATTTGCATATACTCTAGTTTAAAACACCAACTCTGCCTTCTGCTTTTGTAAATCAGAATCCAGGAAGAATTTTCTATTATACCCAAACAGGAGAAAAATCAATAAGTGTTAAACTTGTCTCTCTAAGTGCCTGCTAGACAATGTGTATGAAAAATGCTGACTCCAACAATATTGAGGGAGTCCATGCTTATCTGTAACAAAAGAAAGAATGCATTACTTTTCCTGTTACCTTGTATTCTATTTCAGAAAATTGGTATCCAAGATGCTAGAGCACTTTCTCAACTCTGCAAGTTGATTATTTGGTAACAGAAGTCAGGAAAGACAGATTTATCAGCATAATTAATTATTTTTGCCTTGCATATAGTACACTGATGCCATCTACAGACATGTGTAAAAGCATTCCTAAATGCATCCAATTCAATCTATGAAGGTTGTCTCCTGGATATTAATAATATGTTTATTTCAATGGCTATGACTGGAATACTGATAGTTTAACCACTGAAGATCAGTTCATCCTTGACTGAGATTAAATAAAAGGCTCTCACAGTTCAGCAGAAACTGAATCAGGCCCTGAAGCAGGTTTTTTTTTATCTTATACACACTCCACACACACCATCCCTTCCTTTTCAAACTAAATTATTTCCTCTAATTCTGCTGCACAAGACAAACTGCTCTCTTGACCCCAGATAATACATTTTGGTTGATTTAGACAGACTGACCAAACCCTTTGGAGGGGTAAACTGTTCTGCTGTATCATATATATCATTTCAACCCCCTGTCTCTTACTTGAGATCATCTCAACAAAACAGTTTTACCTGGTAAATGCCAGGAAAAGACTAGGGCTGTAATTCATACCCTTGTGCACAGCCCAGCATTGCTTTTACATTCACAGATCATCCAAACCTTTGGAAGGTTCATATTCTACTCATTTATCTTGATTTTAAGACTAAACAAATGCAGTCCAATGTGATCTGGATTTTGATTTATAGATTTTTTTTTTTCCTTTTTCTTAGCTTTCATCATGTCCCCTAGACAATTCCATTATCTCACCTGTCACTAAAATTTTGTTCAAGATATACTTTGTACTGCAAGAACTGCAACTATTTATTTCTGGAAATATCACACTGAATCCAGACATAGTCACAAGTTCATTCTCAACAGCTACGCTTTATTTGCATTTCTAGCAAAACTGACATTGGAAATGTACTGCCTCCTGTACAATGTCTGATGAAAGAGGGAGGTTCTAGCTGAGATATCAGAAACCTGACAGCATAAATGTAGCTGCAATGTTCTCCTTGCTCTGAGGCTGTACTTTCTCAAATACATTCATGTAAATAAATGTATCAGTCTTTATTGCTCTTGATATGATATGCTTACAAATCAAACCTTTTGGAGCTCATTACACTCATGGGCTTTTTCTGTTTGAATAAAACTTGAGAAAGGAAAGCATCACTGAGAACAGGCAGCACAGGTACAATGAAGGCAAATTATGTCTGACCCTCCTGGGGTCATCACCTGTGACAATGGCCCCGTTGATGATGGGAGATCTAAGTATGCTGTACAACCTGACTTTAGCAAAGACTCGAAAATGACCAAGCTGATGAGATACGGTTTGGGTAAATGGACTGTAAAGTGGGTGTAACACTGGCTGGATCACTAAGCTTAATGAGTTGCCATCAGTAGAACAAAGTTTAGTTGAAAACCACTTCAGTGGAGTCAATGTTGGGGCTGACATTTTTTAATGGTTTCATTAATGACCTTAAAAAATGAAGGAAATTAACTTTCATCAATTCAGTGGGTGACACCAAATTGTGGAAGAGCAATCAATATACTGGAATTGGGCTGCAATTCAGAGGTATCCCTCAGACTGGAGAAATGGACCAGTAGGAATCTCTTAAGTTCCACAAAGGTTAAGTCCTGCTCCTTCACTTCCATCAAGGCAGCTCTATTAGACAGCTGATGTCTTGGTGTATATTCTGACCAGACAGGCATTACTGTGAGAACCTGTAGTATAACAGCACATATATCAGGGAGGACTCCTGATTACTAAATCCAATGTTACTATCAGCAGGTTAAAAACTAGAAGAAAAAAAAAATTAAAACTCTAATCACCTGGACTAACCTACATTCACGAATCACTTTGTCCCATTCTAGGTTGGGTTTAACAGTAAATGATACAGCTAACTCCTACTCAAAGAAGAAATCCACTTAGATATAGATTGATAAAATACAGCTTTGCAGCTTAGTAAGAAAGGAAACCTCAAGACAAAGCCATTTATTTTTAGATATTTTATGAACTGTTTATTTAAATTTCTGCTTTAAATACAGAGAATAATAAGAAAATCAAGAACTCAGTCAATGGTTTGACTAGAAGATTTCCACTGATATTTTAGGAACATCTAAAGCCTGGATGACCTTTCCAGAATGTCAGATACCTCATACAGGTAAGAGTCAGCTCCTGTATCTGACACCACTACTTGGTACAACCTTGATAAGTATAAAAGCTCAGTAACTGTTTGTCTAGAACGCAGAAACTATATATTTACTTATGTACATGTACTGTTAGGAAGAACAGTATTATCCAAAACGGATTTAACATGAAACACAAGAGAAGCAAATCATCAACTATGAAAGAAGTAAAAAAAAAAAAAAAAAAGAAGGAGAAAAGAAGGAGGTGGGAAGCAAAAGGAATAAAGGAGAGAAAGAAGGCAACAGGAACACTGAAACTGAAAAATATTGTTAGATTTAAGAGGTCTGCAGCTGCGAACTCATCATCTGAAAATAGAAGTAAAAGCTGAATACATTAGTTGAGTACAAGAAAATTAGACAAAGGGAGCTCAAAGAAAGACAAACAAAACTGATATATACGACAGGAGAAAAAAATGTCATCATGAAAACTCTTTCTTTGGAAAAAATGTGTACAGTGTCAAACATCATCACCACGTAGGAAGGATGAATTACAGTCAGTTGAATGCTAGAGTATAGTTGCCATGATGATGAAGTGAGGATTAACACCACCAAATCAAAACATACAACAAAAAGGATTTTGTTTTTTAAATCTTAGCAACATCTAAGCAAAATATTAGATGGAAGGAGTAAATATCCTTCTATAAACTATAACAGGATGTTATAGTTCTCTTTTCAGAAAAAGAGAGTCACTTAAATAGAAGGAAAATGTTGGCATAAGAAAAAATGGTTAACTGAATAATAATTAAAAAAAATAAAGTAAATGAAGGTTTTATTAGCCATTAGTAAAACACAGTTAATAGTAGTATTCCAAGTATGAAAAACAGGGAAAAAAGACTAATTCATTTTAAATTAGAACTTATTAAGGTTATGAAAGGAATAAGAAAGCAGTAGTTGCTGCTGAAAAAAAATCTGGACATGACCAAAGTCACCTACTCCCATCCTATGCTTCTTATGTTGGCTTCCCAAAGTGGCTACAAAGCTGAAGCCTTTATTTATACTGTTTCTCCAAAAAGGCAGAAGGGCTACCTAGACCTGATTGAGGAGTTAGGATCTAGCTGACAGATTGGTTTTGAAAGAATGCGCAGTTTTAGGAACTATGAGAGGCTCTTAAAGATTTCATTAATGATGGAGGGAGCTGTAAAGAGAGACAAAGAATCTCTACGAGGCAAAGAATGCTTTTATATTAAAAAGATTTCAGAAGAGAGTACAGGGAAATAGAGAGTGAAATGTTCAAAAATAATAAACAGATGAAGGCAACATTTTCCTTTATGTAACACTCTAACACAAAGCATTACTGCCGACAACCTGGAAGTAAAGTAGGTGCTACCTAGGCCTTAGCACTGCTAGGGGCTCCAGCTGTTCCATCTTTGCCCTATGCTTCCTCATAGTGTGGTGATCATGACCACTAATATTTTTGTCAAAATTGTCAGGAAGGGAAAAAATCCTGTATCATTCATCTTTAAGTGCATCTACATAGAAAAGTGAATATTCAAATTAACAATTCATTAACAGAAGAATGTAATTTCTCTGTATCATACTATTTAGGAAGAACTGCGTGCTTTCTAACTACATCTCTCTTTTATATAATTGCTAAATGACTGAGCCATGAAATAAGCTTTTTTGTTTCTTACAGCAGAGCGAAGAAGAAAACAGCTAAATATCCCCAGTATTGATAGGTTTCAGTGAAGCCTTTTGAGCAGACGTATATGACTCATGGGGTCACGACCTTCTCTCAGGCATCCACCTGATCTGGCACAGGGTCTTCCATAGGCTGCAGGTGGATCTCTGCACATCTGTGGACCTCCATGGGCTGCTGGGGGACAGCTGCCTCACCACAATCTTAATCATGGTCTGCAGGGGAACCTCAGCTCTGGCTCCTGGAGCACCTTCTCCCTTCTGCTTCACTGACCTTGATGTCCGCAGGGCTATTTCTGTCACATATTCTAATTACTATTTCCTCCCCTCTTCTTAAATGTGATATCATAGAGATGTTACTACCTATTCCTTAGATATGGGAATAAGCACTGAACAGTAAAAAGGCTAACTATTTGGTCCCTAAAAGATAGATTAGGAGAATCGGTCATCCAGAGGGAATATTGTTTGGAAGCAGGAAACTATCACAAATGCAGATGCCTCAAAAAAACCCCTAAAAATTTGCCTGCGTATCACTAAATTAATGCCATCTCAGCTGGATATAGAGGTCACTGCAGCATAAAGTTTATGGGAAGTTACAAATAGTCTGTCTAGTCCATTAAAAAGAGTAAAGAAAGGATTTAGGGAGTTAAAAAATAGGAAACTGAAGCTGAAACTCAGTATCTAATTAATGAATAGAACAAGAAGTCTAAGGATCAGCTGTGCCCCTCAATTGCACAGTTTGAACTTAGCACCCATGTGTGAGAGACTGAAATGTTAATGGTTAATGACACAAACAATCAGGAATTTGCAAAAGCAACAGGTGCTTTGCTGAGGCCAAGTTTGTACCCTCAGCCGAAGAGGAGGAGGAGAGTTTTTAGGTGTGTGGTGGTGAAACCTCTGATCTGCATAAGTATAGCCCAGATGCAGAGAGGGTGCTCTCCCACCACCAGAGGATGACCACAACAAATCAACCTTTGTTTAGCAACAAGCTGGGTTTTGAGCCAGATAAGGGCTCAAAACCCAGGCCAGTAAGAAGCAGATCCCTGCTGAGGTGGGATAATGCTTTTTATCATGCCAACGTCTTCCCTTTCACAACAGGCTCAGGTCTAAAACTCCCCCTTTTTCACCAGGATGGTATGGGGACATTCACATTCACATGTAGGCATGAAGGTATTCACCTCTTCTGATGGGGCATAACAGCTCCACTATGCTGGCTGGTGTGAGAGGCATCTCATATTTTAGAAGGTGTCATAAACCATCAAAGACACCCCCAAGTGCCCCCAAACTAATTTCTGGGGCCTTCCACCGGAGGACTGCACATGATCCACAGTGTTGCAACTGATAGTGTTAAACTCCTCCCTCCCCCTCAGGAGAAGTATCTTGGTCTTCCCACCTGAATGTAAATTAAGCCACTGAACTTTATGTTTCATGGGCTTCCCTCACCCCCAACAGATCAAGACTGTAACCATCACCTTGACCAATGGACATCTAAAATGGCAACAAAGGTCTTATCGCTGGATCCATGGATAGTGATATCTTTCCTCTCTGCTATCTACTCTTATTCCTTTTTTTCTCTTTCTTATATTTTTGATATCTTTATATTTTTATATTGTTGCATTACTGTAGATAGTAACCAAAATGGCTACATACTTACTTTCCACTGCAACCAAATTGTTCTAAAATAAACCCTTCATATATATGTGTGCATACATATATACATATATATGTGTATATATATACATATACATGCATATATATATATAAACGCCCATCATTCATTGCCACTTTAATCCACCTCAAGGGATCTGTTAACAAGAACCTCAGGGGTGAAGGTGCAAACAAAAGCACAGTCGAGGCTCAAGCATGAGAGTTAGACTAGAACTTGGTATTTGGATGGAGGGTGGAGGACTTTGTAATTGAAGAAGAGAACTGATACACCAGACACATTCCTTTAAACTCTTATTTAGATTCCAGATGTATGTTGACAGGTATAGCACAGCTGTATGGTTTTGGAAAAACTTCATTTCTTACTGTTTCTATTTTTCCATTTGTTGAGTGCAGTAATATTGTCTTTCTCTTGCTGAGACTTTGAGATGACAACTCAGTTAATGGACAAATTACTTCCTAACAATACTTTAAATGACTATGCAAGCCACAAACAACTTGAGAACTTGAGCTATACTCAACTTGACAACTTGTGAGTTCTCAAGTGCAATTCAGTATTTGCCTAAATTGCAAATGTTTACAAGGTAAGAGAAAAGGGCACGTTGTCCATCCTCTAACTCCCTTGCCTAACCATTCCCAAGGAAATCCAAGAATACGCCACAAGATAGCAATCCTGGCATTTTCCAGCAAAGTGCAGATGTGAACAGTTCCTTCGGTGCTACAAATATAGCTCAGAAGCTGAAGAGATTGGTGCAATATAAAAACTTCCAAAGCAAAAAGGAGCTCATTATTCTAAACATACCAGATCAGTTTGTTATCATGCAATTGTATTCTCTGTATCACTAATAAAAAGCCAAAAAAGATTTTTAGTTTTCTAATACTGACACCACAGATGCTGTTACCACATGGTGTTGCCACAACTCAATTTAGATCATAATTCAGAATGCATCTGTTTAGAGGCATTCAATTTAGGATACACTGTAATCATTTGCTTTAAAGAAAAAATGAGAAAACTAAACTCTACAGCAAAGACAATGTGAGTCTGGGAGATGGAAAATTGAAGGAAAGATAATTACTTTGAAATAGTGAGTATCCAACACATAGAGAGCCTGAATATTTCAATTCATTTTCCAGTATGTGATTTATCTGTATTCTATTAAGTTGACATTTGTGTGCTATGAACATTCCCTGAGACCATGATAAACAGGTGTTAAACAGCCATTGCCTGTGCTAGTGAGATCTCCTAGCCTTCCAAACAGGGTGACTGCAGCATATTGCGTATTGGGAACAGTGCCTAGAACCTTCAAACTCCCAAACTATGCCTGGGAATTGCTTGGGGAAGTGCCAACTGACACAAATCAAAACTCTTCCAGGGATTGTTCTAATAACAGGATAGATTACAATTTTCCAATGCCATGATACATTCCTGAACACAATTTATTTCATACACACATATAAAAAATAAATACATACATATAACATATAAAAAATATTAAAATATTTATTGCTCTTGTGACCAGAAGTTCTTCTTGTCCAGGTTCTTCTAATTTAACAGAAAAACCAGCGAAAAACTTCAAAAGGTTATTTTGCTTTACCCACCTTCTCTCGTCAGACCACACTGGGAATTGCCAACAGGAAAGCAGGACATTTGGGATGGGTACCAGGTCAGCCCATTCTAATGGGGAACTTTTAGAAGTTAGTTCAGCTGGATGGAGAACTGAATGGCATACTGTATAACAATAATTTAAACTTATATGTGTCTGAATTTTAAATACCAAATGAGGAATCACCATGAATAAATACAAAAGAAAACTACCAGCAGTAGAGGTACACGTTGGCTTCTATAACAATATTTAGACATAAATTATCCAGACTTTGGTCAGAGCATATAATTTTATTTTTGGCCTACAAGTTCACTAATGTCTTGCAACTCACTTTGCAGACTGTTCTTGTCCTCAATTCAAGCAGCATTGCTATGATGAGCAACATGTGTAAAATATTCTCTGTATATGTAAAAAAAATGGCTGCCAAGGCAGCTTTATATGTGCAAACTCCTTCCTTTTGAAATTATTCAAAAGAATAAAAAGAAAATTCTGAATCTAACACACTCCATATTTTTTCATACAGGCTGCACAGTCCCTCTTCTCAAGCCTGCACTGGGTAGAATTTCTATTGAGGGAAAAAAGGGATGCAGTGGGAAATTTTTTAAGTCGGTCCACTGCTAATGAGTACCATCTGGCTGGAAGGAAAGCAAAAAGCTGCTGGCTTATCAAGTTTGGTTTGTACCTGCTTTTTCTTGTGTTTTGTAAATCGATATACAAAAACCCTGGACTGGCAATTTTTGGAGAGGACCTTCTAAAACTTAAAGTTAACAATTTGTAAAAGTACAGAAAAATAAAAGTGAACTTACTGAGAGAGACCTTAATAAAAGTAATTTTTCTGAGTTTGCGCTTTATATACCATATGCAAGGCAATTATTATCATTACTTCTTACAACTTACAGATGAAAGCACTGTGGCTGCACACATCATTCCCTCAGGTTTGCAAGCCTGGACATAGCCTTCCTCGAAAAAGCAGTTGTACTTTCTGTGAATTACAAAGTCCTCTGATGCAAGACATGTTTAATAGCATTATGTGGAGGACAACCTGCATATGACACTTTTCCTTTAAAGCAAATTATTACAGTGTATCCACAATCTCTCTGGGTAGCCAGTTCCAGTGCTCTGTCCCCTTCAAAGTAAAGAATTTTTTCTTCATATTCAGATAGAACTTTCTGTGTTTGAGTTTATGCCCGTTGCCTGCTGTCTTGTTGCTGGGCACCACTGAAAAGGGTCTGGTCCCATCCTCTTGCCCAGCCTTAAGATATTTGTATGCACTGACAAGATTCCCTCTCAGTCAACTCTTCTCCAGATGAAACAGCCCTTGAATGTAATAGAAATACAGTAACCTATAACAATATTGGTGTTCTTCATACATCCATTTTGGGAGCATATTTAAACATATAACTAATTCAATGCCAGATACTACGTCCATCATCATTATCAGTTATCACTCCTTCCTCTTTTTCCTTCCTTTCACTTTTGGGAGAATAAAAACAGTTTCAGTCACTGTTAAATCCAGTAGGCTTTGAGGTAGGTTTTTTGGTGGCTAACTCCATGCCAGCAGTAAGCTGTGAGTCCTTGCTCTACCACAAGTCCCTGCAACCAATCAGCCAGTGAAAATATATTTACAAAAGAAGGATGTTGATACCTTTGCTCCATTCTGGAGCTTCTCTCCCTGTAATCTGGAGTCTCTGGGCTGGCAGTATGAGGTACTGCTATTGCATCACCAGACTACAGAAGCAGAAATCTTGGCCACCAGACAAAAGGTAATGAAAATTTCAGAAGTACAAGGCTCTTCTTGGAGCTGCAGAAAATGACACAGCTGTCAGTGAAATCATAACAGAAGCATCTAAGTGAAAAGAAAGACATCACCAATAACAACCATAACAACAAGGTTTTTTTCTGGAGATAACTAAAAGTGAAGGTTAAAAATACTATATATGTATTTTAGGAGAAAAAGTCCCTCCCAATACTCAAGTGGTTGTTTCTACTAAAGGAGCCAGCAGAGGAGGGAAAGTGATTTTTTTTAATCTAAGGACAGAAAAAATACCTCTCACATTAAACATTTAAGAGCCTGTCAGGACTGAAGAGTAAACACACAAACATGGATGGCATTCTGTGTCCTGCAGTGTAAATGCCTCCTGAACTGCAAATATTTAGCTGTTCCATAGTCTGGTCTTTAAAAAGAGAGCTATATTTTCATCCTGCAGACCCAAAGGGAAAGAGATGCCACACTTCATAGGTGCTGTGTTGTGCTGCTCAGAAAAAAAATACACTACAATTGCATTAATTTCCATGTCCCTGTGGATTGATTTGTCATGATCCTTTTTAAATTATTAAAATTTTTATATTTTTAGTATATAAACCTAAAGACCAAAAATTGAAAATGCTTAAGAAAGAGGGGTTGTTTGATATATGCTATGCTTTATAAAGAAAAAGCTATACTCAAATATGATTTAAGTTTTCTGATACTAATATTGCATATCATTTTGAAAAGAAAATTACAAAACACAAAGACAATCAAAACCAATGCTTTCAGTTTTATGTATGTATGTGCATTTTATGCAATATTTACAAAGTTGCCAGACTCAGGAAGAAATTCAAGAGAGGAAAAACTCAGTCCTGCATCACATCCTTTGATCTGCTCCGAAGTGTTGTTTAAAGCATGAATCTTTTAGTAACTTCACCAGTAGTCGCATGGGCAAGGCAAGGGTTAGAGAAGAAGTGGCCAGAGAGATCACTTCAAAACCTTTCCTAAAGCTTCGCTTCTGATAAGGCTTAAATAAACATCACAAACCTTCCTGCAGCTGCCTCTCTGTCACAGACAGTGCAGCAAGAGCTCCCCCCTTTGTTTTCAAAAATTTTAACCACTTTGCTCACTTCTGACTCTTGAAAGAAAGAAGACAAGGGGAAAAAAAAATGGAAAAACTAGGTCCTATGCACAATGAAAAAGGGGAAAAAAACCCAAATAAACAAAACAAGCCAAAAAAGCCACCTCCAAAAAACCAAACCCAAACTCCTAATTCTTTATTTCAACAGAAAATACATAACCTGAGCAATTTGGGATATTTACAAAACCATCCAATTCAATCCAAATTGGGCTTGCTTAGGGAACAGGCTGTTTTGAAGAAGTCAGCCTGGGAAGAAGTGATTTTTCAAGGCAAATACTGTAGTTGTTTATTTTATTGAAAGTTTATTGCAAGTTGTTTAAAGGCCTCAAGCACACCTTGTGAAAATCAGTAATGCACATATATTAAAATGCAGTAAAAATAACAAGAAAAAGTAAACAATTCTGGAAAATCACCTAAGATGTTATCAGAGAAAATTTACTAATGCCTCTCTAAAAACATGACCAAATTTTTGAGTAAGAACAGTCAGTAACTGCAATTTCAGTAACTACAGTAATTAATGCAGAGACTTTTAATTCTCCTTCTCTGGGCATAGGCTGACAGCAATAAGGAAGATTTCTTGTGGCACCGTATTACTGCTTGCTTATGGTAATGTGCCTAATTCTCAAACTATAGCTGCATGAGCCAGGAGGAAAGTTGAAGTGCATCTTATTTTTCCAGAGACTGTTTTATTTCAGTCTTAAAATAGGAGAAGGTATTTCTATTATCATATTATTTTAAAGAAAAAATATTTAATAATAAAATTAATATACATTTTCACATACTACAGACTACCTAATGCTTTGCCTGAATTAAGTATTTGCTCTTTCAGTGCACCTGGCAGGGTGCTTCAAAGTGTCTAACTCACTTAGTTGTAGCTCCACGATGTGGCCAATGTGTGAATATACTGAAGGAGAGAGAGCTATCCAATGCTTTTCTATGTGCTTTCATTCTCAGTTAGACATCAACAGCTTTATCCATAGCCTTCTCTCCCATCAGAAAAGATTACAGGGTAATGCAATCTACTAATGTTTTGGGGTTTTTGCGGTATTTTGGTTGGTTTTGTTTTTCAATATTAGTTTCAGGAATTTAACTATTAACTTCAGAAGTCTAACAAATTTTTATGCCCTGTGAGATGACAGTTTTTATATAAAACACAATGCTGAAGAAAATATAATCAAAGTAAATACAATTTATTATATTTACAGTATATAATTACAGTATTGATGAAGACAAAAGATATAACTGTCTGGTAGAAAAGCTTTTCATTTTTTAAACAAATTAATGGTCTGATAAGACAGAAACTGTAGATATTTTAAACACTGTAGAAGTAATTTCCACTGGAACAATCTGCTAAGTGAGATAAATATATTACTTTGAATTGCATGTAATTCACTTACATTCACTTACAAACAATTATTTTCTTATGTTATTTCTTTGAGAAGCTTAGAGGTAAATCCATTCAGATTAATTGTTGTAGTATCTATGTGTTTGCACAAGCTTGCTTAATTTAAAGCTGGACCACAGATCTAGGTTCTAATATTCCCTGAGGGTGACTGGAGACATTACAGATCTATAGTCATTCAATACAAGTACTTATTGAAATTAACTATGAGAATAAATGCATTAAAAGTTCCTTCAGTGTTAACTGCAAAAGAGGTGACTCTTATGAGAGTTTAAGAATACAATCAATTCTATGCTACCACTGCTGAACTGATTCATTCTAGCCAGAAAGATTTTAAACTGGGAAATTACAATACAGTTAAGGTTGCCAGTTTGCATTATTTTATTCTTAGCTAAACCTTTCAGGCATTCATAAATTGACCACAAAGATTTGCTCTGCCCTAAGGCTACTGGGATATATACATTAGGCTGACAATCTGTTCCTTATTCAGCTTGCTGTGTCTAGATAAGAAATATTACACGTTATCCTGTATCTGCTTGCAAAGTCTGACAAGGGTATAAAGTTAAGAATGCAATGACAAATTTTATCCTTTCTTTTCTCATATCAATTGACAATGCGCTGTAAAAATTTGGTCACCTAGTTTTGATTATCCTCATGATAACTAAAACAGTAATGATACTTTATAGAATACTTTGCAAGCATGATTTAATTGATATTCACTATATCCCCATGAGGCAGATAGGTAAGTGTTATTGCCCTTATGTGGGGAAATAGAGAAAGGCAAAATGACTTGCAAAAGGTCGTACAATGACCAAATACTACGTCAAGATTAAGACCAGGGCTTTTCTGACATAATCCTATATCTTTTCTTCTGGATTATAGTTCCTGCCACATTTATTACCTGACTCGGTCTACTGAGAGGTGTCCCTGCCCATGGCATTGAGGGTTGGAACTAGATGATCCCTTCCTAGCCAAACCATTATATCAGATTCTCTATTATAAATGAAGTCTTTGAAACTAAAGACAAATATTTTTACAACATATAAATGTAAGCACATTTGGGTTGAGAAGATTTATTTTGTTCATATTCTGTTCTACAATTAATGGAAAATTCATCCTGAATTAAAGTTTCAAATGCCCCTTTAAAGTAACACTGGCAACATCAAATATATATACTGTTCCAGTCACAAGGCATCTGAGATAGCTGTATAAGAAAGGAATAATTAGAAATACCATTGCTTTTCTATGTGAGTCTGATAGTTCTGAGAGTGCTTGGTTATTTTGGGTTTAGCTGTTGTTACTTAACCTGTAAATGCTCTTAGCCAGAACCTTGTAATAAATTGCCAACTTTTCTTATGCTCCATCTATGATTACATGTTACTGAATACTCAGAACTTCCAAGATCCTAAAACATTAACTCATTAAATGTGTCCAAACATTTTATTTTCATTTTACAAAATACTCAAGAAAATATCAGTCTTCATAAGTATATGTGGTACAAAAACAGACTACATGAACACAATCACAGGCTACATTTCACTTCAGTTTACATGATGCCATGAAGATTTCCTTGGAGTTAAGCTTTCTCAAGAACTGTTTATCTTCTGTTTTGCAGTTCTTTGCTGCACACTATGCCCATTTAAAGGGTGTAGTGGTATCTCTCACCTGTTTCATTTCAAGGAATTTGCCTGAACACTGTAGTTTTAGAAAGGTTTTTAGGAAATCTAGTACTGCTAAAAGAAATTTTTTTTTTTTTTTTTTTAAGAAGGAGGAGAATGGGGAAGGAGAAATAGTTTTAAAAAGAAATGTATTCGACATTGCTTTAGAAAAGTGAATTCTAGAAAATTATAAACCAGAATTCTTTTTTTTTTGATTCAATGGTTTCCAGTATGATATTTAGCCAAGGGAACACACAGCTTTTCTGAGTTTTAAATTATTCTCTCTGTATCTGTGGATTTACTTATCCAAGATTGGCTGTTGAAGTAATTGAAAACAGTGTCTACTGTTTCTAAAGTTCCACTGACAATTTCAGCCATACCCTTCTTTATAAGCTCTCTGCTTGCATCTTTTTGGGAGCATCTTTCAGTGGAATAGAGTAGATAATTTCCTTTTATCTTTCATTGTCACTTCATGCCTTCAAAGGCTGTGAATATACCCTGTATTATAGTTTGAATAATTAAACATTCCTTTTTGTCTGAAAGAATGAAAAAATATCAGTTCAGGCTTTGCTCCTATGTTTCAGAGACAGAGGAAAAAAAAATCTACATAACTTTGACTATATTGTACTAGCATATAGTATAGCATATATGTACATTATTATGTGATAAAAACAGCATCAGAGAAAGAAATCGCCTCTAAAGCATTTAAAGGCTATGCCCAAAAATCACTGCAATTAAAACAAAGAGAGAGGAGGAGGAGAAAATATCCTCATGGCTGAGTATTCTCATTAAACTCAAAGTCCATCAATGAATATTTATCTTTATTCTTCTGCCTGGAAGGAAGGCTGAAGAAAGACTGAGCAAAACACTTATTTCTGTCAATGAAGCTTAGTAATCAACTCCATCACTAGAAGTCCTCTTACTGCCAGCTGTCATTCAGATGACAGGTTATTTCAGTATATCAGCAGAGGGCCAGCTGGCAGGGGGATAGAAATGACAGCCTTGCTTAAGCAGTGAAAAATATTTTCAGCAGAATTAGCAAGTGTGAGATGCCTGTGTATGCCCAAGGATACAACTACGGCCAGAGAAAGGATGCATTTGAGCAAATAGGCATATTTATTCTCTCTTTTCTAGTGAATGCAGATAAGTATTTTTTCCAATTGGCAAAAAGTATGTTACTCAGAGATAACTTCGTTTTTGATCTGTTTGACAGGCTTCTTTTTCTCCTCTATTTCCCAGTGTAATTCTCCCACTGCGGGTCCCTTCCAACTCAGAATATCCTGTGATTATGTGATCTCATACATTTAAAAGTTTCAGCTCAAACCTGTTTTATTTCATGACATACAGTAGTTTCTTTGGACTTCTTGTCACCCTTGTGACTTTCATTTTTCTCCCTTTTAAAATCTTAATCTCTTATTTTGTTAGTTACTTCAGATTCTTCTGTCTCTGTCATTTTTCTCCCTGTTGTGCATTCATCTGATTTCAAATCCTCTTACAGGTTTAACTCTAGTTGATTTTAAAATTATCTACTTATGGATAAAACTCATATTTGAGAACCTCACAAGCAGAACGTGAAGGTCCAGTTTGCAGTGCTGTAGTGCAACTGTAAGAAACTTGCATTGACTTCACCCTCAGCTGAAGGCATCAAAAGTTGTTGAAAATCAGTCTCTGATTGTGACTTTATGCAAATGAAAACCTGACTTTCTTCTGCTATTCATTTTGTGCATTCCTTTTATTTATCTTTAGTTTTGAAAGTGTCTTTTGAGTATTTCTTTTCAATCCTGACTTTTTTCCATCAAAGTGTTCAAAAACTCTTTTACTGAATTCTCTATTTTAATAGGCAGAATGTGAACTAAAGTGACTGATTGGAAATTAATCAGACTTGGAATTGATTGGTATTCTGTAACCTACTTAATGTTTACAATTCCAATGTATTAAATAACTATTTTCACCTAAAAAATCATCTTGTTGAGTTCAAAATGTAGGGCACAGGATACACATAGCTTCTATTTCCCCCAGTTCTCTCAAAGTAAAAATATAATCAACCCTAAAGTAGAAATTATATTTTCTATACCTGTGGTTACCCCAGCTGTCTTGTGTAATGAATTAAGCACATAAAAGTTCTGCAAATTGGTCAAAGGAGGGACCTTGTATAAGGGCATCTCATATCAGTTATTCTCATGCTGAGGTTTGCATTATCTACAGAGGAAAATATGCCTAAATTAATGTTTCTTACCATATACACACATGATCCCATCTGTTTCCTATGGAGTAGATATCACCGCACCAGTACTCATAAACATAGGTTGGATTGATAAGAAACAACATGAATTTTTGAACAATATCTTGAGTATCAGTAACTATTTTGCTCCCCCAACAACACTTTAATAATCTATAAATTTTAGGTTTAAATTTAAAACATTTATAAATTTTAAGGTTGCCCCAAAGCATGTTTTGCTAGCTCATTTATGTGTGCCTAATGTAGGTTCAGAGACATAACTACCAAAACAGCTGTCCTCAACCATCCAAAGTACTTCAAGATTTCACTAAAAATATGGTGAAGTGTTCCAATTTCATTATGGTATAGGTTTTTAATTTTTAGGGGAAATTTCAATAGTAACAAGATATTTAAAATACAACACCACCTTTCTATTTTTAGATTGTTTAACAAACATGGCTTTTAACAACTTTTTTTTTCTTTTTCCTTAAGTTTGTTTTCATTGCTATTACCTTATTAACAGTGAATTCACTGAGAGAAAAGAGGAAACTGCTCAGTTTTCAGGCATTCCTATAACAAAGTATCTATGAATTTCCTTTACAGTGCCTACCTTCCCTTACTAGGATGCGAACAGCAAACTCTCACTGAACAGATTTACTTGCCATACTTCCAATGCCATGCTGCCAGACTTCAGAGGATTTCACAGCAAAATGCAACTTTTCTCAAGAAATTAGCGAGCTCCTTTCCTTGGTAAAGGGAGGGCCTAGAAATCTCAGTGGCCACTGAAAGGCTTGCTGTATAACATCTTTATCCACAAAATGTTATTTGAGAATGGCCTAACTCTACATTCTTAAACAACTTCAAGCCAGCTTGCATCCCTAAGAGCAATGCTGCTATTTTAAAAAGTGCAGCTAAGCAAACTGCACACACAACCCTTCCCTGTTTCTCATGACAGAAGAAAAGATGAAAGTGTGACTTACACTGTGACCTAGCAGCATTCAATATTGTTCAGTATTTGGATATCAAACTGACAGGTGCCATACTAATATAAAGAACTGCTTGAAGACATAAAAAAAAACCCCAAACAAACACCCAAAACCAAGTGATCACTTGTAAACAAGTCTTTAAAATGCATGACTGCATTATGTTACTAATAAAGGCACCTTGGAGGTAATGCTAGTGAAAGCACAGATGGGTTCTGAGTATCCTCTCCAAATTCTCTTGGGAATTTATTACATTATAGACAGAAAGGAGAAAGGTGGACTCTTCTGAGATTGCTCTCCTGAGAAATCCATAATGTAGCTTACAGCGCAGTCATTAGCATGCTATTTCAGACATAAAGGCAATATTAGAGGATACTGTAGGAAAATCAGCATAAATGATCCACAAATCATTAAATTAATTTTTCATTTCCTGGAATGTATCCTTTCCTTTTCCCTCCTATCATCCTTTCCCTGGTATCATCAAAGAGTGCTTCAAATCAAAATCAACCCAGCTAAGATGGAATATATTATTTCAGGCTGGAATCAGACCCAATTTCCCTCGGACAGCTGCAAATCATGTGCTCAGCATCCCCATTTCCTACATCTCCCACACATGTAGTGTATTACAAGAACTGATATTCACATGGTGGTGTCTTTGAGGTTCCAAGTAAAAAATATTACAATGGGGGAAAAACAAACAAACAAACAAACAAACAACAACAACAACAAAACCATCACACACACGCAAAAAAAAAAAAAAAAAAAAAAAAACCACAAAAATTATTACTTTTATAAAGTTCAAGAATTTATGGTTAGGAAAAAAACTCCCAAAAAAGACAGACACACAAAAATTGAATATGCTGCAGAAAAAATTAGATGTTCCACACCTTTTGAAAGAACCCATCTCTGGAAATCCACAGAACAATTACATTAACCCACTACATTTTAAATTACTATGTAGAATGTGTTTTACTATATTTAGGTAAATAAGACAGAGCCCTAACTAAGTTCCTAAAGTCTTCGGACAATACATGTTTCTAGAATGGTCATTTTCAATGATTCATAAAGGTCTGGGTCAAAAGCTGATGCTACCAAGCAGAGCGGATAGGCACTTAAAATGCTGAGATGACTGTCAAAAGAAATTAATAGGACTGAAGTCAGTAAGGGAAGACACTCCCTAATTTTTCAAGGTAATGCATAATTCTGCTTTCAATGAACTTGGTAAAATAAAAGAGTTAATGTACCAAATGAGTGCTTAAATATGTATCAGTATGTTTTTTCCTAATTTTTAGGAATCTTTGTACAGGAAGAAAGAAAACTGTCATTATGAAATATTATCTCATACAAATACTTAAGGAAAAGAGTAAGTATTTGGTTGTCTGTGCCCTGTAAGCATCACTGACTGTTTGGTTATGAAAATTGCTCAATGGCCCCTACATCTTCTGCATTTATTTTTTCTCTGATACTCCATGGGAAACAATGATAGATAGCTTGCGTATGTCTAACTCCATAAGATGTTGCGAAGTTGAATTAATTTCTCCAGAGTCTTTTGTAGTTTTAAAAATATTTATGTGTCCCCTTGTTTCAGATGCAGCAGGAAAGTTAAAACTATGAAAGGACGTTATATTTAGACAACTAAACTGGTTTAAAGAATTATTGCCACTATACAATGGTTTTCAACAAGATGTTGACTTTCTGTGCTTTTTTCAAATTAATTTTCCTTTCTCTCCCCATTCAATACAGTTAGTCCATCTGTTCTTTTAATAATTTGTCTCATGATATCTTTCATCTTTTGTACCCCTATCTAAGCAGTAGTGAAAGTCTACATAAGCACTCCTTTTCCTGCCTGCTACAATATGACAATAGTCTCCAGATCTGTTTTTTCTCTAACACCCACTGTGAAATTTTGCCATATAACCTGTGATCTGCTCCAATTCAAACCGTGCCTCTTTCCACAGCACATTTCTGCCCAATGACAAGCTAAGCTTGACCACAGCTAATTCACTGACATTGGACTGCTTTAAATAGCCTGGGATTTAATCAGGGCACGGCATCCTGTTGTACACATCATCTGACTCCAAGGATTTTGGGAGCCAGTCAGTGGTGTTGGACCATACATATATTCATTCTGGTTCTACTGAGCCAATCTGGTATTGCACCAAATTTGTTCAAAACAAATAATGTCTGGTAAGATATTCACCAGAGATATGAAGAGTAACCGAAGGTTCTACCTGTGAAAATAATTTAGATAAATTTACAAGATGCCATTCCAGCCATACTCTGTCAAAAAAACTGAGTGAGGTGAGCCTGAATTATTGTAGGTTAATATAAAGATAGCTCTGCAGCCATGTGACTGCTGCAAACCATCACTAGGTGCAATGGGGTTTTATGGCATTGCCAGGGAGGAAGGAAATAGATGACATTTACAAGCGAATCTGGGAAGCACTTTTACTAACTTCTTTGCCCAGTTGATGGATTTAAACCAAAGTTCATTCAAAAATTTATGGAACCCAGTGGAGGTCCCCATTCTGCATGTTTGACAGTTGCAAGCTTAACTATAAATAATATGTAAATAATTTACACAGAGGTATAAATTCATACATAGCTACTTTTATGCACAGATA
Source organism: Pyrocephalus nanus (assembly GCA_038380795.1). Lineage (NCBI taxonomy): Eukaryota > Metazoa > Chordata > Aves > Passeriformes > Tyrannidae > Pyrocephalus > Pyrocephalus nanus. The sequence continues at coordinate 74,754,848 of CM076259.1, read as the reverse complement.
ATTAAATTTGCATCCTCAACTATTTCAGCTATAAACAGGCAACTCTTTCACAAGTTTATAGACATACCCAATGTTCATATACATTTGAATACAAGAACAATGTATACATTGATAATTTGAAGGTATTTGATTTTATTTTTTCTCTTCTGCACTATTATAATTAGTATTTGAGGGGAAATTACCAGGAAACATTGTTATATTGAAGTTTTTTTTCTGGGTAAGAGGATAGATTCAATATGCAAGAGGAATGGAAGGAGATAAGGAAAATGAGTTTAAGAACTGGATTTTATTACTCATTATTTGCTTGGCTGGGTTTTGTAACTAGTGATTAATAATTTCTTATAGAATGAAGGAAAACCTACAGCTGAAAATTTAAATGATAATAGCAAAATACTAAAAGCAATGTACTGTAATATAGCACAAAAAAGATCTTAAATTCATAAATAAATACGGACTAAAAAAAGAAGCTTGAAAATTTCAAAACCTAAAATTTCAGACAAACAAATATTTCAGTATGAATCTTTTGAACACATTTTATTATCTCAGATTTTTTTTTACATAAAAGCTTGTTCCACAGACACTTCACCATCTTCAATATCAATATTCTCAAACATGTGATTTGGGCACAATTTTCCATTGCTAGAAATTTTTCAGGTAATACTTTATAATCCATAAACTTCAGTCCCTGCAACCACATAGAAAATACTTAGAACTACTTCTAAAGTTTAATTTAATCTTCATATGAGTTAGTAATTTTTAGTATTTCTTTCCCAAGAACACTGACATTTAAATTCCATAATTTTTGTGTTTATTTCATCTGCCTTCAAAGACGTTTAATCTTTTAATATTTTTACCAAAACAGTAATTCCAAAATTCACATTAATCAAATGTATGTCATCTACCTACTAGTAAAGGTTCTGAGAAAAAGTAATTTTTTTTTCTGAGACAGCAAGAGCAAAAGGGAGAATATTTTAACAGAAATAGACATTGATCTTCTTAATGAAAAAAATGCTAACTTGTGGATTTATCACTTTAATCAATTCCAAGTCTCCTTCACATCTTACAAAATATAAAGGTTATGCTTTCCAAACAAAATTCAAATCTTGATTTTTGAACATGACAAATGCATCAATACAATAAAAAATTAATTATTCTTCTTGTGAATCAAATGTGCATTGTAACTAAACACCTTATGATAAATTAATGGTATTGGAGTCCTGAAATGGGTATTTAATCTACAACACAAAGAAAAATCTTTAAAGTGCTCTAAAACTGCTTTGACAGATAGCCAAATAGGTGTATTTTAGATAAACTCATTCAGCTCATGCCACATAAATATGATTTCATAATGGAAATGTAAACATTACTTTTATTGTAGCCAGTTTGCCTTCACTGTGTGTGTCAGATATTTCTACTACAGGTTTTTCATGAGTGATTAACATAAGTAAACTAGAAAGAGTCAGAAATTAAGTAATAGAGCTCCGTAGCATTACATTCCAAGCTATTAACATTTCTCCCAAGATTAGGTTCATGTACTTCACAGAAATTCTTTTCCCTATCAAGTGTACTTAATCACACAATCACAGTGAGCCATCAAATGTTTCAGCCATGAAAATAGGATGTTCAGATGAAACAGCAAAAAGCATATTGGTAGGTATAACTTAATGTTAATCTATGCTGCTATGGATTGGCACCTCCATACACTTCAGCCAGCTAAGGTAGGCACTGCCTTGGGAACCTTCTGCATTGCACTCCTTTGAGCAGGGAAGTTTGCCATTAAAGAGCTCCTTTAGTGTAGCAGAGCCATTCATAGGCTAAAGGGAAGATGATTGCTTCTGTATGGGCACACCGTTCAAAACCAGGAATGCACATGAGGTATAGAACTGCAATTTAAAAATGAGGTTCATGGCAGCATGAGAGTAGAACTCAGCATCCTGCAAGCTGTGTAGCAATGTCTGAAGCTCAGCTCCCAGGTACTGGCACCTTAAAGCCCTTGAAGTAGCTTTAAACATACTTCCTATTCTCAAGAGCACTGCTTTACAGGGGAGAAAGGAACAGAGAGCAGACCTGTTCACAGGCCTGTTCACAAATCTGCTTTGACAAAAATGTCATGGAAGACAGTTCTGGGGAAAGGATGGGTCCAGAAAAGGTGGCTGTTTTTAAAGGATCACCTTCTCCAAGCTCAAGAATAGTCCACTCCTTATGCAGGAAATCAAGCAAAGGGGACAGGAGGCTGGTTGAACAAGGAGCATCTGACTATCCTCAAACATTAAAAAAAAAAGTCTGTAAGAGACAGAAGCAGGGTCAGGGCACCAAGGATGAATATAGAGATGAGGTGCAGGAATGAAAGTAAGTCAAAACCCACCTGGAGTTGAATCTGGAGAGGGTCACAAAGGACAAGAAGGAAAGTTTCTACAGGGATATCATAAGCTAAAGAAACCCTAAGGAAGATGTGGAACAAAACAGAGTCCTGAGAAAACAGCCCTGGATGACCTGCTCCGAGCAGAGGATTAGACTAAATGTTCTCCAAAGGGCCCTTCAGCCATCCTATGACTGCATGATGACCCCAGAGAACTCATGTGCTTATACAGAGAGCCACAGGTCTCTAAATACCCTGAGCCACAGCTGACTTCAAAGGACTTCATGTCCTGTTCCCCAGGAATTCTTGACAGTGAAGGATTCCTACTAGCTTTTTCTTTTGCAAAGGAAATGTGAAGAAGTAATAACGATTTTTATCCTAAATCAGATAAAGACTTTTCTGATTTGTGCAAATGCCTGTGTAATAATAACTGACTACCAAAATAGAGCAATTTGCTTTTTTTTACTGTTCCTTTACTGTTAGCCATATCAGAGAACTTAGAGAAGACTTCTGCCTTTATATAGAGAGAATATGTCATTACCTCTTAATGCCATTATAGAGACACCTAATTTAATGTGGAATAAATGGAGTGCTGCCAGAATAAATTAGATCAAACTAAGATATGTGAAGCCTCCGCAAATCAGCAAATCTTTTCTCAGGCATACCTATCATTATTTATCTCTGACATAACCAGTGTTATTTCTTTCTGTATCTTCCAGTAGTAATTCTTCTCTGTTTTCTGTTTTTATAGAACTTCACTTGTCAGTATTATGGTGCCAATATCATAACAAAATGACACAAAAGAGCTAACAGCTAAACAGACCCAAAACTCTGTGAGCGTGCCACAACCCAACACTGCTGCATGAACACTGCACCTCATAGTTCTCGGTAGGAACTTGCTCTTTTTGTGCCCTGCTTACTCTGGATGGACACGCTATTTTGGCTGCCTTTCTGCTTGATGAAGAGAGTTGAAAATATGCAACAGTTTTGCATAGCGTGCTTATTTCTTTACCAACAACACGTCTGTCTTGGAATATATTCTGACTGTGATGCAGCACAACTTCTTTGCCTTTCCTTGGAGATCTACTGACTAATGAATTCATCCATGGCATTTATTTCTGTCTAAACCTACTGTTCATTGGATTTTTCCCTATAAAATTTCTTTCTTTTTTTTCTTAGACATCTCCTGTGCTATGCCAAGATAATTTAAAAACATTAGTGTTGTTCTCCACCTCATGAGCTATTAGGCATCCTACACAAACACCTCAAATCTAGAAACATATTGCATCTTCCAACTTATTTCAGGGTTCCATTGGTCTTCTATAGCTTAACGTGCTCCTTTTGTCAGCAGGTTATTAGTTGAATTACTATGCTAATTTTCTATGAATAATAGAAAAAAAACTATTAGAGAAAAAAATTATTATTTTATGGAAAAGATTTTCTAATTTGACAGTAATCCCAGCTCTTACAATCTGATTGAGTGCCTGACCTTCTTTCTTTCCCTTGAACAGGCCTTTTTATAGCTCACTTTGAGATAGCTAGATCAAGAAGGGGAGGAAAAGCTGCAGTTAATCACCTTCTTCTCAGATCAGAAACAGGTCAAGCATAACTGTCCAGTATTTGAAAGGATAGTGTTAAATAAAAAAAAAGTCTTTATGCATATCATGATAATTTGGTAATATAGTTGAAAATTCTTCACAAAAGCAGCCAAATCTATGAAATACAGCAGCATAGTCCTTCCTCTATTTATTATAAGACCCTTTACACAAAAGCAAAACTTGACATCCTCTGGTGAAAAGCACATGTGAAATATTTGAGTGACTATCTGGCTTTTAAAGTTCCAGTCAATCTTTGCAAGAGCTTTGGCATAAATACACTCTTATCTAAACACAAACATGAAAAGAAATACTATAGTTATTGATTGCAAATGGAGAGCCAGCTGGTTACTATTTATTTAACAAATAACTCTGCCAAAGAGAGCTTCCTCCTCAAAGACTTCATTATCTAACACCCCAGCTTTGCAAGTACTTTTCTTATGTGTGTGGTTACATATATAAGCAGTTCCTTTGATTTCAGCAGTACTTTTCTGACTGCATTTACCTTCCAAAATGCCTTTTTCTTGTCTGAGTTTAAGCAAATTACAAAGTCAAGGGAAAGGAAGTCTGCAAGAAAGATGAATTGGAGGGATTTGGGCAAGGCTTCCTATGTTATCACGGGAGAAAGGTGGCTGCTTCTTCAAAAATGCTGCTTAGAGAAGGAGCTTAACTCAGGGCTTCCCAATCACCTTCCTGCAGAGTCTGTCCAGCTCTGGCTGCTATTTAGGAGATTAGCCTATGAAAAAGCCCAGAGTCAGATGCCTAAAGCCCAGGTTAAAACCATGCACCATTATTTCCAGTGTTTGCACTCCAGGAACTGAAGCACATAATCCATCATGTTGTAGCAGTATTAAAACACAACTATTTTTAGTGTATAAGTCCACTTCCCTGACTAGACTAGAAATGCAAATAGCAAACATGAAAGTTCCATCCCCAAGATACTTTAGACAGAAAACAAGTTCAGCTTTCTTGTTCTTTCATAGGCCAGGCATGCAGAGATTCCAATTTGAGAAACATTTCCCTTCAGCAAGAAAGATATTTCATAAACTATATTCATGGTGATCGTATTAGTGTTGCAATCTAGCCCTCAAAAGACTTTCTATAGCTAAGAAGTCCTGAAAATCAAATTTTTATGATAAAAACACTTTCAATGTTTGGCAATTTTAATTACTGAATATTGTAGTTCAGACAAATTTGCTACTTGGTCTTTAATACTATGATAAGCTCACTCACACATATATGGGAATGACACATTTGTCTAACTGAGTTTCAGTTGGTAAGTATCACGCTAGATTTCATTTACAGACTATGTCACACAGCAGCGATACAATCTTTTTAGTCTACTTGGCAAATGTATTAATGCTTTCAGTTTACAGAATTTTCTTTTTTTCCTATCTCATATGTGTCAGCAGACACAGAAAGTACATAGGTATGTAAGTTAGTGTCATTCCATCCCTAACAGAATCTATACTTGTCATTATGTACAAAAAATAAAATCTTAGTTGTTACCAATTTTATAAAGGTATCATTACTTCTCATGGCTTAAATAATTCTTGTAAACAATTATTACTTTTTACAGTAAACGGTAATTAAATTACATTGTAAACAGTCTTTACAATTTTTACCAATTACATAATTTTAGCTAACTGCTCAATTGTTTGGCTGAGAAAAAAATTATTTAAGATAAAAACTTCCCTAACATACAAATATATGCTTGATCTAAAAATTTACAAAAAAAAAAAAAAAGCTTCTCTGAAAACCATTCATGTCTTTGAACACTAATGAAGACTCCAAAGACTTTTTTCCTCTTTTCAAAATATTTTCAAATCCTGACATCTCCTCTTGTAAGCATAGGCTGAAAGAAAAGATCTTAACTCTGAGGCTTTACTGCCTTTAAAATTTACATTTATTTTAGTAGGATGCTTGTGCTGCATAGGTAAAAGCTATTAATGAGAAACTATTTCATCTGGATTAATCCCATTAAATATGTTATCTTATCAATGTATAGAATGGGTTTTGGTAATCAGTTTTTAATCCAAAGGAACAAACGATAATGATGAGTGGTATTTTAAATTCCTTCACTTTGGAGTATATATACTTCAAAACTGAACAAACAGATGATGTGTCACTTTACCTAGTCATCCATCACATGGTGATGAAGCTGAAGTGTCCCCGACTGTGTAAAATTTATTTAGTGTTCCAAGATTTCAGGCAAGAGGATAAAACCATCCCATAGTCTGAGGTTTTTCCAGCTCTGAAGCAAACACTGGGGAGTTTAATCCACTGTCAGAGACATTTGCCCTTTCAAAAAGCAATGCAGTCTTTAAGACTGCAGAAATGCAAAGCAGCTGTTTCAAAACAAGATGAAGTCTGCTAGTGCACTGAATGACTGCACTTGGTAGCTTTTCAGCAGTGGAAGAAAATCAGATCTAGCCTACTGCAGAGCTAAGCGCATTTGGCCACCCTTCTGTGAATCTCCTGCATTTCTTGCTTTTCTCTGTCTATCATAGAGTACAGTATCATGGTGCTCATTTTGTCTCCTTTATTTATTAGTATTGGACCAGGTAACCTTTTGATACTGCTTACTGAAATGAGAGGACTGGCAAATGCACTGTCCTCGGACTTCCACTTTCAAGTTCATGTTTCCTCCAACAGTCAAAAAATGTCTGTGTCATTCTGCTGAAACAATTGCTTTGTTGAAGATGATCGCAGTGGGAGGATTTTGAAAAATGTCTACTCCTTTATTATAACAGAAAAACAATGGCAAAAAGTATAAATCAGTAAGCACTCATAAGATTTTGGAAATTACTGAGTTTCATACCAATAACAACTGCGATAAAAACTAATTTTTTAACTAGTACAGCTATACAAATTGCTGATACAGGTGCAGCTATTTCAGAAGAAAATGCCTCATATATGGAAATTCTTCCCCTTATGTTTACAGGATCCATTCTGATGCAGGCATCTTTAACACCCATAAGCCAGAATCCACACTGAGTAAATAACTGTACCCAGGGAGCAGAAAAAGCAAACCTTAATAACAGGCTCAGCAAGAGATCTCAGTCATTCTGGTATCTTTTTGTGCAAGACAGACTGAGAACACACAAGGAGCAAAAGCCACAACTAATTTGTAGCATTTCAGAGTTACATTAACACCTCTAATTGTAACTGACAGGGCAATTAAGGCTGAAAAACATCCCAATACACTGCCTTGTACATGATGATTGTCCCACTGAAACAACAGATCATGTATTCTATTTGGAGGAATAGTGTTTCACTTTATTTTCCTCCATTGAAGTAGATGTCCCAGTTCATCATGCCTCATTAGATATCTGTGTTGCTATAAACATGATTATTTCAAACAATCACAAGCCGTTATATCAAGCATATAATTCAACAATTTCATTCTCAATAGGAGTGTCAACGAGGTTCTTTTTTTAAAAAAAAAAAAGAATATTAATTGTTAGATAATCCATTAAAATAATAAGTCTCAGAATAATGAAAAGGCAATAGACTGAATACAAATATATCACACATGGCCTCCTCTTTTTTTTTTTTTTTTTTTTTTTTTTTTTTGAAAATCCAGACAATTTGTCTCACGTGCCTGGGTTTGCCAGGCTTTATACAGTGGTTTTCCTACCAGTTTCCCTTCCTCCCATAACTATGTCGTGAGCCATAACAATCCATGCCAAATACCAGCATGTATCTAGAACAGAATAACAATTCTGTTAAAGAACAGTCACAAATTTTATTTTTTTCTACATAAAAACTTGATACTTATGACCCAATATCTGCAACACAGATACCTATATGGGAAAGAATACTTGATTAGGTCTACTATAATCCCAAGAGACTGAATGCCCATTTGTAGTCAGAGCGCATTAGATGCGATCTTCAGGCACACCTCACTGCTGAGTTTCATTTGAAAGGAATCCTGTTTATTTTCCCCAAGGCTGTTCCACAACATGAACTGAAGTAACTGGAGATGACTGAGAGATTTGTGTCAAAAGCACACTCCTGCTCCAAATTAAAATTCTAATGTAAGTGCATCTGTATCTTCTTCAAGTAGAAAGCAAGTGGGTAATGAGTCCGTAATTTAGGAGTCAAGAATCCCGCTCCAGTTTCTGCACATATGCTCAGGATTTTAAATGGGTGGGATTTTTTTTCTCCTCTGAGAACTCTCCCAAATCTTAGCTGCCGACTATTTCATTTCCCTACTGATCATTTGGGATATACATTTATATATCAAACATTAATGATATCTGGCCATACTTTATACAGCTGTGATTCAGCCTCAAAAAGCCAGGCTTAGGGGAATCTCACCAACACTTCATAAAATCTCTAAAATACAGGTATAGAGAAGGAGAATATAATCTTTTCACAAGGATGCACACTGACGTGCACAACTTGCTCAGGGGAAATGCTGTCTAAATATATGAAAAAAGGCACCCTGTGATCAGCTGAACACTGGCATAGGCTGCTCTAAAAGTTAGCAAAATCTCTGTCATTGAAAATGCTACTCAGCTTGACAGAGTCCTGAATATCCTAATATATGTCCTTGATTTGTTACTCAAGTTTGTAGAAGTAATTCCAGAGGTCCCTTCCTAACCTAGGCTTTTCTCTGTTTCTAAGCCCTGACTAAAAATAGAAGTTCTACACACAAGGCGAAAAATATTATCTTTTTTTTTTCCCCCCGTTGGAATCCTGAACTGCAGCAGTCCATGCACACTTGTTCTTGGAAGAGGATAAATTATAGAATATTTTTTGGTTTTCTTTAATTCAAGCTGCAAACCAAGAGAAGGGTACAGACACATAGGTTTTATATCCTCCAAAGTTTCTGTCTTATATGCTATAAATTGGTTTCATCAGTAAAAGACTGATGGAATGCTAATGGGAGGAGAGCTTTAGGGAAGTTGAATATCTCACAAATTTGGAAACCCTACATGAGCCATCGCAAGCAGAAACAGCCCTGCCCTCCTCTCCTGATAAAGGCTTTGGGGGAAAAAATTGAAAAATAGAAATAACAGCTAATAGACTAGGTAAGGAGGCTTCTTTTCAGCTGAAAATGTGAGGGATAATTTGAAGACTTTGAGTTTCTGTCACTTTAAATCTTTCTAAAGAAAGGAAGCACTATTTGATACTTTGTAACTTGGCTTTTGTCACAGCAATGGCCTACTGCAGACTTCCAAAGGACAGAGTATTTACCAGATAACTTTATCCATATGTGTTTGGTCTGCTCTGGACACCCTTGGGGCTGTAGACTGGGGCAGAGTGATGGCTTTTCAGGGATTGCCTCTGATATGGAAGATACTGGTGACTGTCTTCCATGTCTCTCCTCTTCAGTTATCAACATCCTTTTTTTTTTTTCCCTACTCTAATTCAAACTACTCTGTTCTCCTCCTTTTGTTAAATACTCAGAGTATTTCCTCATGATACACTACTTAAATACCAGTGGCTGCCAACACTTGCCTATATTAGCTTTGTACAGCAATTGCAAACAGATGAAATAAGTACAGAATGAGTCAGAAAACTCAGTAATACAAACTGGAAAACAGGTTTGTGGTTTGGGTGGTTTGTTTTTCTTTCCTCAAAGCTGTGAGCTGCTTGTTTAAACACAGCTAAGACCAAATGATGTTTGTGTTACAAGAGATTTTTAACTGCACGTTATAAGAAGTTGAAAATAATGTAATCTCTTTTTTTTTTCTAGAATACAAGGCACTGTTGCAAATCACAGCTCTGATCCCCTGCCATGTTAAAGAACTTTTAGATTAACATAATGGAACTGAATTGTTGTATCAGGCTGGTATATGGCATACAGCACACTGGTTACACCCAGCAAACATCTGGAGAAAAGGGGCAAACACCAGAGGGCTGTTGCTAGTTGATCTTTTAAATCTGAGTTAGAGCAACTAAAAACAACAAAAGGAAGCAGTGCTTCCCCCAAAAGACCACCCACAAATATTTGCCTGCAGAATAAAGGGCTACTGGCCAGAGGGTAGGAAGGTATCACAGCACCAAGCATTCTGTGGTTAAAGAAGAATTTGGATGATACTCTCCAGGCATATAGTGTGATTTTTGGGGTGTCCTGTGCAGGGCCAGGAGATGCCCTCAACTATCATTGTGGGTCCCTTCCAACTCAGGATAATCTGATTCTATGAGAAGGCTTCTCACTTTTGGGATTTCGAGCAGAAGTTCGAGTCTTCTCCACTGGGTGGCAACGTAGGATACAGCAACAGCGAGAACAGCTCTCTCTACGGGACCACCAAAAAAAAGGGATTTTTCTCCTGTTGATGTTTCATTTGGCACTGCTGTGAACATGGCAGGTGGGGGGCGGGAAGTAGTAAGAAAATATATGTAATAAGAAATATAGTAAGGAAATGAAAGTAACGAAAGTAAATTAAAGTCTTATAGTAAGAAAATGAAAGACACAAATAAGAAAAAAAAGCCATAAAGACTATGCCTCTGATTTCTTTAAAATACTTGAATGCATTTTCCCTGACAAAATTCCCTAGCGTAAGACTACAATATGTATCTGTGCCTCCCCACTTCCAGCAGAAAATGCATAAGCTCAGAATTATTTGAGACGCACATATAAATGAGAAAATGAACTTATTACACTGCCTATTTATCAGGAGATGATTTTCTCGGACACGAGTTATACTGTTCCTAGAGAAAGAATTTGTTGTTTTTCTATAAAATGTTAATCTATTCTAGGTCTATTTTGTGTTTATGGATAAAGGAAAAAAAAGACAGTACAAATACCAAATAGTTTAAACCTTTTGGGGATTGATGGAATTATCAGAAAAATCTGCTCATCTGAACAACAACTGTAGGATCTTTTTACATATGGCTTCTCTACATGTATTCCACCACAATTTGTGTACACAGCTGAGGCAAGAGTTTTTCTTGTTGCGAGCATCTGTTTGACTCATCCTATGTGCTGTATCTATCACTGTGAACTGTTCCAATGGCAGTGTTGAAGCATCTGCCACATAGGCTTTCTCTACAGAGGAGTTCAGATCATAGAGGAATCTGAAAGAAGGAAGCAGTGAAAAAGCAAATCAACGAGTTTCAGCTGATGTTCAGGAAACTCAGGTATTTTTTACTTTCTGATAACATTCAACTAGCTTCTGGTGACATTTAACCAAGGGTGGTGTGCAGTGGTGTGCCTGCAACTACAGCTTCCTGAGGCACAGGGCAGAGATGACCCATTTCTGTATTTTCTTTTTGGTAGCCATGAAATATGCTCTGAATTAACTCTATATGTTCATGCTGGTTTTAACAGGAGTAGAGCTAATTTTCTCCACCATGACTAGGATAGGGCTGCGTTTTGGATTTGAGCTTAACAAATAATATAGAGATGTTACTGCTATTGTTGAGCAATACTTAAACAGAGCCAAGGCCTTTTCTGGTTTTTGTACTGCCACACTGGCAAGAAAGTTGGAAGCACATGGGAGACTGGGAGAAGACAGAGCCAGCACAGGTGACCCCAAGTGACCAAAGGAATATTCCATACCATATGATGTTATGCTCAGTATATGAAGTGGAGGGAAGACGGGGGAAGGGGGGGACGTTTGGTGTGATGGTGTTTGTAATTGTTACACATGATGGGGCCCTGCTCTCCTGGAGATGGCTGAACACCTGCCTGCCGATGGGAAGCAGTGAACTAATTCCTTGTTTTGCTTTGCTTGCGTGTGTGGCTTTTGCTTTTCCTATTAAACTGTCTTTATCTCAACCCATGAGTTCTCTAGCTTTTACTCCTCTGATTCTTTCTCCAGTTCCCCTGATGAGGGAGTAAGTGGCTGTGTGGGGTTTGGTTGCTGGCTGGGGTTAAAACACAACACTATTCTCTTAGGGTGCAAATGGTTTTCCATCAGACTTGCATATCCTTGAGAGCAAGATTCAGATATCTAAGCTACGCAGAAACTCTGTTCTGCACACTCCAAGTGGTTACAGTGGTTAGAAAGAGCCAACCCGCTTGCACGAAGTAGGGTGTGTATCTCTCCACTGACTGCACAGACTCAAGCAGTCCAGATGCCCAAGTTTGCATAGCTATAGATGTCAGCTGAATCTCACTTCAGAAAATGTAATCTTCCTTGTACACTTAAATATGGCATTGTCAACATATGAATCCAAAAGACTATATTGACAGAAATATGAGCTAAATTATTTCTCATTTAAAATCCTTCACAGGTGCCCAAGCAAATAAACAACTTCTGCCTGTTTAATTCATTTTTTTTTTAACTACAAATACATTTCTTTACTAAGCAATTAAAATTATGGAAGAGGTAGAAGAGTCTAGTTATCAGCACTTGAACCAATTGGTAAAAAAAATTCTTTGTTAAAAAAACAATTCCTTAGATATGCATTTGAAATTAAATAATTACTGACAAGATCTCTGTGAATATAGTCTATGCTGTCAAAAGGCTGAAGGGCAGTATTCCAAAATGAGCTTTCATTGGGTTGTATCATAATAAAAACCTCCCTGTCCTAGAAATATAGGCTGTTAAGGGCTAGATGTCTTTATCTTGAGGTTCCTATTCAAGGAATTAAAGAAAATACAGTGATAATCTGCATTTACAGAGGCTTTTTTTTAAAGAAAACTATAATGGTTTATGCAACCTCTCTCCATGAGCTGCTGTACAGACCCCTGTACCATTTCAGTGCTGCTTTTCTACCCTTCACTACCACCATGTGTTAACTGACCATGTGTAATACTTTTCAATGGAAAATGAAACATCGTTGTATCAAAAACGTTGGTATTTTTAAATAAGTTTTTATTTTTTTTAAACAGTTGCTGTACAAGGATTTCAGGAGGACCCGTTAATATTCTTTTCTTCTCTAAGTAGAGTAGAAAAGTTGTTTTGATGTTTGCACTTAAGGCAATAATACTAGCTATCTGCCATTTTATCTTTGTAGATTTCAGAAGTAATTAAGCAGTGAAAAAATGCAGTTTTATTAGACTACAACATAGGATAGGCTTATTACTACTTCTATTACTGTTGCACTTCTGTGTGATTCAGAGGTTTTAAAAACCTGGGGGTATGAAAGTGAAACATTAAGTGTTGCTAGGAATCTAGTTGTGTACAGGAACATAAGCAACTCTCAAATATTGTCATCATCATATTTGAAAAAAAGGACATGATCATACCAATTGTTATAGCACTTTATAAGAACTGTTTATAACAACTGATTGTAAGAACTGAACCTCAGTCTAGTTTACTGTGGAAGAACAGCTCATTGTGAGATTGGACTGTGTTGTAGGCTTCGTATTTTCTTTCTCTGTCTCAGAGGTATCAAGTATGTATTTGGGAATCTGCACTGTCTCCAGCTGCACCAATGTAACAATTTAGTTCTGCTGCTTTAATCTGTTCTTCATAGTAACTTCCGATATGAAATCTTAGGTGCTACCTGAACCTGAAAACATTTCAGATTTGGACATGACTATTCACACTAGTACTTGACTGGTTACTTACCAAGCCTGCAGCGTGGCATCATGTCAGTGTGAACATATTTCATTTTCACCAGATTTCGATTCAGTCTTTAAATTAGAGAGAGTTGTCACTGAAGCCCTCACAGCAGATATGTGCTTGCCTACATGGCTGAACTCAAAACACCACTTGGAACATATTAAATGCATTAACTGGGCTGGCTCATTAAATTTCTGTGTGGGATACTACAGTTTAAAAATTAAAATTCTTTCTGAATTAAAGTATCTTCAGTTTGGTTTATTCATTCAATGAACTGAAAAGGAGTTAACATCACTGATTTCTAAATTCATAGTCTTCATTAATGCAGATTAATCTTCCTGAGTGCCCACATGTGGACAAGTGCTAAAAATCTTTGACCCTAAAAATGCAGTGTTAGAATAGAAACAGTTAGAACAACACAGTCATTTCAAGGACTATAAGCCAATTTGTGATTCCAGTCATGCAATTTTAAAGGAATTCCAGTAGAAGCTGAGCTGCTAAGGAAGATAAGAAACCATAACTTTTTATTAAAGAGGACAAAATGATATTTTGAAGTACATGCTCGTAGACTCACAGTTGTGAATGGCAGATTAGTTTTACTTCATTAGAGAGGATCTTTTGACTACAAAGGCAGCAAGAAAAATACAATTGGAAAGAATAATATTTATTTCTAGAGAAAATAATGAATTAACTCACTCTCTGAATGCATTAATAACTGTATGAATATCCATTTTTATCACATGTATTACATAAATGACATTAACAAAATTAATCTGTACACATAAAAATCTACAGAATATTCATCAAAATGGGATTACATAAAGCAATTTTTTCTTTTATAGAGAAAAACTTACTGCAAACTTTCACAATTAGACATATAGGAAAAATCAGTGGTTTTTACATAAGACTCCCAACCAATTTCCAGACCTCTGTAATCTCCCTGCTCGGGTATCTTAAGTCAGCTATGGAAATGTAAAAAGCAAAACCCCAAGCATAACCTAAGTTTCAGCAGCACGCTTTATATAGTTGGTGTTCAATGAAAGTAAGACCTATAGCTGTCAAGAGAAAAGTCTTCAGCAGATGCCACATACTAATAAGAATGTTGAAAGGAATATCTGTAAATGCTGTGGTTCTGAACATCATTACACTCAAGTTTCCTGTCTGGACTGGTAAGGCTGCAGTGTTTACAGAAGATTCTTGTGGGCATTACGGTGAAAGACCTCACAGACAATACTTCACAATACAAAATATTGTTTAAATAATTCATTGAAAGCTGTTGTATTAAATTACCATGGCTAGAGGTGATAAATAACTTGGGTTAGAAATATAAAATGTTTCAGAAGATCAGTGTGTGTGAAAGAAGCTCACTGGAAAATATCTCCAAATATATTATTTAAAAGAGAACCTATATATCAAAGTTGAATTCAGAAAGAGCATATTTCTTTTATAAGAACTTCAATAAGGCGCAAGTACACAAACTTTCTGTCTAGTATAATCTACTATGACTCATAGGTACTTACTTTATGCAGTAAAGCCTCCTGCGTGTTTTCCTTGGTGTTAATATCAACTGTTATACAAAAAGGAGATTATAGATTTTCTTTTTGCTTTCTTTTTGTACTTTTGTAGTAAAGTACTCCTGAATTCACTAGAAAAACTTTCAAGAGTCATCAGATCACTAATACTAGATTCTGAAGTCTATTTTTCTATGACTGTTTAAATGGAAGATCCACAATGAATGTATGATGATGGTCACTGTTCTTTCTCATGCCTATCTTTCAGCAGTCTTCTGTGAATTTAAAAATAATCAATTTAACATAGTACTAATCATGTTTTCCTGTTTTAAATTCAATACAATTTGTAAATTTTTACTAACTTAATAAAAATTAATTCACCTAGTGTTAGAACTCTTCTTTTACAGCCTCTGCTGTGCATGACAAACAAGTCCAATGTTTCTTGGACAAACTACAGAAAATTATGTTCAAGCAAACAAGAAGAAAAATATAACATTTGTTTTGAGGTAATCTAATGCAATACATATTTTGCTGCTTTTATGTAATTAAATCCTTTCCATCCTGAAGTGTCATGAGATTTACCTAAGCATATACTGAGAAGTGATATTACCAACATTAAAAAGCAGGAATTACTTTTGGTTTTATAACTCATGGCCCAATAGGGGAAAAAAACCCACAATTATTATAAAAAAAAGGATCACATGGCATTTCATATATTGTCTATATTGACATGAAAATATTTATCTTAAGCCCCTCTAAGCCCCTCTCATTCCTTGAAATAGGACCAAGAAGAAATTATTTGTGATTTTGGGGGCAGGGAGGGAGAACAGTGGTATTGCTGATTAGCTGTTGAATGTATCTTGATGTCAGCAATTTTTCAAATGAAAATGAATAAATTGTAATGAAAAAATCCTCCTGAATTCAGGGAGGACCTTTGGAGCCCTATCTTCTTATAGACCAGATGACCCGATTTTTATTGCAGCCCCAGTGTCATATACTGGTGCCTTCACTTACAAGCATCCCTACAGGGGCAGCAGGAATTCAAAACAAAAGTACTTCAGAATTCAGGCATTTGGATTTTAAAATTTACTCAATTTTTATTGTCTTTACAAAATATTCAGCCTGTGAATATCTTTATCCACCATTTCTCTCTTAAGCTGACTTGGTGCTGTGGTACCTGAAAACTTCTGGTTCCCTTGTTGTGGAATGCTACCGGTGTTAAGATTTTTGAGGGAGTAGAAATTCACAGTTGTTTTTTTCTCTATGCATCTGTTTCTGGTCCTTGTTAGCAACAGCATATTAAGCAAAGCAGTAAGAGCCATAATGGGTTGTTCCTGGATTTTAAGTTGCTCAGGCAAATCTTTCACATTGGTGTCAAGTGGTGTCTTTGATGGCAGTTTACATTCTCCCTTATTATAAAGTGATGACTAGCTCAAATTAAAGAAAATTAAAAGCAATTCATTAGATCCCCTTATATCACCGTTTATCTTCTTTTGTGGAATAAGAACAGAATCGGGATTGTACTCTTATTTCAGAATATTTAAGAATCAAAAGAGAAAATTCCTTTCCCCAGCCTAAGAGCTGTGCTAAAGCTAAGCATTTATTTGATGATAGATGCTTATTATAATTACTTTCTAACAATTTGCTCAGCAATTAAAATCAATCATGCTGTTTAATTTCTCTTAATTTGGATACTTCAGATATGCATTTCATATGAAACTCTTCGTTCAAAACTTGATTAGCTGTTTTAAATAATCTCCATTAGTCTTGAATCCTTCAATACACATAATTTTATTTTTTTTTTCTCACATCTATTTTTGCTTCAGTTGGATCACTGGTCTCAAGATGTACAGTACTATTCTCCTATGTAGATTCTCTCTCTCCACATTCTAGCCAGTCTCTCTGGACCATGAAAGCTGTCTACCTCAGTGTATTTGCACTCTCATTGTTTTAGCATTAATGCTATGGTGCCACCAAAATTCCAAAGTGATGCATGAAATTCTTCTCATATGCTTTGTTAGCGCTTAACTTGTTAATTGTAATTTGTCTTTTTCCACTGAAACTAAGGAATCCCATAACAAATTCTAGGTACTTCACGACAACACTGTATTGGGTCTGGCTGACATGGAGTTAATTTTTCCATAGCAGCCCTCACAGCGCTGTGCTTTGCATTGGTAGCTGGAAAGGTGTTGGTAACACACCGGTGTTTTGGCTACTGCTGAGCAGTGCTGGCAGAGCATCACCACCGTCTCTCAACATTCCTCCCCACTCCCCAGTCGAGGGCAAGATCCTGGGAGGGGACACAAGTAGGCCAGCTGACCCAAACTAACCAAAGGGATATTCTGTACCATATGACATCAGCTCAGAGATAAAAGCTCAGGAAAGGAGCAGGAAGGGGGGGCTTTTGCTGTTTACAATATCTGCCTGCTGCAAAACCACTATGTGCGCTGAAGCCCTGCTTCTCGGGCAGTGGCTCAACACCACTCGCTACTGGGAAGTAGAGAATAAACCTTGTTATTTTCCTCTTCGCTTGTATGCGTACAAACTTTCCCTTTTGCTTTAGTAAACTGTCTTATCTCAACATATGAGTCACTTTTCCAGCTTATTTTCTCTCCCCTGTCCGGCTGGGAAAGGGAGTTATAGAGCAGCTTGGCACCCAGCCAAGGTCAACCCACCACAGACCCTAAGCTTATGCCTTTAAAAGTGAAGTTTCATGCCCAACCACTGTAGTCACACAATTGGGTAAAACAGTGGAAGGGCTCAAGACTCCACTGAGATGTCTTCTCCCTCATGCTGCAGTGATGTGGACCTCATGTGTGTGGTCTTGGCCACTACTAATCTTGTCAGGCAGGAATACAGGAATGTGGGGATTCTGGTCTCAGGTTTTGATAAAAGCATGAGCCTGTACTGTGTGACAGGCCAGATCCAGAACAATTTCTAGTGCAGAATCAAAGGCCATATTTCCATGTCATTGTGATTTGAAAAAAAATAAAGGCTTAAGCGGGAAAGGAAACAGCTGAAGCATATGAAATGTAAACTGTTAAGTAAGCTTTTATTTCAATAATACCCTTTTTTTCTTTTTCTAACCTTTTCTCATCCACTCTTGATAATCTCTTAGATAGTATTGGAGAAGGCAAAGGTTATAAGATTTATCTGATATACAATATTACAGCTGTTAAAAACCTTGAACTGCTTCCTTTAGAAAAATGAACAGAAAAGGAAAATAAAGAACTGCAAAGATCTTTTAAAAATGTATCTGTCTCCTGTCTCCAGGGCTTTTGCTACTTGCAGCTTGAAATACAGATACAGCAAGCAGTCATGGCAATTTCTTCAGGTCCTGATACACCAGCATTATGTAGTTTATGATATTTTCTCATGTCAGGCCCAAACTTACAGTCATACCAGCTATGACACGTTTTTTTAAACAGAAGGCAAAAATGGATGGGAAAGGAAGAATCTCAAAACTCAATTTATCTGTAACTTATTTGAACAAGACAGGCTTTCCCCTTTCAGTGCCAGAAACACTTCACAGATGAGTTCACCAATATCTTTATTTATCATTATATTAGTGCAAAGGCAGGGTGAGGAAGGAAAAAAAAAAAAGATGAGACTGAGTGTGCAGGTTGATGTGTTCTTCAGTATTTAGAGAGAAAAGTGATGAAGCCTGCTCAGGTCATTATTGCTTCTAAAATGTCATGGTATCCTGGGATGATGGCAATAGAAGTTGAGCAACACAGATTTAGATAATCCTAGATTCAGAATCATACGGCTAGAGGAGATTTTAAGAGGTTATCCAATTTATCTCTGTATCTCTAAGAAAAATCAGCTTTTGCTCCATCATTTCTCAGTGCCTTGCCTATTCTTAAATATCCTTCTTCAGGCAGATGCAGAACAAAAAAATTATTTATTTTTTACCCTTACTGTTCTCGTCACTAGAAAACTCTCCCTAATGTTTAAGGAGAATATATTTAAAATGTTTGCTATGTGTCGTATATAATTCTTTGACTCCTTTTTTTTTTTTTTTTTGGTAAGATGTACTTCCTACAGGTTTAATACATCTGGGAATACTCTAGGAGTATGCCAAACATTCCCAAAGCCTGGTATCTTCATTTCCCTTCAAAATATCCCCAACCACAACCACCTCTGATGTTGGTCATCCCTCATTAGACCTCTTAGCTCACTGAGTGATACAATCAATCAATTACAAGTGTCATTTCACAGTCTGTGGGGCAGATCACGAGCCTTTTTGGCACAAACACAACTTCCCTTTTTCCAAGTTTGCAGAATTTGTTTGAGTGGGTTTCTGACCCTGAGTTTAACTTTCCATAGGCTAGAAAAATCTCCAGACACTGTACATCCAACGTATGGTTGTGTCTCCCACATGGTTGTGTCACATATGCTTTACTTTCATAGAAGGCACACAAATATGCCTAAACACAAAAAGAAAAAACTGCTTACTTTTTGCCTAGATCATCACTTCTGTAATGGTAATAATACTACGAAACCCTTCAAAGTAGAGCAAACTTTTTCCCCCTTCTGTTACAAAAGAACAAATATAAACAAATAACATTGAACAGAGGGCTTTTGGACTGAATAAGAAGGCAAAATGAAAGGGTGGAAGAGGAAAGATCTGAGAACCTTCATATAGCTACTGAAACAGATTATGTACCACAATGTGTTTAGTGTACAAGCAGAAGTATTGAGATGTGTGAAATAATCTGCAGGTGCCGAGAGTATTGTGGAAGGAACATGATGGATACATGAGCAATTTATATTGTGTTCTGTAGATTCATAAACTTTGCTTTAATATAGATTTAATTATAAGTTGTAAGTGCCAAGATGGCTGCAAGTCTCCTAGCTAGAACAAAAGGAACTTTGTGCCAAGAAGAAGGTGGGGTTTGATAAAGTAAATAATTATCTTATTCTGACTAGATACCTGTTATAAACCAATTATAAGTGTATTTGTAATGTATGTTTACATCTGGACAGTAGCTTGTAACCAATTGTGTGCATCTGGTCACGAGACCTTGTACAGAGAAACTATAAAAGGTCAGAACTCTTTTAATAAAGTGGACATATTGGAGATCTTATAGATCGTGTGCATATGTATCCAAGCCCCTCCGTCAACATAGTATCCTGCTCTTCTGGTTTTAATCATCATTCTTTACTTCTAAGTATTATCTACATCTCAGATCTTCAGGAAGCTAACATTTACTGACCAAAAATATAAATATAGATACATTTATATATATATATGAAGACAAAATATTTTTGTAAGGAAACTTATAAATTAAACTTATACCAAAGTGGCCTTACTTTTAAGATACAGTGCTTTTGTCCCCCATTATATCTTTAGATGGATCCAATAATTGCTGAAATCTTTGGACCAAGGTTGCCAATGAGACTATCAAGGGGGTCAAACGCTCACTGGACCTTGGTGCTGCTGAAGCACCGCACTGCCCAAGAAGACAAAGAAAAGCAGGCCTGTAGCTGTTTGCTGAAAGGATGTCCATTTCCTTAGATATCAATAAATAAATGACAGTTCCTAACTAACTTTTTTAGAGATACCTAAAGGTGCAGACTGTCCACTGTTCCTTCTACTTGATACCTGCTATCTCATACTACTAACTCACCTCACAGCCTTTAGCCACCTTCTTTGATATGATCCTTGATACTACCTACTAATACCACTAATGCCACATTACCATAATGATTTTTAATAAGAATCCTTTCAATATTTTGGTCTCTGTCATCACAGCAACTTCCCACTCAGAGAAATATTTATTTTGGTGATAAAAGCAATAAAGGAAAAACATGGACATCAGCTCTCTGAAAGTCTTTCTGCCATCCAGAAATACTAGTATTTTGTAAGCTTCGGTTCCAGAGATATACATCCAGGAGCACAGCAGTTTATTATCTCTTTACCATTGCTGCTGAGTGATATCTCCCAAGCTGCTGCATAGATAAAAAAATACTTGTGTTTCACCTTTAAAATGTGTCTTCATCTTTTAACATTTAGCTCTCTCTTGAGAAACAATATATATTAAGAGATTACTTCGTTCTTCTTCTCTTCCAGAAAAAGTCTTAAGCTTGAGTCTGTTATCACACGCTCTGCATTAAAAGGAGTATTTTAAAAAGATCAAGATGAAACAAAAATCCATATCCTTTTTCTCTAATTGTATTTTGTAAATGCCAATCCAGCTTCTTTTCCAGTGTACATTTAGGTACTGTAAATTTGAAGGGAAAATATCTGAAGAACAGTAGAATTCTTTTTTTTTTCCCTCAAACACAAATGCAGGGAGGTTTTGTGCACTGTTTACTGTTTACAGGTGAAGCCTGAGAGAAGGAAACCCATGCTGATTTATTTTTCGAAACAATCTTGACATTGACACAGGGAAACAACTCGACTCAAGTGGAAGTTATTTCAGAGAAGCATGACTTACAAAACAAACAAACAAACAAAAAGACAAGAGTCAGAAAGGTACCTTTTTACAACATCTTCTCCATTCCAACACGGGAGTCCATCTGCAGTCGCCAACTCGTTAGTGCACAGGTGATCAGCCAGGCCACCATAAAAGGCTCTGTAGAGCCGCAGGTGCCTGATAAATTCCCTGCACAGAGGAACACGAGAAATAATAGGCAGTGTCAATCAACAACATTAAGCTGTACTACTGTTGTGCATTTACACAAGAAAATAAGGAATGCGCTTATTCCATTACTCTCCACTGGTTCCAGTGATATTTTAAATCAATTTGTCAATTTCCTGTTAGACAAGTTTGATTCTTTCAGATACACTTTTGTAGTTTACAAAGTTGATGTTCCTACTGGTCGAACAAAATAAAAAAATACACCTGCTTTACTCATGCTTTGGAACAGGAACTGTTTTCCTTCAACCTGAAATTTTCTTGCTTAGTTGTGATACTGTTTGCAATGTTATACTTGGACAAATAAATGAAAAAATGTTCCAAAACAGGCAGCATAGCAAATAAAAAAATAGGTGCATATGAATAAGTTATCTCTTTTTCAAAGGAGATATCAACTAGTCCCCTATACCTCTTTACAGATACTACAACAAATATTTGTTAAGAGTTAGGCAGCAACTCAAAATGTAGGTAAGATGGGTTTAAGATGTAGGTGTTAAATATTTAGTGGAGATTTAAATAACTGTCTGAACGATTACATCAGTTCCACTATGTGCTGTGCTGGTACTTTATCAACTGTGAATTGTTATTTTAAATAATTGTCAAGATGCCCAGAGCTAATGATAAGGTTTTGTACTTAATTCAAAACAAATTAATTACTTTTTAGTTAGTATGTTTGCTTATGTATTGAAAATTTCTTCCTAGGACACTCCTTCCTGCTGTGAAAAATTGAAATATTTATTCATTTTGATGTAGAACATCACACTTTACTGAGTTATCTATGACGTACAGGCACATAGAAAATCATGACCAAATGCTGTACTCATTGCTCTGTAATCCAGCAACCTTCACTTTATGTTTACTTCTTGTATAGAATCTGGAGTTGTGAAAAGATGCCGCAAATAATCTATGTATTCCTCTATATTGGGTCAATGTAGGCCTAAAATGGTATAGGGAATTAAATTAAGTATTGTTTACTTCAAATTAAAACAGATAAAACATCAGTGGTTACATACAGTTCATAATTTAAAAAGCCACGTTCTTTCGTGTAATACAGCAAATATTTTGCACAAACCACAGTGATTTTGATTTGCTATACCTATTAAATGTGATGTCAGTGCTTTAATAATTGTAAAACTATAGTTATGAAAAATCTTATGTATTGTTAATTTCGAGTAGGTATCATATAATTGCCTATGTGCAATAGATTTTAAATATGTAAATATGATTCACCCACACTCTCCTAGCCATGAATAGTCACATCTTTTATTTCTCCCCACCCAAAACTGAATCCAGTGTGCACAATGTGTTTGCAATTTCCCTATAATTTCCATTGAATGAGACAGATTTTGGTTTTGTCTATGATTTACATTTACATTCTGGATGAAAACTGGTGTTCAGAGTCCTCACAAGTGAATAGTTGGAATTTCTTCTAAAGAAGAAATATAAATAAATAAATATAGCTGGCATAATATCTTGTCACAAACTGCATTTTAACAGACAGGTCATTCAGTTTATTAGTAAATACAGCTTGAGGCAAAGCTAAAGTTAATAGAGAAGTCATAACTGATTTCAGCCCCCACTAATGTCTGACCAAAGTATTTAGAAGGGTGGATGGTATGAATGTCAATTTTCACATCATCATCTTCAAAACCAGATAGCTCGTAATTATAGGCAGCTGAACACAAATGTGCAATTACAGTCAGTGGAAGCTGAAGATACCTTTTATCTGTTTATTTCTAAATGTATTTTCCTTTTTTTTCTTCTCATTCTCTGTGGTAAAAGCTGCCTGCAATATGAAGTTCTGAGGAAAAAACATTACATACTTTCAAGTTTGTATGTTGCTATGGAAGAGTCTGCTTAGCTTTTTTTAAAACTTCTCTAGCAATTTTTTGGCATGAAAAGCACAGAGAAATTTCTTTTTCTTCTTGTACTGCATAGTAACAGAAAATATCAGCTTAAGACCAATGGTAAAAATAATCCAGGAAAAGTTCAGGCAGAGGCAGTCCACCATGTACTTAAAAATGTAAACTTTTATCTGGAGATGCATTTGAAAAACATGAGGAAATCAGGAGTCACATATTTAATGAAATTTTTTTCATTCGTTTTCCCTCAGATAACTGTCACTGATAAAGTTTCCAGTTTGGAGAAGCCAATCCTTTGCTGCTAAAGCCTGTGAAAGTTGCTGAGAGCAAGCTGCTGCCAGAAGTACATAGGCAGTAAATAAGGTGGAGTTAGAGAAGAGCACTTCCTTAAAAGCAGGCTGCAAACGTTTGCTGGAATCTCTCTTCCATGTGAGGTTCTTACAGTTGCCATGGGAATATAAAGTGAAATATAAAGTGACTGTGACTAATAAGGAAGGAGGTGATTCAGGAGGCAGTAACTGCAGATGATATCAACTATGAAGTTGTTAAACTGAAATCTGCATCAGTGGATGTCAAACTTTCTTTCCCTTCCTCCTTTCTGGTGCACAGCCTATGGCATGCCATAAAGGGTCTCCAGAATCTCAAGGCAGGCAGATATCAAAGGAAAACAATGTTCCTTCGTGTTGCCAACTGTCTCTCCTGCCCCTTAGGGTCTCTCGGGCAATCTCCCTTAAAGCCAGTCCAGAGTTCCGTCTTGGTTTAAGTCACATTTTAGAACATGGTTTCATGTTTGCAGAGTGCTAGAGATCAGAAAACATCAAGAACTTTCTTAGCTACATATAACTGAGAAACATATGACCTAACATATTCCCTAATGAACTTCCGTGTTGGCTAAAGCAAACTTCTCTTTCTGTTCCCATAATGTTTTCCAAAACTTGTGCTATGTCTATTCTGGTCTGAGGTTTTTTCTCCACTGTTTGCTACATGAAGGTTGTTACACTGAGAATAATGGTCTGCCTTTGAAACTCAGAAGCACCTTTTCTTCTCCAGACATCAGGAGTGAACAATTATTCCCTGCAATTCTCTCACTTCTGTGTCTTTCTGCACTGCAAAAGAAAATGAGAGGAGAAAGAGGACAAAGGAAACCTCTCTGTATTTTAGCAAACACTGTGACAGAAATGAAATCTCTGATTTTAACTTTGCACTTTATTTGCATAAAATAAGGCCTTTAGTGTCACTGCAACACTATTCTTATGTCTTACCGTGCTATTACTACTTATAGTCATTAAAAACTTGGTTAACATGTCTAAATATAGACTGGCCTTTGAAATGTTTTCAGCTATGCAGGATACCTCCAGAAAGCTGAAAGATATGAAAAAACTTACAGGATCCCTGCATCCTTCCTGGCAGGAGCAGATCAGTTGGGATACCCCAGTGTATCCCTGAGTGGCACTGGATCCTTCTAGATGTGTGGGCAGCTGAAATGAGTTCTCATTTCCACAGACTACAACAGCAGCTTAAACACCTAACTCGTAAGCAGTTAGGCAAATTTCACCCTGCAGTGCTGAGACATTAAATGAAATCTCCAAGCCTTTGCAATCACCTCAATTCGCTACAAACTGGCAAAAGAGCCAGAGAAAAAAATTAGCAGGTCTTGCTTGAACAGGACTTTCAAGATTTAGTCCCAGATGCTTAGTTGTCTCATTTTCTACACCAGAAAAGTATGTAAGAAAAGTAATTTTTTCTGCATTATCGACTTGTACAAATAGTCTTCTCTAAAAAGCTACAGTCAGTTTTTGTCAGATTTAGTACTGCCTGCTGATGTGCAAAGTTAAAAGTAATTTGAATAATTATGCACAAAGATAGAGCTAACATTCACATTCTACCAATGTTATCCACTCAAATACTTTAAACCACACCAAATGACTCTGGTCATATGTCCATTATTTCAGAAAACAGAATCAAGTCATGAAAGTACTCAATCCAAAATCTAACATAGCAGACAGTGTTGCTGAAATGTTACATTCTTTGGAGTCTTTATTCTCTAGTAATGCATGCCATTGCATTGAATACAATCTATTTTGTTGTAAAATTAATGGCTTACTTTAGTCTTTCTTTCTGGCTGTAAAACTAATGTCTTACTTTCTTCTATTGGTGAGTGTTTCTTCACTGTCTCTTGAGAACATCTTCAACCCTTGATTATCTTTGTTCTGATCAAAGGAGCAACCTGGAGACTGCGTAGGCTTCCTTACAGGAGGACCACATATCTTTTTAACCTAAACGGAAAAAAAAACAACAAGAAGGAGGAAAGAACACAAGTAAACAATAATTATTATGTATATCTCAATTCAGTTTAAAACCATTTTAATAAGAAAGAAAGATCTGTAGACATTAAGTTAAGAGAACCATAATTAATTATCATGTTTTTCAACACTAAATCTGTAATGAATGAGCAAACACATAATTAGTCATTTTATAGTTGGAAAAAAATAATAAAAGCACTCCTTTTTAAGGAATACCAGGTGTATAGGAAAGTTACCACGTGTATTTTATTGAATGTGGCTTTTTAATTTCCATAAGGGAAGTGTATTGCTATGCAGACAGTAAAAGTAACCTCAGAGAATATGATGTGTTGTGAACAGCAATGTATTTCCATTTTTTCTGTGATATATCCCAATGACATTTTTAATATGCATTGAATTTCTTGATTTCTTTCAAGGTTGATAAATTATTATGGCATGTTCAGCACAGTTACACAGAGCATATAGCGAACAGGGAGCATAGTGGAAACTTGCATTACAATGTTGAAACATGTTAATTTAATGATCCAAGATATAAGTTTAATGATTTGGACCATAGATGTTGAAAATATCAAGGCATTATATGTTTGGCTTTCTGATCTGGATGTCAATAGATACAAATTCAAATGAACTCCCGTCTTCTTCTTTGTAAAGTGTAATATTGAGCATTTTGTACAATCAAGGATATCAAATCGTGTTCATAGCTCATTACTCTACCTAGGCACTGAATAAAAATAATTAGGGCTATATATATTTATTAAGTAAGAGGTAGTTCATGCTGGGAATCATACCAGACAAGATATTAAGCAGATCGAACAGCATGTATTTTGTGCAAGGTAGCATACAGGCATTGGTGAAAAACTAGCACTGTGTGTGATTTATGAAAACTTGGCTTCAACAGGTAGTCAACTTTTTTAAAGAAAAAAGGGAGAGAGGAGATCGCTGTCACCTCTAAGACAGGGTCCAATTTTTGAAGCTACCATGAGAAGGAGGAAAGAATGTGTATGTTACACAGTAAGGATTATTGTTTCCTTTCACGTTTTATATCCCCACATGTAGGAACAGAGAAAGCAAATAAATCTCATTTTCAAGTTATCATCACACATAAAAGAGAGAAGTGCAAGTCCTAGGGACCATCTTTCCAACTAAGAACTGCTGTAGTATTAATTAAGAAAGGCATTTAATATTTAAAATAAACACATCTAATTTTGATGAGTTTGTTGTTATGCATGGTGTAAGAGGTGATAATGTAAGACTCATTGAATGTATTTGCCTAAGCCAGTGAAAAGAAGAACAATCAGCATCACTGCTACACATGAATATCGAAAGCAAAACTGAAGTCAAAAGTGAACAGTCCTTTTGGGCTGTGGCTCACGTCTTAACTCAGGCAGCCAAGTTATAGTTTGAATCCCCTTCAAATGAGGTGCATGAATTTACCTGCAAGAAAATTGTCTCTAGACAGATGACTAATGTCCTTTAAGGGTGTACACTTTAGCAACACTTCAAGTATTATTTTCACCATTTCTTATCAGAAGCAGTGTCTCTTTGGGCAGCATCTTACTACATTTGCTCTTGTGCTCAAATTTGATTTCCAACCGCCCTCACACTATTCTCCTCGTTAGCTCTTTTTCAAAGCATATTATAGCACACTCCACCAGCTTAACTGGACTTTCATTTCCCCCCCTTTAAGTCTCCACACTTTTTCTAGGCTTCATCCATCCTTATGTGAGTTTTCTCCTTCAGTGCTGCACTCTGCCAGCCTCTGCAGCAGCCGATCCCATCAGCCAGTCTATGCCAATATAATGCAGAAACACCAGAGGCACAAAATATTTTTGTCCTTCTACTTGTCTCACTTTTCTCATATTCTCACAGATGTGACACAGGGAGCTTTATGTGTATGATCAGCTTTTATGACAAAGGTGATTGTTTGAGTTGCCTCACTTCCAGCTTGCCATACACTTTAACTGCTCTCTGTCTTACCAAGAATAAAAGTAAGGCTTTAACAGAGAGTCAGATTGAGATGGGAAGGAGTCTCTGTCTCATGACAATGCAAGGAAATTTGCATTCACTGATACATGTAAATACAAATCTTAGTTTTAAATATAAAATCATATAAAATCCTTCTTAAAAATTAATCTTGGGTAAACTTTATATATGCAAAAAAAAACCACATGAAAAGCCCATAAGTATCTGAAATGTCTTTTTAAGAACTTAAGATTTCTTTCCCAGTGTTTGAAAATTCTGAAAATTCTACTAAAAAGCATTTGCACAGCACTGTATACACCTCTGCCATTCTCATAAAGATATGCATGACAGTAATCATTCTGCTGAGAACTCAGTTCTGCTAATGACAGCAACAGCACAAAGTTAGTTATAAGTCTTTAGCAGAGTCACTTACTTATTCAGAAAGTTTCTTCAGAATGTGCTACTTCAGCCTGTACAATGGTGATGTCATTCTCTCTGTTACCTTCCTCATATCTCTGATGTTCAAACTCCAGGCACCACTGAGTGACGGACTGTGTTGGTTCTTCTTTGTGTGTTTGGTACCTCACGCATTTGTGGCTCACCCAGCTGAACCCAACCTGGGGGGTTTTTTTAACTGTTCAGTAGTGTCTGTCACTTCAATGTCATGTTTAAGCCATTAACTGTATGTGCATGACAAATTCACTTTTGTCTCCCACACTAGCCTAATCTTCATTATCACCTGGTTTCTTCAGTAAACTTGTGCACATAAAAAGGTCACACACTATTATCTTGCCTGTTCTGCCTGTAAGCCAAATAATTTATAACCTAAATATTTCAGCTTCCTGTTTCACAGTACAGGGCTGATGATAGTCTAAAAAACGGATGAATACAGTTTCCATAATCATGTCTGCTTCTTTTTTCTTTTTTTTTTTCATTGCATTTTGTATCTCAGGGAATGAGTACATGTGGTAAGTAACACCATCTAGTTCCATTTCCTGTTTTTTTCTGAAGGACTACAACTATATCCATTAGCTACATTGTTTCTTAATTTTTGGTCTTTGGGTGCAAAATTAACCTTCCAAGTAAGAATTCATTAGGTGCTGTTATTGCTCATCTTGAGAGGCTGACTGGAATCATAACTTTAAGAGAAAGAGAATGAACGAATGAATTACCATTTTGCATCAATATCTGACCAGAATGCATTCTTACTATCTTACAGTTTCACTAGAGTGGTATCCATTCTGAATGCTTCCACAAACTGAACGGGTTTTTTTGGCTTCAGAAACTAAATCACTGAAGAGTGTGCAAAATGATCCTCAAATGGGATCAAAAATACCCTGAGAAAAGTGAGACTGAAAAATCACCAGAAATATTATTCAGGAGAGAATTACACATCTCACTGAATTTCAGGAAGAATTAAAGACTGCTACCAAATTTTAAAATAGACAAGGCTCAGCAACTTACTAGGATTTTTTTTTTTTCTTTTTGATGAAATATTCTTAAATGCCACATAATATTTAAGGACATAAAAAGAAACCTCATAAAATTATAAAACTCCTGGTTTTCACAGTTCAGAAAAACCCATTGTCATTACACTCAGCATGCTGCTATTATGCACAATTTGTATGCCACAGTATGATGACTGGGTTAATTAAAAGCTCTTGTAATAACCATGCAGTTAAATTACAATTAGTGCCGCACATGAACTTTATGGCAGTTTGATTTTACTTGGTGCAATTCCTTAAAATGTCAACTTACAGTTACTTACAGTTTGGAAAACTGGGGCATCATAAACCTTTATATTTACACAGGACTGGACTGTGATGGAAGCATCATATCAATAATGGTCAGACATTGTTCTCTAAGTTCACACACTCAAAATGAGAAATCTGACACAATCTTGGTTTTGGTTTCTGGGGGGTTTTTTCCCACCGTAGAAATTATTCTTTCTGACCTCAGCATTTCTACTGAAATTATTTTACATCACATGACTAAAGCAAACTCAATGCACTTCAAACTAGATTTGCCAAGTGATTAGTGATGCTGCTACTGTGATAGAATTTGGACTTAAGAATCCTGAGACCCTCTGCTTCAATTTGGGTCATAGACTGTTGTGAAATACACAGAAAAAATTATCATCTTCCACTCTTGCAGTGTGTTCATAGTCTTTTTCACTAGTTCTTACTGCTGTGCACAGAGGAACAGGGAAGAAAAGACTTCTCTGTATGCAAAATCTCTTGGGCTTAGACTCAGCTCTAGCTGGGAACCAGAACCAAGAGTCTGAAAATTGCCATTTTCTTTATGTTTAACTCTTCTATGCTTGTTTTCATAAGTTTAGCAAGCACTGTAAGTTTTCAATACAATTTTGATACAATACATATGCCAGATTTCCTATAAATGTGTCAAGTATTCACTAGACTGATCCAGTCTCTCAGACCTGCAAGGCATCAGAGTAGCCATATCCATGCAGGCATTAAAAACTGATTTTATTTAATGCATTTTTTAGTTTGTCCTTTGGCTTTCAGTTCTAGCTGCCAGATCACAAATTTGCCATTTCCCTCAATCACTTCTGAGCAAATGGACATAGTAACTCTAATAACTCTAAATAAAAGCAAGAATGAGAAAATAGGCTGGTTGAAAATACATTTGTTACAAATAAAATTGTGGTTAACTTAATTTTTATTTTCTTTTCTAGAAGTACACAAGTATTTCTTTGAGGAAAAGATTATTGATGAGTCACAAGCATTTTCAGCATCAGATCTAATCAAACTACCCAAGATATTCATCCAGAAAAGCAATGAATTAAGCATTTATGAAGCATCCTTGGTTTGTCTTATTACAGTTCAACCACAAGAGGGAGTATCAGCATTTCAGTATTCCCAAGCACTTCAGCAGCCTTCTATCAGTTTGTTTTTTTTCTTGGAACAGTTGCTCATTTCATATCTAAATTCCGTTTCCAAGAAAGACGCATTTTCATATGTGAGAGGGTGCACATGTGAATGGAAGATTAAAATATATTCCCTATCGAGACAAAATTCAAGTTTTTGAAAACAAGGAGAGCAATCATGAGGTAAAAACATCCATTTTTCCTTCAGAACAGGAAAAAAAGACATTAACTTGAGATTATTTCAGGAAAGAGTGGTGGAGTACCACCAGTGTTTGCAATGCAGGAAAGCTATGCAGAAATCGTGTATTATTTTCTCTGCTTTCCTTGCAAATTTTGTGTTCTTTATCTGTGACTAGTTGATTTTAGCAACATATCTTAGGCATACTGAACTAAGCAAGCTCTGGAGTTATAGCAGCAAATGACGTTTCATACCTAGGCTTAAGCATTTTATAGAACTTGCAGGAGAAGTCCAAGACAAGTGAAGAGGCAAACATTCTGAATAATGCCTAGAGAATTAGAGAGCAAAGATGACACTTTAGAGTAATACCTGCTCAAATTACTAAACAATTTATAATAACCTGCAAGATAAATCTTAAACAGGCTTGCCAGCTAATGATAATTTGAAATCAATTTTATTCAAAATTGAAATTGAAGTCTCAGATGATACATAAAAAGGTGCATTTATAATTTTTCAAGGGACATAAGGTTGAGAATGGTTTCAAACTCAAGAAAGGACAAATCGATTCAAAGCAAACCCATGAAATGTAAGGGTTTGCCCCACATGCAAAAGGATAATATTATGGGAACATATAGGAAAACTGCAGATATACAAAATGCACACCCACCAGCAAAGCAGTGGTAGCCTCATCAGGAAAACCCGAAAGGATTACATGTTGCAAAGAAAAGGCAAATAATTT
This sequence comes from Pyrocephalus nanus, assembly GCA_038380795.1. Lineage (NCBI taxonomy): Eukaryota > Metazoa > Chordata > Aves > Passeriformes > Tyrannidae > Pyrocephalus > Pyrocephalus nanus. The sequence continues at coordinate 74,723,338 of CM076259.1, read as the reverse complement.
TCTGTGACGTATAAATTGAAGTACAACTTGGAGATACTGAAGTAATTATTCTGCTTGGTTTGGCAGCAGTGCAGCATCAGTGCCATTGGCTGTACAATTTCTCAGGGAAATGCCCCATCACTGGAAGTATTCAAGGCCAGGTTGGACAGAGCCCTGAGCACCTGGTCTGGTGGAAGGCATTGCTTGCCCATAGCAGGGGGCAAGAACTACCTGATCTTTAAAGTCCGTTGCAATGCAAACCATTCTGTGATTCTATGTTTCTACAAAATCTATGTCAAGATGGAGGACCAAGGAAGAGACAAAAATGGGAAGTTTGCAAACCAACTTTTTTTAATCAGAATTTTTTATATGGTTTTATAAAAGACTGCTGTCCCAGCTGTTGGGATTCTAGGAGCCACAGTCCCCAACTTTCACGTGACTGAGACTCAAATCCTCCTCCTACCGCTACATCTATCAAAACTAGTGCTCCAGTCCTTTTTCTTGAGACTGTTCTCATATCTTATCAATGTTTAATTATCTCTGCTTTCCTTCATAATTTTGCATGTTCAGATTGTAAAATAAAATTTAATAGACCATTAAATATGAGCTACTTAATATACTTTTAATTTGTGTCTTCTGGTCTTTAATTACTAAAACTGTAAATGGTTTTGATTCTGCTGCTCCATTCATGAGGGACTAACACTTAGCAAGTCTGGCAGTAAAAACAGTTGCTTCCCTTGAATGGGGCTGGGAGGGAAGGAAATTTTTGGTTTTTTTTCTTTAAATGGCTTAATGTCAGGGGAAATCCTAATGTTCTTAGCCAAGTTACCCTGTAGCCAGAACACAGCACTGCCAGTTAAACTCTTCAAAGGCAGTTCAACAAAAACTGCTTCTTATGAGAGGCTGCCAGCTCTCCCGATCCAAGTCTGCTTCAGTGGATGCCAAGGTGTTTCATTCATGTTCAGTGAAAACGCTTTGTGGTTATACTCTGAAAAGAAATTATATAAAACCGGCAGTACCCTTTCAAAGATCAGCAGCTTAGGTGTAGTTTGAGTGATTTATTTATGTTCTCTTGTGGTTCAAGTATACTTTATTGCTCATTGCTTCTGCGTGCCTGCAAGTACAGCTCTGAAAAACTGTGCTTTCTTGTTGGATATGGGTAGAATTCTTCATTAAATCTAGGTCTAAGTCTATCCAGGATCACCTGTATAAACCAAAAGAAATTCAGCAGGAATGTGATTGTCAATGAAAGCAGAAATGGGACTCTATAACTTTTACCAGGTATGTTACTCATTAAAAAAAAAAAAAAAAAAAAAACAAAACCAAAAACATTACAACTTACAATATATAAAGAATTAGTGAAAGCAAAACAAATTGGCTGCATCAGCATATCTGCATAACGTGTTTATACTTTGGGGCAGGCTGCAATTTATGCTTCAGAATTGTGAAGACCTGAGTAGTTTTGCAAGTGAGATTCTGCAACAAAAGTATGCAGTTAATAAGATCATGTCCACAGAGTAACAGTCATAATGCATTATTTCATTTAGCATAAGACACTGTCAATACCTCTTTCGATAATTGGAGGGTCACCTTTTCATGATAATAAGAGTCAAAAAACATCGGAAAAAAATAGGAGGGAAAAGTCTACTATTGAGGTAGTCGGCATTTCAGAGAATCTAGGTGTTTCTCCTCCATGTGGAACTGCATCTTACAAGATAAGTAGTTTTGCTTCCTATATCCATATATTGAGTGTTTCAGTGTCTCCTTACTCTCTTCTTTGAACCTGAAAAAAACAGTTTTCTTTGAAAATCTTTTATGACATACAAGATAGTCAGTTATTCATACATGTTTGTATCATTTCTGGGACTAAAATAGTCCAAAAAGCTCATTTACTTCAAAATATCTATATTTGCCCTCAAGAAAAACTTTCCTTTCCAATACAAAGGGTTGGTAGCAGTTAAAAGACCAACTGAGATGATAGCAGAAGTCTGCTCAGCTCAGTAGCTCACTTTGTGAAGAGTTACTCTGTTTCACAATGAAAAAGGAAGAACAAAGAAAAAAGAAAACATATATATAGCTTACAAAAGGATTCTTGTTGTCCTTCTTTGACAGTTGTTCAGGCCTTTTATTCGGCTTTGGGGAAGGAGTGAAAAGTCTCCTTTTTTCTCCTTTGGCAAATAGGAAAAATCAGACTGCAACATTTTCAGTCTCTTAGAGCATCTTCCCTTCAGTTCAGATGCCCAGTGAAAACGTTGAGACAAGCCTGCCATGGTGCCAAAGCAGAGTTAGATATCTATCATATCACCTAAACCCAGAACATGATGGCAGCCCAGACTGCTTACTCCACATTTTTCAGACCTCTGAGCCCCTGTGCAGTCAACAGAGAGAGGAAATCCCTTTCAGATCTTTTGCTTAACAATCTCCTAAAAAAAAGGAGGAAAAAAAATGGAGGTATATTAAAGATCCTATGCTTTCCTGACATAACAGATCTCAATCTTAAAAAGGGAGTGCAGCAAATCTGAAACACAGAATCACAGTATCAACTTCCAAATATTCAAGTAATTTCAAATTGTGAAGTGGATTTTCTCAAAACATAATTAATTGGAATGCACGATGCATGATGTATTATTCCTACTACTTACTTGGCAGTCTATGTTGAACATACCTGCACTGCTCAGCATTACTTGCCAAAATGATGTGTGTATGTTGATTAACTGTGGTGGGTTACTTGGCTAACAGCCAGATGCCCACCCAACTGGTCTCTCACTCCCCCCTCCTCTACAGAACACAGGGAGAAAAACAAGACGAGAAAGCTTCCACGTGAAGATAAAGACAAGCAGATCACTCACCAATTACTGTCATGGGCAAAATAGCCTCACCTTAGGGAAGACAAATTAATATACTGACAATTAAAAATACAGTAGGATGGTGAGAAACAATCTTCAGACTAAAAACACCTTCTTCCTAACTCCCCACTTCTTCATCCTAGGCTAAATTTAATTCCTTCACTCCCAGCTTTTCTGTCGTCCCTCAGTCCCTCAAGTGCTGCAGGGGGGTTGGGAACTGGAAATTGTGGTCAGTCAACAACACTTTGCTGGGGCAACTGTACCCCATAAAAGAAGTAACTCCACTGTAAAGATGCAGGGGAGGAATCCAGGAAATTTAGAAAATTAATTAAAAAAACCCACTTTTCAGAAAAGTGTGAGACATGAACTTGACACTGCATTTGAATCTCTTCTCACCAAAGGTAAGAAATATGTCCTCTCTCATTTCCATAAATGAAAGGAAAATTGGGGAAAAAAATAAGAGGAATTGGAAATGATGTATCTTGAAACTGGTACCAAAGGCTGTGCCATCGTATATTGACATGTTGAGAAGCTGATGAATGTAGCAACTGACTTTAATTAGACAGTTATGGTTTCATGGCTTCAAGTTCTGCTATAATATTTAAGAAGTTCTTGACAGATACAAGTGCTTCCAGTGTTTGCCACACATCTGCCAATGTACCATAAACCTTAAAAGACACCAAGAAGATATCAGTATGTGTATGGCCAGCAATGTGTATTAATTTTATTTTTTCTTTCCAATATGCACTTGAGAAGTAATGCCCTGATAAATGAAAGGAGCAGATCATACACTGACATACATTTTTTGACATGTGCATAACTGCATGTATTAATGCCTCTGCTAATATTCTATGCATGATTCAAAGCCCTGTTTCTACACATTAGAACCAAGTAGACCAGTTGCACTGTAAAAGGACACCAGTTTTGAGCACAATGCTGCAGCACAAAGCATACAGCTGCTATTCCAAGAAATGCTCTGAGATGTGAGTACCACTATTTTTATGTTAAATGTTTTAGTAGATATTTTGTTATTAGATAAACACCAATTTCACCTACAAAAAAAAACCAGCATGGGCACTTGCAGTAACATCTAGTGTGTGATAGGAATGCCAGAAATAAGGGAAATACTTCAAATCTCAGTAAGTGCAAGCTACTGAAAAGTATAGCGAGGATGGATCAAACCAGAAAATATGGGAAGAGCTGTCAAGAAACATTTAGGTAGGAATAAAGCCTACTATTTAATGAAATATTTAATATTTAATGAAAAAAACTTTTCATTTGTTAAAAATAAGCTATAAACACTTGATTTGGTAATTTTCACTTTGTTTTCAGAGTTCTCCATTCTGTTTTCTGATAAACAAAACCCAGTTTAGTTTCAGAAGAAAACTTTCTGATAGCAGCAAGGAGCTTTTGCATGATGAAACAATGGATAAGTAAAACATAACAGTAAAAGAATCTGCATTAGATGGAGGTCATAATTGCAGTAGACTAACTTCATGCTACATTAAAAAAAAAGACTGATGTATAAAAAATGCTATACTTTATTACACAAGCAGTACAGTTTTTCACAGCTACAGCTGGATACATTTCTGTGAATGAAGAGAAAGGAAAGGTGATGGTCTTCAACTATGTGTTAGGTTAGATATCAAACTTTCTTCTAGAACACCATCATATCAGATTTTAAATCCAATTACTGTTCAGCAGTTTTCACAAATCACTTTATATTGATCTCGTGAAGTAATTTAAATTCATCAATGTATCAAGTAATTTAAATTCAGCAAAGTAATGATGGGACAGTCATATGCCAAAAGCTTCAGGAACAACTCCACAATTTTATTTCAAAATCTGATTTGTTGAAAATGATGGGGTTTGGTTTGTGGTTTTTTTTTAAAAATAAGTATGAAAGAACTATATGGCAACCGGCTCACTTGGGAGTTGTCTTTTACAAAGTGCTAATGGGAACACACACTTGCTTAAAGTTAAAGGAGTACAAGGCTGAGCCCAGATAGATAGTTTGGTGACAGGAACAATATAATTAAGTTTCCCACAATGTCAAATCTAGGCAGTATCTGTGCCATCGCTTAACTAAAGCTCATTTTCCCTCCACAGTTCATCACCAATACTTCCACTTATCTTGGGAACAAAAGTACGTACTGTTGATATATAGCTTGCCTACCAACTCATTTGAAAACCTCTGTCCTTTGAAAATCTCTGGGTTATCATTCTGTTAATCTCAATTTCTACAACCCTTTTGTGAGGAATTTTATCCAGACTTCAATATTGTATAAGGAGGAATTTTTCTGCTTTGACCAAAGATCTCTAAAATAAACAGACAGTGTATACTGACCCCAGAAGGTTCAGTTTTAACATGCTCACTTGGCAATGTTTATCAGCATGAGATGAAGCCAGTGCCTACATCCTGCACTTGGGAAAACATAATGAACATGATATGTTCTTGCCTTGTTCCTGATGTCCTTGTGTGGGTCCTATCCAACCACAGCTGATTCAGAGGTGATAGGCTCTTCAATAAGAATATTCCCCTCATACACCCACCTTCTAAATTATCACAGATTCATTTAGGTTTGGAGGAACTTCTTGAAGTCATGTAGGGTAACATACCTATTCAATCAGAGTCAGCTACAGTTGGTTCCAGGTTCATGTCTAGTTGGGTTTTGCATATTTCCAAGGTTGGAACTCTACAACCTCTCTAGACATCCTGCTCCATGGAATTTCATGGGTTTTGATTTCTGCCCATTGCCTTTTTTCCTGTCAGTGAGCAAGGCTGAGAAGATCTTGGCTTTTCCACTGGCTCATATCACGTGTTTATACAGGCTCAACAGTCCCATCTCTTTCAGCCTCTCTGCATATGAAAGATGCTCCAGTCTCTTTGAGGCTGGATTCATTTCAGTCACTCCATAACTTGTACTGAGGAGCCCAGAATTGGACACAGCGCTTCAAATGTGGTCTCGCCAGTGTTGAGGAAAATGGAAGGATCACCTCCCTCGAACTCCTGGCAACACTCTTCCTAATGCTGCTTTCCAGTCAGTCAGCCTCCAGCAGATATTGGTGCATGGAGTTATTCCTCCCCAGGCGCAAGACTTTTCATTTCCCTTTGCTGAACTTCATCGGATTCCCCTCAGGCCAATTCTGTAGCCTGGCAAGGTCCCTCTGAAAGGCACAACCATTTGGTGTATCAGCTACTCCCCTCAGTTTTGTATTGTCTACAAACTTGCTGAGGGTGTACTCTGCCCCATCATGCAGGCCATTAATGAAGATATGAAACAGTATCTGCCCAGTATCAACCCCTGAGGGTCAGAGCAATAGTGACTTGCCTCCAGCTGTACTTTGTGTGCTGATCACAGTCCTCTGGGCCCAGCCACTCACCTGGTTTCCCTCACTGTGCACTTTGTCAGTTTATATTTAAGGATGTTGCTGGAGACAGTCTCAAAGGCTTTGCCAAAGTCAAGGTACACATCATCCACTGCTCTACCCACAGCCTATCAATTTGACTGTCCTACGAAGGTTATCAAGTTGGTTAACAATAGTTTCCCTTTTGTAAATCCATGCTGATTACTCCCAGTCAAATTCTTCTCCATGTGTTCGTAATGGTTTCCAGGATTAGCTGCTCCATCACCTTTCCAGGGATGGAGGTAAGGCTGATGGGCCTGTAGTTTCCTGTATCCTTCTTCTTACTTTCTTTGAAGACAGGGGTGACATTTGATTTCTTCCACTCTGCAGAAGCCTCAGTCTTCAACCTCTCCCAGTTTCCATGACCATTCTAAGATGATTAAGTGGACACATAAAGACATCAGCCAGCTGCCTCAGTGCTTGAGGCTGCTCCTTCTCAAGCCTCATGAACTAAGGTATGTCCAGTTTGCTGAACTGTTCCAAGGTTAGTCCCCCAACCTTGTAAGTCTTCACTGATCCACACCTTCCCCCTAGTCTCTGGCCTTTAATTTCTTAAGGTCAGTCTTACTAGTAAAGACTAAGGCAAAGAAGACACTGAATACCTCAGCTTTTTCTGTGTCTGTGTTTCCAGTTCCCCTTCCCTATTCAGCAGCTGGCACACATTATCCATACTGGGGCCATCCTGAGGCAGAAAACTCTGCAATCAGCACTGACAGTGCTTCTTTTTTCTGCCTGTACAAAGTGCACCTGGAGCCTTATGCTACACAGGGCTCTTTTATTAAAGGAGAGTGATCCTCCAAGGTAATCATAGCAATCATGACAAAGGAGCGGGAGCATGTGTAGAAGCATGGGAGCAGGAAGTTAGTCACTTTAATATGGTAAGTTGTCCTTGCCCTCAAGCTGCTCTTCTTTTGCTGCAGCACTGGAGAGCTCCCTCAGAATGAAGCTGTCTGTATTTCTCCTCACTGTGCAAATGCCAGAAAAAGTTGTCTACCCAGCATCAGATAAGCCACAGACAAATGCAGTCATCTATTTGGAAGAGCCAGATAGTTACTTGTCTAAACTTATGTATTTCCAATCAGATAAAGTATACCTAGAATGCTTACAATATAGAAATTTACTTTGCAGTTTAAATATAAACAATATGTGCAACAGACCAAAGCAGTCATAGATTATACAATGCTGTTTAATCTGCTTAAGTTGTGAAATAATAAGCAATTAGGTTATTCTATTACAATTGCCAGTTTTACTCTAGCAAATACAGTAAATTAGACTGTGAAACTATGTTCTCACATAACTAATGCTTCTTATGTGTAGGGCCTTTGTTTCTTTTTAACTAGGGTTTTGATTTTTAGTCTATGCTATTTCATAAAGTGAATAGAATAGAATAGAATAGAATAGAATAGAATAGAATTAACTATTTCAGTTAAACTAGACTATTATCCAGTCAGACTGTCTGACCACTTCAGGGCTGACCAAAAGTGACAGCATCTTACTACAGGCATTGTTCAAATGCCTTTTAAACACTGACAAGTCTGGGACATCAACCAACTCTCTAGGAAACCAGTTCCAGCGTTTGGCCACCCTCTCGGTAAGGAAAGGTTTCCTAACACCAAGTCTGAACCTCCCCATTTATAAAAGAGTGTTCCAATATTTATTTTATAAACAAAACAAATTTTGAATGCTTTTTAGCTGGTAGGAGTTGGAACAAACTCCTTTTCGCAAACATCTGTGTGTATGTTCCTGCAGATATAATGCAATACAGGTTTAAGAGAGATGCATCATACAAAGCAAGAACAGGAAGCATTATTAAGATAGCCTGGAAAGGGTGGTATGCAATTCTTAAGCATTAGGTAACAGCTAAAGGTGCCTGGAATGGAATAAGGCAGTGTGACTTTTCACTGGGGAGACCCTAATAAAAAGTAGCTACATAAAACAGATCATAGATGGAATAGAAAAATTATATTTATAATGCTTGTGAATAAATATGTACCTTCATGGGAATTTTAAACCTAAAACATCACTATATTACAGCAGTTCTGACTGTTTACAGCTAGTCATTTCAAGCAAAAATAACCGGTAAGAAAATACAGCCCTAAATACAGTCCATTAAATTCTTCCTGCTAGCATTCTATGACAAAAGATGTTGCTTTCTTCACAGTATTAGACAGCTGATTAAAAAAAAGGCAAGACAAAACTCTCTTTTAATACAATATAATTATGCCTATTTTTTATAAGACACATACCGTAGATTTTCTTTCAGTATTAAACTGAGATGAAAGGACTTAAAAACTTTCAGAATTTTGATATTTTTTTTTTATCTGCAACTGTTTGGAAAACTTAGAACACAGTGAAGACACAAAGCTTTTGAAAATCCCATTCAGAACTTCTGTAGGCTTATATTACATACAAAAGCACATACAAGAATTTTACCAAACCCAGAGCGTAAATTCCTCACTTTCAAAATGAGGAAACTCGAGAATTTCTCTGTGTGTTTTTGTTTGTTTGCTTGGGGTTTGTTTGTTTGTGGTTTTGTTTTGGGGATTTTGTGGGGGTTTTTGTTGATTTTTTTTTTGCTTGTTTTTTTGTTTGGTTTGGGGTTTTTTATGTTGTGTTTCCTATTCCCAATTTTTATATGCATATAGAGCTTACAGTTTTTAATATCATGGTCACATACTTCATTTTCCTTCAGATCCCAAAATCATCAGTGCTCAGAATAGCCAATGAACAACTACTCAATATTCCTTTTAATCTCTTTTATTCAACATTAAACTCAGACACCATAGATCTTCTGGGAATCACGAACAACAGTGTCATGTAAAGTTTGGAGAAAAGACTTAATTATAAAGCCTTGTGAATCTTCTCTCCTTTTCCTTTCCCCTTTCCTTTCAGCTCTTGCCTGACCTCAGACTCATCTCACCACCTCTGAGGTCTTGTGTTGGTTCCACTCCAATGAACCTCTCAGCTGCTGGGCTACCCAAAGTGTGGCAGCACAAGTCTTCAAACACCAAAACAAAAATATGGCTCAGAATTCAGACAGCTCCCTCAATCAGCTTGACTTTCTGATGTCAGAGCAGTGTGCACACAGGGAAAGGGGTGGGAACATGGTGCCAGAGCAGGACTTGGGCAATCCAGGGTGAGACTGGCTAAAGTTGCTGTTGAACTACACTGTGAGTGACACAAGAACTTGTCCTTCCATGGCATGGGACTGTGCCATTAATCCACGCATAAGGAGATGGGACACACACTCTTATGCTGAGAATAGCAGGCTTCATCCACACCAAAACTTTGTCATTCTTGCTAAAATCTCTTTGTCCTTCTGTCTGAACACTAACAGTGGCTTGGATAACAGAACAGAGGTAACATGAAACAATTTAATACAACTTGTAAACAAATTTCCATGGGATTTTTGTTTTGGGAGGCATTTTCTGTTGTTGTTTTGGGGTGTGGAGGGAATTTGGGTGGGGTTTTTTTGTTGGTTTGTAGGGGGTTCTTTTGGTTTGTTTGGGTTTTTTTTTTTTAACATTTTTACAAGGCTTAAATGTGTTATAAAGTTCTTGTGCATTCTTTCCAGATGTACAGTGCCCTCCATGGGGATCTCCTTGGCTAAACACAAGCTCAGAGACCAGCACAGAAGAACAGGATGAACCTGCAAGGTGCTCAGTAACAACAGGCACCTTTAGCTGTTAATGCTTAAGAATTACATACCACCCTTTTCAGGCTATCTTAATAATGCTTCCTGTTCTTGCTTTGTATGATGCAGCTCTCTTAAACCTGTATTGCATTGTATCTGCAGGAACATACACACAGATGTTTGCGAAAAAAAAAGGAGTTTGTTCCAACTCCTACCAACTAAAAAGCACAGGGTCCACTATGCACTGAACAATACCAGTAGGTAAACGGAGACATAGAGACTTCAGGAACAGAAGTTGCACTAAATATATATCAATGTGAATATGTGAAAATATGTAAATATGTGAATAGTTGCACAACCCACACTTCACTAGATTCTGCCGAATAACATAAAATGATGCCCAGGTATCGAGATGATGAAAAAGTGCTGCACTTATCTGTCAGTCAGCAGAGCTGTAGGAGGTAGGAATTAAAGGTGAATTTGAAACAGGAAGAACGAAGGGAAAGATGAATTCCATCTACAGACAGCATGGCACTGCTCTGCTGACCCAAGCAGAAAAGGGAACAAAAGTTGCAAATTACCAGAAAAGGAAGCCATGTTATATCGGCATTAGTGGTCTTTCCACATTACACAGAGTTTAAAATATGAATATACATTAGATGTAAATATTCATGCAACATGTTAGAAAAATTCCTTTGCATGTGGTAATTTACACAAATATACACATGAACAGAAAAAACTGTGCAACTACATGTATCACTAAGCAGGATACTCTGCAGATTCTCATAATAATCACTTGCATATGTGTATATGATATTTCCAAATATGTCAAGATTTTTTTCTCAGATTGGTTCTTTAACACTCACAAAATATAATGAAATTCACTTTTAAAACTGCAAAGACTGCTGTGTGCTTAAGCAAGCCATTACTTGCTCACTCATAAACATCTTTTTCCTGCCTGTTGGAATCACTGATGCATTAATTGCTTATCAAAACTTGAAACAGTTCATGAGTCACTCCAAAGATAACATAAATATTAATGAGCCAATTTCAATGGAATTCATGTCCTCTGCATCTTAAAGCTAAAAAGTGTATTTATTACATGTCAGAATTAAGTCTTGATACCTAATAAATGGGAAAATACTGACTGACTAGATCACCATTTTTCAAGGGATAATTGCATCATAATTTTATTTGATCAAATTAAAGATCAAAGAAAGAAAGGATTGGTCAATTATTACAGAAATGAACTGAAAGAGATGTCTAGGTCTGATGCAGCACGAGTGAAAAATGAAGAATTTAGGGCTGAACTTTTGGAAGTGATTCTATATGAGACGATCTTAACAGAAGTAAACACATAATCTTCAAACAAACACAATGGTAAAAATATCATTACATAGGAAATTTTAGTATTCTTTACATTGTATGAAGAAAGGGGAGAAGAGAGGCATAGAGTTTTCAAGAATAACAAAAGCATTTCATTTTGGATCAATATGAAATGTTCATTAAGCCAAAAAGCTCGGTGCAAGGCTCTTCACCTATTTAATTTCTTTACTAAAAATGAAATACAGTGATATAAACTATTTTGCAGTGTAAAAACTTTCATTTTTTTGAAACATGAGTGTGCTGAGAGATTTTTAAGTCTGGGCCCATGACCGTTCACTGCTGAAAATCCAAGTCTAAAACTTTTCAAATTAAATTACCCAGGATGAAATAGGAAACACAAGTCCTTCCCTTGAGCATTTATTTGCTTGTTCTAGCTTGTTCCTGAAAACTGTAGGCAAAAAAGATCCCACAGAAATCAAAGGGACAACAGGGTATATCCCTGAAAGGCCAGTGTAGCTCTAACTTGAATTAGACAGACATAAGTGAGCCACTTTTGAGCCAAACTGTTAGTGAAAAACCTTTTCTGAAAAAAAAAAAAAGACAGTTTTTCTCAAGGAAATTCAGCAGCAGGATATTATGGTTCATGTAGCTGGCTGGTATAAAGCAGATAAAATGGGAAATTTACAGAATGAGCAATTTTCCAGTTACTCAGTGACTAAGCAGGATGAAGAATCAGTTTTAATAAACTCTGAGTCTTAGTAAGAAATGAAAAATGATTTATTATATTAGGTCAAGTTGTTTACTGTCAGAGGTCCTATCAGCTGCTTAGCAGAAGAAACTGCTTCAACCTCAGCTAGTCACGTACTCAGGCTACAGCAGAAGAAGTAGAAGTATTATTGCACCTAGAAGTATTATTGCACCTCAGCTGATGCCACACCACAGGGACACCTTAACACCCTCTTCAGACCTGTGTGTACCGTAAAATTAAAGGCATCTCCCCAAACCAAGTTATCCAATCCAGCATTTAACACAGAATATGTAACTGTCAGTGAAGTCTGAATGTAAGAATACAGAGAAAAATACAATTACAAAACGTAATACAGATTAAAAATAATACATGAAAAAATTGAATTTTGGTACTTAACCTTCGTAAATTAGCAGATATACTAGGGTTTTTCCTAATGTGTAGCTAAGTAGTGCACACTTTCCCTAACAGTATCTTAAAGCTCTTCATTTCATGCATTCACAGCTAACAGAGCTCTCACATAACTTGCTTTTTCTCTCAAGTATATATGTATGGTAGGACTCAGTTTATGTCACAAATGAACTGCGCTACTTCCTCTGAAACCTAAATAATTATGGAAATAATATATGCAAAGTCATAGGTTCTCTAAGGCAGGCCAACAGTATCTAAAATAAGGATTCCTAAAGTTTATCATTATGTGCACACAGGATAACAATGCAGTGATTAGAAAATTTTCTTATGTTCATGAAAAACATTTTTTGTGCTCCTAAAAACTGCATTGTCAAGTGAACTCAAGATACAAACATGTTCTTCACCATAAAAGTGGCCAAACAAGTAAGAATTATCAGTCCCACTTCTCCTACTGTCACTGAGTGTGTAAAAACCACCTTCTTACCTGCTCAGATAACTCTGGCCCATGGGTATGAGCCTGTACCAGAGCATCATTAACAAGCGAATGAAAGTTGAGAAGTATGTGCTCAATGTCGTGTGTTCCACTCATGGCACTTGACATCTCCTCCAGGGACTGAATATATCCCCGCCAATGAAGATCAATTTCTGCTGTGTTGGCTAAGCAGCCCCGGACAACGTTGAGGCAGTAGCCCATGCAGGGCTTGCTCATCATCAGTCCCTGGCAGTGGGGGCAGTACTGCATTCTCAGTAAAGCTCTGCTGCAGTCTTTGGAGAAATGCAGGTGATCCGTTGTATTGATCACTTCAATCCCCAAATTCAGAGCCTGCAAGAAAGTCCGGCTAGATAAGAGGGATCTTCTCATTTGACCTATGGCCTTTTTGGGAATGTTGCCAAAGGGCCTGATGTCTCTTCTCGCCGTTCGTAGACACTCTGCATATTCCAGTGAAATGTCAGTCAGACCAGGGTTAATCACGTGGCTGTAGACTACTGGAAACAGGGTGTCAAAAAATCTATTCACCAATTCCTCTGTGCTAATGTCTGTGCCAAATACGAAGAGTCCAACATCAGTGAAAAACTCCTGAACACACACAGTAGCCTCAGCAGCCATGTTTCTATATGCAGTGCAGAAAAGTGTGCTTGTGTAATTCTCAGCCAGTCTGATAAGCATTTCAAAGGTTTCTGTAATTAATAAATCAATCAATCAGTCAATCATTATTTTTAAGGTTTAAAAAATAAGAAATTAGAGTAATAAGAACTAAAACCAGTTATATTAGGACAACTTACATTTATCCCAAATGAATTTTTGCATTAGAATTTTTCAAGAGACAAACTTCTCACAAATTATGACAACTGTCTTTTGTATATAGGGAAACACTTTATGAATAACGTGATAACACAATTAATAATCTATAAGTTTTCCTTGCAGGTTATATTAAACACAGCCTAAAAGAAAGACATCTCCTCGGATGCAGCAGTCCAGAATAGCAAGGATAAAAATTTAAGTCAAATTGATTCTTGGTTTAGATGGCTTTAAATAATGAAGTGTGAAGAATATTAAAGATTTATATGAAAATAGCTATTTTTGTAACTGTAAATTCAGTCCTTTACACAAATTTTGCCAATGCTTTAGATGAAAACTGTTAGGTAATATTAGTAAAATAATGATGTTTCAATACCTATAGAATTACATTAATAAGGTTTTTATGATGCTTTTTTTTATTACTACTTTTCCTAGATGAAAACCATAAAGTATGTGATCTAAAATGTCTGTCTCAATCCCTGGCTGCAGTATCCTATTACCAAGAGCACAAATAGTTGTTGAAAGAATAAACCGTGCTGCAGATGGATAATCAATAGATTTTACAATATGGTACAAACAATGACAAATCTTCAATATTCAGCTACATTGCTAATGCCTCAGCAACCCCCAGGTGAATGAGTACAATAATCAACTGTATCACTGATTGGCTATTTGTGCTTTTCTGAACAGGACATTATGATACTGGCTACTTCTGTTTACAATTCTGCATCATGCTGTTTAACTGTCATTTTTGGATTTCTTTAAAAATTTTTTAATCAGGTTTTATTTTACTGTCACATTTTCTACTTTATAATCACCAAGGCTATTGCAGAGATTTATTTTGCTCTCAGATAGTCTGACAGACAGCAAAACAGACCTATGTTTACTTTCAATATTGAACAGCGCCTATGAATACCTTATGATTGCAATCTATGTCATTTATAACACATGCAGATACCTCAGTGACAAATCAAGTTATGCTGGTTCAATATTGCAAGTGTATCATAGACACTGCAATGTGCTTCTTTATCTTTTAAATCTATGGGCTCAGACTAACATATTCCTAATAACATAGTCCTAATTATTCAGCCGCATAAAAGAAGTGTTGAGTTTTCAATCAATATAAAGCTAACACACATAAAATACATTTTAAATATAACCAAGATGACTTAGACAAGCTCTTTTTAATGTTATTAAATGATTTTTTTAATCTTCAGGCTCAGTGCCTCTGATCTCCATCCCTTATGAGATCTCCATATTAACCACTATACAATATCCTACAGAACTTTCTGCAGTACTCCTGTCAATAACATCTAGCATTAACCAGAGATAACATGTCAGTTTTTCTTTGTCTAGAAATAAAACTAGTATTTGTACATTTTAAGTCAAAAATCAGGGTTTTCAATATCTTAACCCATTAATTTTTTTAAAGAATAATACTTTTCCTGATTTTGCTAAGAAGGAACAAAACTCAAGGCTAGGAAAAAATGTAGATGAGAACTTGTTTTATGTATTATGTTTATTCACCTGATACTTCATATCAGTGCATATATAGACATTATTTTTTTATAATAGTGTATTTAACAAAGGGATCACAAAATGATGTAAAATAACTATCAAGTCATTGCTTTAAAAGATTTGCTCTCTTCATATTCTTTAGCCTTTCTGTTCCTGAGAGCCATGGGTAGTTCTAAACTACAAAGATGTCCGAGTTTAGCAATTAGTCCAGTGGATTATTAACTTTAAAAGAAAACTCAAAAGTATACACATGCTCTGTTTACTAGAAAAAATTCACAAAGAAAACAAAAACAATACATTGTTTTTTATTCCTGGACATTAATCAGATTTAATGAAAATACTGCACAGAATGAAATAGAATCTGGATTGGATTTAAACCAGCCCTGTGATTCTCATCTTTAATAGTTTTAGCAAAGTGTCTTTCTACTACAGGTACCTTGGAAAATTAATTGGAAATAAACTTCTATGAAACTGTATTGTTCTAAAAGAACTGAATTTTCTTAATTTTACCCTTTCTTCACATGGATGAATGTACTATAGAAGCTGCTAAATGAGCAAATGCACGGTCTAAATTCTGAGCATTGCCTTTTGAAACACACATAGTACTTAGTGCAAAGATAATCTAATAAATTAAAAATCCAGTATTAGTAGTGGGTCAACAAGTTGTGAAGTCTTATAATTCAGCAGTACTTTACCAGCCCACAATAAATATTATAAATTAATTCACAGTTAGTCAGGGTATTATGTAGAAATCAATAAATTATAACTGGACAGGTTAAAATCCATCCTTGAATTATGGACATTGTATTTAGCAAGACTGCCTTTCACAGTCCAGAGGGGAACCAAAACTCATAAGCCTAGATTACCTTAACGAACAGCCCACATCACAAAGGAATCTAGATAACCCAATCCAAGCAAAAGCTGAAAAACCTAACAATAGAATCACAGAATCACAGAGTTAACTGGGTTGGAAGAGACCTCCGAGATCATCATGTATGGTGATTTCATAATTTTTCCTTCTGTTTATTAGAGCACAAATAACCCAGAAGAATCAAACTCCTTCTCCCTAAAGACTTACACTCCAACCAAATATATCTTGTATACACTGTCCTACTGGAGTCATGGGGAATGTCTCAGTTAAAGTATAAAACCTCGCTAGCAAAAGGCATTCAAAAATTATGAAAAAAAATTGTGGAAAATAAATTAATGCACACAATATTGCATTCATAATATCTTTGTTTAAAATACATCGAACAGAAAAATTCATATAGATGGCTATTCCTAGCTACAAAACAGTACACAGTGCCAGATTTACTGAAAACCCCTCAATCATGTACCATATCAGAAAAATGAGCTGGAAGAATAATGTTTTCAAGGTATATAAATGGATTACTAAGAATGAACTCATTAGGGCATTGCCTGTGAGGGTTATTTGGGAGAGAGGTAAAAAGGATAAGTACGAATGGAATAGATTTGAGACTCACTAAAACTGCTCCTCATTAACACATATTTCAAATTAATCCATTTCATAGATTGTAGACTCACCGCTGAAGTCATTAAGAAAACAGGTGTAACATATTAAACCTGTAGCACAGCCAACTTCGTGTTGTCAAATGCTAGTGATACACCTCAGGCTTTGCAGCCCAAAGTACTCATAACAGACTTCAGAATTTGTCATATCTTCTTTGGTATGGAATTTATTTTAGCAGTCTTTGAAATAAACACAAACATTTAAGAAACTTGAATTAGAATCAGTTAACCATTGCTCAAGTTGTCTGTGTTCCATGGCGTAAATACTCAGATACTCAAATATCAGGAGTTTCTCACACATCCTGTGATTTTGGGTTTGGTTTAGTTATAATGTAATTTTTTTTTTAGCTGTGGTTTGTGTTGGGGTTTTCATAGTCTTTTTAGCATCAGGACACAAGGAAGTTGGTATATGATAGCTTTGTTTGGAGTATTAATAGGAAGTTGCAATCATACACAATTTAGGCTATAAGCATTAGTTACACTAAAAAGAACTGTTGCATTTTGAAAAGAAACAGCAAATTCTCTGAAATCCACATGTAAGGTGTTGCTTTCCTTTTTTTCCCATAATGAAATTGTGAGGACTCAATAGAAACTCTTTCCCAAGGTAACCAATAAATAGAATGTAGAAAACATGTCCCAAAGCCAGGTGAGATGAATTTCACACATTATTGCGCTACATCTTTTCCTGAGTCTGAACTTCTCATTCTTATTTTATAATCTACCTAATATCATCAGCGTTAACCTTTGCTTAGTAATCCTGATACCAACTATTTTGCCATGTAGAACTTGCTTTCTAAATCAACAAATACAGGTGTTTTTTAGTTTTCCTTCTTTATCTTGCTATGTATACATTCAAGAACAGGCCCAGCACTACAAGAGGGCTCAAGTTCAGCTGACCTGACACCATGATCTCCAAGTCTTGTAATTTGCTTGGGGTTTTTTTTATAAAATTTTGGAATAAATTTATCTTCATCCAGTTCTCTGGAGTTACATTAATTTTTACAACTTAATGAAAGTCACCACAATTGATTCAGAACATTATTTTTGAACTTTTCAGTGCAACTTACTGCTGCTGATTTTAAAATATCTCACCTTAGAATCTGCTATTTAACACAGTCCCAAGTAGTAACTGGAATGTAAAGTATTTAATCATATCATGATAGATTATGTTTTAATATTGAATGACTTTCATATGAATGAATTATTACATTAATGAATACAATAAAGTTATTATTTTATCTAGTTATAATCAGTGATTCCATTTTTCTCCCCAAACTGTTCTTTTTCTTTTTTTTCCAGCCTGTTGTTATCCTTTTAATAGTGCTGACACTCAGCACTATCAAACATTCATCTAGTCATTATGGAAGCAACATGAGCAGATTGTTTTGTATGGTGCCAGCAAAAGAAATAACTAGCAATTAACAGAGCTCAACCAAGCCATTTTTTATCTCTTGGATTCTGTTTATGTTCTTTCTGATTTTGCATTGTTCCATGTATGAGATGAACTGCTAGCTGGAAGTTATTTTTCCTCTCCCTTGACTATAAAGCAATGTCACAGTGAAGCCCTAAGATTTCTATAAGGAACTGGTATTGAGAGAAAGTGTCCTTAAACATAATGCAATACTGAAATTTATACAAATAAAGAGATGAGATGACCCTGTTTCTATAAAGTAGTTTTGATGGTAGATAAATTACAAACTTCCTATATATTTATGCAAATCTTCTTTCCATCTGCACACCTGTGAATATACTTTTCTTAGAATTAAATAAAGAATACTTTTGGTTCCATAGACCTGCCTGAGCATCATGACTATACATGCTAACTTTATAAAATGTAATTATCAGGGAAACACAGGGAAATTACACATGCAGAGAAAGAACAAATTCAGGAAGATTTCCATAAAGCTATGATGATGACTGACAAGAGAAAAAGCTTTTGCCTTCGTATTTAAAAGTTTAGAACTTGAATTTTTATTTATTTTTTCCCAATTATCCCAGTTTTATGTTAACAATGTTCATCTAACTTAAGTAAGCTGATTTTTGATTTATACAGGTTTAAGTGAAATGTTAACTGGGTTCTACCAGATGCAACGTTTCTTGCACATCAAACAAGTAAATATATTCATTTTGTATCACTGAAAATTTAATCTCACAGCTTTCTTTAAAGTGTCGGTAGGGGTTTGGTTAATGCCTGTATCCAACAGTCTGAGGAAATCCATACTAAAAATTCTCATATCAGTCAGTCAAAGGAAGTTGAGGAGTTTGTTTACTTTACATATGACTGTATATAATGGGTTTCAAGGAGCCTCCAGAGAGATTGATAGGGGATTAGTTGCATTTTTTATCTTTCACCTCATTTTGCTTTACTTCGTATTTACTGAGAAGAAAAACAAAACTAAACTAAACAAAAAGATGAAAAAATGTCCTTTAAGGCTGCACTTCTTAAACATTAGTGTTTTAATTCTACATCAGTGATTAGTGATATAATCACCATTAGTGATATGTGTATGAGCAAAATTCTGCTTAATGCAGGTGATACAAAAAGCATTTTGGTCTATGCCATGTACTTCAGTACCTAGTTTTTAGAATGCTATAAAAAAGGAATAAAGTATGCACTTCCAAGTTTCAGACAGGTTAATGAATGTTGCATTTCTCACTTGACAAGACAGAAACTCACAGAAGGTGGATAACCACGCAGACAAAAACGTTCTTTCACAATCACAAGCAGAAAATAGCATCTGTCAACAATACAAAATCGCCAGTTCTCTGGTTAGGAAAGGACATACAGATTTAGTATATAAACTTAAGGAAGTTAAGTCAAATTCAACTCTGGGGAAGTCTTCGGAAAAAGAAATTGCTTCTAGAAGGACTTTTTTATTCTGTGTAGCTGCTTTTGATAATAACATCTTAAAATCAGATATTGATATGGATTGGAATAGTTCACTCTACTTTGCTTTATCCTTTTTTTCCCAGCATGACTCCAGATTTTAATACAATTGATTTCTACACCAACTTCTAACACATTCTTTAGAAAGAACTAAATAATACAAGACAAAAGATCCATAGTTGCTAATAGCTTTGGCACTTAGAATGATAGAATCATAGAATTGTTTAGGACCCACTGAGACCCTTTCTATTCTATTTACCGCAGGCCATGGATCTCCATGCCCTACCTCTGCTGAGGCAGCAGACCAATGGACCTGCCATCTGATTTTTCAGTCCAGTTCTCTGGCCTCATGGCACCAATGAACAAGAAGTCAAAATCTAAATTTCTTTATTTGGCCTGGATTTCTTTCTATAGTCTACATATGTTGTCAAGAAGCAGACAACTCCGTGAAAACTTTTTAAATCCTCTTCTTAAATACCAATCCAATTTTTAATGAGATTATTATCTCACCTATTATTTTCTGATTTTGTTTTGCATGGTGTTTCTTTATGTCTATTAACATTTAGTCAGAGCTCCCTCAATGGACCAGAGAACAACAGATGTTACATTTGAATGCAAATCAATTGTTTACCATATAATTACCTAAATATGGGTTGAATATGGGCTGAATATAATTAAATTATTCTCTTAAGCTTTATGTCCTAATGCTCTTTAGACTTCACCAAGTTCTTTCCAAATATACAAAAGATAATATGCCTTTTTAAATGCTATTTTTTACTTTCAGAAAGATCACAAATATAATCAGTATGTTATCTCCTTCTGGGGGTACTAATAGCCTCCCACCCTGCCACTATTTGTAGCTGCTCTGCTAAGCCCTGTCCTGCAAATGCTGCTGCAGCACTGCTGGGTCACACATTCTCAAGGCATGTAATGCTTTCCGTGAAGGGGCTGGAGATATTAGCTGATGGAATTATGTGTCTCTTCCAAACTATAAGCCCACGGTGATTTCTATCCCATCATGTGACTTGCCCCATCAAGTAATGTGACAAGGGGTACACATATCATGCATCACTCAAAACTGGATCATTTCCTCCCCATTCCCTTTACAGCTATGTATCCTAGATTATGTGGGACTGAGATATCTATCACTAGGGAATGAAACCACACAGAAACACAGGGGTAAGAAGGCACTTGAGATGTGCTCTAACCCATCCTTTGAACCCAGAGAATGTTCAACTAGATTTATGATATCGTATTTTAACATCTTCACCTGAAGAATTCTTTAAAAAAGCACATTAACATAGAGGCCACAACTGTCAAGAAAATCATTCCAGTGCTTCACAATTCTCTCATTTGCTCTCACCAGCGAGAACAAATAATTTGCCTCTTCCTCCTTTTAGGTATTTCAGATTAGATCCTCTCCCAGTGACAGCAGACATCTCTAAAGACCAAATGCATCTCCAAAGCAGATGTGCCTACATCTCAGCTAACCAGCAGAGAGGATGATGGCATGATTCATCTGACCTAGTTTAGGTGTCCACATGGAAATAAGATGAATCATGCTGTTTTTCTCCTCTATTTATACAGAGAAACAGGGTGATTAGTTCAGAGGAGCTAGGAGATGAATCTTACTCCTGAAAACTGTTATAAACCTTCTCTTTTTATTAAAATGAACAGTCCTACTACTCAGTCATAAAGAGGTCATATTCTGCCTATATGTAGTCAAACTTAACTCTAAATATTTCCAAAGTGAAGTCTAAATTGCCCAAATTATGTGCATAAGAGGACTAGCTGTATGTTTAGGAGTTCGAAATTGATATATAGCTCTGTCTGATTAGGTACTTCAAAAATGTTTTGTTAAATTATTTCAGGATGGCATTGCTTCTCTAAGTCATGTTTACCTTGGGAAACACTAAGCTTTATGCATCATTTCAATAGAACAACTGCTGAGCCAGTCCTTCTCCAATCTTCAACTCATCTTACTCCTACCTCAGTGCAGAATCTGCATATGACTCCATTGAATTACATCCCTCTATTTTGAATTCTAGCTTTATTTTCCAGCCTGCACATGCGCTCTTGTTGCCCTCCTTCACTTGTTGAAAGCACATTGATTATTTCACCACTCAACACAGTGGTAAAAATGGTGTCTTGTACTTGCCCAAAAACCACATCTGAAGAGTCTTTTTCCATTCTGACGGGGAACACTCACTAACCAATCAAATGGACATTTCCAAAAACTTTTGCACCTGTTTAGTGGTCATTTAATCAAGACAATTTCCTATTTACTTATGAGAATGCCACATTGAATAGCATAAAGAGATTTAGGAAAGATAGTTGATTTAACATCTGTGCTTCTCACGTACCCACACTTTGGTTCCATTTCCATATAGGGAAATTAGACTGGTTTGACCCAACTTGTCACCAGTAAATACAGTCTCATTGTTATTGTTTGATATGTTCTTGTCTTTGGCTTCTAAACAGTTCAGCTTTTTACTCCTAGTGACTGAAATTAGGCTAAGCAGTCTAAGATACTCTTTTTCTGTTCAACAAAAAAAAACAAAACAAACCAAAAAACACCCTTTTCAGTCTTTTGCTACCTCTAGAAATCCAAAGACAACTACTAGTATACTTCAGAATGAGCATATTGACAAAAGCAACCAATCAATGAAAACCATGTGGAAAACAACTATGAAAACATCCTTTTCATCTTACAAATGCTGTTCCCTAGCTGTACATAGGGATCCTTTTATCTGTTAACAGCCTGATCAACATGAGTGATAGATGGACTTGAACAGAATTAACTGTTTCCAGGGTAACCTGATAGGGACATGTGAGAACATTTTGCCCTCTTCTCTTTTTAATGCCTTTGAAATGAAAATCTTCTTTATGGTCCTAGAGTAACAGATCCTGTGGCATCATATATTACTACACATTTTTACTCTATAATGCCAAGAAAAAGGTCCAATATGGAGCTTTCCATTTTATACATTACAGTTCATATATGACTTCGAATGCATGCATGTCAATACTGATGAAAGCAGTGACAATCACTAAACAATTGATAATGCCAAACTCAAAATCCTCAAGAAGGACAGCAGATTAAGATCACATCAGCCTATTACCCCATCACACAAATATACAGGGCAGTGATTCATCTCAGCTACCACCTCAGCTTAATACCACAGTCTCTTTTTCTCAACAGTAGAAAGTTATGGGAAGGGAAGTTTAAGGTATGATTCATCTGACACATTTCAGATGTTTATAGGAAGATGAATCATGCAAAAATATTTATGTGGGCATGAATCGTGCCAAAAAAGTGCCTCTCAATTTTCTGCTGAGGGAGCTGATGGTGACAAGCTCAACAATCCACTCTATTATAGCGATCATCATTAGTTTTACATGTATACCTTGGTTATCTCAGTTACAAACTTACTTCTAACTTCCATATTATTGTCACGTAATGGTTGTATCTGAACTTCCACTGTAGAAGATTAGATCAAGCTCTGTTTCTTCCAGAGGTTCATTGGTCCAGAGATTATTTTCTTGCAAGTAGGTACATTTTTAAAATGATGTATTCATCTAAAATGAATGCAAATTCATCTAAAGGAATGTAATCTATAACACAGAACAATTTTCTGGTGAAAGTAATGAACTCCTAAAGAAAATACACAAACTCTACAGAGGATGAAAAATATACCTCTGCTAGTTGGAAGGAATGTTCCACTTCTTTTTGATGTTATTATGTTTAACATTGAAATAATAGTCACAAAAATAAACATTTATGCATTTTCTTTTATATATGCATATTTACCACTGGACACATAACTAAAAGCTTAATCTCAGGATTGTTTCACACCACTCCTACTACTTCTTTCCAAGACTGCCTGTGTGATTCTACAGACAGGCTTACTACAGGGACCACTTTGAAAAAACAGTATAGCTGAAACTGCGTAAGCTTCAGCACTTTCCACTTTCTTGCAGTTTTGCTCCAGAAAGTTTTCCATTCCCTTTATCTTTCTGACACCCCATGGCATATAGAAAAGCACTTTGGGTTCATTTTGTTGGGTACGGTGCAGTCTTCCTGCTACTGAAGAGACTGAAAAAATGCATTTAAAAACAAAAAAAAGGTCATGTAAAATCAAAAATGCACACAGAGGCAAGCAATACATGAAAAGGATATGGTCATCCTGCTGTAAAAGGAGTTAGCCCTAAATGGTGTGGACACAAACCACACTGTATTATTTGGCGTGCAGTCTGATGTCTCCTGAGACCTGTGTAGTAACAATGCTGTAGTACCTAACATGTCCAGTTCTGAGCAATCTTCATTCTGTAATCATGAAGACAGTGCTTTAATGTTCTCTCCCTCTCGTGTACCTTTCATCTCACTTCTGAATTTTGTACTTGGTTCCTGGACTACTGACGGGGCTCCCTCACCCTCCACTAATATAGATCAAACAGATAAAAGAGATATAGGAGAGAAAAGACTGAAAGTAGCGTTCGTATGCTCTACTTACCAAATGCTTTAAATTCCCTGCCAAATCCAGTTTCTCAAGATCACATATTAAACTATTTCCTGAACTGGCCACTTTCCTAGAAGTGACAAAGGGGACCTCGGCTCCTCTCCATACTGCAGTCTGTGAAGAATGGGATGGAAGAAGAAAAACCAAGAGCACTGATCTGCTGTGACCATCCAAGGAAATAAAACCTTTATTTCAGTTCCAATTGTATGTTTCTTTTAAAAGAAAGCCATGCAAATTAGTCCTACTTTAATCCTAAGGGATGAGCAACAATTGCAGCTCTTGAACACAGACTGTTATTCTGAACACAAGATATACAAAAGACATAAAAGCTTTCTCCATAACCATGAAAATAATCTGTCAGTAGAGCAATGAAATACTCCCTTTACAAACCCCACGCACGCGGGAATGATATGTTTCCAAATTAGCAAATAACGTAGTGTGAAAATAAGAGGAAGGTGAACAGCCAGGGAAATTCTTGATCTCCTGAGACTCTCAGAATTGCTCTGCTATTCTTTTCTGTGACTAAAAGTCCATATGGTTAATTGGTGCATATTAAATATCACAGGAATATTCTCTTGTGAAAACTAATTTCCTCTCTCTCTTTATTTGTGGATCTTAGTGGGATGACATTTACAGCAGAGATACAGGATCATCCTGCCCTTTCTTAAGAATTTTGTGTACTGTTGTCAGTGGTTCAAGAAGACTTGCAAACCAGCATGACTGCTCATGATGGACTCTCCTTGAAAATGGAAAATTTCCCTCAGAAAGCTGCATTTGACTTGAAGCAAATGGTAAGGAAGGAATCCCCTTCTCTTCTAGCTGGCAGATAATGCAAGTTAATATACCTCAACGGTGTTCTAAAAATGTGCCTAGTCACATGCTAGGAGGCTCAGGAATTGAGCACATGTGCAATGAATAGCACTGGTGTGCTTCTGAAGCTGCAATAAGCATTATTTATGTGAAGCTGAGTATCAGAACATGTTAAACAACTATTTCTTACGTTCTCTGACTTATTCCTACCATCAGGATTTTTTGAAATTTTTTTTTCACTTGACATCTTGCTGCATGATTTGGTTCATCTGCATAAGTGACTTTCTGTATGGCATGAGCAATAATCATTGGTCATTTAGGAACCATGGAAAAAAAGTAGCATTGTAAGAGCCACTGTGGATCAACTGGAAATATGTGGCTTAGGAAACTTTCATCTACATGAGAAAAGATGACACCCATATATATTTCTTGTGGAAAAATGCACCATAACATAAAGCATTCCACTGAGCAGACACAGGTCTGTGAGCACTCAAATTACAGTAATATATCTTTATAGACGGCACATACAAAAAAGGACTCAGAGGAGTAAAGATAAAAGGCAAAAAAATCTATATAAAAACATTTTTTTTCTTCTCTCTTTCAAGTAGAATGTTCTCTGCTTCTCGGGCTTTACTGGTTTTAGCTAAGTCTACAAATAATACCAACACAGATTTAAAATTGCAAAGTTCTGGCTTTATTCTGTCTTTTAATTGTTGATGCAGTACTTAAAGCATAATTTATAACTTGCTTCTACAATCTCATAAAATGAACAGTCTTCAATAAGAAATAAGCAAATAAGTAAATAAATAAGTATTGTTTCTACATTTCTCCTGGATGGCTTAGTTTATACAGGTATGTAAGACAATGGTGCAATTGTATTCTTCCTCAATGGTGTTCTGAGATGGGGAGCAATAAAGTGGATAATATTTTCTCCTTTCTATATGTTCGAGAATTCCAATTTGTAGTATCATAGCAATGAGACAATTCCTGCCAAAGTATCATCTTTCCAAAGAATAAAGGATTAATTTCACTTTACTTTATCCATATAGAAGTCAAATACTTCACTTGCCCTAGCTAGCTGGATAATCAGTGGGTTCAGATAGGCACCTCCTCATATTATATCCCTGAGGCAAATCTAAGATTACTGATTAATTAAAAAGATTCTTTAACTGTGCAAACCATAGTTCCCACTCACACAGACAACTCTGAAGAGCAATTCATCCTGATTATGTCAACCATCCACCTTAGGATGGGATGAATTGCACTCTGGCATTCCTTTTCTTTCTTCAAGAACTATGCTGAGCCTAAATGAGGCAATAGAGCAGATACTCTTTTAACTACTTTATAGATGAATAAAACTAGAAAAGAATAATTCCACTCAAAAAGTCTGAAAATTCAATCAGGATTAGTCCTAGGTGGCTTTAGTACTGAGTTTACCTACCTTACGGGTCTTCAACTGCCACAAAGATAATTTCTTTTAATTAAGGGAAGGGTTGGGGCAGGGGGAAGAAAGAGAAAAGGAAAAATAGTTTACTATAAGATCGTCTTCTTTTTGGGAACCTTTGGGTGTTAACTTCATTCTGCAAAGGCTTTCAAGTTCAAATGACTAAGACATGTATGAAACATAAATTTGCCCCTTACCTGATAATATGTTTACTCTCTGAGAAGGTCTAAAAGGTCTAACCCATTACGTAAATTAATACTTTTCACCAAAGATTCCTTAAAACTCAGGAATCAAAACTAAGAAAAAAACCCAACAAACTAGAGTTGTAAAATTTGTTACTGCTGTACTGATTTTATCTGGCACTAGTAAGATATGCTACAACTGACAATTTGTTCAGTTGAACCCTGAAATGTTGGTTAGCACCAGAGAAAGGGACAATGAAACTCATACTGAGAGCCTATTGAATGTATTCAGCTCAGTGATACACTGTTAAACACATCCTAGTAGGTTAGCGTTTTGTAATTATTTAGTAATACCTATACCTATATATCTACCAGTAATATACTTAGTTTTACCTTCAATGAATGTGTGTTACTTGATATATAAGTTAGTTATCCATTTAAGAATTCAATAATACCCATTTTCTGTTCCCACAGTAAGGATGCAGCACACTGCTATTTCAATACATTTTTTCCTAAAGAATATTATATGGTATTGACATGATTTTATTTGATTCATCCCAAAGAAATAGATACACTCCCATAGAATACATCCCATAGAAAAAGAAATACTGCAGTTAAAAGTCTGTACTGTGCTGAGTTTATGTAAAATACCTTTACTGGCTATTATTTCCACTGCAGTTCAACTTGAAATAACTTTCTGAACTAAATCTTTACTTCTAAAAACTCCACCTGCAGTTAAGTATTCTGAATACCTTTATTTTAATATATACTAAGACTCCAGAATTATTTTTTCTGGGTCTGTCTGCAAACCCTGCCTGTCTGCACACATTTCCTGAATTTGTTTTAGGATAAAATCCTAGTATGCAGCAAGTTCCCATCCCAGAAATAAAACTTCATTTCCCTAAGAAGGTCGATGAACAGAACATCAAGGAGAGCAAGACTTGAAGATAGAAAGCCACTGACTATTAAATAATAAAACTTCAATTTTTTAAGAATGCTTGTATACTAAGTTGAGCCAGCTATACAGACAGATTTTGAAGCAATATCCTAGCATACTGAAGGTGCAAGAAAACCTTTTTGTAAACCAATGCTTTCTGATTTTTCTAACTTAGCCAGAAGCTGAAGGCAATTGTGAGTTTTACTAACAATTCAACCAGCAGAGACTTCTGCCTTCAGTGGAAAATGCAGAAAACAGCTCATCAATTCTTCAGAGTATATCCTTTTCTGATCACCACTTCTATCTTGCTTTAGAAAGATTATTTACTATTTAAAAGCTAATAACCCGAAGATATACTGACAGTTAGTTAGGAGCATCAGTTTGAAATAGGACATAATGTATTGTTCGTGTGTAAGTGTAGCCAATGTGGCTCACAGAGTGGCTTCCTGTATAGCATGGGACAAAATAAATAGCCTAGTTCCACTAACGCTCCAGAGATAACAGTTTTCAGACAGAAGAGAAATTACCCAGTAATAGTTTCTAATTCCTCTGAGAAAAACAATGCAAACCACTGCTGTGTGGGATCACCTATTTCAGTATTAGCACATAAGCATTTGCTAATCTTTGATCTCAAAGTCTAGAGGGGAGACTGAGCTTGGAAATCTCATACTGTTCACAGTGATAAGAAGTCCTTGTTTATTGATGTTACTGGCCCTTGATCTTTTTTGTTGTGCTGTACTGCAGTCTGACTGTGAGACACACAGGAAATTCATTCATGTTGTCTGTTTGTGGAACTCAGTGATTACTTCTTCACAGGAAGGAAAATATGAGCATGGGGTGCTAGCCAGAGAGATCCTGGATCAAATGCAGACAAGAAAAACTACTGCATTTTCAATTAATGTGTTAAGTACACTTATTTGAAGGAAATCAATTATTTGGACTAACAGTGAGAAAAGTTTTGTTCAATTACTTAGCAGGAAAGGAATCTACTTTGGAGACTGGAGTGCGAAAAGTTTTCAAAGCAGCTCGAGGTTCAGTTTACATTTTCATGCTGAATGCATTAAAAATTGTGAAAGAAACTTACCTGATTCCTTCAGGTCAAAAGCAATTGTAGCTGGATTTCTAATACTCTGTTCAGTGTTATAGATTAGTACACAAAATAAGACCATCGGTTCCTTGGAAAACTACAAGAAAAGCCAGGGCCGTTACAGTATTTTGTCGTGAGACTAATCTTGCATGCTCTGTGACAATCAGGATCCAAAGGGTTTTGGCATGAGGACCTCAAATTTTTTATGCCCCCACAGTTAGGTTAAAACATTAGAAATTGAAGTCTTCCTACATATTTACGGAAGTACACTTTTTGAGCGCTTTCAGGAATTTAAAAACTGCCACACCTATAGAGTTAGGTACTCACTAAATGGCACGTTTTCAGAGAACAGTTCTGACTGTAGACAATCAAAATTTCTCCAGATTCTGGTATTCACTCTCAAAGTTAATTTAACTACCATGTTTGCTGCTTAATCACTTCTTTAGACTTAGTCCCTTGATCCAGTGTTTTTTAAACAATTTGCAGACTCAGAAGCTTTGCTTTCACTGAATGTCAAGCACTAAAGTCTGAGCAGAAATTCTAGTTTTCTAACTGTGCAGTAATAAGTAATACAGTATACAAACCTCTTGCCATTCATAGTTACAGCAATAGTGAGCAATTAAATAGCACTTTGAAATGGTGTATTTCATTGGGTGAACAGGTTGGAATGCTTATGCTATTAAAAGCTAGAGGTGTTAACAGCAACTACTTAATAAAAAATCTCCTCCAACCAAATGAGGCGGCTTCTGGATTGTGCAAAACTGGTTCTATTTTCAAATATAGTTCTGTTACATGTGCTGTGTGTGTTTCAGTAACAGAAATACCAGCAGACTCCATAAAAAACTAGTAGGCACTCTCATCATACATGCTTTTGTGATAGGGTATTGTACAGATTCTCTTTTCTAGTCTGCAATGTACTTCTAATGGAATGCTATCTTCAGAGATAATAGATTGAAATTTATGTTATGTTACTTAAGACTGAGAATTGAACATATGTAAATAGAAGTAAAATAGTTAATATTTCCCAAAATAATGCAGGGTAGTTTGGATCACTGAATAGTACTGCGAATTTTGAAGCGTCAAGTTCCAGTATCCCCAAACTGAGCAGAAGGTGGCTATCTGTGAATACCTAAGGAAGTCCTGTATTCCCTCTATTTCATAGAGTCAGAGAATCATTTAGGTTAGAAAACACTTCTATGATCAGAAAGTTCAGCCATTAACTCAGCACTGCTAAGTCCACCACTAAACCATGTACCCAGGTGTCACATGTACATGCCTTTTAAATACCTCCAGGGATGGTGACAAATCACATCCCTGGGCAGCCTTTTCCAATGCTTGACAACCCTTTCAGTGAAGAAATTTTTCATAATAAATTTTTATTTATAAAATAAATCATAAGAAATTTTTCATCTAAACCTCCCCAGCACAACTTGAGGCCATTTCCCCTCATCCCATTCTATTCTTTTGCAATGTTAGGATAATATTCTTACTTGTATAAGAAGGAGGCTATGAGGATTTATTATTTCATCAACATGTTTTATACATCAAGAGACATAAATATTCTATCTACACTTATGCCTAAATGAAGACAGGAAATTTGCCTGGAATATCATTATTATTGCATCTTTTTTTACCATATTAAAAAATATATTAAAGTATATGACATCATATGTGACTCGTGTTTTCTGTTACTGACTGAATGTTCTGTTATCTGTTACCTTCTATAACAATGAGGGAAGAAAGGTGGGGGCTATTGCACTAGTGCCAAATTAGAAGGACTGAACAGGTAAAGGTAACTCTTACATGCATCCAAGAAATACTGTCTGAAACACAAAACCAGAGATAATTCTGATCTCTAACTAACTAAATATCTTTTGAGAAAGTAATATAGTTAAATGCAGACTAACAATCTTTTTGGAAGGACTGATAATAATTTGCTACACAAAACAGAAAGCAAGATGACACAGACCTTAGGAAAGAAGACAGGTGCAAAGACACACTGAGAAAAGTGAAGGCACAAAATGTAAAATAAATAGCAAGGAACACACACAGTAAACAAAGAAAAAGATCAATAAGAGCATTAGCTGCAAGAGGAACACAAAGGAAAGCTGGTAAATTGTCCAACAGGGAAAAAAAGCTATCAAGTCATGGAACTACGAAAAACCTAAATGTTTAGTGCATTTACTTCTTCAGTCTTCACTAAAAAGATTAGATGCAATCAGGCAGATAATGTAACACAAACAACAAAGCATTTAAGACG
Source organism: Pyrocephalus nanus (assembly GCA_038380795.1). Classification (NCBI taxonomy): domain Eukaryota; kingdom Metazoa; phylum Chordata; class Aves; order Passeriformes; family Tyrannidae; genus Pyrocephalus; species Pyrocephalus nanus. The sequence continues at coordinate 74,692,514 of CM076259.1, read as the reverse complement.
GAAGAGAATACACCCATTAGTTAGTTGGCTTTAAGTTGTTCAGAAATGATAAAATTCAGGGAGTATAGAGAATTTGCTGAAGCAATTTCAGAAGCGCTTAAAAAACCATGGATGATGAATGGGATTCAGAAAGACTGGGAAAAAAAAATCAAACAAGTTATCTATCTATCCTTAAAATAGGGAAAGCAAGAAAAAGCTAGAAAACTATGTATCAGTCAGACTACTTCCCATTTCTAGAAAACTACTGGATATATCAGAAAAAAAGAGTGCAAGCCTCAGCAGAACGGACGATGAGTAAGAGCAAAACAATCTTTTACAATCAATTTCTGCAGGGGATAGGGGTGAGTAAAAGAAGATATTACTTGTTTAATGGAAAAAAAAAGTGAAGCTTCTGATACTAAGATAATGTTCTCAAAAGTTCTCATTAAATAACATAAAATGGTTAAGGTTACTCTCAAATGCAAAACCATTTGGAAAACTATATTTAGAGATTAAAATGGTTCCTTGTTAAACAAGAACACACTGATTTGAGATTCCTGTGAACCTACCTTTGGCCTTATCAGTATAAAAGAGGTAAACAGTCTTTCTGCTGTAGCTGTCTTTAAGACATCTTTCCCAAATAAATTATTATTTGGCATGTGAAAAGCTTTGGGTCAGGACAGCAGTGAGTTTTTAAAAACTTTTTCTCCCTCTAAACATCTGTAATATGATCTTAGTACAAAGAGGGATCACACATAGCTTGTCGTCAAGTTGGTATAAAACTACTGTGCATGCTTTTACCTCCCTTTTACATTTTAAATCCTCTTTTTTTAATCCTCTGTTTTTTTAATAGGAAATATGGTAGCTTCACCTCACACAGAACTATGAATCTCAATCTCAGAAGAATGCCTCAATTTCAAAAGCTTCTATCCTGAACTTTTAACTTATGAGAAATATTTCTCTCCCCTAATATCTTCGGTGTAAACATCAATATTTGAGTTAGCTGTATAGCCTCTCTTTATAGAGAGAAATACAGTGAAACATAGTGCTGTATTAATCCTCCCCCTCTAAAACGTACAACTAATATGGAAAAGATCAGTCATGACCTGCAGATATCCATTTCTCTCCCCAACTATAAAAATTATTACCTGAGCTGTAGAAACCCAGGCTGAAAACATCTATAATTAGATGAGCTGAATCACAGGTTTTTGCACTATAAAACCTCTTTTAAAAATGTTATTCAGAACCATTCACGCACATTAGTAGTTAAGCTATGTCACTAAAAACTGATTGAATTCATGGCAGAATTAAATAGGTATATTCCTGTGGTTTTCATAAAAATTAACTTTCACTAAGATTCTCGTAGTCTGAGTATATGGTCCAGGATCACATTTTTTTCTAAAATCAAATTTATTTTTATCTTCCTATTTTGATGTGAACTTAAGACTGGCTATTATCTGTAATTGCATGCCCAGAAGTGGCTCCTACATCTTATTTAAATATGGAAGCCAATCTTGCACAAACAAGTGACCATCTTCAGACTTGCATTCCTGCAATTCATATTGCAGAGGCTGATTTTTAAAACTTTCCTACTCCTCTTTGCCACATCAATACAATTCATTTTCACTCAGGCAATAAATGAATTCCTGGGAGACCTTAAGAGTATAGCAGAACTTCTGCATATCACCCAGAAAAGCCAGTGAAGTACATCGGGCTTCAAAAGCTGTTCTGTTTTGCATTCCAGCAGCAGCTGCCAGTGCTCCCTCATGCATTTATTATTACACTACTGAAGTGAAATTTCCCTCATTAACTAATACCATTATGCTGTTTGGTTTATTACTGTCATTTGGAACTACTGCTCTGTTGTGCTTTGCAGAATCAGTCGTGTGTGCAAACAGTTAACTTAAGGGTGGAGCCACTTTGTCAAGTTAAGAGTTCTACACCTGTCCCTTGCTCTTGTCAGAAAGCATCAAAGCAATTATCAGAATTTTTTATGAAAGCCCACTTCATATATATATATATATGTGGGTGTTTATACACATATGTATATATATATGTGTGTGTGTGCATAATATGTGCATGTATGCATACAAGTAATAGAATTTAATCTATTGGCATGTCCTTGAATGAACTTAAGACTTTACAATTGGAAGTATATCTTCACTATATGCGCTGTTTACTGGAGGTTCTTTTACCTTAAAATTCTTGTATCCCATCTGTTTTATCAATATTATGCTTATTCATTTTTTTGCATGGCTGGCTGAAGAGCTCAGAGCAGCCTGTCTAGAGAGCAACTAGGAGAAAAATATACATTCACTTCCTTCTTTTCTGGCCAGAGCAAATGAAAGGAACTTATCAGATGATGAGTAATTTAGAATCTGGGCATATATAATTATTTTTAAGAAATCTTTTACTATATCAATCTTTCAAATTATGAGAAACTTCTATGGTTCTTGAAGCTTTCTTGGCAAGGAAGAAATTTCTTTTAATATACTTGGAAAGAAAACAGATGACTAATTTAATAGAGAAGGAAAATACAACAGATGAAGTTTTCTATTTCATTTAATGTAGTATTGTTACTTTACTCCCTTTCATTTCTCTCAAAAAACAGCTTTGTAAGTATAAATTCTGCATCTAAACATATTGCTGTACACACACTCAATGGAAACATAGCTAATAACACTTATAACAATGAACTAATATACCACCATTATAATGGTCATATGAAATTTTATAATGTCTTATAATCATTATGTGAACTCTTTCATTTACATGTTATATATACTGTCCTTGTGTGAAGTGCATAATGCATTTTTCTTAAGGAGACAACATATAAGCTTCCAGTGCTTTTCCTCATAATAATTCCCCTTTATCTCAATTTAACAGATGGAGCTAACATTCCTTGGGTATTGAGAGGGCAAAGGGGTCCAGAAAGTGTTGTTTGTTTGGCTTTCTAGATAATTTTGGATTTAAATCTTTCTGTGCTTCTCTCCTCTGTCTCAACCCATCATTCTTTTAAATAAACAGCTTTTTTTTTTTCCTCTTGTTTCTTCATACCACAAGCCAGTGCTTAATTAACAAAACCACTGGCTCATACAGCAGAGATGGATAAGCACTATGTGTCCTACTGCCCTGCTTCTGAAGTAGGCAGCCTGAGGACTGCAGGCTCAAGTTTGAAACACTGAGAAGATAAGGTATAATATTCAGTCAGTAAATCTGGCATCTCTTTGGCATCTTTATTATTCTACATTATTTACATTCCATATTATTATTGTGGATAAGCACTTTAGATATCTATTCAGCATATGTTCTGGTATCTTTAAAATCTCTGTGGAATAAATGTTTTTAAGTGGCCAGCAACTATAGGCACATGACAAAAAATGTGTGACCCTTCTGAGCACATTTCACATCGATGTTAAAAATCAAAGTCTCTTTTTTATCTCCTCATCAAATTCAAAGTTTACCATTCATAGTACAATTAATCTAAGGAAAGATAGAAATTTTTAGTGTAGGTGTGTATTCCAGGTATCAATTCTAGATTTTTTTTTTACAGTGGCATCCAATATGGTTTCAGTAGAGTAAATCTGGACTGTCTCATTTTTTCCATTGACTATAAAAGAGTGGGAACAACTTATATTATAAACATAAAGGATAAAACAGAAATTCCAGGTGAAGTTCCTGAGCATGACTTTTTCTATTGCTTCCTGTAAGGCAAATTTTCTTCTCAACACTGGGACACCTGCACTTTAGTGCCTCCAGATGTTGTAAGCCTTGTAAAATACTTAGTGATGAAATGTGCTACTGTACAGAAGTAAGGTCTAAAAACCTTTCCTGAACTTTTTTTAATTCCAACATATCCCATTTCCTGGGTTTGTTATGAGCAGAACAGTATTGCTTTAAAGGAATTAAAAGTTGAGTATAATAAAATTATATAAAGCAACACACTGATACATTTAAATCTGGATACAGTGATGAGAAAATCAAAAAGCAGTTTATGACAATAAAAAAAAATTAATTCATTCCAAATGTTACACTACAGTAGGTTATATATTTCTGCCAGATGTTTCTCTTTACACAAACTTTACTATGCCGCAAAGGGCAATTTGTTTTAATGAGAATATTTTTTTGCAGATAATATTTGTTCTGGAAAGCAGTAGTTCTCTAGCTTCACATTCTGATGAGAACAATTTATTTTGATTCATTGGTGTTACCATTCATATGTTGGCTCAGTCAAAACACCAATTAGCTGCACACAAGCTGCAAGAGTGAGAAAGGAGGAAAATGCTGATTAGGGTCCCGTTTCTGAAAACTCTTGATTAATATCATTAACTTAGTGGAGTTCTTTGCAAGAACTGATCACGTGATTAGGAGATTTAAAAATTAATAAATAACCTGGAATAAATTCCAAGTATATGATCAGTTTCTTTGCTTCTGCATGAGAATGTACTTCTCAAGTCCACTGGGTAGACTTCCTTTAGTGAAAGAGTTTAAGTACCTCTATTGTTTAGGTTGTGTTATCATTAGCTGTTTGTGTTTCCAGCCTATACTATTGTTGTAGCCCTTTTCCTTCAGCATATATACACTTTTGTATACTATGTATTTTTCTCTTATGTGCTATATATTATTCCTTCAGATTAAGAATCTGAACTCTGATACTGATGAAATTCAGTGCTCTCTTATGTTCATCATATATCACTCTTTCAAGCTGCTACTAAAAAGGATACTGCAACAACTATACCCTGAAAAGCTGAAATTTAAAATAAGTGACTTTGTTTGAGAAAATTAAATTATTTTCATTCTTCTTTAGCTTGTACAGGGTTTTACATCTTCTAGTTACTTTGGCCAACAGATTTTCTCATGAAAAAAATTATTCAGTGTTAGGTCTAGAAAGACTCAGATGTTTATACAAGTAAAAAGAAGCCTAATTTATCTTTCAGTGCACTAGTGGGTCCCTTGAATTTCTGTATTTTATGAAGTGTCATCATTTATTTGTTACTTAGAAGAAGAGGATGACCTCCACCTTGCTACAACCTCTTTTCAGGTAGTTGTAGAGAGCTATATGGTCTTCCCTCAGTCTCCTTCAGGCTGAACAACCCCAGCTCCTTCAGCTGCTCTTCGTAAGACTTGTGCTTCAGACCCTTCACCAGCTTCACTGCCCTTCTCTGGACACATTCCAGCACCTCAATGTCTTGTACTGAGGGGCTCAGAACCGGACACAGAACTCAAGGTGTAGCCTAACCAGTCCCGAGTACAGGGGACAATCACTGCCCTGGTTCTGCTGGCCGCACTATTTCTGATACAGGCCAGGATGCCATTGGCCTTCTTGGCCACCGGTGCACACTGCTGGATCATGTTCAGCAGTTGTTGACCAGCATCCCCAGATCCTTTTCCAATGGGCAGCTTTCCAGCCTTTCTGCCCCCAGCCTGGAGTGCTGCCTGGGGTTGTGACCAAAGTGCAAGATCCGGCACTTGGCCTTGTTAAACCTCATACCCTTGGCATCAACTCATTGATCCAGCATGTCCAGATCCCTCTGCTGAGCCTTCTTAACCCCAGTAGATCAACGCTCCTGTTGAACTTGGTGTCATCTGCAAACTGACTTGAGAGTGCATTCAATTCCCTGTCCAGATCACTGATAAAGATATTAAACAGTACTGGCCTCAACACTGAGTCCTGGGAAACCCAGTGGTGACTGTCCACCAGCTGGATATAATTCCATTCACCAACACTCTCCAGGTGTGGCTACTCAGCCAGTTTTTTACCCAGTGAAAAGTGTACCTGTCCTAGGCATGAGCAGTCTTTTTTTTTTTTTTTTTTTTCAGAAGAATGTTTAAAAGCAATTTTCAGTATGGACACCAATTTATATATTCCTTCTTGAGTTACCTGTGCATTTTTAATAGCTAATTATCTAAAGAAGAAAAAAAATTATTTTAAGTACAATAAACACAAGGGCTATTTATTTTCTGATGCTTCCTGTCTATTTTTGGTTTTAAATTACCATGAATGCATATTATCTTCAGGTAATAACCCTAAGCCCACAAGTAAAATTTCAAAGGAACTACAGATACAGCAAACTGATAGTAATCAAGAAAGGTAACAAGAATCAAATGCCTGAAGCCTTTTCAGTCATTCAATACATATGAATAACAGTGTAGCTATAAAATACATCATACTGCCCTTTGAAATGAGCTTAAGCTGGCAATATTGATGGTTTCATCAACATGTGTGGTGCTGTTGGTTTTCAAGAGTGCTTCCCACAGAGAGCAAAAAAGAGAGTACCTGGGATCTGTTAAAAGAGGAAACAACTACAGACTTGGTGATAGGTATGACTTCTACCTTTGCCTTTGCCATTCAAAGACAAAACAGAAAGAAAAACCCTATGAGTCGTACTGTAGGACTGGCTCTTAAGTGACTGGCTAGTTACTGCAGCCAGTGGTTTCCCCAGTGTGTCAGATGCTTGGTTGCCTTAATGAGAAACTAGCAGTGTTTTCTTTGCTAGAAAAGGGATGTCCATTTCAATAAATATTTTTCAATATTAATGAAAATATTATAGAAATAAATTATTCAAGTTTTTTAAAACACCAAACCATCTGACATAACTGTAAAGATTTTAATGTTGAAGAAGAGGCATAGTTCCAATAAAACTGTTCCCTCTCTTGGTTGTGTCTGAGATTTTATTTTGGAGGGGTTTTGTTGGGTTTTTTTTCTCATTTTCTTTACAAATTAACCTCTGAACCCAACTGCATTGTTTATAACCTAGCATACTCTAAACTTAAATATTATTAAATGTGTAAAATAAAGTTGATTTAAAGCACACACGTTTGCCTTATCCTGTGCTCTTCCTTAGTAGATGAATAGGTCATTTATTACTTCTTATTAACATAACTGATTGTCCCATTCCAACTGCAAAGCCTGAGAAATATTTTAAGAGGAGAAAAAAAAACCATAAAAACATATACATACACATGCAGAGGGGAAAAGACAAAGACAGTGCTAACCTAGTATGTAGATGTAAGTATATATACATTCATGAATGCAAACCTAACTTGCATCAAGAAAGAATTGTTTTGAGTGAATACAGGGTGAGAGATGCCTTCTGATTATTTTGTTTTAGGCTGCTTAGGGCTCAGCAGACAATTACCGATAGCACTAATTGCATCCAAGAGGTATAAGGACCTCTACATACATTAGATTTACCCCTCTATCATTTTTTCTTTTTTTAATCATTGACAGTAATAACATTCTGAGAATGTGATTCAATAATTAAAATATTTTATTTAGTGCAACAGGAGTTTTTTTCTAAACTAACTGCTACTACACTTTACTATTATTTTTTCTAAGGGTATTCCTCTCACCCTTAAAGATTTAATTTAGGCTGACAGAACAGGATTCATAAGGATCATCTCCCTCCTGCCCCCTTCTGTTTTTGAAGATCAGTTCCACCCTAACTTTCTGTCTTAATCCTACAGTGCCTATGCACTTTTCCCTTTTTTTTTTTCAAGTAAATTACAGATGTAATAAACTGTTTTTAAACTCACTGGGTCCGTTCATGTTCTTAGAGTTTGCAAATTTTTGTCTGCTAAAGGCCAGACCATAACACAGGCTATAAGAGGGAAAAGCAGTGTAAGGAGTTTGCCTGATCAACCAAATCCAGGTATTGAACAGAGACTGCAGTGCCTCATCAGCTGTCACTCCTCGCTCAACAGCGGGCAAATCAGTGTAGCTGAAACAGCGAGCACTGCCAGATAAACAAGAGCATGAGCATGATTTGAGAACGAAAAGTAAGCCAAAGGCAGATGTGGGTCTTAGGCTTCTGACTCAATACCTGCTTTTTGCCCGGGATTGTGAACTCTCTCTCGTGAGACTTGGAGTAGACCCCAGTGTGCCAACCTGCTTCAGTTTGCTCATGACCTTCCCTTTTCATTCCACTCTTCCCCCCAAGATTGATTTTTTTTTAAATTACTTAGGCATATGGCTATTTAAGAGCCATTAATCATTAATTTAATCCACCTTATTTATTAATAAGCATGCTTTCTCTCAAGTTCTCTGCTTTCCCTTGATATTCTTTTGTTGACTCTAACTGCTCTGGTTGACACTAATCTGCTCTTATGTTTTGCTATCCTCACCTTTTAAAATTTCCTGAATTTTAAAGGACCCTGAGTCCATTCAAAGGTACCCCAAGAACCAACTTGCAATTAAACAAACATCACTTTCTTTCTTTTTTGCAGTCTCGTGTTTACACATCAAATAAAAGGGTGAAATATTGCATATGCAGTAATTGCTTTATTGCTCTACTCATTCAGTGCCTACGCCTGTTACCTATTTGACAGTGACCCAAAAAGGCACTTGTTAAAGTAGCTGCAGCCTGGGTGCCTGAAAGTAGCAAATACAGATGGCTGTAAAGCCTATGTGTAACAAGATAGTACTGGGACTGTGGAACTATAAAAACATTAAGACGGACTGAGAAATGTGATGCTGAAATACAACCTTAAGGTTTTGTTCAGTTTTAATCGACTTTTGGTTACTGCAGTTCCTTTTTTGATCTGATTATGGATCCATTCTTCAAGCAAGCTATGAGCAGCATCTTTTAACTAAGAAAATCATAGAATCTCAGTGATTTTCAAAAGCCTACAGGTACAACAAAAGTGTATAAGTGATGAAAAGCAACAAGAAACTAACACAGATTTCAACTCTGCAGGTTTAAATGTATGCTGATTATAGGAATTAAGATGTAGTTTACACAACAGTTGTTCTTCGAAGAGTAAGTATTCTTTCATCTGGAATACTTTGGGCACAGCACCCACCTCTTCATGCAAGAAATTAATTTTTTTCTTCCATTTTTAAGAGATATTTGGAGCAGCTTATATGTTGCTTATATGATGATATATGACAAGGGAATCATTATTTTCTCTTTGGAAAAAAAACTTGCAACACTGAACTGGAAGGGTAGTAAGGAGAAGCTGACCCTCACTCTGCCCTGATAATTGCACCCACCTGATGTAAAGAATTTATATATAATGCTACGTAAACCTTGAACAGAATGGCAAAAAAATATAACAAGGGGTTTCATGTGCAGAAATAGGCATATAAAAGTTTCACATGCAGCTTCAAAAATAACAGCTCTACTAAAACACAATCCTACCAGAAATACCAGTTCTTTTTTCTATGAACATGGCTATCATAACATCCCTGTAGAAAACACAAATCACCTTCTAACTCATAGATAGAACCTAGTTGATTTAAAAGGAAGAAAATTACTCTGGTGTGGCATGACATCTTGGCCTCAGTGAATCCAGCATTTCATAGTTAACATCTTTTAAGAAGTGAGACTTAACAAAAAAGATAGCAGAGTAACATCTATCCTAAATCCACATTAATATGTCAGAACCAGATAATGGTATTAGATAGTCTCTATGATCCCACAGTATCCACAAGTGTACCACAACACAGTTTTCTTTCAAAAGTAAAACAAAACCAAAACATTTTTTTTTCAGTATTTTGATCCTATCTATTGTTAAAATTACAAAATTAACCATGAAAAGAGACGGCCTCTACAGATTGGTGCCATGACATATACAGGTCCCTAGACCTTACACAAAAACCCCAAAACTATGACTGATGAATGGTTGATGACAAGTTAGCAGCAAAAGAGAAGTATTTTGCAACACCAACACTCAAAATGTTACTATCAAGTCATCCAGTCCTTCTCCATATTTCTATAATGAAAAATCTGTAAAATTTTATCTTTAGCAATTCACTTATTAAAAATTACCCTGTGAAAGAGCTAACAGCTAATTATTTTCACGGTCAAAGTATATTCCTCTTGTTTGTCAAATGCAAACAGCCTACCAAAGCCCAAAGCAGTCAAGTTACCTTACAATCTAGCTATTTATACCTGGTTCAAGACTCTTCTGTTACATATATTTTTCTATTAATCATAAATATTCCTAATTTCTACAACTTTGCAGTTGCAAGGGACAGGACCTGGCAGCCATACAGGTTCCCCTGCAACAAAACACTGCTGCGTGCTCTCTTGGGATGTAAAGGCCAACTTGATAATAAGCTTACTCTTTACAAGTTACTAACAGGAAAGTTTCCAAAGTAAGACTTTTTTCTAATGACATAGTCACAAATGGTAACTGGAAATTCTCACGGTTAACCACAATGATGTGAACTTTCCTACTACCTCCGGGTATTAGAAAAAAATCTTTGCTTACTCAAGGAATTCCATGCTCAATAGAAAATCTGAAGAACAAAAGAACTAAAAAAACCAGCCCGATGCAGTTCAAAAGATGCAAAGAAATGCTTAGGGATTCTACAGTATTACAAGAATGTCTTTGCTGATCTACATGAAGCATGACAGGTATAATCCAAGCTTCTACAGGAAAGATTAGTAAAAATCCGACCACAAAGACATGCAAAACACCAAACTATGCTGCTATTAAAACATCACTTTTGGATATGCACGCAGCAACATTTCAAAAATAGTAAATGACTCAATATTGCTTGCGGGAACCTTTACTGCATTTCATATTATAATGCATCATTCATTAAGAATGTGAGGAGTAGAATGGAATAACAATAATACCCTATATGTAATGAAACATATGTAATGGACACTAGATTGAGATTTAGAAAAAGACTAGCTTTGTTCTTTAATCTGCCACTGATTATCGGTGGGACTTAAAGGAAATAAATATACTTCTTATGCTTTGCCTCCTTTTCTCATTTACTTACACTGCAAACTTTTTATGGTTGAGACTTTCCCTATTACGTATCCGCACAGCACCAGCACACTGCACAGCACACACTCAGAAAATAAGTACTTCAATGTGATCCAATAGCAATTCTAGTCATAACGAGCTTTTGTATTTATTTTCCATCACTACTTAATCTTACAGCTTCAGACACTCCTTTACACACTTCCTCACTTTTGCCTGACAGCTTTCTGGATGGTCGTAGTTTGATATTCACATATCCTAGGTCAGAAGTGTCCCGAACCAAGAATACAGTCACCTGTTTCCTGCTTACATTCCTAAGTAACCTAATGTCAAATTAAATTACATCTTTCCCCTGCCTAAATGCCTGAAAGAACCCTTGTTACTCAGTCTCCACCACATGTGCCTAAATCTCCCGCAAAGAGATGCTAATTAGACATAATTTTGCTTAATCACCAATTTTAACACCATTTTTCTAGGAAGTAAGACAACTGTAATATAGATGTTCAGCCTGATAAAGTTTGAACATCAATAATCCATCCATACATGACCAACACACGGTAAGGGTGGTCATGTGAAGAACAAACTGTGTCAGTGGCACGAGCAGATAAGGATATGTGGATTTTGAGAATGTTTATCTTTTCAATTGGGAGGATAAGGAAAGGGAGGGAGAGAAAACAGAGAGAGACATAAACCCTGGACAGTTAGTATTAGCAAGCAATAACCAGAAACAAACCTGATCACTCACACTAACTGAGAGGTTGTCAAGGAACTGCAGACAAACTAGCACTTTGCAACAGATGACAATGCAAACCTGGGAGTCCTGCATATTGGAGGGGTTCAGTGGGACTGTGCCAACTGGAGAGGCAATGTGCAGAAGGGGGAGCAGACCAGAACAGAGTGAGAGGTAGGCAGAAAGAGGTATAAAATGAGTCAGTTTTGTGTTAATCAGAGTTGTTCAGTATGCTTCTCTGGCAGAGGCAGTGGGGGTTGGCCACAGGGATCAGAACAGACAAAACCAAAGGCATGTGTTTGCTACATGTCACAGCCCTGCCAGTGGACATGTGAGAGCTGGTCTTCCACAAGGTTCCAATGGTAGCTATATCATCTGTCTCTCCCTCTTTCTCCTTCTCTCTTCTTGATCCCTCTGCTTCTCTGTCTCTGCTCCTTTCTTGATGCTTTGGGTGGCTTGGAGCTGGAGGGATTGGAATGTGACTTAAGTGTTGTGGAATTGACTGGATCCTGACTCGTGCTGTGGAATAGTATATGCTGAATCAGTATTATGGTGGAACATTTTTGTCCAGCTTGTGTGGTGTTCTTTTGAACTTTGGCCCAAGTTCCCTTATTTGCTCCTCTAAATTAATAAAGAAACCCCTTGGGAACAAGCCTGAGGCTTATTCTCTTGACGCTACCTCAAGGTATAAAAGAACCCTCTACATATATTTTAAAGTAAATCTCCTGGCTAAGCCCATGAGCTTGCAGCTCCTAGGGCTGGTGTATTACACTCATAGTGACATGAAACCTCCCCAAGTGCCACTTGAAGCCATTGCTTCATGTCACCCCCATTGGCTTCCTGTGAAGGGAGAACCTCTGTCCTTTTTGCAGCTGCCCTTTAAGTACTGCTAAGCTGAACTTCATCTGGTGTTAAAAGTCCACCCATTTGAGTAACAATAGATATAAAAAAATCACTCCTCTTACTTTGCTTTTCTTGAACAATTTCATTTAAAAAAGATAGAGAGACCCTAGATAAAGGGACTCACCGTGTCTGCAGTGCTCAATAAGAGCTGAAGACTGCCAGCACTTCAAGTTGCACCTGGAAATCTCCTGTAATTCTGTTCAGGTGCATTAGCTTTACCACCTGTCTTGCTTGCATTAACTCTTGCATTAGTCTGCTAAAGTCACTGACTTAGCAAGATTAACATTCCAACTCAACTGAGCATTTAAATACAGGCTTATGCATATCGCTGCTTCAGAATGGATTTAAGCACACAGTTAAATGCTTGGTGTGCCACGCCATAACCTTCGCAAACCCAAAGGACTGTGTCATTTTTGTATTAAATTTTTTTTTATTACTGACATATAATATAGAGATATGTAGAGATATAATGCTTCACAGAGCTTTAGCTAAGTGTGAGACTGCACAGCTCTATTGGGAAAGGCTCCAAATATGCAGCTCTCAACTCACACCAAGAGGCTCTCTCCTTTCGCAATTGAGACATCTGCAAGACTGAGAGATCCCAACATATAGTCATAAATCCACAGTATCAATGGTGAGCTCTTTTGAGTTTGTTTGGGTGTTTTGGGGTGGTTTTTTCTTACTATCATTTAATATAAAGAAATGCCTAAAAAATCACACAAATGCTCCCAAAATAGCAAAAAAATGTAGCTCATCTCCATTTACCTCAAAATCAGAAATTAAATGTTTTATCTTAGCTCTTGCTGAAAGGATTAGCTGTCCCATTAAACAGAAATCTTCATGAAAACATAATGCAGATGTTACTAAAACAGCTCAGTAAACAATATCTAGACATTCCAAAGTTCCTGTGCTTTTTAACCAGGGTAAAATCTATTAGTTTTTACAACATTTCAAATGTCTACCTTCTCCAGACATATTACCAGCTTATTACATACTGGGATATGTAATTCCTCAGGATTCACTCTACACAACATCCTACCAAAATTAAGAATCACTACCCCAGTGCTATTTTATTGTGTGGAAATATACCTTTCCAGATGAATCCAATACTGTGAGGGTCTGTCCCTCCTAGTCTCTCTGTGAAACTGAAGATCACTGCCTACAGTGCAGACATGCTGAAAACAGCTTCTCACCTACCTATATTAGATTAGGTCCCATGTAAAACAGCCAGATGTAAACAAAAAAAGAAAAAAATAGGAAAAGAACTATTTTAAGTATAAGCCAGACCACAGATAAGCGACCTCTTCTACGATGTGAAGAAAATAAATTGGAATAGTTTATACCCTTAACCACATCAAACTTCTTAGTTTCTGGTAGGACACTTAGTTAAAAACTGCCTCTTATGTCACTGAATCATGAAATGGTTGAGGTTGCAAAGGACCTCTGGAGTTCCCCCTGATCTAGGGCCACCTAGAGTCAGTAGTCCAGGACCACGTCTAGATGACTTTCTTATCTCTCCTGCCTCACTGGCATATTGTATTTTTCAAGATTTTATACTCTATTTATATAAGATTATATTTTTATCATAATCTGGCTTTTTCAGTTTTCAAAACAAATGTAAATAATTATGTACTTTTCATTTGTTGAATGAAAGGAGAAACTGAAATGTGAAAGTATTCCTTATTGTGAAATTAATGATCATGAAAATACTATAGAATGTGCACCAGTAAAATTATATGGTAATAACAAAGAAACCAACTACAGTGTAATCCATTTTATTTTGTTTTTGTTTTGATGCCATTAAGTTAGCAGTAAACAGAATTAAATAAGGTATAATACTTGCCTATTAAAGAACACTTGATATAAGAAGTGATGTATGAATGTAGTGGAAAAGTGCTTGACTTCTTTAACTTTTCACTTATTTTTTTTCTTATTAAACCAATTATTCCTGCACCATCTAAATCCTTCTGAAATAATTTCCCACTAGCTGAAGCAAAACCCACTGCAGGGAACAAAATCAGCCATTTTTTTCAAAGCTGCCTTGATGTTCAAAACACACACAACATGCTGCAGAATTCAAGCAGAAGTTTTCAGTTTCTAAGATTAAGAAAACTTTATATTCGTGTCTTCCAGTGGCATTATTCACAAAACCTCATGTCCTTCAGCTTCACTGGAGCTTAAGATCAGCAAGAATGCGAGATAAAAATATTCTGTTATTAATCACCAACAAGTAAATCTGTGAGCTTATAGCAAACGCTAAGAGAATAGTATTTGTACCACTGTCTAATCCATAATTTTTTACAATGTAGTAAATTGAAAGGCTTTTGTCATCATGGACTTCTGAAATGTACTTTATCTTAAAAATATACAGTGTGTAATCATGTATTGCATACTGAAAAATAAAAAATGACTAGTAATATGTGATTCTGTAATTGAATATAGCAAGAATTATCATCAAAATCTTTCAGAAGTATACATCTGAAAGCCTGCAAGGATATTGAAATTCTTTATGTAGATAATCATAAGCATGGCTTTTCTCTCTTAAAATCAGCTTTAGGCAAGGTACAAGAAACGTAAGTACTGTCACTATAACGTTATCATTACAGCTCTGTGAGGTAACTTACTATGAAAAGTGATCATTGCCACAGATAACTGCAAATCAGTCTGAGTAACCAGAAAGGAAAATTGTAGCCTTTTCTCATTATAAGACATTTTTTTCATCAGTTCTCTTGTCTGTTTCCAAATGCACTTGCAATATTTGGAAAATAAAGGAAATGGGGACGGAAAGAAAACAGTGTGAGTGATGTTGTTTTCCATGGTACAGTTGCCTGTGGAAACCAAAAAGTTGTGACTTACTAAAAGGATGGCCATGAATACTAACTATCGCTCACATTAGCCAAGTGGCCAAACGAAAGTAAAAAGTCTACCATATACAGATTAATCTACTTTTTAAATTATTTCTTTGACTTTATGACAGAAAATGTATACGCGAACTAATTTATGTAAATCCTGATTATGTTTTCACAGTTACCAAAAATAATTAAGAACATAATACATTCCCCTCCTTTCTGAGTCTGCCTAACTTCGTGAAAGCCTTTTCACATGGCATCCTCTTTGCTCTGGAAGCTCTTTTGCCATTACTTACACCCCACTGTAGTTGCTTATTTCTGAGATTTTTGCACTTTTCTTCTGCCTAGAATGGCATTTCAATACATGTTTAGGTGGACCAGCATCCAAATCCCACCTAATAGCCTTAGGGAAGCCCCAAAAACTCGCATCATCTGCAGAGGAAGGATAACAGGTATTACAAAAATTTTCTATAATATTTTTTACATCAGAAATAGGTGTCAACTCCTATGCAAACCAAAGGAGAATGAATTTTTCTGGAACATGAACACTCAGACAGACAGCATGTTTTCAGTTGAAGCAAGAACCTAAATTACACAGATTAGACTGTTTTCCAAAAAGCAAACAGAAAACCTTCAACACATTTCAATCAACCCCTATTTATCCATAATGATTTCAATAAAATCAGGGAAATATCTTAGAAATTTTGATTTTTCTTAAAATTTTTCAAAATGGTGTCTTTATAAAGAAGGTAAGAAATTCCATAACAAGCGAATGCTACCCCAAGGTAATCACTAACGTTAATAAAAAATATCATTACATGTTAACAAACGACTATTTTTAATTAAACAAGATTTTAAATTCATGCTTGAAATTATCATATTTGTAAAAAATTTCTCCAAAGCCAAGTAAGAAATCAAAGTCCAGACAAATGTATTTGCTATCTTAAGCATCAAGCAAATTCTGAAGATATGGTCTAATTTAAAATCACAGATACCCAGACGTAGTGGCCCTACAATCCAACTGAAAATTAAGTTTTTGTACAGCCACTGAAATTTTTGAGGATCAAAAAAATGAAGCACATTTAAACTATTTTCAGTTGTATGCTTCCACCAAATAAGGACTACGTTTCCATCTTGCAAATGTGCAATATTTGCTACTTTGGGTTAAAACCTTTCTTGTTCCTTTTATTTTTTTTCATCAATCACAATGAACAAAGGAATGAAGAAAAATAGAAAATGAGATTCCAAGGTTATTTTTTTCCTTATTTTAGTCATCTGCTCTACACGGAGCTTTTATTTTATTTGAATTTCCTATAAATCCCCCCTCAAAATTCAGAAACCATCTGGAAAAAAGAAGAAAAAGCAAAGGGGAAGGAAATGAGAGCACTAATACTTGTGTGCCATTCACTATTCCTGAGTCTCTTTGGGTTTTTTTTGAAAGTGGATCAAAGAACTTCCCAAATATTTTGTACAACAAATTCCTCTAACATCAAAGTCCTATAAGATGTCACTATTTTCCTCTAGTCACTGATGTTAAAATCGCACTGGTTTCAAAGTTTATTTTTGCTACTCAACAACGAATTGTAGTCAGGTAAGAGTGACATGAAACAGCATAAGTTCCTTTAATTACTTAATTTTTAATTCATCTGACAACTTTTGTCTTCTACAAGCTAAATCCTTTTATTTGTTTTCTTCTATATTGCACTGAAAACCCTCAATTTATGAGACAAATGAGAGAATAAGATCACCGACACAAACTAAAAAATTACTTTGTTGAATAATTCTTGTCAAGTGAGAAATAATCCCAATGCTATCTTCCCCCTATGTAAGCTTCCTAACGCAAGTTATTTTTCTAAAGAAATGCATGAGCCAGGTTCTAAGCCAAAGCTTTACTGTTATTACTGCTGCTTAAAGAGCTACCAGGTGAAGACAAAGTCCTTAATGTTTCTTAAGTTAATGAACATGCAGCAGAGGTCTCTAACACCAAGAAGTACAAGAGCATGTAAACACAGCAAACCTTTTCCCTGAGCTTCCAGTTGAGAGCAATCATCTTTGCCAGTAACTGACAGTAATTGATTTACTATGATTTCAACACCAATTATGCCCACAGGCAGTCACCATTCTGATAAATTACTATTTACCTTCTCATGTGGAGCCTAAATAATGTGATCACAGTTTTCTGAATAGCGCTGCCTCTTCATAACAACCTCACCCATCTCTGTAAATATAAAGAACAGACCAATTACTAGTATCTCCTAATTTCTTAGTTTATTTGAAGATCTGTTAGTGATGTACCTTGGAAAGCATGAACAGAAGACCCACACTATGATATAAGAGGTGATCATTTTTTGTTCTTCAAGTTATATTCAGAAAAGGTAAATTAACTACAGGATGTTGCTGCACAGTATCTATTAAGATGATAAAATCAGGCTGCAGCTGCCTGAACTGTGAATTTTGGGTTGCTTTAATAATTTCTTACACTTTTAACTATAATCTCAAATGAGTCCAAAGAGTAATGTTTGAGTTCTGACAGAGAAAATCTGCTTAAGGGAAGATACTCCAGAGCAAGCAAACTAAGTTACATGGTAACTGATGCTTCAACAATTTACAGTAAGATGACCTCACCTTCAAAATGTCAACTTTTAGCTAAAAAACAGAGCATGAATTTATTGAACACTGTGGATCCTTTGACCTTGTATCACAAAAATCTAGAAATTACAAATGATGTCTTTCAACATCAAGAGTGTACCTTCAGAAATAACACAGAGAATTAAAAATTTCAGATTCAAGGCTGCACCTTGAATACTGTATTCAGTTCTGGGCCTCTCACTACAGATAAGACATTCAGGTGCTGGAGCATGTCCAAAGAAGGGCAATGAAGCCGGTGAAGGGGCTGAAGCAAAAGTTTCATGAAGAGTGGCTGAGGGAGCTGGGGGTGTTCAGCCTGGAGAAAAGGAGGCTCAGAGGGGGAACCTTACTGCTTTCTGTAACTACCTGAAAGGAGGTTGTCCTGAAAGAGGGGGAGTGGTCCCTTCTCACAAGTAACAAGTGACAGGATAAGAGGCAGTGGCCTCAAGTCATGCCAGGGGAGGTTAAAATTAGATATTAGGAAATACTTATTCTCAGAAACATTTATCAAGCATTGGAACAGACAGCCCAGGAAAGTGGTTGAGTCCCCATCCCTGGAAGTATTTAAAAAACATGTAGATGTGTCACATGATTTAGTGGTGGACTTGGTAGAGTTAATGGTTGGACTTGATGATCTTAGAGGACTTTTCCAACCTAAATAACTCTATGATTCTAAATTCAGGAACTATTTTTCCAATTAGGTTAGTCATTAGCATTTTCTGGGTCAATTTTTGCGTAGTGTACATCTGACTTAAGTGCCTCTAATCTTGGCTGCAACCAGCTAAGAAAACTGTGACATGATACAAGGAATATTACACAAAATATTAAAAGCTATGAACCTCATAAGAATTCATATCAAGAGTTCAGGCAAGGATGCAATCTGAAATGTACACAGATTGTAAAGACCTTGTAAAAAACTTCAGTACCATTAGAAAAGATAAAACATCAGAAAAAAACATTTACCAATGCAGAAGTGAAAGCAAAGAACTTGCAAATTTCTCTCCTGTAACTGCCTGCTCCCAAAGTTTGTTTTTACCTATTGCAAATTCGTATTTTGCATATTTCTAGTAGATTTATCAATAAGGATGACTCAGAAGATTATTTGAGGGCTGATTAAAATGTTCTGGAAAAAGCCCATTTCCTGTCAATCTAAATTCTAACTACACTCCTACCTACACTACCAAGCGGGTAAAGCTACCTGTAAGATGCAAAAATCCGTACTAGTTAGTGTGCACTCCATTTTTTTTTTTTTTTTAATACAGTCATAGAATCATAGAATCACAGAATGGCTAGGATTGGAAGGAACCTTAAAGGTCATCTAGTTCACACCCCCTGCCACTTGCAGGGATGTCATTCACTGGATCAGGTTGCTAAGTGCCCCATGCAGCCTGGTCCTGAATACTTCTAGGGATTCAGTATCCACAGCTTCTCTGGGCAACCTGTTCCAGTGCTTCACCAACCTCTGAGCAAAGAATTTCTTCCTAATATCTAAGTTAAACTTGTCCTCTTTCAGTTTAAAACCAGTGTCCCCTGTCCTGTCCATTGCAGTCAACAGAGCCCAAGCATGATTAAAGAAAAATAACGCATTGAATAGCACTTAAACACTCAGTGGTTAAACTCCACAGCTATTGCATACTGCTATTGTGCTGTCCTCTTCACACCATAACACAGTATCATTCCACAGTTTGTAAAAGAGGTGATGATTTACATGTCATATAATAACAGATTTTGAACAGAGAATACTAAAAGTTTTTAACAAAAGACTAGATACGGAGCAATTTATTGGGAAATTTATCAGTATTGAATGATGAGCCTGGCCTGTTTCAAGTGCAGAAAGTATTTATGGATCTTTACCATTAGCAACATCCTTCAGTATAGATCCTGCTTAACTATTTGGAACTTCCAGACTGAAAAGCAAGTTATTCTGGTCTATGACGTTTTTCTGCATGATAGTCTTGATTGGCAAAGAAATTTATGTCCATGGTACCAAACAAATTAACATCCTACCAAAAAGAACATCTTTGTCAACAAAATGTGGTTTTGCAAAACCTCGGTCCCAGAAAACTTACAAGAATGATAGACTACAGAATGATTTATCAAATTCAGCTATCATAGACAACAGAAAACAGTGAGAATAATTTTTCTTCTAAATGTTATATCGCTTTGCAAAGTAGTATAATCAATGGACACTTTCACTTACATCCATAAAATCCATAGAAAAAGATCAACAAGATCTTTAATAGAGGTCTTTAACAGTAAGCAGTTTTGCTTAATGTAGCTGGAAGGATTCACACAATAGGCATAATGACAGCATCTGCAAATGAAATCTGGCATGCCATGTATTTACATGCCTGCATCTGGCTTTATTTTATTTCAGATGGATTAGATTCTGTCCTGGGGAACAGAACATGGATCTCTAATAAAACATCCCAGGAGAATATGTCCAGTTCTCTAAAGCATTGAGTGACAACAGAAGCTGTTTTAGGAGTGAATTCTACACGAGACTGGCAGATGTGACACAAGAGCTTGTAAGAACCTTTTTGAAGCCACAGCTAGTGGTTAGACAGGGTACTATAGGAGCCTAAAATGACACTGTCTCTATTTTGCTACCCAATCTTGTGCAATATCTTCTGTATCTTCTGAATCTGAGTATCTTTTCACATATGCTGGATGAAAATATGGTTCTCCTCTCTGTGGTAAACATGTAATTATCTTTCAACTACAGCATATCAAAGTTACTTGTATAGCTACTTGAAATGCTGTTCTGTCAGCTTCTGCCCTCTGTGACAATTTATTCCAACATTTTCCTTTCACTTTTGAGTATTTTAAAGCAAGAAGAACATAAGAAAAAGTATAAGATTACAGGAAAAAGCAGGCTCCCAGCTTAAACATTAGCAAGGAGAGTGATATCCCTTGCATCTCCATAACATGAACTTCAGTAGCAACTTGCAGAGTGCTGTTGACTTATTTTACCTCCTTCTGATACCTCTGGATCTTGATACGTTAGTGCAGTGTGCTACATTTTACCATTTAGACTAATTTTAGTTGAACAGAGTTGGATGCTTAGGTTTTCAAGGAAGAACTACCTTCATTCCAGGCATTTGAATTAGCTCTGTCTTCAGCAAAAAATACGCAAACTATGTCTATTGTTGATGGAAATTAGTTGCACAGAATGAGTTTCATCTCACCTAGTCTAATGCAGTTGTTTTAAATAAACATGTTTTATTCTAAATCAGTCATACACATTCACTTTACAAGAAATAAAGGGAAAGAGAGAACTCCAGAAGATAATTCACTCAATTCTTAAACATGTTAAATGACTTGATCATTGAGAAGTTCTGATGATTCTGTAGGTCCAAGAGCCTTTCCATACATACATGCAAACTATCAGAGACATTAAAATTCCTCTGCTCTGATGTAAATATCTACATCTGAACCAATCATACTGTACTTGTAGAATCAATATGGAGAACTTGGCTGCTTAAAGCACAATTCATCTCCTCTGAAAGTATATGGCAAAACATGTTGATGTGTAACTGCCTCTTTCTTTTCAGTTACTTTAAATGATGTCTGGATACTCTGCTCAGGTATAGACCTCCGAAACTTTTATACCTAAATTTTGACAGAATTCAATTTCTCATAAAGTGTAAAACAACTCAGAACTATTTTGAGGAAATGGCCTTTCTGTGAGAGCAACACCAAACTGTTTTACAATAATTGCTTAAGGAAAAATATTGACAGCCTTCAAGAAAACTGACAGAAAAAGGAAAATTCTGTCACAAAAATAATAACTGAAAAAGACATTCTATTCTATATTATAACTATGATGACAAGAAAGTATTTGATTTTATTAAATGAAGAAAACAACAGTGTTCATCCAAGGCTATGACAAATTACCTCTGGAACAAATAATTTGGACCTTCAAAGAGATTTGATTTTGCAGAATTTCTGGAAGATGGAAATATATGTACATAGTGATAATAATTATTTTTAAAAGAAAGATAAAGAGCTCATTAACAGTACTTACACTAACTTGATATTATAGGCAAAATAATATTTTTCTGGGAAAACGAAATCAGAATCCTCTTAAAAGGAGTAAGAGCACAATTATTTCCAAAAAGGCTGACCTTGTGGAAGATAAGTCTTCTTGGCAAGGTTGCTACTTCGTAATGAGATCACAAGATCTTTCAGTTCATAACAGTAAATGAAATAAAAACCTAAAACCTTTGCATTAATAATTAAGATAAGAACAAGAATCTGAAGTAAAAATAGAGTAAATATCCCTCTTGGATCATTAAGATTAACTAGATTCTCTAAGATCCCGTGTTGTGACAAACTGCATTTATCAGAACAAAAGACAAAATCTTTGCTGATACAATCTGCAGACTTAAAATTGGTGGGAATACAAATGATGTGATGAGGCAAATCATATAGTTATATCTGAATCTTTTGGTAATATGCAGTTATTTTCACAGAGATAAAATATAGTTATCAAATACTAGAGAGTCAGAAGAATATAAGACAAGCAAATGCAGTATCTTTAAACTGATACTGAGGGGCCTAGGAATAGTCGCATTCAGGGAGCTGAGCTACAACTGCTTCTATGACAGTGCAGTTACAAAGGATAACCCAGTGCTTGGGAGTATATCAAGTCAGAATTGATGCACACATATATAAACTCAGTGAAACCAATATTACAATCCTGAGCCATCTTTCTAAGGAGAATTCAACAAAGGTAGAAACAACTCAGAAAACAGTAACAAGATCAAATCAATTCTATTACTCACACTTTATATATATATATATTTAACAAGTTCAGCTCAAATTAAGGAAGAGAAATCAACAGATGACCTGACTATGAGTAATACATTTCCACAAGTATAAAACTCCAGCCCCGGGAGCTGCCAGCTCACATGACTGGCTATGAGTTTTACTTCAATATATAGACATAAGGTTCTTCAATACCTCGAGATGGCATCAAGAGAATAAGCCTTAGGCTTGTTCCCAAGGAATTTCTTCCTTAATTTCCGGGAGCAAATAAGGGGACTTGGCCAAAGTTCCAAGGGGACACCACACAATCTGGACAAAATGTCCCACCACAATACTGATTCAACATATGATAATAATCCACAACACTTAAAGTCAAAATCCAGTAAACTAACAAGATCCAGGAGAAGAGAAAGAGAAGCAGGGGGAGCAAGAAGAGAGAACAAACACATGCCTTCGGTTTTATCTGCTCTAGTCCCTGTGGCCAACCCCTCCAGGGGTCTCTGACCCACCAGCCACTCTAGGGGTTCCATTTTGGGGTGAGGGGCAGTGTCCTCACTGTCCCTGACAATCTGAGCTGAGTGAGGGGCTGCAGGAGGTGTGGTGTGTTATAATTTTCCCGGGCTTTCTGTGACTGATAGCTACTCCAGGGCTTCCTCATATGGGCTCCAGGGGCTTGCCATGAGGGATACAACGCCACCCCCCCTCTGTGAGGTTCGACCCATCCCTTCCCCCTCTACACACACACACAGTGCCCTACAAGTTAGTTCTGACCCAATAACAACTTATCTGGTGTCTAACAATAGGGGTTTCCATATTTATACAGCTTTTAACTGCACAAGTAGTGACTGCTATGCCTCCTGAAATCCTCAGATTTAAGGAGTATACAAGGGTCATGGTTGCAGGACATCTGCACTAAGTTGTCACGGTAACTCATTACAGAACAAGTACACTCATTACCAGTGCATTAATAACAGTTTATTTCCTAATCTTTTTAGTAAATTGTAACTCTGACTTGTAATCTCTCTTGAGTTGGGTTCATTTCTCCCACTGGTTTACTTTTAAATCAGCACAGTAAGTTACAGTATAGATCAAAAAACCCTGTGTCAATACAAAAATTACTAGGTGAAATTTGATGCCAAGTAAAGTGAAGTGATTAACACTAGATTATCGGTGACTTTTAAAAGCTCCATGTATAAATTCTGTAGATTAACAGATCCTTTAGTAATATAAAAATGTTTCCAAAATGTTTTACATTTATCTGAATACTTACATACTGTTCAAAGGAACTGTATCTCACTGCTTTTTGCAAAACAGACAGATGTCCATCTGCGTTCCACACTTTTTTCTGCTTCTTGTTTTGTGGTATAATTTGACATAAGATTGCAACAGGAATTAAGAATTTCCTTGAAGAGATATGAATAGGGCTATAATATGAACTGAAACTACATTTCTTCCAGGTAAAGAAAGAAATGATCCTTTGCAAGAAGACAGTAAGACAGGGAGGGGAGAAAAAAAAAAAAAGAGGAGAAAAAAAAAAGACACAACAGCAACACATGACAAAATAACTTGTGAAGTCATCTCTTGTAAGTTGCATTTAATACTGGTAAACTGTGAGAGATTTCATGTGAATAAACATGTCATAATGAAATATATACAGCTAGGTAACCTCCATCATCGATTCCAGAAATTTAACACAAGACAAAGAATCACATATATCCTATACTGGCTACATCAAGTTCTGATATTAATCACAAAGCTTACAAACAATTTGGAGGCTCAAGGTTAAGAAGTGAAGCAGATATAATTCAGGTGACATTCTCTCCTGACAAGTTCCATGTTTTCTCTGCACTATTTAACAGTGACAGAAATCTCTACTTCAACCATTGTCAGAGATGTACAGAAATAAAACAAGAGATCAATCAAGTAGAGATTACTCTGTGCAGATGACAGTAACACATTGTCTCAATATAACAAGTACAAAGAAAACTAGCAAGACATTTTAAGCCATTACTCTTTCTGCCTTTAGTACTGACAGGCACTCAAGGATTGAGGTCATAGTACACAATTAAACAAATTTTATTCATACTTTTTTCCTTTAAATCTCATCCTCAATTAAAAAGGCAATTTTATTTTCTATATTTTTTTATAATCGGCAATCTTTTATTTGCCTTATCAGCAGGGCTGATTTTTTTCAAGCGTGAGCGTATCTCATTAAAATAATCATTATGAAAATCTCCTTGTCCAGGCACTTTTTATCAACTGAGATAATTAAGATCAATTTTTGAGTATAAATATTGTTTTATGAACTTCATCCTATTTGGCTGACCTTTATTCTAGTTGGTTAAACTATATTTTCTATATTACGCTTCAATATTAATTGTGAATTACACAGAGATATTAAAACAAGGAAGTTCTGATAAATGTTGAGATGCTACAATTATGCAATATTTATATATCCACAAGTAGGTTGTAAAGAAGCTAATAAACAGAAAGGCCACATTATCAAAGTCTTACAGGCCATAAAACTATATAATTATTTTTTACAATGCCCAAAGTATATGTTTTTGCTATTATACCTCTGGAGAATCTATAATACTTTCCGTTCCATGTTTTTCTTTATTGTCATTCAGAGATCACATCCTTTAACTGTAAAAAAAAATGTGTAATTTCATCCTAGTTATGTCACACCCAATGCTTCAACTAACTTCAGTGGAGAACAGAGTATGTGCAAAAGCAACCATTACAAATCCTGTATGTGCTGAAGTTTACAAGACCACTGCACACTGCCACTTGCTTTCTTTTAAGACACACTATAGAGGTGATGGAAAACCCAAGTACTTTCCATGTTTCTTTTTCCACACTCTCATTGTAATGCAAGTTTTTTATTTTTCTAGCTCTTTGGCAAAGACTGTAGAGTAACGTACCCTTAGATAGACTGTAGCCTCCTAAGAGCCTCAAGAATCACCCAGTCATCATTTCATTACAGACAAATAATTAGAGCATTATAAATAATTTATTATTTAAATCTATATTAATTGAATAAATACAAATTCTGAGAACTTACCAGAAAAAACAAGCCAATTGTTTCCTTACTTTTCTCAGCCATAACTGGTTCTTCACTTCTGAAGTAGATATAGAGTAGTGCCATTGCTAATGAACTATTTCTTCATTAGAATTAAGTTTAAGACTTATTCACATTTATGTTAGGATTCCACTGAAGTTACTGACACTCCAAGCTATGGTTTATCACGGGCTATTTCCTAAATCTTTTCTGAGTACTGTCAGGCTCACCTTTGGATTGAGGATTAAATTAAAAGGTTTAAATGCTTTTATGAAACACAAAGAGTTTGACTGCTATACTTCAGGAGTGATCCCTTCAAACAATGATGAACTGATATTCTAGCAGTTTGCTGTTAAGTGGTTTTGTGAATGCTTCATATTTACTTAGCATATTCTTTTGCAAAGTCTAGACTTATTCAGCTGATCAACGTGTTGCTTGGTAGCCGCTTGATCATCTGATTCTTAGTGGGAAGATTAAAAGTAGAGCATTTCATCATTTTATTTAATTTCTACCACAGCAAGTCAAGAGAGCAAAGGCAAAAAAGAAAATACCTAATCTGAAATTTGCATTAACACAATTCCTAATCAGATGCAGCTCCTCATAAAAATCCCACATAAAAGCTCTTTGATTTAGATATCACAGGCAAGAAAAAAGCTCAGTTCAGCACAATATAAAATACTGCTTCAAACCTCTTGTAATTCAAAAAAAAAAAAAAAAGTCAAAAAAAAAAGCCAATGTTAGTAGCTAAACTTTCTAAGAATTTTAATTATTATGTGCTGGTATAATAGTGTTTTATTAAAAGCAGACTTTGAACAGATTGATCTAAGTGGCGTATGAGTAATTTCGAGAACTTCAAGTCTACAGATATCTGTGACACTTAAGCTTCATCTCTTCTAATGACTTACACATGGCTGTGTACTTTGTCACAGAAGACATTTTGTACAAAATGACCCATATCCACTCCTAACTAGCATATTGACTTCCAACAGTAGGTGTTCTTGACCCCTAATAACCACAGGAAGTTTTTGATACTGTGCTCGATGACTAACAAGGGACTGTTTTGACATAATTGCCAACCACAGGGATGGTCAATTCCAGAGCACAGGCACTTACCTTGATACTCTGTTACTGATGAATTAATAAAAATACAGCTTTTATTTTCATGGACTTAAAAGTTCTTAGCTGGGACTGGACATTTCCACAGGTCAAGACTGACAAGTGGAAAGCCACTAGTAAACACACAGTGCTAATGAATCAAGATAAAATGCTTTAGCATCTTTAACTTAGACAGGTGATATTTAAAAGTTAGGTCCTTGACTTTGGAAAGGTGATTCCCAGGAACAGCAGTAAGTGACTGAGACCCCACACAAATGGGACTAGGTGGAAACCTCTGAACTGAATAATGATTTAATCTTTTAATGATGCTGGTTAGATGAGTTCTGCTGCTGTGCAACCCGCAAAATGTAACTCACCTTCCATAAATGCTGGACATCCTGAACACAAAATATACTTTGGAATTTCCATTTTCTGTGAAGTTTCTCTGCCTTCATAAGCAAGTTGTTTCAAGTATCTCCACTTACTTGCCATATGTATTTGCCACTTACTCTCCATTACCAAAAACCGGATTTTGAAATTCTGAATCAAACTGTTTAAGCCTTAAAATGTCAATATTGGTGGCTGTAGCAGTGTACAAGACCTCCATCTAGTTCAAGGCAGAAGCATTAACCCCCTCTGCTCAAGAAAGAAGCTTAGATCTTCAAATTCTCAGACTTAGTTTTCAAGGAAAAGGAGAATTTTTAATGTATAAACAATTAAAATTTGTGGTGATTGGTCATTTTTTGTTTTGGAGACAATGCATTATATTTTCTAATTCTCACTTCAGAGAAAGATGCAGCTTAAAACATAGGGCTAACTTTAAATAAAATAACAGAAATACATAAAAAAGGAAACAGGGCCTTAGTGACCACAGAGCAAAAAGACCATGTGAACACTACCCAGGAAAATTAGTAATGGACAGGGCATACACAGTATATAGTAAGTAGGATGAAACAGAATTCCCTTAGTGAATAATAGACAAGGAAATAAGGATAAATATATCAAAGCATGAGATTAGCAATCCAAATGCATTCTCGTGTGCCATCTTAGCTTTTTTTCATTAATAAGCATCTAATGAACTGGGACATAATAAAAAGATAAGTCATGCTTTGACAGATTTTGGAAGACAGACTCTTGTTAGTTAACAGTGACATCTGGTTTAACAGTTAGGAGCACCCACAACAACAGAAGTCAGCACATAAATGCAAGCGAAAGAATCATTTACCACAATAATCCTTTTACCTTTTAAAAATGTACTTTAAAAAATACATCTGTGCAGGATGTACTTATTACATCCACACAAGGCTTGTAAAACAAACAAATCTTTGTTAACATGGCCAATCACTACCGTATTCTGATTTTAAAACTTTCAGTGAAACATATGAAGTGTAAACTTTGGTAAGGGTGTATGTGATTGACTTCTTTGTGAATTCATTAAATGATTCATTAATGAATATAGCAACATTAAAGAAATTTAATTCTAAATTTCTAAAATGTATCCTTTCAAAATTATATATATTTTTAAACCATAAATATTTTACCTTATAATCTTAAATATTTTACCTGTTTTAAATAAACAGTTCTATTTTAACTGACAGTGAAGTTTCCCAATTAGCAAATAACAAACTCAATCACACTTGAATGGAAAGAAAATTAAATTTCTTTTTCAGTGTGGTTCTCACAAGTGTGATACTTACAGGAAAAGAGTAATTTTTCCACTCAGAGTAACAAAATCCCAACTTTATTCCATTTAATTTCATAACAGCATGGTTGGCTCTAGTCTTTTACTGTCATAACTAAAAGGGCCATGGACAATCTAATTTACTACAAAAAATGCAACACTTCTGTCTTTCTTTCCTTTTTTGCACACTTGCTGGTAAAACGTTTTCCATCTTAACATATTCATATAAAGAAGTTGATGGAAAGCCCCTTGACTCTGCTTTATGCTCTGGAAAGTGCTTTCTTACAGAGAGAAAAAAAAAAACACCTTTGTTAAAATGCTCCCTTTGCTGCTGATGTAGAGCCTGAATAGAATAATTAGACTCTGCTGCTTTTCCAAGGGAAGAATTTTATGAGCTTTAAAGGATATTGCCCAGATCACGAAGATGTGCAACTTCAGCATCTGGATCCTTCACATAAAGCTCTGACAAAACTGATCTGTCACCTTAGAATAAATTATCCTTTCCCAGTAACAAACTAATGAGGTTCTTAATTGATTATGTTCTGTTTTGCAAAAAAATATATAAAAGATCTGTATCAGATTACCAATTTTAAAATTACTTAAGGCAAGGATATGGATGCAAACAAATTCTACATGATTATGAAAACACATTATCCTTGTTAAACACCAGCAGAAAATCAGTTTATAGTATCTAGATTTAAAATCACTGTAATTTAATGCCTAAGCTAATAATCATATTATAAGGAAAACACAGTTCCAGTTTTATGAGGCCACTGCTTTTTCTTTTTCTGTAGGCCTATTAAAAACCACATTATATTTGATAAAGCAGTGAAGTGGATGACAAAATCTACATTAATTTTTTACCCCTAACATTTGGAGAGGCAAAGAGAAAGTGAGAGGGGGAAAATAAAAAGTCTCTTAACCTTTTTGGATGGAAGCTCAGAAAAAGAGTTTAATGGAACAAAAACTAGAAATGCATGGGAGATCTGCTGTCTAAAATTAAGTCACCATCCTCATAAAGTAGAATACCAGGTCTTCCTCCCCCCATTATTTCTGATTGTTATTTATTAAAAAGAATAGTGATGTTTTTTATTAAAAAAAAAAGGCAGCATGACAAAATTTTTTCCTGTCAATAGAGAAGTCTAAACTGCATCTTCTTAGACTGATGTATCTCCATGACACTTTACCAACAATACTTTGAAAGGACAAGGGAGCAGATACACCTCTTGCATATGAAGCAGTTCCTAATCACTACAAATACTTTCAAAATACCCTTCTCAACTCCCTAAGGCAATCTGCATTTAAAATTCTTCTTTAAGAACAAAAATATTAGGCACCGTAGAACCTGATTTTCAAGTAGGGGCTGTGCACAGTATATAATCTGACTCCACAAACAAATATAAGCGAGTTTTTTGACACGACATACCTCAATATTTCAATATGACAATTCAAAAGTATTTATCAATACCCACTCAAACTAAATATTAACAAATCCTCTAGACTGTAATTATAATTCACTACAGCTTCTAAAATATTCTTTTTGACAAATACTGGCAACATGCCAGTGCAAGATGGTATGTACCTTGTTACTGGAATAGTCTAGACTTGGCTAGATTATACAAGATTTTTCATGCTTGTCTTTCGAAACAGAAAGCAAAAATATCTAGGCTTTAGAGGAAAGATAATGGTGCTGGTTAATAAAAGGAGAGTTATTCTGTTGAATATAATAATTACAAACCCCTGATGAAAAATATTTTCCATACACTGTGTGAAGAATTATATAATGAGTATTCAGAATTTTTGTTTTTATCTTACGACAATTAAAATATTAATCAAAATTACTAAAAAACCCCAATCTATTAACAATTCTTTCTAAGAAAGAACTCTGCAAAATTATCATAGTTTGGAGAATTTATTTTCCTTTCTTTAAATAGATGAGTTTAGAAGTACAATGTCATTATCTTAATTTTATCATTAATCTACTTAAGGTTTATGTAATTTAATGATCCACATCTAATAACTGAAATAAATGCATCAACTTATAATATTATATGGACAGAATCAGAAAAAAGATCCAACTATACCAATATTCCATCTGAAGTGGTGGAATAGATCCCTACTGAACCACATAAATGACTCTGGAATCATTCTCCAGAGTCGTTTCCAGTTTCCAACCATTTGAGACTGGAAGTCTTCCTTAGCCAGAGATGGCAATTTTGCATTTACTAGTGAACTACTCTGTGGATATGAACTGATGTAAAATTTTTTCAACTACTCCATCCTGATAGCATCAGTGTCATAGTTGTGCGTTGCAAGAAGAACCACCGTCTCAGAAGTTCATTTGATGCTCCCTAATTCTTGTATAGAAGAGGAGAGTGAAAAATAGAACTGTTTATTCTCTCCATCCCAGTCATGATTTTAGATATCTATATCATACTCTCTTCTAGTCCAAAGAGTTGTTATTAAAGACTATTCCATAACTACTTAGTCATTCATTATACAGATGGCTTTCCAATTCTACAGTCTACACTATCCATTTTGAGAAGCATAGAAAAGAGCTGAAAGGTTTTGAAAATACAAGCCTACTAAGGCTTTCTGCTTTAGTATCCTAATGCTTTGTTTTCTTTTTTTTTCTGCTTTGCAGGGATTTTGCCACTTTCTGAGCACTCTGACACACTGTATGGGGTTTCTGTGTGTAGCGGAGGGAGCTACAGGGGTGGCTTCTGTTAGAAGCTGCTGGAAGCTTCCCCTGTCTGGTGGAGCCAATGCCAGACAGCTCAAGGATGAGCTTCCTGCCTCTGGCCAAGGCCAAGCTAATCAGGAATGATAATAATGCCTCCATGATAACATATTTAAGAACAGAAGGCTGTTGCACAGTGAAAATTCCAGCCAGGGAAGAGTGGAGTGAGAACATGGGAACAACAATGCAGACACCAAGGTCAGTGCAGAAGGAGGGTGCTCCAGGAGGTGCTCCAGGCACCAGAGCTTGAGGCCCTGCAGCCCGTGGTGCAGACCATGGTGGGGCAGCTGTGCCCCTGCAGCCCATGGAGGACCATCAGGGTGCAGAGACCCACCAGTAGCCCATGGAGGAGCCCATGCTGGAGCAGACAGATAACTGAAGGAGGTTGTGACCCCATGGGAGGCCCATGATGGAGTGGGGTCCTGCCAGGGACTCTCCTATGGAGAGGAGCCCACGCTGGAGCAGGTTTTTCCCGGGTAGGACTTGCCCTGTAGGCGACCCACATTGGAGCAGCTAATTTGTGAAGGACTGCACCCCATGGGAAAGTGACCCACAGGACAGCACTCTGGGAAGAACTATTGCCTGAGACATGGACTCACGCTAGAGAGGTCCATCAAGAACTGTCTTCCATGGGAGCAGGGGAAGGACTCCTCTCCCTAAGCAACAGCAGAAATAACAACTGACTGTAACCCCCATTCCCCATCCCCCTGCACTGCTGGAGGGAGAAGGTAGGAGTTGGAAGGAAGGAGGCATGGGTGAAGATGTTTTTAAGATTATTTTACTTCTCACTCTTTTGCTCTGATCCTGTTTGCAATGAATTCAACTAATATCTCCACTTTGAGTCTGTTTTGTACATGATGGTGATCAGTAACTGACTTCTCCCAACTCTTAACTCAGGAATCCTTAGCTGTTTTTTTTCTCTCCTCTGTCCAGTTACAGAGGGGAGGGAGAAAGCTGCTTTAGTGGGTACTTGGCTCCAGCCACTAGACACAGAACTATCATAAACCCACTATGTCAGCACTGAGTAGAAATAGCTCAGCGTTGCTAATTTTTACATAAATGATTATTTTTAATTTTTCCATAATGATATTTGACTGAGTAGCAAGTCCTCTGGCCTTCTAACTTGCAGTTGTTCTGCCTCTCAAAAGATATCTTTGCAGACCCACACAGTTGGTACTTATTTTCACTACCCTGAAATGGTATCATAAGCAAACCTTGTCATTTTGGTATCCCTTTGCCAGATTATTTAAGATAAGATAAACTGTATTCCAAAATACATCCATCAAGAACTCCACTGGTGTCCTCCTTCAACTTCAAGAATAAAATATCTATTTTAACCCCCACACTTTATCTGTTAACCATACAGGAACCTGCATCTTACTTATGGCTGAGTTATTTTCCGAAAGTCTTCTGGAAACCCAAGCAGATTATATGCACTGCATCTCTTTTATCCATTTAGCTGCTGATTGTTTCCAAGAACTTCAATAAATGTGAAGAATTACCTCTTTTTACTTTTACCTCTTTTACCATGTTGGCTCTCCCCTGACATTACTCATCTATGTTCATTACTGCATTACCAATATGCACAGTAAATCCTTTTTCAGATGAAAAATGTCTTCAAATTCTAAGTTGAATTGAAAAGGTTGTGAAAGCCCCTAAATTCACTGAAAACTTTCCAAGCTTATTGTATGATATTTGACTCTCTATGTAACAGAAATTATATTAGCCCTGGTGGCAAGCTGAAAACCAAAAGTGGAAGTAAGTGGAGGCAACATGTCCTTACATGAACCATTCATACAATTACATAAAACTTTACAACATACCATTCAAGGACATGCATTCTTCTTGTATTTATTTGTAAAAAACCCCTCACAACTAAATAAAAAACCTAAACAAACAAAAAGAAACAAATCAAAACCCGAGAGTCTAGGGAAGCAATAAAATATTAATGTAGCAGCACAGCACTAGTATGTGCTAATAACTGTAGCAGCACAGCATTAAGCATTTCTGCAAAAAAATCCAGGATTCTCTTTACACTTTGATGTGAAGTGTTTGTTTCTTGAAAGTGTTCTGCATTGCACTGATAACTCCCTAAACTGTTTGATGCAAGGCTGGTTACATGAGGTACCCTTAATGAACTCCCTCGGGGCAGCTATAAACTATGCTTCCATATTAAAAGAACAGACTAAATTTTTTTCAAACTAAAAGGTTGAAATTGCAAATTAATCTATAAATACAATGTTATTTTACACTCAGAAACCTCAGGACACTTGAAATTTCAATGTTTTCTCAATGTTTTATATTAACAGTCTCAGTTGTAGCTTTGTCAGAAAAATCAAAATAGTTGAATCAGTACAACAACACAGAAAATTGTTTCTCACGTATTCTTTTCTGTGGTTCTGAAATACATATTAGCCCTTGATCACACTTTCATGAACTAGAAACAGCAGTCAGCTTTCCAGAAAAGGAGCATCCTGTAAATCACTGTAAACTATTGCATTAGATTTCCAGCAGAAGACAAGCGTGATAAGGACTGAACACAGAAATCAGTTTTCGGTTTTCACAGTGCTCCTCGAGCTCCTCTTGATTAAGTGGAAAACAGTTCTCCTTTCTTCTGATTCAACACCTAAAAGTCCTCATATTTTTTCATATTTTCGTATTATTTACAGCTACAGTCTGCCACCTTCACACCATCTTCATTTCTCTGCAATGTTTTCTGGAAAGCTACACTACTTCCTTCCTCATGTTAAAAGCCACTTGGTCACACTATCACTGGTTTCAGAAATCCTGTCTCTCAGTCTAAATTCTTTCCCATGGCACCTGGAAAATATTGTAATAAATGTAATTTGTCAGACCTCACTGCACACACTTCCATTAATATGCAGCATCAATTCTGTTTATATCTACTGTTATATATAGGAACACTCACAGTATGATATTTTATAATGCCTATTAACCTAAAAAAATAAAAGACAAACTTACATGAATTTTTAGCCAAAAAGCTAAGTACCAACTGCCAAAGCTCATCTTTAAGCACTACCTTCTTTGACTGTGTGAACCTGACTATCATCTAAGGGAAAAACATTTTAAAAAATATAACGGAAGAATTTGCAAATGGTCTTATTAGACCTCTGTGAAAACAACTGACATGATCCTTAAGAAATGAAACTTTGAGCTAAAATGTACTTGGTTTAATCATTATGGGTTGAACAGAAGAGAAAACAGAAATCCACTGAAACAGTGATGGGTCTATATTAAAGTGAAGATCTAAGATAAAGAGTTGGCATTTTCATGTATGATAGTAAGAAAACTTTTTTTATCAACTATCACTGTGTAACCAAAGCCGACAAAATACATACACATATGAATACGCAAGTCTAAGCAAGATATGTCCTATACATACATATCCTGTGTAACTTTTGATTATTCTTTCCTCCTGATTGGCTTTAATAATTATTAGCTATTCTCTGAAATGTCTATTAACTGAGAAAATAAATTAATCTCCACAAGCATCCACACCACAGTCACTTTTAGTATGCATAATATTTCAGAAGAAGAAAAAAAAGGTGCCGAATGCCAGAGAAACATTTTTTAGTTGTTAAGTAGTGCTCATTAACCTTTGTAAAGGTAATATATTATATATATATATACAAAATATATGTATATTCATATATATATATATTTTCAAATACCTAAAGAATTCTCTCCAGACACGCAAAGCAAAAAAATTTACATACAAAATTTAAGG
Organism: Pyrocephalus nanus; assembly: GCA_038380795.1. Classification (NCBI taxonomy): domain Eukaryota; kingdom Metazoa; phylum Chordata; class Aves; order Passeriformes; family Tyrannidae; genus Pyrocephalus; species Pyrocephalus nanus. The sequence continues at coordinate 74,657,611 of CM076259.1, read as the reverse complement.
TATGATCTTTAGAAAATGCTTATTCTTTGCGTTAATAGAACTCCTGAGGTACAAGCAATTACATTACTATAAATAACCCCAAAAATTAAAATAAATTTAAAAAAAAATGTACACACATAAAAAAAAAATGTTACCAGAGATACCAATTACCTTATGATCCAAAGTGTTTCTAAATAATCCTTCATTTGACAAATAAATACAGAATATCAAAAACTTCAGAAGGAAATGACCATGAGAATGTTTAAAAGGCAAGTACATACTTCATTATACAATATTCTCCTTGGAGATTTAAGCTGCCAGAAGATAAAGAAATCTAGCAAGACTGGAATGAAAATAAAATATCATCTTTTTCCAAAGGAATTAGAATATCTTTGTAAATTAATAAATAGAAGATATTAAAACTCCCCTACAAAAGAAAGGCTTCTTGATTTACTATTATGTAGGCATAAATGCCTTTCATTCACAATGTTAAAAGGAAGATGAGCAATAGTGAAGTGGCAAAGGCTACATTTCATTTCAATAAAACAAAGTGTAAATGAATGGGATATAGAAGAATATATCAGATACAGATGGTATATATTCTTTGGAGAAAAACTTGTAACGAGGATCTAAAAAGGAATGGTTTTAGCATTACCATGCAAGACCAACAGACCAATTGTTAACAGGGGTAGAAAACTTTCAGTCATTGAATATATCAGAATTCAGTCTGCTAAATTTGCAGAAGAAAAATATCAGTAAGCACACATTAAGAATGATCTGTGAGAAATAAAGATTAAACACAGGATGCTTCCCCAGTCCAATACTCCTTGATATAACAATTTGACTTGTGGCACGGTCAGGACAAGGAGATTAGTCCTGTCTGTCCGCCACGACCTGTCGCATGGTTTTCTGACAGGTGTTCTTGGCCATCATACATGACACAGACAGAACAGCTTATCCCCTCTGTCATTCCCTTGCTCTCTTTTCACCAATTTGGGTCTCTCTTTCTCCACTCCAGTCTCCTCTCACTATATTCACTATTCATCTCTAGCTTTTTCCCTTTGGTCCCTCTTTTGCTACATTTATATTGAAATTTGGAACATCTGATATGATTTCCCAGGTAGTTGCAACTGGTACAGTTACCTATGTACTGCCAGCCAGGCAAGACTCTGTGCCTCTAATGATCTTCAACGTTTCCTCCTGTTACACATGATATTCAGCCATTTCTCACATATCTCCCACTTCATGGCCTAAGAAATCCAGCCATTTCTCATCTGCAATTTCTGTCAGCTTTACACACTCCTATTGGTCACAAATATCTATTTCTCATGTCATATCCAGCAGTTTCTAACATCCTGTTTGATTACCTCAACCTCAGAACATGGTCTAGTCACTTTCCCATGGCCCATTCTACTTCTCTCCATGGACCAAATAAGTAAAGCCATTGTCTTTAAGCTCCTAAGTTACATGACTAGAATTGGGAGAAATGAATCTGAGTGGGAGGATACCTCCACAAAGGACTCTGTAGTGATCTAAGCTTGCTTTGCTTACAGACTTGAGCCCACATAAATACAACATAAACTGGGCTTCTATCTAAAAGTTGTTCAACTGCCTGTGTAGCCTCTCAACAAGGCAACCCCTCCTTGAATTCCATATCTGTCCTTATTTTGAAATTCTTGACTTCCAACTCGATTTCTCTCACAAGATCCCTTGTCTGTATACTCCTCTGCTGCTCCCATAAACAGTAACATCGCAGTAGTTTCTTTATCTCTCACCTAACACCTTTGCTGGAAATTCAAGGAATGTGGACACCAAAATTCCTACTATCCATCAGATGTGACAGAATTTGTTGTTACATATTTTTAGCGTAAGATGTCCTGGAAATTCTCTGCCTTCCTCTCTTCATCTGATGTGGCACAGGGAGGCCTTCCTCTCTCCTCACACACACTATAAAAAAAAAAAAAAAAAGAATATGGGCTCTATTTTTCTGCTATTTCCTCTTCTAATATGTTGGAAATGATGGGAAAAAAAACAGGAAATTCTCATCATCCTGGTTTTTTTCCCATCATTTCCAACAAATTAGAAGAAGATGGCTGGATTGCACTTCATTTCTCATGTCAGGAAGGGACAATGGGAAATACTGCCCCTAATGGCAGTGAAAGAACACTGACATCTCATCTTGCATTCAGCCTGAATGTTCAAGGCTTACAACCAGTCTTCCATAAACCCATAGAATCTCTGCATTTTCAGGGGGCTTAGTGCTTCTTGGTTATAGAAAAAGCAGATTATTGGACTTATGAGGATAATTTCATTTACATGCAACTTAGCTGGGTTGGGTTTTCAATTTTCCACCTCTGACTTTTTCTAAGTAGCAGCACTACTTTGCATATTTTCAGGAGCAGAATAGAGTAACATTATCTGTACACTACAGGTATTGCTCTTTACAAGTTCTCCAAAAGCTCCACTGAGCAGCAGGTGAAAGCTTTAAGTCCTTAGGACAAAAACACCATAGGTGACACTGGGGAGGAAGAAGTGCAGTCATCCCTCATCACACTCAGCTAATCACAAAAGGAAAAGCTGCAATATAAGATAAGGTAATAAATATCACAGGCAGGCTAAGGAAAAAAACAATACAAATATATATTATTAAGAATTCAGAAGAAGTACGGAGAAAATTCAACTTCTGTATATGTCACTACAGTGATTTGTATCATAAAATCATACATAATTTAGATCAGTAAAACTATCTGACAATTAGGTAGAATGTTTTACAGTAAGGCACTTAGAGGGTTGCCTAGCTTACGGAAACTATTACTGAGAATGGCATAATTACATTTATATGGAGAAAATGCTGGATATTAAAGGGCTCTTTAACAAAAAAGCTGTTTGCATGCAGTGTGATTACCTACTGAATCATATTATCAAAGAAAACAATGGATTAATTTTTTCCTCCTGACAGCTTCAAACCAAAATTGAATACCTCTCTGGAAAATAGTTTTAGCTAAATTTTACTTATTAAACTCAATATAAATGTAGAAGCATAATGTCTGACTAGATGATCTACCAATTCATGTTAGCAAGAGATTTTGACATTAGTTCAGAGGGGGCTTCAGCTGTCAAAAACTAAAAGTAAGGAACTATAGGAACAGGTCTGTGGAGGACTAATATACTTTTCTCACATGCAGCTAGTGAGAGTGAGTGAGAGTGATGGTGACTCCCAAACTTACAGCTGGTCATCAGTAGGTACAAACTAGCTACATGTCACAGTTACGCATTATTACTGTAGTAGAGCAAGACATCCAAGCTGACACAGGGAATAGTGTCATGTCATAGCTAACTGACTAGGGGAAAAAACAACTTTATTCGTTTAACACAAATAAACAACAGAATGCATTTTTTTAGGTGTGACTGTGAGTAAGCGTAAAAGGAAAGTTATGTAGTAACTGCAAGAAACTACATTATTCTGACCTAACACAAAAATATTTACAGGAATACTTTAAAATATGCCAGACACAAAATGCAATGAGGGTAAAAAAAATGGGTCATGCGCTCTATCTGCTCATACTCATTGCCATAGTGTATAAGCAATTCTGAGAAAATAACAGTCACGGCAAGATACTTTTTCCTCTTCAGTCAATATCTCAAGCACAGACCTCTTTAGAGAGCCAAAGAGCTCTTATACGTGACAGAGTGAAAGTACAAATATGAAAAATGTACCAGTGTCACTCGATCTTTCACTTTTTATGTACTCTGAAAGCTCTTCATAAAGCTCAGCAATTTCGGATATAAAAAATTCAGAGCTGATCTCACATTAAATTGGGGTTGGGAACCTAAACAAAGATCATAACCACTTTAGGCTGCCTCTGCACCAATGAAAGAAAAGAGGCATCCTGGAGATCAGATCAGTGTTGAGTGGTCTGAACCACATTTCAAGCACAGGCTCTGCCCACCAACTAGCTGGTGAATCTTATGCCATTAGTACCTAATTTTCATTTCCTTTTTTATTTCTGTTCAAAAGTGTCTGAAGGTTTGTCACAGCCAGTTGCAGCACCTTGCCTTATCCAGGGTAAAGCAATCTCATCCAGATGGCCTTTAGCAATTAGTCTCTGTGATGAACATTTCAGAGAGCACAATACGGCACTAGTCAAACATTATCTAAGAAAACACTAATGGCTTGGGCAACATGGATAAATAATAGTTTCAATCTTCTTCCCAGCCTATGTGCTACTTATCAGTACCGATGCAGCTCAAACTAAAGCCAGGAAAGATGAATATGGGCCTAAGATCATAGTACTGTCACCCTGAGTGAGAATACCTGGGTGCTGAAGGCATGGCCATGGTGTGATGTCCCATCCCTGTGACCACACGTGACCATGTGCCTGAGTTGCACCTCACCCTCACTGAGAACCATCCACATAAATCTACCCTTATGCTTTCTAGGCAAATTAGGCTTCTTTTTGTTCAAAAGCTTGCTGATTTCTCATTGTATTCCATAGCTACAGTTTGTTTGCAAAGAGCTGAGACCTGGCGCATTTACAAGCAGCAGAGACTTTTCTGGTTAGAACAACAGACATTTAGTAGAACCTGCCACATCTGGATCAAAAAGAACATTTATGACTGCAGCTAGTATCAACATCTGCCTCTCTTTTTCCTTCACTTTTGAAATCTTTCTAGAAAAAGGTTTGCCTACACCCCAATTTGTGCAATACTTGATCCCCAGGAAAAAAAAAAAAAAAACAAACCAAAAAGTAAGTTAATAATTTAAAAGTAAAATATTTCACACACTTCATTTATAAAAAAACACAATCTTATGGAAATAATGACACTAAACCCAAGCAGAGTCAGAGTGCCACATTCATAAGGACTATTACAAATCTGCTGAGATAGTCCCACTTGACTAAGTACAACACATGTATGTTTATTTACTGATAAAATGAAAATATAAGAACTCTTTTATACCCTAATGCAAAAAGGGAAGATTTTCAACATGGATCTGTTCAAAAGCTTATTTTCCCAAAAACTTCCCAGCAAAGGTCTGGAGTATATGTGAAACAAGAGTCAGAGGAGAAAGACTTAAAAAATGTATAAAACAGAAAGAATTGCTGGTATTTTGGCTAATTTCTGAATATATATTAACTTATAGGTTAATGCCCACTTCTGAGATTCTGCTGTTCAGATACAAGAGTAAGGAAATATTTTCCTTCTTCCTTTGATTCCTAACTGTCTTCTGAATTATTACTTATCACCTTAAATGTTATTATTTATACTGGATAAACCATGTCTTTATTACTTTTAAGCTGAGATAGGTGCTAAACTTCAAAACTTTATTTTCATCAGATGGATGGAACATTGAGGGATAGAATAAATATTTTAATTAAACATTAGTCATGTCTGCCATCGCTGTAATGTCAGTGCACCTTAGCAGTGCACCAGCTTAAGTTCTGCTGAATTTCAGAGTTCAATTCAGAAATTCTATAGTAACTTGTGGATCTAATTTTTCAATCTCTCACATTTTATACTAGAACTGTTGCTGTCAGTTGTCTTGAGAGAAGTTTTCAAATTAATTATATACTATACTATACTATACTATATTTTCAGTAGTAGCACCATACAGAACTCATGCAACAAGTTTGCAAACAAATCCTTATGAAACAGAATAAGTTTCTGATGCATCTACTGTATTATAAATACCCAACAGGAATTATACTATACTGTGGACAAACTATGTCAACCTTTTAATTAAATATATTTTAGCATTAGTCATACAAAGCACTTGAAGTGACAAGACCGTCCTATTGCTTTACTTCCCTGAACTTGAAGTAGACCATTTACAAATGGGTAAAACAAATTTGGTTAATAAGTACATCTTGGGATGAATGTAAGTATCTACTCTAATAAGAAAGACTACAAAAGCAGAAGTTATGACAGTCCTGTAATCATAGCTGCCTTTTAATTATAAGCACTGGAAGTAGCTCAAAAAAGCACCACGACTTAGGCTGTGGTTTCACAAGTCTTTGGTTGCAGTACCAGATAGACACACAACAGTTTATGCAGCTGCTCTGTGAAGCAGATCAGGGAAAGGATCCAATTAAAATATAATACAGAAGGAAAAATTATCCAGCACTATTTTTCTAACATAGTTCATAAAGAAGCCACAAAAGTGGTTGGGCAACTACAAAGAGCAGAGGACACAGCACACACTGTCAAAAAGTAAAGAGTATGAAGCAAGGAAGGAACGGGAATACCTTAAAGTGCATATCAATGCTAAAAATAAAGAAAGAGAAAATTAAAAAGAGTTTTAGGAATAACCACAACCAAAACAGGTACTTAACTGGGAAATTGCCAAACAAAGCTATCCCATCCTGTTTGAATAGAATTCTATTCCTCAGCATAAATGGTTCTGATACAAATCAATGAAAATAAAATAGATTAAGTCAAACAAGACAAATCTAGCTACACTTCTTAAAAGACATCTCCAATACTCACTTGGCTCACAAGCCTTGGAATGTATTTTATCCTTCCAGTACCACAGATACTTACAAGGTAAGGAGGTCTGTAAGCATGGAAGCTGAAAATAAAAGCCACGCTCGCAAAGGGGTGAAACTCATACCAACTTTAATTTAGGAACCTATGTCGAATAAGAAAGTCAGGATTATAGGGAATCCCACAAATCCAACAGAGAGAATCAGATTCTTAACTCAATCAGCTGAACCTCTATTTGCACAAGGAGGCAGAACATAGATGTTAGCAACCAAAATAGTTAAAAATAACGAATACCCTTTAATAACCAAATTCACAGTGGCAACACAATTCCTACTGAAATTGATGTGATTTGATACCTCAGTTGACACTGTCTAACTTCAGGTAGCAACTGAGGCACGGAGGTAGGAGATGAAGTAGGCTAATTTTCCTCTGCAAGCTGACTACAAAGGAGCCCAGAAAAACTAGGCTCCTAATTTAGGAGTCCAAGTTAAGTGGAAGGCAGCTGGATTTTGATACCTTTGTGGATTTAGTCCAGCTGCTCAAATGCACTCCACTTCAGTACAGACAACAAGGGCTTGTGGCTCTGGGCTCTTTTTCTAGTTAAAGGAGAAAGGTGTCTCCAGGAATTATGACTGGTGAACTGCATTGTCCTTTCTCTCCACAGCCTACACTAGGAGGTGAAGTGCCTAATTTATGACAGAATTACTTTCAGAGAATTTTCTAAAATTTATAATCACTGTGATTGAACAGCAGTAAGAAATAGGTACGTTCCAGTGGCAAATTCAGATGACATGTCTTGGAAAAGTCTTTCAGCATATCCTCTACAGATGAATTAATTATCTCCATGGTTCCACCATTCAGCTGTCCTGAGTGACTCAATGCCACATCACCATGCTATCAAACTAATTTCAGTGAGGTGTACTTTCTACTTGCCACCTCTCAGATGAAACACATAAATCCTGGACCTCAAAATCTTCACACATGAACAGGAGAGTGGGAAAATACCTATCTTTTCTATGAAAGTTTATTAAAAAAAAATAAAGGATATAACCTGAACACAATAATGAATGTCTCAAATCCTCCTGCTTTTACTGTACTAGAAAACAAAACATAAATTGAATACTGATGGATCGTAGGTTCTGAGCTCCAGTAGGGAAAATTATTAAGCTATAAAATGTTTCTCAAACTACTTTCCTTCAGGCCAATACTGCAGACATTCAACACAAATAATTTTAACTTTTGGAGCAAATGTAACCACAATGGTTTTCTTTATTCTTCTTGAAAGAGAAGTATTAGAGTAGCTATATTTATAAGCCATTATATGCAATCCTTCGTGGCTATTCTTAAGAGAGCTTTGAGTGAAAAATTTATAAAGAACAGAGAATGCTGGTTTTCACTTTCATGTATTTATAAGTGTGAAGGAAAGGGTCAAAGGCAAGAGTAGAATTTCTCACAATACTCTCCTTGTGAGTAACAGCTGAGAAGTATGGAAAGCAAACTAACTGCTTAACTTTCACATTATCAACAAAGCTGTCTTTTGAAAGAGCAGTTAAAATCTCTATCACCTGTTATGTTTGACCAAGTTATATTTGACTGAAATACTTGCACTGTCTGAAAAGAGAGCTCTTTATTTTCTGTAAAGGGTTTCAGTGACACCTAAGAAAATGGTGTTTCTTTTTACTTCTAAGCCTTTTTGGGAGAGGATGCAGGAAACAGTAACCATAAGTACTGCTATCAATCAGAACAATATAAATGATAAAACAAATAGTCTATAGTTAGAAAAAAAGTACATTGAAAAAATTACTTAGAGTTTCTGATACCTTAACACTAAATATTAAAAAAACCCAAACCAAACCAAACGAGCAAAAAAAAAAAAAAACACAAAACAAAACAAACAACAACAAAAACCAAACAACAAAATTCACAGAATCAATCAGGTTGGAAAAGACCTCTGAAATCTTCAAGTCCAACCTTTGACCGAACGCAACCTTGTCTACTGACCACATGTCCAGTCACTTCTTGAACACCTCCCAGGGATGATGACTCCATCATCTCTCTGGGAAGCCCATTTCAATGTTTAACAACCCCTTCCTTGAGGAAACTCCTCCCTTGGTTCAGCTTGAGGCTATGTCCTCTTTTGTATGCAGTTGCAGAGAGGGATAAAGTTACCTCTGAGCCTCCTTTTCTCTGGGCTACAAAGCCCCACCTCCCACATGAAAGAGGGTGAATGTGATTCTATCTTTACATATGGCATGTCAAACAGAATGCGTCTTTCAAGTTTATACATCTATATCAAAATACTGTCCAACATTCAGGATTTGAATCTGGCTCCTAGATATTTTAATGAGCAACAATATCTGAAATAGGAAAATTTCCAAAAAAATTATATATGACTAAGTATTAGCCCATTTGTGCTACACTACCTCTGACATCACATCTCTCTTTTCAGGAATCAAGGTATTTTCAGTCCCTATTACAAGACTGCTGACACCTTAACACAGCAAAACAATTGTGCAGCTTCAGCAAAGACCCTGAAAGGATGCCATTATATCATACATCTTACTTGTTCTTCCTTGGGAAGCCAGATTTCTGCATGCATCCCAGTAAACTATAGATACATATAAAGCTTTTCTTGTCTTCTGAGTAAAGAATAGCTTATTCTCCCAGTCTCATTGCATTCAGCTAATTCCTAAATAGCAATGTTAAAAATGCTATTGGCCAGAGTTCCACTGTCATCAACACATAATGTCAATAAAATCTGCTTAAAAGCAACTTGAATGGGATTCAGCTACGTAACCATAAATAGACAATAGAATAGAAAGAGCCCCAGAGTAACTATGATAGCCAGGACGATGTGGCACAGGATTCACAGGACACCTATGCTTCTCTAGAAGTGCCCCTGAGGTCAGGTAACAGGTTTCAGTTCACCAAATATAGTATTAGACGTTTGTGCTTAGGAAACCAAATTAAAAAAAGTGTCTAATTTCTGTAATACATAGGAACAGAACAGCTTTGCTTTCAATATAACTGCTTTTAATTTCAGAGTCAAATGAAAGCACTAACTAAAAATAACCAAACTAAAAATAGACAAAGAAAAGAAAGTTATGGACATAAGAAGGAACATCAGATAAATCAGACGGCAAATGTAGATGCATGAGCAAGAGCATGATGTATTCAATTCAAAGAAGTACGATTGATATAAAAAGGAAAAGTACTTTAAAAAAGAACAAGAACCCTTCATTCTCTGTGAGCTGGCTATGAATTGTTATCTTTTCATGACTGGATATGTTTTTGTTTCTCCACATTTATTCTGCTGAGGAAATCACTGCATCTATCAAAGGCATTATCAAGGATTCCATCTATCCTGAGAGTGACTACCACCTTCATTTCCTTGGCAAAATAACAGGGTTTATTTTTGCAGTAATTTTTTTTTTCCAAATTGGTGTAAAAATGACGCAGACAGACCACAATTTCTTTTAAAGAAAAAAAGGAAAAACTTACCCATAGACACAAAGGAAAATTATTAAAACAAAAGGTCTGTAGACATACTACAGCATTCTCCTGAAATTAGATATGCTAGAGCTTTCTAGCACAATATTTGGGAATAAAGTTTAATCTTCTTCCCTGAAGAACACATTTCTTCCTCCAGCTTACCAAGAAGCTTTTCAATCACTTTTTAGTTCATTGTTCAATCTCCTCTATATTTTAGGCCCTGGCTTTGTCCTTAGCCAAACCAGTCGTCTGTGGCCTCCTCAGGCAAGAAAGAATATGATATCTGTGCTGTATATCAACAGAAAAAAAACCCCAGCAGTAGAACAGATCTTGATCTCCAGATTATTAAAATATCTATCACCTAAAATACTGTTTTTGTTACGATGTATTAAAAACAAACACAAGTGAATTAACTCTCTGTACACATTACTCATTCAGAGAAAAAGCAACAACATGATTAAAGTATTCATACATAAATACTGGTTAAAAACTAAAACAAAATAAAACCAAACAAACAAAAAAACACAACCCCAACATTTTTCCACATCTTAAACTATCTTCTTTAAATCTGGAAAGAGCCAGATGGGGCTTCTCCTTGGGACTAACAAACAATATGGAAGCAAACACCTTTCACTAGTCCTGCGAAAGGTCAGCCAACCACGCTCTGGCCTGGGATGAAAGATTCCCAGGGCGGGAAGGAGAGCAGGCAGAAGAAATCTAGCTCACTCTTAATCATCAAAAACTCAGATAAGGGTAGAAAGAACCATGGGTTTATTTTCTGGTATGAAGACACAGAACAAGGATGCCATGTCAGTGTTTGAAGCATTCTCGTTTTGACTGTTTTGAACTGGCTGTTTAAAATAAAATACATAAATATAAGAGAAAAACAGAGTCCAAGTTCCCCTACTGTCCCTTTCTAGGTAGGCATCTTCTCCTTCACAGAATGGAAAGGTAGGGAAAAAAACACAAAGTATGTGTTTTGCACAAAAGTAGCATAATTCAAGTCTCAAAAAAGATTTCTACCATTGTGATCTCACAAGGTAAATACCTGGAAGCAGCTGCTACATCTAGTTTTTGAAAACTTATCAAAGCTGCAAGACAAAACAGTAAATCACAAGCAAAAATGCTCGTCCTTTCACTTAACGCATTTCACAAAGGTTCCTCTGAAGCATAACTTTACCAGGTTAGTAACAACAACTAGATTAGAACAGGCCTTGATGTTCACTGGGCAACTAGATACCAGTGTTGGAAATAGATCTGGGAGCAGGCAATATAAAACATTCTTTCAAAAAATCCTGCAATAGAAGTTAATTGAGACTGCACTGAATACAAAAATTTTCTCTTTGGATTAATTTTCTCCCATCTAAAGTATGCTATCTACTACAGTACTGTTCTTACAACTCTGGTGACCTAATTGCACAGATAATACTGGAATTTTTAGATAGAGGTAATAACTTTTATGAGCTCAAAAAAAAAAGTTTATCCACTCCATTCAGATCATAAGAGAAATTACTGCTATCTAAAAACTTCTGCCAAACTTAATTTATATAATAAAATGCAGAAAATGATAGCATTTTAATGATAATTTGTATGATATAAAAGTAATACTTTTTCATCCTAGCATTTTTTCACTTCCTTCAGCTAAACACAGTCTCAATCTTATACACTTACCACAGTTACAGTTATGAATCAAAAAGGATAGCTGAAAGCAAATACGTACAACAGCTCAAAATAATATTCACTAGAGAATCACATATTAAAAATAACCTAATTTCACTGTAAAACTCAATAGTTTGAAGTTCCATCAATGGTTCTCAGGCTTTACTACTTTCTTAGAAGCTGGAGGCAAATTCAGTTAGACTATGAACCGTGATGGTGTGAAGAGAAATGGAAGTGGTTTTGGCCACTGTCTGCTTTTTAAAAAAGCCTCAGTGAATAACACTACAAAAACTGACTGCACAGAGCAATAAAGTCAGTGATGTACAGGTCTGTGATGTCAAAAGAAATAAGTGAAAGTGACTTCAGCACTTAAATATGTAACTTTGCTTGATACCCCTAAGCAATCCAGAAAGAATTCATTAACGATACAAAAGTGCATGGATCCTAAGGTCCTTAGGAATTTATAAAGCATGCAAAGGGAATCCAAATCAACCATAAATCCTTGATACGATATTTATATTTGAGAAGAATTTCATTATAGACATCCCACGCTAAATCCTACTAAGTTGCAAAGATGCTTGGAGAGACTGAATAACTCAGTGGTCTTCCCTTAACTCTATGCATGAGGGAGAAACCTGGGGTAATGTGTGTGGAGTAGATTGTATTCAGTTTTCTGATTAAACTGATACTATACATCTTTCAAAGAACCATTACAGTGCCAGACTGCACTTTGATGAATGCCTTCCTATGTTCATGCTCACTATTTTTAAAACTAGAGTATGATTCTAGAATCTGCTGTAACACACTTTGGGCCTGCAAAATAATTCTTCACAACACAGGGCAGTGGCTGGCATTTGATTACAGCACCTCCTCAAAAGCTGATGGATGCTAAACCTTAACTGAAGAACTTGAGATGGGATTGATAATCTATCATCCTCATACACAGCCTGGTTCAGTGGCTAATCACCTTGAGTATTAAAATTATAGCCATGGTTGGCCTTCTTTCAGTGTCATAGAAGACACTTTCATGTAAATTGGCCAAGTTAGGGAAATACTTCTTACAGCCTTGAGCCATACTGTGTTTCAAAAAGGCCAAGTGCCTGGTCCTACACTTTGGTCACAACAACCCCCTACAGCACTACAGGCTGGGCACAGAGTGGCTGGAGAGCAGCTAGGCAGAAAGGGACCTGGGAGTTTGGATGGACAGGAGGTTGAACCAGCAGTGTCCCCAGATGGCTAAGAAGGCAAATGGCATCCTGGCCTGCATCAAGAACAGTGTGGCCAGCAGGACCAGGGAAGTGATCCTTCCCCTGTACTCAGCACTGGTGAGGCCACATCTGGAGTGCTGTGTCCAGTTCTGGGCCCCTCAGTTCAGGAAAGACATTGAGGTGCTGCAGCAGGTCCAGAAAAGAGCAATGCGGCTGGTGAAGGGACTTGAGCACAAGTCCTATGAGGAGAGGCTGAGGGAGCTGCGGTTGTTTAGACTGGAGAAAAGGGCACTCAGGGGAGGTCTCATCACTCTCCACAACTACCCAAAAGGAGGTTGTAGCCAGGTGGGGGTCGGTCTCTTCTCCCAGGCAACCAGCAGTAGGACAAGGCGGCATGGTTTTCAGCTGTGCCATGGCAGGTTTAGGCTGAATATTAGGAAAAAATTTTTCACAAAGAGAGTGATCAGACTTTGCAATGGGCTGCCCAGAGAGGTGGTGGATTCTCCATCCCTGCAGGTTTTTAAGATGAGACTGGATGTGGCACTTAGTGCCATGGTCTAGTAACCACGGTGGTGTTGGATCAAGGGCTGAACTTGACGATCTCAGAGATCTTTTCCAACCCAACTGATTCTATGATTCACTTAAAGCTAGACAATGCAGAGAAGAGAGGAACCATAGTCTCCTAAACATAACCTGAACTTTTTTTTTAGGTTACATAAGGAGAGTAGTGTCCTCATTTGAGAAGCAGAAAAGAAACTTTCTGGATTCTCTACAAAAAGCAGCTGATGAGTTGGATACATTGAATTCTTAATAGTGCCTTTGATTTCACCCTTCCTTTCTCATACTCATAGTCATTTTACGTTTAAATCTTCTCAAGAAAGGACTGTTGGTTATAGTTGTACACTGCAGAGGTGAGGGAACTGAGGGTGTAAAGTTCTAGAGAAATCAAGAAATTAAAAAGACAAACCTATCTTCTTTCTCCTTAATGACCTAATTCTATACTTCTCTCATTATTTCTCTAACATTTTGAATTTTAGGATTTACAAAATTCTGATTTGTTTATTTCTTTTTTTAATCCATTCCTCTGATGTACACAGGCATAAACTGATGCCTAGGTATTTTTTAAAGGTCTTTAACAGACATGGATATTTTAAATTATTTATGTTACTAGTATAAATGCTCTTGATTGGTTTTCTAAGAGAGGAGATTTAAGAAGATATGCACCTCTGTGCATTTTCCAAAATCTGTTTGACAGTTTGCTCCTGTTCCAGTTGCATTAGGTACCATAGCAACAGCAAGGAGGGAAGCCAACTATCAAAAAACTATTTCAGCTAGGGAAGCAAATCTGTAGTTAGAAGCAAGAACAAACCGATAATCCTGATTTTTTTTCCCCACCCTACTACCTTGTCTGTTCTGTATCTAAGTCAAAAACTGTGATATTCCTGAAAAGCAGCAACTTGAATTGCTATTTTTTTTATCTTTTTTTCCCCTCAGGCTCCAGTGACTGTTCTGTTACACTGGTGCTGTCTAGGGCTTCAATATAACTTAGCTCCTTACTTCTAAAATATACATATAGACTACCTACAGTTTATAAAAGTAAAAGGGCATATGCATTGGAATTATTTAACTCCATTTAAAACAGACATATTTGATCTCATTTCCTTTGTACATTACAGGACTAAAAGCCCCTACTTCACAAGTAGACACTACATTTTCACTTCTACAGTCTGAAGGAGCGAACTTGAACCTTCTGCCCAAAATACAGTAGCATTTGCTTTTCTTAAGGTTATCCTCCATGGATCAGCAGATGTGACAGAGGACAAACAGGACCAGCACTTCTCAGTTGTGTTGGGCCTGGAAGACAGACAGGACACCCTATGACAGCTAAAACAGTACTAGATAGATTCCTGTTGTGCAGCTGAATCAAGCCCTGAAACTCATCCCAGTGATTTACTGGGATGAGTACCCTTTGCCCCTGGCAGGGTCACACTGCAATATGTCATTAACCTTTTTTGTTCTTAGGCAGTTACCTCTTCTTCTCCTCATGGTGTCCTTCTAACTTCTCCCTTGCATCTTCCACAGCCTTGACTAGTTTGTATCACAGCAACACAGTACAGAGGGAGGAAGCAAAATTAAAGTTCTTTAAACCAAAGGGGTCATTCATCTGTCTCACAGTAAGGAATCTGTGCAGTGAGTGGGGCAAGGGTTATCTTTAAAACTTAAATTATAATAAATACTCAAAAAAAACATTATCTTTAAAAGAAAACAGCAGGTTTATGATCACCAGGTGTAAAAGAAAGAAAGAAAAAGCCAGTTTAATAAACCATTAAACATAAAATGGAAATATTAAACAAGTTAAATCTTTCCCAAGGGGGTAAGTACTACAAAATTTCCTTAAATATTAGCTTCTACCTAATAACACAATAAAGAAAAAGACCTTGCATAAAAGAAATTACAGATTTTAATCTTCTACTCCAAAGAAAACCCTTAAATTAGATGGCTATTTCAATTTATGTTTAAAACAACAAGAGTAAGTCATGAAGTATCAAGTCCCTCATGGGACTGATCAAAATTGAATTTGCAGTTTCCTGCACTAGGTTGACAATCATCTACAATAAAATCAGAATGAGAAAGGGAAATTGTCTGTGGCATCCAGGTAATAGCCTCTCTATAACACAATCACATAGCAGAAAGCAAATTAAAATGTACTTAGAATTTTAATATGGTTGAACTAGGCCTTTGCTTATAGGATTCTTTCTTGCAGCTTTTAAGTAATAGATCAGGAATGAAAAACTAAATACTCATTGTTGATAATCAGGTATTTTACATTACCAACAATTTGTTTAAAATAACATAAGGTTAAAACTGTGTTAGGCAAAAGCAAGAAAATTGGCTCACAAACTATTTTAGTTTAAAATTGCATTGACATAATAGAAGCACAAAGGAAAGGCATACTACAACTTCAAATTTCTGGTCCCATTCTGTACATCTGCAAACATTTTAAATTATAACCACATTATCCCATCTTACAAAACACAAAGAGCTCATAAGTACAATATAAAGAACTAGGACTTTCCAATTTTTTCATTATTTTATATACCTAACAATAAATAATTATATTTATACAGAACACATTTTACACAAATAGGAAACAAAGACTTGGTATACTTCAGTAAAAAAATAACACATTAATTTGATTTGAAAGAAATCCTCTCAGTCACATAATAAGCCTGATTCTGCAGAACATCTACTTGATACTTTGCACAAGTTCATTTCAACAAGCAGCCAGCCTTTGGCTATTGCAGTGGTAGCAGCGGAGGGGAATGTCCACTGGAATTTAGATGTAACTCTTTTCATTCTTCTGACAAGTTAGCTAATTGTCTCCCATTCAGCACATAATTCATTATTTTTAAAGGTCTGATGACCTTAAAGGATTCATTGAAAAGGGCATCAAAATGGATGAGATTCGGACACTGGAAGTATATCCAGCACAGAGCTCATGCACACCTTGAAAAATACTTGTTCTAAAGTGATTAAGGCCTGGCAGGTGAAACTACGCTAATGCAGACTATATTTATACATTATAAAAATAAGTAAAAATAATCACTGGAGCAGCAATCTTCCTTTGTGCCAGACAAGTACCCTAACCACCAAACCACAAAGCTCACTTTTCACTTTGCTTCTGTCCCAGTGAATATTAAGTAGCTGTATACATGTTCCATATAGATCAGAACAGCTGCAACAGGGAAGTCTAAGAGTTACACACTGCAAAGTAAATAACCCAGGAAACAGCCAGCTCTCTTCAGTGAAATCCACTGTATTTTTAGACACTACCCAAAACCCCAGCATAAATGGCTACTGTACAAGTGCTGAGCAGCTATGCAGCTGATGTACAGTAGATCTGTAGCATGCTGTACTGGGACCTCCTATGCATATGCATTTCAAATGCAGTGAAATAGTGAATATAAAATGTTCTCTTCTGGAACTCAAAGTTGAGCAGATCTCTATCATGGCACTCCTCTAGTCTGCACAGACCCAAGTTCAAGCCCTTAATGCAAGCTGAAATTTGTACATTTATTAAGAACTTACATTACCTGCTTTCAATAATCAAAGTACATTTACCTGCACCTGCTAATGATCTGTTTAATATTAGTAAAAGTTTGTTTCATTACCCCTGTTAAAATCACTGTCACCAACTACATTACAAGACAAACATACCTTTGTGCTTCATTAAAGAAGAACAGAAAGAAAAGTAGATATTCACTTCCTATTTTGCATGCAAGCATATTGCCCCATGATAAGCAAATGGGTGAACAATAGGTTTCACAATATGTGCACATAATGTACATGCACATTTGTACCTCTCCGGCAGGAGGGAAGCAGTTGTCTCCAAGCAGTAAGCCAGCTTTCATTTACTTCAGGTTAAAAGTAATCATCTCCAAGTAGCTCATAGGCTGGAAACTCAAATATTAGCTTACTGCTCAATAACCTACTCTTGTTCACAGACCTTACTCATGCCCTTGAGCTACCTCAAACAAGGTGGCCATAAGGTTTCAGAGTAGGGAATTTCTGAGGGCTGTTACTTTGGTGCATATAATACACTCACTGGGGCACAGCTTCAGACACCCCAGTGCAGGTAGCTAAATATTTGACATTTAGCTTTCCTTACAGTCAAGGGTGACACTGCACTCAGCTCAGTTGTTTCTGGTGACATTTGACAAGACCTGAGGTGTTTAACAATAACTTTGGTGTTGTGTCTCCACAGAAGCAAAATTCTCCTCCCAGGTTTATGTGTATAGTACAGTTCTTTTTTGAATATTTCCTGGCTTAATTATCTCTTTACTATACTTTCATCTACTCAAGTACAGGTGTAGTTATTTAAAGGAAAAGTCAATACTTAGATGGTTACATTTTCTAATACTGTATTTTATCATTTATTTTTTTAATTCCAATTTGATGCAATTCTATTCTCCCTCACTTTTCCTTTTTGCTTTTTCAACAAGATGGTTTTCTAATTTAAAAATTCACTTAAAATGCAATCAGATCTACCTATTCTAGATGTAGCCATATCTATCTTTAAAAATTCCACCTAAAACCAGATAAGGTCAGTCCACTTTTGCTGGGAAAGAAAACTAGTTTTACCTCTCACAAAGCCTTTGAAAATGCAGTACATGATTCCACTTCTTCTAAGCAGTATGTCAGGTTCACCAAGTTGCAATAAAAAAAAAAAAAAAATAAAAAAAAAAAAAAAAAAAAAAAGACATTAAAATAAGACTGTCTATGTTGTAAAAACTGCAAAAATCCTTGAATTCCCCATGTAGAATATGTAGTTCAAAATAACATAATTACTAAGTATCTATTCAAGTGACAGTCTACATATCTATTAGCTTTATATAAAACAGTCCAATTGTAATATTGATACTGAAAAAAAATGTGTACAAAGTTTTAAACAAGTTCTTGTTCATTTAATACTGAGATATAATATTCTAAATTTAAACCCATTCTGCAAGCATCTTTATGACAGAAGCAATTCATCTCATTATGTTATAGTAGAGAACTGTGTAATCTTCTTGGAGAGAGATTAAAGAATAAACCCTTTTTTGTTAGAGCACCCATTTAAACTGGGACAATAGATTACGCTTAAAATTAGTTAAAACATTCAAATCACTTTCTTCGCAAATCACATTTTAAACCTGTCTCAAGGTCTGTCAAAAGTATTTTGAGCAGTCTAGTCTAACCCCTGGCCTCCAAAGCAGAATTTATCCTATTTACACCATAGTTCTTGGCAACTGTTGTCTCGTCCAGTTTGTTTCTAAGACCTGTGAACATAGAATCCCCAAAAATTTTAATCAAAAGCATTTTAATGTTGTCATTGGAAAATCTGATAATATTTGCAAATACTGAGTCTATACTTTTTTTGATGTAGTATGACAACATTGGTTTTTTATCTACTACAGAGGATTAATAAAAATTTCATTCTTTCTTATGGCTTACCAGAGAAAGAAGCTCAGAAGATTTCAACATTACTTTATCTACTGACTAAAACTTTATCATATTTAAATGTAGTAATTGTACTGTGATCTCAATATCATATAACAGTTTGACTTCATTTAATTCTGGTCTAGGATAAAGGGAACATTGATCTATCATGTAGCAATAATTTCAGAGAACAACATGAAACTGCATCAAGAAAACCTGATTCAATATACTTCAGAACTTACATCACCAAGGTGTTAGATTTTTCCTACAACAGTAGGAAAAGTGTGAGGCAATGCACTGCTGAAGAATGCAGTTTATTACCTCCCACATACAAATTCACATTTGCCAAGTTCACCGTTTCAGTGCCAGGTTGCCACATTCAGAAATGATTGATGCTTCCATACTTATAAAAACTATTGTACAGTACCAGAGTTGCCAAATGCACAAAGAAAAGTTCATTTGCTTTGGACTCCACAGTCGAATTCTTATCTCTAAATTTCCCATTCAACCAGAGAAGCTGTTATCTTGTTCTATGTCATACATCGTCACTTTTTAAAGGGTTATGAGCGCTTTTGTGGAAAAACAGTGCAGTGACACAAGATCTGCTGTTCTGTTGCACAACGGTCCATACCACTGCAGATCAGGTATAAAAAGCATTCATTTTTATGGTTACAGCTATCCCCATACAGCACTCACACTCTTTACCTCAAATACTAAGAAATACTAAAAATGCAGAGATGTGCAAGAATGTTATCCTATCAAAATAACCGTCTTGAAACATGATTAGCACACAGCTTAAGTCCTCTAGTCACCTCTCCTGAGGGAAAAATGATTTACTGCTCTCCTTAATGTCTCTCCCATTTATGAGATTAATATCTTATTTAACTTTACTCTCACCTATCCTTCTGTTCCCTTACCAATCCTCAAAGGTCTTAAAAAGAAATAGATTCACAATGAAAAAGAAAACATAAATTCTGAAATACCCTGAAATGTAAGGAAAAAACTGTAACAGTACTCACTAGGAAGAAGTACACCAATGGTGCAATTTGCACCGTATTAGCTTCATATGACCTAAGAGACATGGAGTTTTTGCAACGTTTGAAAATTACCAATAGTTACTGTCAGCAGGCAGCAGTTATAGACCCACATAATTCTGAAAAACATTAGATGGTGACAAAGATATGCCAATATATATAAGAATTTACTTTCACATAAAGCTACATGCACACACGTACAGTTAAGAGATACAAAGGCAGACAGCTGTCTCATTTCACCAGAACAGTCATCCTAAGTATTTGGTAGTCAGCTGTCCTGAAGACTCAAGGTCTCTAGACTGTATTTAATGCAGAGTGAAAACACACCTCTGAAGACCTCCAGAGTCCGATACAGACTGCTTATTTTAACTGCCTACTTCTCTTTACTGAATATGTAAGAAACTGAGAGAAAATATTAGCTATTTGTTCTATTTGGATCCAGTCCACCCATGCTGGGCCAAGACATCCAGCCTCAAGACATTTTGAAAAGAGGCATGTGACAGTAGTGACAAAGTCCATGACAACACCTGCTCCCTTCTTTCCACACCCTAACAATTCTTTTCACACTTCCTGCCCAACTCCTGAGATGTCTGTCCAGTTGCCAAAGTAGCAGAAGAGGTAATCATACTCCTAGCTGCCCAGCCCAGCCTCACTGAAATATAAAGTGAATACTGAAAGATTTGGTGGTGAGATAGATACCCTGTCATACAATGATTCAGACTGTAAAGGATCTTAAGTAGGTCTCCAGTCCAAACTCCTGCTCAGAGCACCGTCAAAACTGAATTCAGATCAGGCTTAATATCCTACTATGTTCTAGAATTCAAAACTGAAAAAATATCAGCAGCATCTTATTAGGGTTTCTGAATCTGAAATTATTTAGCTTGAATATTAGTTAGCAATGGCTGGAATTTTTCAATAAAAAGTGGTATGTCCAACAGCATGTTTTTCCTTAAATAACTACTTCAAGATTACACAAGGCTTTAAATCTAAATAATACCAGAATCCATGGAACATTCTCTCTCAGTTATACTTCTTTACATAAAAGGAAAATAAAGACGAAAGTACTACAGGCTAATACATGTACTTCAAAAACATATGAAGTGTATAAGGTATATAAAATAGATATACTTTAAAGTATATGTTTTTAAAAAATATTTGTTTTAAAGTAAACAATGAAAGAAAGACAGTGGGAGAATCAGTTAGTGTTAGGCTACATTTCTGGGAAGGATGGCTTGCATTCCTGCATCAAGAAATGCTTACACGTTTCACCAAAAAAACAAATACTCTAATTCTCAAACAGTCCTGAAACTATCCCTCTAGAAGTAGGACTAGGCTACAGAGGCAGGCTTCTTTCTTTGCATCAGTGCTTCTTGAATTTCCTTCTACACTGTAAATTAGCACTGCTAGGAGAGTTAGAAGTGCATATATCTCATGTTAGCCTCTGACAAAGTGTTTAGGGAATCCCCCTGGGCTGACAAGCCATCCGGTTTTAATGTGTACTAGCTGAGAAGGGCCTAGAGCCAAACGCCTGAATAACCACTCAGATTATACCAGACGAATTCATAACTATTTCTCCTCAAAGGCATATATGTATCCCTGTCTTTCAGGGAGAATTCCTGAAAAATTCTCCCTGAATTTCCTCTCAGGGAAATTGAATGAGGGAGATGTACCCTTCACACATTCTAAAAATACTCCACTGACTAGCCCCACAGGACATAAAGAAAGTAAATACAGTTTTGGGGTCCTTAAATAATTTCATTTCATTATAATGTCGTTTAAGTCCCATTCTTGTGAAGACTGAGAAATCTTGGGATTGCACAAGTATATTATCTAGGTAGCTAAGGGTTGGTTTTCTGCACTGTTTTTTCACTTGGGCTGGGGGAAAGGAGGAGATATTAAAACACTGAGGCGAAGAGTACAGCCCTCACTTATGCAAAGTACAGTTAATTTCTGAGCTCTGCAGAGTCTACAGCCCTAGATCAGCCAAGCAATACAGCATATTATACTCTTATGGTACAGAAAAAGCTAATACATGCAAGTTGAAAAGAAGAAGGCAGAAGAGAGCAAGGAAAGATTTCTTTGCACATTTTACCAACGATCTCCTGATCATAACACCCGTTGACAGCTGTATTAAGCAGGCTAAAAGGCAAAACTCCCAGAAGGTAGAGAGCAACTTCAAGCTGGTTTTAGCATTAAACAGCCTAAATTTCAAAAAAGGGAAGTCTTTAGAACTCCAAAGTCAACTTCTGCCCATTTTATGACCCCATTCTGCTAATCATTTCAACTTCACAGGTTAAAAACAAGAGTCACCATAAGGACAGCTTCCCAAGCCCGTATGCAGTTACCATGTTATCCTGTCCAATCAAGTGGTCATAAAGATCATAAGTACATATTAACAGACAAAAACCAAGATGGTAGGACTTTGTCCTCAACACATGTGAACTGTATATCCCTTTCTATCACTTCTGATCTTGTATCACCACTGTTTTTCACATCTTCCCAGCTCCTAACCAATTTTTACATTAACTTATGCCTTATTAAGTCAGAAAAAAAATGAATAGTATATGCAGGGTAATTGTGAATAGGCAAGCCCACAACCAGTCCAAATAACTTATTTATCTGGTATCTTCCTATTTGTGCATTAGAACAACTACTGCTCAACCTACAGTTTTTTTCAATTAGTTTTAGAAACTCAAAAGCTTATAAAACTAGATCCCAAAAATGAACCTCAAAACCAAGCTACCCAAGTACATTTATAGAACAAGACAAAGAACATGGTGAGTGGGAATACTGTAATAAGAAAAATCTCTCTTTTGTAGCACTCCAGGCATTAATTTTGCTTTTTAGAATCACCTAAATTAAGGAAGTTCAAGAGGAATGTCAGGTTACTGGTTTACAACTAAAATCAAAGAATCTTACTAAAACAGTGTCTTACTTTTTCACAGATATATTTTTTTAAGTCACAAATTTCAGAAGCAATGCAGCTCCTAATCACTTGCCTTATTTAACACTTCTTATTTGAAAGCATAAAAGCATAGTGAGAAGCTAAAAATCAGCAGATTACTTTTATTACATGTATAAAACAATCAAAGATAAAAATCAAGAAAAGTATGAAGAAGTTTGGAAACAAAAAGCAGAAAGCATTACCTTGAAAAGCAGCTGCATTACGAGATATTAAAAATTTTAATGTAGCGCTTGATGTTTGAAGCACTTGCTGTATATCTTGCTTTGCTGCCATCTGATACCTTTCTTCCATCTTTGTAGTACAGCATGTTAGATTTCTGGAAGTACAAACCTGGAGATCAACACCTAAGGAAAAGGTAATAAGGTAATTACATTGATTAATATAAACCAGAAGTATGCAAAACACAAACACATAGAAAACAGGTAATTTTTTCCTTTTTTTTTCACATAGGTATTGACACACAAAAGAAATACCAAAACTTTAAAGATGTTTGGCCTCATTAAACAGAAGGGGATACCAACTAAAATTCCATGGGAAGAGTACACTTAATACAGTTAACAATTTCATATAATTTCCCTGACACTATAATCATGTTCCAGCTGTGAATATTGCTACTCTGTGTTGCTAAAATATATTGAATATGCATTGTACATCATTTGCAGGTGGTAGATGCCCCACCCTTGGAAACATCCAAGATCTGCTTAGATGGGGCTCTGAGCAACCTGATCTATTTGAAGATGTCCCTGCTGATTGCAGGGGATTGGACTAGATGACCTTTAGAGGTCACTTCCAACCCAAACCATTCTGTGCTTCTATGATCCTCTAGAATAGTAAAATGCTGGACCAGATCAAGGCTCTTGTGGTTCTGTAAATCTTGGACCAGAAACAGGTAACTATTGCTAAATATTACAAACACACCAGTGGAAAGCCCATTCCCAACAGAATCATAACAAATATGCTCATATTAACTTTTATATGGAGCAGCTCTAAACTCCAGTCCCTTACCATGCCTTTCTCTAATGTCAAACGTTCCCAAGTATCCATCACACTGACTCACTCCTTCATTAATAGGTCAGGAAATGTTTCTAGAAAGAAGTATGTTTTCAAATTTTGGGCACGATGAAATTCCAGAGGGGCAATTCAGTACCTTTGTAACTTTAAAACTGAAGATAATCAAGAATTAAAAGACCTTATTCATCTTCCTTGTTATCATGTGGCATTTAAAATCTTTTTTATATATATACTATATCTAAACAATGCTTTCTAAAATAAGGAACAAACATATAATGAAAGAAGAAATATGTGAAAATTTAAATTATATTAATACAAAATTTAACAGTCCAGTCCAAATTCTGCTCTCAAATATGTTGTTTCACTGACAGGTATCATAAGATTTCTAGCAAGCATCACTCTTTCTTCATAATAGGTAAAAAGGAAGATTATGATAGGAATGAAAAAGGTAAGAAATTAAAAAGTCAACTTAAATCCACATTGCCCTTGACTCTGCACCCACTTTCAGCTCTTACACTACCTCTGTGAACTTAAACTTTTATTTTCCTACCACTAAATCTACAAGATTTAACATTCCTTTAAAATAATTTTTTTGCAGATTTTCCTCTGATTAATCATTCTAAGACAGTATGAATACAGCTATAGGGAAAGGGAGGCCTTACACACTTTGTATCCTAAATATTCTGTAAGTTGTCTTAAATAAATTAGGAGTTTTTAAAAAATATATTCCAGAAAGTTAAGAAGGAAAAGTTAAGCTACTGAGGGCTGGATTTGAGCATTCTAGAAGAATGGTGAAATGTTTAAATACCTTAGATCAAACTCATGTCCCTTCATCTATGTGTAGCACTTCAGCTGAACATAAGAGAAAAAGTGTAATTATCTACATACAGCAATCCCAATTCTAAAGCAGGAACTCATTGTGTTAAAGACGATACGGCAGATTCCTTAGAAATCACATTTTAAAAACCACAAGACCAGAATGAAATAGGTAAATTATATGGACCATTAAAAAAAAAGTGGAGTTATCAGAGTCCTTGATGAACACTTGTCTCTACAATATTGCAGAGAGGTAATTTGATTCCCATGACAAATAAATTTCCTTTGCTAACTGCAGATAATACAGTCTCAGATTTGCTGAATATTTCCTTCTAGCATCATTGGTTTCCACCTTCACAATTTCTTGCACTCCATCATAAAGCAGATATGGAAAGGAGAATAGATTTAAACCTTCAATATTAAATACTACAGAATTTCTCTTAATTTTTAAAGGATCTTTTCTGCTTCATGCTTTAGGTCATATGATGTAAGTTTTCAGGCAAAACCAATTCGTTTTAGTGAGGAATGCTGCTAGGGAATTGACATAATTCCATATTTATAAAGACAAAAGTTTGACTATATATACAAGAACAGTTTACTGCCCATGGTAAAAATATGTGTCCTGAAGTGAATCCATTTTGCAGACACAGGATGCAGTAAATATCATTATGATACAGGAAAATCATTACATACTTTAAGAAACTCTACAACAACACAGAATTCACAAGTCTGACTCTGCCTTCACGGTGGCATGCAAAAGTAAGAACATAACCTCTGGATGTGAAAATTAACTTAAGCAAGTGATATCCCTGTAAATCTCTTTGGAGTGGTTTGCAGTAGCAGTTTAACACTCAGGGATTGGTACACCTACGAGCCACAGTGCAGGAAGCTGAACACCTTCACTAGCACAACAAAAAGTTAAAACTCTACTCTTATGCAGATATGAATCACTGAACTTCTGAGAATAAGAAATTTTATTTCTTAAGTGTTATACTATATCTTTTTTTCCTTGTATAGCCTAATTTTTTTGAAGGCTATTTATCTTCATCATTTATTTCAAAATATAAATTTCTATGTTCTTCAGTATACACAAAGTCATTTGTTCTGTTTGGCTGTTTTTACAAACCTCTTGCCATGTGAAAAGTTTAATATTCCATCCTCTGATATTCCAATATAGAGAAAGAATGAAAATAAAGCTGCAAAAATAAGCTGCTCTATTAAATTATCTATTTATTAGCTACTCTAGTATTTATGTCATGCATTCCAAAGAAAGCACTTTGTGTCGGAGTCAGCCTTAATAAAGCTGCTACCTCTAAGCAACTTTATCTTTAAGGCTGCTTATATCTTAAAATAATTTTCATTATGAGTATTAAAAATCCAGTTCACCAGTGCTCAGAATCCACCTAACTACCTATAGTCATCCTCACTGCTATCTCCACTGCATGCCCCACCCTTCCCCAAGCCAGATTCCAATCCTTTGACCCCACTGACTCCAACCTCCCAGTTCATACCAGCTCTCCAAACTGAAGACCCTGTGCTGTTGACCATCCTTACCTACCTACAGCAGTCCTGCCTTCCCACATTCCTAGTCCTAGACACCATGTCCCTACTCTCAGAACACTGAAGACTCCTCTCATCCCACTACTCCTCACAAAACAACAGAATATCCTACAACAGTCCAAAACACAGACCAGGATAAAACAAAGCAGATGCAGAAACTGCAACATAGCTGAGAGCAACACAAAGCTGGCCTTGGGTATAGGACTGTCTGCAGGGGGCAATAACTGCAGTGCAACTAGAACTCCACAAAACGTGGGGAAGTAGCAGAGGCAGTAATGGACTGACTCATGGAACCCCAAAGCAACCAAGCGTGATAACTCTGATACAAAAGATGTCTAAGTTGACATTGTTAAAAGAAATAAAACTGCAAACTTCCACTGATCCTTTTAAATCCTCTCACTCATGATTAGATACATTTGCTGATGTATTCAATACTAATTAATTTAAATATTAGCTACAGTAAATGGGAATTTTAAAATAGCACACTGTTAAAACAACAAGCAGCAAACTGGACTAACATACCATCCACTTATAAACAAATTAAAGGAATGATAAATAAGCCCACAGCAACATTAACTCATCATACCAGAAAGGTCTAACCACAGGTATGACATGCAGTTCTCTCCATTTTTTTTTATTATTCCTGAAGAGTTTATCCCACAAAGAATATCCCTGTACAAGACAAGCCAACGTACAGCCTGTAGTATGCCAGCAGCAATACACCTGACAAACATCGAGAGGAAAAATGTTTATAATGACAGCAATATTCACAGTATTGCATTGCAACAGTCTTTTTTCCTATTTGGTTACTGAATATTATCTTCTGCTTGTAATACAAGGCAACTCACTACTGCTGAAAAAAATCATGTAACAGACACTGTAAAATGGAGGAATTATGTTATTACGTTGTTTGAACACATTTCAGTGCCACACCAATTTCAGACTTACTATGTTATATTCTCTATTGCCTTATGCACATTCTTTAGGCTCTTTTCTGGAAAAAAAAAAGGGGGGGGAACACTAAACAAATAAATGATAATATAGATAACCAGGAGATAACCCACTGCTCCTATACTGCTCTTAAAAGAGCTCTCTCTATTCTTCCTTCAATGTGCTCTTTCAGTTCACCATTGCTGCTGACATACCTCAGGATCACTTTGGCTTCTAAATCCTTTTATTCTACCAGATGCTAGAAACAAATGTTCTAAACCTGATCCTCTAACTTCCAATTTCACAAAGCATTCCGAGAACCCTGGTACAGAAAATTATAAATTTATACATACATATTTATTTTATAGCAAAATTCTTAGCACATTTTCCTGTTTCTTGGTTTCATATTTTTGAAGATCGATATGCCTAGCTACCCTTAAATTCTTAAGCTCAGAAAATTTTAAGTATGATTATAAGAGTCCAACAAATCTGTCAGAATAAGAAACATAGCAGCAGCTTGAACTAGAATTAAATGAAAGAAAAAGGTAAATTAATCTAGATTAATTAAGCATTGTCTGCAGTAGGACTTTCTTCTGTTCTTCTTCACAAATTGAAAACATAACTATGAAGAAAACAGAATCATGCAGTGTCTCAATGAAGATTTATGTACTCTTTTCATAATTTGCTTCTCTGCAATGGAGTGTCCAATACACGCATGAACTCAGACAGAAAAGTTAGCATATCAATATGAAATACATTTTCAAGGCCACAAATAGAATTAATTAATTATTAAGCATGGAAAGTCTTAAAAGCAAAAAAACTTTGACAGTTTGAATGCTGATTTGCAGGTGGAACTTAAAGAATACACTCATGTCTGTTTTTCAGTGCTAGGGTAGCTATTTTATTATAGTTGAAGTGAAAAGAATTAAGAATCAAAAGGATAATTAAAAAAAAATTAAAATTAGACACTTTTTAAATATTTTCACCAACAAGAACTTAGATTTTCTAGCTGTTCTCTAAGGGTACATAGCCAAAGGCTGATCATGATCTTCACTGACTATAGTTTTGAGCTGTGTTTATCATCACTAACTCTAAGGAGTGTATAATCAAACCTCTTCCGTACTTATCGTGTGTCACCTTTACAATTCACACTACTGATAATACTGCAGCAAATGAGTATTAAGCTCTTCTGTAAACTTACCACACAAAATAAAAATAACTCTGAAAAGGCTGAAAAAAAGAGAACTCCAAAATAGACATATTTTTCTACTCTTATATCACTATAATCTTACAGTTTTCTCACAAGTGATTTATTTGAGACCTACAGTTTTGTACAGTAGTCTCCCCAGTGTAACTGCTTAATCTTCAAGCTTCAATACAGCTTTCATACAAGTCAAAACACCAGCAGGACACTTACAGCTATTCCAAATAAAAGATATAGCTGTGCTGGATTTGGGAAGGCTTTTGCTTTGCTTTAGGAAGTATTTAAAAATTAGTAAAAAAACTCTACCTCACTTCCATCTATAGAGGATGACTTACCTTAGACTCTAAATCTTAGCAGATAATAATTACATATAAATGTTCTCCCTCTGCTTGGAACTGAAAATTTAAGAGAGGAAACTTGGCAAAGTGTTTTATCACATTGCCTGAAACACAAATAATATTGTGTTGCATACAGCATAATTTTAGACAATGGCATTGTTGTATAATAAACTATGATTTCACAATCAGAATTGTGTCTCCTTCACAAGTAAGCAGTAGCTTCACTTCCCAGAAGCAATGACCTCCTTTTTCCCTGTGAGGTTCAGTAAAGATCTTCCACAAAACCTGAGCCATTTTTCCAATATGTATGACCTTTCACCCATCAGATTTTAGTTATTAATAAATAATACACATGGTAACCGCTTACACGCAGTTCTACGTGTACACAGGCATAGACATGCATAGTATTTGTTTAAATGAAATTAAATTAGCTGTATTACCCAAGCTTTTCTTAGTATTTTAAACAAATGTCAGGCCCTGCTTAGCTCTCAAATCTTTGCCTTTTGTGCAGCCGGAACTAATATGAAATTTCATCTACCCTTAATATGGGCTTTAGTATAGCTTCAAGAAGACATTTACACTTTCAGTAAAACTGAAAAATAATAATGAATATTTGTTTATGGTTTCAGCTGACTCTTCAATATTATTTTAGTCCATTGATTTTATGAAAAATACTTTTTCAAGCAGCATCTTTTTAACATAGGTTTCATTCCCAACCCTAAGGGAATTTTGTTTTATACTTTTAAGACTGCTAATCACGCACATATAAAGTTCATTTTATTGACCTACTTTTGTTCCAGCTCATTAAAGACAGCTGCTTTCAATGTCCAGGAAAAGCAACAAGCAAAGAACTCAAATGACTAAAAAATTGAGTGATTGCCCAAAATCCACAGTAGTTTTGTAGCTGTTTCTTTATAAAACTACAGAACAAGTAACAGCTTATAGATAATATTTCAGAAGAAGGTATGAAACAGGTCACTCCATTTCAGCACAAGCAATATTAAAAAACCCCCACATTTATTTTCTGTGTTTTCACAAATAAAAACCTTCCCATCTTCCACGAAAATTGTTTTATCAATAACCAATTTTGAAATGCAGAGAGAAAACATTTTCTGCTCTGATAAAGCATATTGGCTCTTTTCAGTATCAAATTCTGATGGTTCCACACTATGATCTACTTTGAGACAAGATCACAAGACAGCTAGAAGCAATATAACCTGTAATAAAAAAGTGTAATAAAAATATAATGTCATAAACAGTTACAGTATAGGAAAGGTTTTAAAACTGAAAACAATCTAGATGGGTGTAGGAAAGACAGCTCAGGAAGAAAAATGTAATTTTTCTGAGATGTAAGTTTACCTATCTGGAACTTATTTCAAACTTTAATTCATGGTCTCAGCCATAAAAATCTGTATTTTCAGTACATTGAGATAAACAAATGCTGACAGGATAAGGATGTTTTCTGCCAGGAAGAGAAAATGCCAGATGTGTGGTAAATTTCTCCCTGTCTACTTAGACTTCCAAGAGATCAAATCCAGAATCTGAAAAATCCCAAAACAGACCTAGAACTGTCATGACAAAGAGTCTCTCAAAAGCCAGCACTAAAATGCCATATGGCCTGGAAGCAATTGTCAAATCAGCGGTTTATTTCAAAATAAATTTTGGATTTGTAACCTGTATCAGACATAAGTCCTTCTCAGGCTCATCCTTTAGTATTTGTTAACTCATTTTTGTCACAAGCACCACTCCAGACATAGCATTACTGCCATCACTGTGGTTGTTGCAAAGTACTTCAGCATTGCTCAGTAAGAGAGATGGAGATCAGCCTGACTGTCAACACAGTTAAACTATCACCTCACTTCTTTCTGTGGCTCTTTTCAGAAGGCACCAGAATGTCTCTCACCTGCACTTCTAGAGATTGTGAATATTGCTTTCAGAGGCACTCTCTAGGCAACACTATAGTATGGGTTTGCCTTCTTCCTTATGCCCTCTAAGATCATCTCCCTACTAGCAGGCACCCTACTAAGGTCAAGGCACACCTCCATACACCCGCACTCCAGCTCACCAAATAAAACATGTAGTCATGTTACCCTGCATTCAACTGCGTACCAAAAGACCTCCTATTTTTAAGATTGCTTGAATTGTGAAGGAAGGGAACCCACAGCACCATGGCATTATAAAAGCATCATTTTGGTTCTCAAGAGGATTGAAGGGCAAACCCCATCAAGCGAGGACAGTCCTTTCCCTTTGCAGGACACCAGCCTTGAGCAATGTAGACATGAGCCAGTCTATTCCACTCGCCATGAGAACCAGGAGTTGGTCCTCTGTCCTCTATTGAGCAGTACAGCCACCACCTTTCAGGTCATCCCAGTCAGATCAAGTCCTAAGGCTACTGAGCACTGCTGACTTCCTAGAGAAGCTGAAAGATAGAAGATAGAGATAGGGAAGCTGCCACATTGTTGAGCTCATTTTTTTGTTGGTTTTAATCTCAAAATATTGTAAAAATATTTTCATGGTGATAATTTTGTGGATCCAGAGGTGAAATGTTCACACATACACAAAATTATGTTGTTGGCAACAGTCCTTACAAAACCAGACATCAGTTACTGATATGACAAAGCAACTCACTTTCTGTCTCTGACTAATTCCCTTTCCAGAGCTCCGAGTATCAGTTAAATAATTAGAAGTGCCCCTGCCTGCACACACCAAACAAGTCTTAATTTGACTTGAGATAGAACTAAAATCCAAATTACTTGAATGTAAATCATACTCGAAACCCAAATTAAAATTCAAATATGATCTTGGAATTGCATCAAAGTAACCTGTTCTGGATTTCAGACTGAATTCCATTGTTACTTTAAGTGGAATTAGCAAGAATATTTTCACTTGAATTAACAAGTGTATCACAGACCAGCTTTTTCTGAGATTATCTCATCCTTCCAGCATAGTTTTTCTCATTTATTCAATTGCATATTCATATGATTCTCTAGCAAAAAGCCTTTGCAATAAAGTTTATACGAATCACAGTCTTCACTCTCTTTTATGCTTCCTATTCTCATAATTGCACACATGATCTCCCAGATTTTGATAAAAAGATTAGACTGATTCCTAAAAAAACAAACAAACCTCAAAAAGCAAACCAACAGAAATCAAACAAACAAGCAAACTGCTGAGAAAACAAATATCTCCAACCCATTTTTTTCCCACTACACTGGGAATTGTTTGATTCTACAGTGCCAGCAAACGTAACATTTTTCAATAAGCTTTTTGGTGCAAAGAGATGCCTGAAAGTTTGTTCACTGACATACCTACTGAAAGTCCTTTGTCAAAAAGGCAAGAGTGAATGGTTTATTGTTCATCCTATTCTGCTGTTCACAGGATCATATCACAGAATGGTTTGGGGTGGAAGGGACCTTATAGATGGTATAGTTCCAACCTTCCTGCCATGGACAGGGACACCTTCCACCGTACCAGCTTGCTCAAGGCCCCATCCAAGCTAGCCTTGAACATTTTCAGGGATGGGCCATCCAGAACTTCTCTGTTTGATGTATTTTGAGAGAAGAAAGCCAGAAAAGAAATATTATTTGCAACCAAAATAACATGGAGAGTTCAGAGCTTCCATTTAACCTGTCAGAAAAATGAGCTGCTGAAATCAACTAACTTGCGTATATAGGGTAAAAGAGTGGAATTCTTCAAAAAAGTTGATTAGGCTACAATACAGAAAACAGGAAATTAAAAAGGTTTAAAAAACAGTACTTAACATACAACATTTTTTTCCAAATAACCCAGGTCATAGTGATCCACAAAAACAAAACCCCTAAACATAACCTTAGAGACCTTTTTATATTTATTTCATGCTTTGCATATTGTTTGACTCTTGATTCTCTATAAAGCAAAAAGTGTCTTTTAGGATTTTTAATTACTGAGGTTTCTCTGTACAGTCCCAACAACACTCCACTTGTAGCACAGAACCAGATAGGAAAAAAAACAAAGTACTTTTGCAACTAACATTTAAAATCAGTATGAAAAGAGATAAATGTTTCAATAGAGTATGTGATGGGACTGAGCATAAGTCTGTACTATAGTTCCCAAATCACATCTACAAAAGACTGCTAACAGTGGGTCAGGTGTCTTGACTGCTGGGAGTAGCAATAAAAATCTTAGGTTTGGTAACTATACTAATTCATTTTGATTATTAGTTGCCAGTTTCAACACTATGATTTCTTGTGCTTTGTGAATGACAATACAAGCTCGAAGTTGTACTTCCCATATCCTTCAAGATCACCGTCACACGTATGTATGGCATTTCTACATATGACGGCAGAGGTACTTTCTTCTCCTTTAAACATACACAAACTACATATAACAGCTGCAAAACTAATTATATAAAATAATGCGTATGTTTTGAACTAACATTTATTCAAAATACAGAGAAATGGCAGTCCCCAAATGAAACAGAATTACAATTTCATCACTTACTGATATAAGGCTGCTTAGTTTTTATTACTACTAAGAAGAGGAAAAAATACCAACATGAATGGCAAAGCCTTTTTATTTTAATACATGCAATGAACGCAAGACCAGTACAAGGCCTATAATTTTATTGACTGTAGAGGTAGCCTTCCACTGTATACAAATCCATACACCAACTAATACTCCTGCTCTTCTTTAGCTAGCAATCTTACTCCACCCAAAAGGTGTGGTTCAGTTTAGGACATTTAAACTAAAGTGTTCTTATACAAACTAGGTCTAAGCTACCACTAAAAAAAAGATGTAGAGGCAATGAAATAGAGGCATTATGCAGCTTGTTCAGAAGTCAGCACCAATACTTGGTGATAACTGACTGGCTCCTGGATGCCACAGGCTGCACTGGCTGGGCATTGTGCTTGCCCACAGGGAGCATCTGAGATGCCAAAGGTATCCCACCCACCACCCACTGCCCCTCCAGGAAGACATAAATCTCTCAGAGGTATTGTATCTGTTGGCCCCATGAGACACTCTGGAAACACTAAGAAAATTCAAATGGTGCCAGATGCTTATATTTGAGCAACCAAATTAAACCTTATAAAGGCAACTTTGACACCTATCTTTGTAAGTGGACACAAAAAGTGTCTGTGTTGTATCTGTGCATGTGTCTGCCTGCTGCTTGAAGGGGCAGCAGCATAGAAAAGAATTCTTTTATTATTCTTATAATTCAGAAATGGCTTTTGCTTCAAACAGAAAACATAGAAAAGTCAAAAGAAATGAGAGTGAATGGTAGTATAAAAATACAGGGGAAGGGAAATCAGAAGAGCAGAGCAAAAGAAACATATATAAGGTACCGTAGTAGTTCTTTCCTCTCGAAGCAACACACTTCCTCCCTATCCTAGTACACAAGTGAATGTATGGTAATCAAAATAAATGGCAATGAAAGAGAAATTTTAATAGTTATACTAGGATACAGAATATATACATATGTTCACACACATATAAACAGGTAACATATAAGTCCTGCTGATATTATTCACACAAATAGCACCACAAAAAATAAGCCAATGGCAGGGCTTTAACTCAGATTTCACTTTCAAGACATTTTCACTTGCACAGTTCCTGTCTAATCAGGCTTTCCAATTAAAGTGATTATTTTCTTTTTAGCAAAGACAATTAAAAATCTTTAGCCAAGGACACGATAAGAAGACAACTTGTTGTCAAAAGTACTGGCAATCTTTTAAAAATAGTATTTTGATTTTTAAACTGCACACTACAACTGTGTCAAGTTTAGAATTATCTGTCATGCTTTAAACTAGAGCCATTAAAAAGCTGTATTTTTAAAGGATTCCTTTAAAATAAACTCAGTATGACTTAACTTGCATAGTTAATAAAAACTACACAGATTTTGCATAGTTAATAAAAACTACACAGATTATCTTTAAAAAAAAGAATGATACTATTGATATTTTAAAGTGAGGGGGGCATTATTTCAGCTTTTCTTACATTCAGAAGTCATTTTCTGTCAAGAAAGTACTGATACGCATTTACTAGTTGACTGTCATCCAAACATGAACATATCTTATAGATATGTATATCGCTCACGATGAAAATAAGTGCATTTTAATTTTGTGAGTAGTACCACTGAAGTCAGCAGAGGTTCTCATGAAGCTGGAAACAAACCTAAGGAGGTACATCTTATTACATACAAGCTTCGCAATGTCATCTGATGCACTCTTAAAGGAAAAGTTTCGTTGTTGATACAAATGATAGATATACTCAAATTACTCTTAAGACATTACTTTCCTGGTTTTTTTTTTTCTATTACAGCGACAGGCATATATCCAGCAGAGAAAATGCGCAGCCCTACCACTCGCAGCGGTCTAAGTCATTCTCATTTCACACCAGAGTAACTCCACCAGCCCCAGACGCCGTTCGGTGGCTCTCCCCTACCTTCAGGGTTCGCGCCGGCACTGCTGTACCTGTGCCTGCCCGCGGGCGGCTGGAAGCGGGGTGAGCCCCAGCTGAAGTTCGCTCTCCTGCGCGATACGGCATGGAAGTGGGTGGGCACAAGGGGGTTTTACGCAGGTGTCAGGGTGCTTGTGTCCGCAGCCCGAGAAGAGCGTTTTCTCTCTTGAGCGAGGGGCCAAGCATCCCGCCCAGCCATCCCCGATGTCGCTACGGAACCCGTTCCCCCGGGCCAGGGGTGACCCGAGGTGCCCACGGGTCCGCGGCACCGCCGGCGGCGGCACCGAATTCAAACCCGCCGTCCCCGCCCCCCGGCAGGGCAGCCCCCCCGCCCCCGCTGCTCCGGGTGTCTCCTGCCCCCAGCTCTCCCTTACCTGCCCGCGGGGACTCCGGGACGCCGCCGAGGGGGCCGAGCCGCCGCAGCTGGAAAACTTTCCTGACCGCCTCGCAGCTCGGCGGCGGCTCCGCACCCGCCGAGGCGGCGGCCAGGAGCAGGACGCCGAGGCTCAGGACGCCTAGCCTGTTCCCCCCCATGGCCCGCCCGCAGCTGCCGCAGAGAGCGCAGCCGAGGCGCCCCGGAGCCGCCGAGCGGTGGGAGGCTGCGGCACCGCCCGCCGGCCCCGCCGGGACCCGCCCCCGGCCCGGCCCCTCCCGCCACCCCCCGCACCATGGGGGGGCCCCGCCGCGGGGACAGGCGGGGAGGGGGGTTCCAGCGCCGGTGCCGCGGTGCCTTCGCGCCGCCCCGGCGGGTCTTGGGGTGGGCACGTCTCGTTTGGGGAGGGGAGGAGACCCCCGCCTACAGCCGGGGGACCGGGGGTGCGGGCTGCGGAGGGGGAATCCGCAAGGAAAAGAAGTGATGTCATGGTCTGTGAGCAGTAACTCCCAAAAACCACGCAAAAAAGACAGACTTAATTTGTAGAGCTTTGGCAAACTACTTGCAACAGGCTTAACGCTGCCAGTAAAGTACGCCATTCAGATTGGCTTCAAATGCCAAACTTGCTTGTCTGACAGAAGTCTCCAAGAATTCAGCGCTCTTCATGGTATCTTTAAAAGCTTCAGCTTCCTCAGGGAAAAGTGACTAAGGACGAGTTTACAAAACCCTCTCATCTCTACAAGACGAAGTCCGATGGTATCTGCTAGAGAAGCCAAGGAAGCTGTGACTCTTCAGGCTATCTTTAAAACAGCTTCCTTGATGCCAGCGTCAAGAATCCCCTCCAGGCACAAATGTCACTCCTTACCCATTAGAGCTGGAAATTTTTCTTTGTGCGTTTTGAAGCTGGTGGTGGTCATTCGGCACTGTAAAGCATTAGGCTTTCAATTTAAAATAAATCTTTGATCTGTGTCAGCAATTTCAACACAGGACTGTAAAACCAGTTCTAAGTGCGATTTATTCTATGCATTCATTTGAATACAGTTAGCAAATTGACATAAGTTAAAACGTGCAACCATTTCACTGCTGAGCAAAGCAATAGAAGAATGATGTTAACATTATCCAGTCTACTAAGTGACAGTTCATAAGAAAGGGAGAGGACTAATATTTCCCTTTTTTGAATCATCAATACTCCGGGACTCAGCAACTTCCTTCTGTCAGCAAGCTCCAACACATCTTACATGAAATGTCCTTTAACAGAATTTGTTCTACTGCGCTTCTGCTTTGTATGAAGAGCAAACAGAGCTGACAGGTTACAATCTTCTTGATAAAGCAAACTACAGCAAAAGACATTTTAGGCCCCCCATGAGGAAAAAGGGGGAAAAAGAAAACAAAGGTCCTACTGGAAAGAAAAGATTTGGTTTCGATTAATTAAAAAAAAAAAAAAAAAAGCCAATACCGTGTGTGAAAGCTAGTAGTAGTAAGTGAACCCCTTTCCTTAAACAAAACACTTCTTTAAAATATTGAAAAACACACCAGGGAAAACAACTTGAATATGGGAGCCAAAGAACATAGGAACTTATTCAGCAACTGCAAGATGGTATAGCAAATTGTGGGAACGATGAAATGCCATTCTCAACACCCAGTACAGGATGTGCAGCACTCACAATAAACATGTGAAAATAAAATATGAGGAGACATGAAAGAATTCCTACAGGTTAATAAAATTTAAGATATGTATTCCTACTTAATAAAAGAAATAATGAATACAAGTTTCTCCTTTACCTCACAACTACACAGAAGTTTGCCTACAGCAACAGATGATGTTGGGCAATCTCTGGAATCCCATGACTTCAACTGGAACTAGTACTTCCTTGCATCTATCAATTCAGAAAAACCTCTACCCTCCAGCTCTACAAACTAAGGGAAAAGGGAGGCTTTTCTGGTAAGAAATTGAATATACATGTTTTAACTAGCTCTTTCAAGATGAGGAAGATTCTAGTTTAGTCCAAAAGGTGAAGTGGGCTTTTGTTTGTTGGGGTATTTGGAAGTTGGGTTTTCAATTTTTTTTTTTTTTTTAATAAATTTAGCATAGCAAGTGAAGGAAGCAATTCTCATTTAAATAAGAGATTAAATTTAATTTTCTTGCAGGTTTTAGGCTTCAAGGTTTCCTTGGTTTTAGTGTTAAAAATGTACATTTTAACTAACAAGTTTAATGATCTGATATTCTGGAAAATATTTCTGCATGTTTTCAATCATATGCAGAAGAAAGGGACTTATTTTAACAGGACTGCATGTATCTATATGTATAAAGTTTATGAGAGATCATTAAGAGGGACTACAGACTTGTATCTTCTTGACCAAAGCCTTAACATATGCTCTTTGTGGCTCCTCATGGATATCTGTCAGCTCAAGGTGACTAAAGAATACCCCAACACAAATTCTCCCTTTGCCTCTTTTCCTTAATCATGAACAATACCACTGTATTACCTGAAATGCTGGCACAATGCCAGAGAACGCTACACCTTCAATTTATCGCTCTAAATCACATCAAGCTAAAATGAACCGTTTTATTATTTTTGGTACACAGCACTAAGCTTCCTGCTCATCTCTTTTAGACCGTCATCTTGTAGCTACTGAAAAGGCTTAATATGGCTGTGCCATCTTCCCTGTTTGCATCCTTTCACAGAGTTACTACAGAAATAACCCTTTCCAACCTGTCTCTTTGACCACATGCACTTTTGCCACATTCTTTGTTATGTCGAACACAAGTCACTTGGCTTCAATTGCATATCCTTTTACTGTTCCTGTGTCAGGATGCAAAGGGAAGTTTCAGCTTCCAGAGGACCTGTCTCCACCTCCACCTTCTGAAATGATGAAATGCTTTCATGCTATATCCTATTGTGTCTCATGTATCTGAAAGTAGTTCAAACATTTATTACACTGCCTCATTTTTCTAAGTCACCCTTCAAATCTTTCTTTACTGCAAATCTTTTTACTATTATTTTGATATATATCAAAGCAGTTAAGGAAGCTTTTTTATTAAGAACACAGACTGTTGTGTTGACTAGTATGTTCACACCATCTCCCAGTGGCAAATTCTATCCATCTATTTCTGCTCTAATACATGTTCTCTCTAAGTTCTTGGTTCCAATACCATCCTTTTGCTTCTCATACAGCTTTGAACAGAGTGGGGATCCTAGCACTCAAGTTGAGCTTCTTGAAATTACAGCAATAGCATGGGGGAGGGGGGCGGAGAAGAATGGGGAAACAAGAACAAAACAGTTCTCTTATTTTGAGATAATTAAGCTAATCAACTAAGACTAAAAGCTACACAGAATTTGTATTCACAACAGTCCCACACTCTTAGCAATGACCCTATAAACTTAGTGAGGCCAGTAAAAATTCACATGCAACTCTCAAGTTTAATTCAGCTAATGGTCCATTACATGTAGAGCTGAAACAGAGTTGATACTAGTCTTGCAAAAGTTTGACCTGATTTGGAGATAAATTCTTAAAGAACATTGGTTGTTTGTTTGTTTGTTTTGTTTTTTTTTTTTAAATTCTTTTAAAAGAAATAAAAAAATATTAATTTTAACTGAAGATCTTTTTGAAATCTTATTGAGAAAACTGTAATTTCATGCTTGCAATGGCAGGAGTTGCCACCTGAGACGTCAGGGAGGGACAGATCAGAGAGAGAACACTGAGGAAGTAGATGCAGACCACAGAAGAATATTTTACAATCATAGAATAGTTTCAGTTGTAAGGGAGGGACCTTGAAGGTCATCTAGTTCAACTCCCTTGCAATGAGCAGGGACATCTTCAACAATCACAGACCATCAGCATTGCTTCCTCCCACCCCAAGCACGTTAACAAATGCTATTCTACTATTAACTATCTAAACTTCAGTTCACGCCTCCCCCATGCATTACGGCCCCAGCATCCCTTCCGTCCCAGCTCGCGGCCTGTCCTTAACTCCCCGTATGTTCTCCGTATCTTCCCCGTGAAATCATCCACCCGCCGTGTCCCAGGGAAAGGTCCGTGGCAGGCAGGCAGGCCGGCTCGAGGAAGCGCTGCTTCCAGGGGGTCCGGCCGGGCCGGCGTCCGGGCAAACATGGGGCTACCGACCGCCAGCGGCTCCAAGAGTGCACCCTCGGATTGGGACCACAGCGAGGGAAGGCCACCCCCATGGGGAAAGGGTCCTCCCCTCAGCCCCCGCACCCCCTCCGAGCTCTGCACTGCTGCCTTTCCCCCAAAGTGAAAGGAAAAAAAGGTGTAAAAGCACAGCCCTGGGATCCTAGCTGCGCAGACAGAGCTTCAGTTCTTCACAGTAATTCTAAGTTCAGGCATTCCCATCGGAGTACTGCATCCAGAAGGTAATTACACATCTATTTTCATAAAGTTTTAATTTATTTAATAATTTATACTTCAAACATAGCTCAGCAGTCAGTCATGTACTTTGAAAAATAGTTCTCCTTACTGCTAGGTACACTGTTTCCATGGAGACTTCCTTAGATATTCTAGGGTGAACATTCTTAATCTCTTGTTTTCTTTTCATTTCAAAAATCAGGGCAGACCTTTGCACTCCTAGAAGTCAGTAAAGGTTTAAGTTTCCATTAGTAACAACTCCCAGGCATCCATTTTTAGATCACAAGTAGCCACATGCTGCCAGTGTTGCGCACGGGACCTACCTCACCATTAGGTCCCATCTGAATTGACAAAGTGAAAGAATACCAACCAAATCCCAGGTTCAGACCAAAACACAGTAAATCAGTCACATCTTATGTAAATAAGTATCAAAGAAAATTAATGCATACACCTTTCTTTTCTTCAATACCATTCATGCATTCAAGATGCAAGTGACTGGCTGTCTCTGTCTGCTTGACACAGATCCAAACTCCCCACCTTTCCCAGGTGAACACGTGAGGTATTAATGTATTTTTAAAATGACAAGGCTACACAATGAAGTCGCTGATGTTACCTTAACATGCACTGTGTAGTTGTAGCAGCTGGTCTGGGGAGCATCACATCATCAGCCTACCGAACTGGGGTATGGGAAGGCAGGAGTACTGGGCTCCAATCTCTTTTTACACATGATCAAGTATTTAATTTAAAAGTGCAAGCAATGATCTCTTTTTGCCTTATAAATACAGAAAATACAGCCACAACTTTCTATCCAAACACTGTTGAACTTCTTCCCAAACTATATCACATGCTCATAGATCACTCCAAAGCAGAACACAATTTCCATCTGCACACACAAAAAAAAATACATGAACTTGATAATGAAATTCACAATGCAATGTCAATTTCTAATCTTATATTTAATTTTTTAAAAATAAAAGTCACACTGTATTAACACACATGTTAATGCCTATATGCCCATAAGAACTTGTTAATGGGTATTTCTCTGGTATTATGAGTACGAGATATCCAGAATTACTCAGTTACAGGAAAAGCTTCAAGTGGAAATTGGGGTTACTGTGGGTACCACAGCCAATCACCACACAACAAGGTTTCGTGAATACTGCTATCCCTGAACTACTTGTGCAGCAGTACTTCAAGTTTATTTCCCATTTTGTATTTAACAGAAAAATGAAATTAGTATCTGGAAACAGGCCAAAGTCCTCAGTAAAGAAAAAAAAAAAAGTGTGCTTAAGGAGCTACTTGGATACCACAAATTTTCATACTATGTCTTACTGCCACTGTAAAGACCTATATTTTTCCTTATATAGATACAAAATCTTTCACAAACTGGAACCAAATTTCTCCCTACTAATTAGGTGATTAGTCTTAGCCCAAGGCATATCTTGGATGAGGATCTCAGAGTTGTGTGTTTTTCCTGTCTTGCCAATAGCATTAACATGTTTCATGGAAACTACATGTTACATGTAAGAGACTTAAAAATCCATTGTAGAAACAAGAATTAGATATTACAGCATGTAAATACTTTGTTAGTCTGCTGTTGTCCACTGACTGTTCCAGAGTGCTGTCTGGACAACACAAGCATGTAAATTTAATCTTAGTACTAACTGGTTTCAATAAAATTTATCAACAATATATTAAAATAATAGAAATATTACTAATAACTAGGAAAAATTGATTGCAGAACATATTTGGAAAGTATTTTATAGGCTCAGAAGAATAGCTAAAGGGGTTCTCCAGTAAATGCTGTACCTCTAACTATATTGCAGCTTTGTCTTCAAATAAAACTTGTAGATGACTTTGATATTAAAAATTAGTTCAATAACCTTAAAAAGAAAAAAAAAAGCAATGGTAAGTACTAAACTGATACATTTTTTTAGGTTCACTAGAATATACCGTTTGATGAAACATTGCTAAGATAGTATGATGCTATACAGCAATCACAAGTGACACAAATTCTCATCAGCAAGGCTATTTTTGTTGTCTCCTCCAAAAGACAAAAGGAACCAAAAATGAAGGGTCTTGATAAGGAATAATGTTTGCACATTAGAAACACTCATCGTGTCTCCCCTTTTTTTCAGCCCCAAACAGAACATCAGCATATTTAACTCCATAGAAACAAAATGCTACGCACAGACTGCACTTGCATGGAACTCTGGGTCACTGTATGATTTTATTGTCTGTGTCTTCTCAAGCTGCTTTCTACCTCACTAATTTGGAGGGCTAAGCTGTACTTGCAAGGGTGCCTTTTTTACAACCTTGTTCATCCAAGTCTCGTGTTTATTAAGTATTTCTGCAATGACTGAAAAGACAGCTAAGCAGTATCTGCTCTTCCATGAAGAAGACATCATCTTGCTCCATCAAACTCCACTGCCCACTAAATCCCTCATTTCCACACCTAAACAAAAGCATTTTCCCCTTTAAATACATAAGCACTTGTGCAAGTCTCAGTTTAAAGACTGTCTACATGGTCTTTGCTCATCTCTGCCTCTTTTCCAGAAATGGATTGACTATTCTCTCCCTCCTTTTTCTTGGTCAGGATGGCTGTCATCTCTCCTATGTATATAATCCTGCAATATGGACCAGGGATGCTGTCAGCCATGCTGGTTTTAACAATATTGCTACTGATTCTGAACTGGCACTTGACAAAGGAGCCCCTTTTAATTTATGTTAAGCTACACAGCAATACTGGAGTTTATGATTATTTAAAAACTAGGAGGGGGTATTTACACATTGGCTTAAAATGAAAGTTGAAAGTGTTTGGCTATTTACTAAGTTCCTGATTCTGATTTTCCTTATACATTTCTAACTAGTTCAGTACAGCTAGAACTGAATTAACTCGTTTCAACATTATGTATTGTGATAGCTGCAAAGCGTTGGAGCCACCAACTGTTCAAACATGGCAACAGCTACCTAACTTCTATTCCAGAGTAGTGGATACAAAACACATCATACAAAGTACGTTCTGTGACCACTGAGTTTCTTTCATAATTAAAGACACAAGATCACATTTATTCTATTAAAATTCTGAAAACTTTGATAAAAAGGATACCTATCTCAAATGGTTATATTTCTACCTCTAATATGATGTTAATTTAATACCCTAGAAGCTCTTCCTTACAATTAGACACGGAAATGGAAGACAATTACAGATAACTATGGAGCAGATGCAGTTTCTTGTGCACCAGTTCTTAAAAAAGAAGTTGCCACAAGCATATCATAGAGAATTTTATAAATCTGTCACTGCAAACAATTATATCTAGAGTTTTAAAACAATAATCAGCAAAATGAAAATACACTTCAAAGCATACTGTTAAAAATCCTCCATGTTCTTCTTGAAGTATACCTAGATACAATATTCTAGATTTTTAAAGTTTCTTGAACTTTTGTCTTCAAGTCCAGAAGACAAATGTATTAATTAATCCAAATGTATTAATTCCCCCTATTTCCTCACAGAGCCTACTTTAAGCAGAAATTTCTATCATTCAGCTCTACCAGTGAGTTAAGGCAGCCAAATGTCTCAACTCCTACAAGCTCTGACGTTTTGCGAACACACCATTAGCAAGTTTGCTGCTGCTACCAAACTGGGAGGTGCTGTTGACTCTCTAAGGGAACAAGAGTCCTTGCAGACAGATCCAAACTGATTGGAGCACTGGATAATCATCAGTGGGATAAAATTTAACATGTACGAATACCAAATTCTGCATCCAGTACTGGGAGAGAAGTGGCTGCAGAGCAGCCCTGCAGGAAAAGATATGGGGGTGCTGGTTGACAGCAGGATCAATGTGAGCAGCTGTGTATCCTGGCAGCCTGGACAGACAACCACATCCTGGGATGCAAACACAGCATCACCAGCCAGGCAAGAGAGGTGATTATTCTGCTGTATTCAGCATTGGTGCAGCCTCACCTCAAGTACTGTGGACGGTTCTGGGCCCCACAGTTTAAGACTGCTGAGGTCCTTGTACGTGTCCAGAGGAAGGCAACCAAGGTGGTGGAAGGGATGGAAGGCATGTCCTATCAGGAGTGGCTGGGGAGTTAGAAGTTGTCTAGTTTGGAAAGGAGGCTGAGGAGCAACCTCATTGTTCCCTTCAGCTTCCTGAGGAGGGGAAGTGGAGAGTGAGGTGCCAATCGCTTCTGAGATCAGCAGGAGGATGTGTGGGAATGGTTCAGAGCTGCACAATGGAAGGTTCAGACTGGACAACAGGAAGCATTTCTTTATTGAGGTGGTCAAACTCTGGAACAGGCTTCCTAGAGAAGTGGTCTATTCTCCAAGCCTGTCATTGTTTAAGAGGCATTTGGACAATACATTGAAGAACATGCTTTAATTTTTTGAAGTCATGTAGGTCCCTTCCATCTGAACTATTCTATTTTCACCTGAATTCAATCAGCACAAGTGAAGGAACACCTGGACAATAAGCACTTCTAAGTTTATTGAGAATTTTAGCCAGGAGACAATGGTAGATAGTGCTAATTTCAGTTTGCAAAGCATCTTGGAACAAGCTGAGTTTATATCACAGCACTGCAGTTTTGAGGTAGCAGATGTAACTGAACAAGCAAGCTACTAGGGAATCCAACTATATATTTCAACTACAAGAAACTCAGAACAGTTTTACTTCATCTTAACACATTACACTTAGTACTATGAAATAATAAGTCAAGAATCTAAGAAATTATATATATTGAGGCAGAGTTCATCGTAAGAAGAGAGAATCAACTATGAGAAGTTTAATGGCACAAACCATTCTTCAGATATTTAAACCATTCTAGCTCTGTTAATATTGCATCACCACCTAATTCCTTGATGAAGAAACAAGATTCCTACATAAGCATATAAGAAGAGCTGTGGTAAAACATAAATCTGTTCTCTCATTATCCCAACTGTAATA
Organism: Pyrocephalus nanus; assembly: GCA_038380795.1. NCBI lineage: Eukaryota > Metazoa > Chordata > Aves > Passeriformes > Tyrannidae > Pyrocephalus > Pyrocephalus nanus. Next base: position 74,612,837 of record CM076259.1, on the reverse strand, counting down.
GTGGATCCCTAGGAAAAATATAAAATTTTCCCTTCATATCCTTCCAACCATCTGTACCTTCAGAACTACTTGAATAACTGCTCACACTTTCTTTAAATGTCCCTTAAAGGATTCACCCCTACTCCCCCAGTTTTGTTCAACTGCACCCACCACTCCCAACACATTTGGGCACGTTCCCATGTTTGCAATCTAGCTAAGGCAAAAAAGCTCAGAAAAGCTCACCCTGCCAATATTTCAGGATTTAGGAAAGAGAAGAAAACCTTATGCACTTCCAGGTCCAACACCTGCACTGTTCACAGTTTCTTGAATGCCAAAAAAAAAAAAAAAAAAAAAAAAAAAAAAAAAAAAAAAAAAAAATATCAAAAAGACACCAAAAGCTTTCTTCTCTTCCCAAACACGTTTTCCTGGACAAACTTAGTTTCATAGACACCACCAGTGAGAACAAGGGAATACACATGAAATGCCTAAGTCTTGTCAAACTACAGTGATTCCTTCTCCAATTCCTAATAATTTGTAGCAAATACTAGGCAGGAAGTTATTTTACTAAGCAGCCTGTTCTTTGCCTACATTTTGTGGACATAAATACGTACTAGCTTTTGTATACTACTAGCATTCCAACATGCACATATTTATGCACACAATAACTATCTGAACCTATTCAGAGACACAAACATATATTGTGAGAAAAAGTATAGAGTAGGGAAACACGAACTAGGTGTGAAGAATGAACAATTTCTGAAGCTTGAAGAAAGTAAAAAAGCTCCTGGTTTGTTTATAACACATTTCTCAACCCTCTCAAGGAAAAAGATGAAATATCATCTGGAAGTCTAGTATTTTTTTTGACCTTGAATGCTTAGGGCAAGGCTAACCCTGAAAAAAAAGTCAGGGGAAATCAGAGAAATTGCAAATATCTTTGGTTTTACTTAATGCTTCCCCATAATGATCCTTGGAATCCACAGCAGCTATTAAAATTCTGACTAACATACAGTGAATTCAAACTAACATTGTAATATTCCTAAACAATGCTAGAATAGGTTTTCAATTATTGATATAGTGGACTAGAAAACTTTTAAACATAAAGTTGAGGAAGACTTCTAGAAATGCTGCACTTCCAGACTAGTTGGCAGATCTAAAAATAGAGCCTGAGAACTCTTCACAAAAGACACATAACCCTGATTCTAGAACAGACCTATCAGGTCAATCAGGATTATAAGTGTCTATAGCCTTACCATTCATGAAACTCTTGGAATAAGGAACACGCAAACTTCCCACCTATAAATCTGGTGTACACCAGAGACCCAGACACCAGGGAAGTTCTGATTTTGCTGGGGCCATAAAAATCCAATAGGATGTTCCCAGTGAGTAAAACAGAGATAAATCTCTATTTAGCAAAGAAGAGTGAAGCAGCTAGCTGTGGCTCTGACAAGGTGTACAAATCGTGCAGGAGATTCAACTACTGATTAATGCACCAGTTCTGTGAGTTACAGCTACCAAATGAAAGAACACCAATTGCCCTGCCTTGCCAGTCAAGCACGTGGTGTTGCCACCCAATGGAAGCAGAACTCTGGTATCTCGAGCACACTGAACACCAGCCCTAAGTCCTGGCATCATGTATTTTTCAAGTGCTGTTAAGGAAACATCCCAGTCTGACCATTCACGAAACTCTCTGGCAGTCACACTCCCAAGGCCAGAGACTTTCACTGGGACGGATGTCCCTTCACATGGGGCAGATCCAGTGAGCCAGTGGGTGCCCCACTTGACTCCCTACACACTCACTCAGAGAGTCAGACCAGATTTCCTACAGCAGTCTCACATCTCATTCCATAAAGCCATTTATTCACAGCTCAGTAACACAGAAACAGCCCAAGCTGGTGTCTCTGAGGAGGGACTCCCAGCCAAGGAACCCCATGGGCTTTTATACCCTCTTAGTCCACCCATGACCGTCTTGCTCTTCCTCCTGAGTCCCCGGCTCCTGCCTCCAGCTGTGTATCCATCCACCTCACTGGTGTCACCGGTCTTCACCTCCTTTGTTATCCAAAAGGTTGACAATTCCTGGCTCCCGCTGTGTCTCTGTGTCCATTCACCTGCCTGGCACCGCGCATCTTCATGCCCCTTGTTATCCCAAAGGTTGGCAGTTCACGTCCTCCTATGTCGGGCTCTCACCCAGAGCTCAACCTGTATTTCAGTCTGCATCTCAAACTGCAGCTTGTGAGCTGGGCTACCTGGACCAGATGTATTCCTCAACAGTGCTACCTTTATTTCTATGAATAGAAGTGAACTTAGATGTCACACAGAAAGCAGGCATCCATAAACAAGAAATTCAAGGCAATTTGGGTAAGCAGGAGACTTTGAGAAGTCATGCTTTCGAGCAAGGAGCTGGTTTTACCACACCACCATTTAATGACCATTTAATGACCTGGTCCACACCAGGATCATTTAATTCCAAAGAATGCTTCTGCACAACATCTTGACCCAACCTAGAATCAAACCTGGGAATACCATCTGGAGCAAATAGTAACAAAAGCTGTTAAAACTGTGGTTGTTACGGTGATTGATCTGGGGTTTTCTGTTTTGGCCACCAAGGAAAACTTAACAGATTTCTCACTGTTGCTCATTGCCTGAGGCCAAAATCAGTCAATCCCACACACCACAAACCTGAATCGGGACAAAGGAACAGGTATTTTAATTACCAGCTTAATGTCACCTAAATTTGTATCTTTTTATCTTTTCAACATATTAAGGTGATTGGCTATAACCAAACAAAATCTAATCTTTACAAAGCAGGGATTTTTATTATCATCCCTGCTTCCTCTTCTTCCCTCCACTGCTCCCCCCTCCCTCCTGCTGTCCACCCCCCTCCCCCTCAACAATCACCAGTGCCTCTGCATGGAGTCTGTTTCTAGTTCTAAAAACCACTCAAGTAGCCTTAGCACTGCTTTGGTATCTCCCCTTCACCATCTAGCTCTCAGTTATTTCTCTCCCCATCTCTCAGCAGACAGAGAAGAAACAGATGCATATTTTTATGCAACTTTGATCTAGGTTCCGTTCCACTGTGCTTTTATGAGAACTCTCCAGAAGATAACCAAACTTTTTATCCATTGTTGTTAAGATTCCTTTGCAATTAACTTTTTTAAATGACAGGGAAGGGGCAGATTTTCATAGCGCCTTCAGGCTATAGAGGCAAGAACTCTGAAATACATAGTTCATGTTTTATGAATATAGCACATCCCTTAATTTTTTCTTGAATGCTCTTCTTTTGTTTCTGTAATGTGTATAAAATATGCTTACATTCTTGTTGGCTCCCCATGCTTCTTATAAAAGAAACTTAAGGTGGAATGTAACCTAATTTAAATGTCCTAGAAATCTACAGATTTCTAGAAGTAGGTGATCCCTAACATACTATAGCTTTCCTAACCCCAAAGGGGAACAGGCCTACTAATCAATACATTTTAGACCAAACTCTTCATTTAGTACAAGAGAAGCACTTACTAAATGGAACTACACAGATGCACAGAGCAAGTAATTTTCAAGCTAAACTCCACCTGGTTGCAGATACCTGGATGTGGCTCCCAGCTGTCAACACTGAATACCTCAGTACATACAATGCTGTCGACGCTCATACAAACTATTTTCCCAGGTAACCACTCACATGTCACAGCATGAAGTATGTCTGTCGAGTCTAGTGATGCCACTTAAGTTTGGGTGGGATTAAGTAGATGAAGGGTAAAGCTTAGATTCCGGGTTGTGTCCAGACATGCTGCTTTGACAATTGCTTAATGAAAATAACATAGAAAAACATCCAATCAGCACAAGGTTACTTTTTGATGTACTAGGGTATGATGCCAGGAAAGAACTTTGTGATTTGGGGAGAAAGTAGTGTTAATACAAGAGTACCATCATCTTCAGTTGGAATCCAGGACAGTCTTTGAACACACCATCACAAAATACAGCAGAAAGGATTCTGCAAGGCTTTGATTCCTTTTTTAACCACTCTCCATTCTCACAGTGAAAAGATAAATCTTTATTTTTATGAAAAGGAAAAAAAAAATTTAAAACCATCAGTCTGAAGTAGCAACCTATAAAGATTCCATTCTCTGTATCCAAGACATTTGTGTCACAAGAAAGGGCAACTCTCCACTTATCCTCTTAATGGAGTAGTTCAAACCTCTCACGCTCCTGCATTTTCTCTCATAAATGAAAAAAACAAACCACCAAACAACCAAAAACCCTCCTGTCAAAACCACTAAGCCTCCCAGTGTAAAATACATCACGAGAGGATGGGATACCTTAGAAAAGCTAAAATATTCGTCACATTCAATAGCCATGTTAGAATACAAAAAATAAGTGAGAATAGTCCACTGGTCCAGCAGACAAAGCTCCACGGACATTTTTCCACCTTAGTTCTCTTGCTAACAAACCACCCCTCTCCAAAGAAACCCCACAACAGAAAAACCAAACCAAACAAACAAGAAAACAGACCTCAACAAAACAAAAACTCCAAAACACAAAACCTGAAACACCAAACAAAAAGCATTAAAAAAAAAAAAAAAATCACTTCACTCTTAGAATGAAACTAAATTGGCAACATATACAACTGCTGCAGTATTATGAGCCCAAGAGTGGCAAATACTATCATTCCAAGCACCAAGCATGGTTTACCTTATTTTCTAGACTTTTTTGAAGAAAGCACAGTTCTAGCCTCCCCAGCATACACGGTTCTCGTCCAGGAAAGATTTTTCTACCCTTTCCTCTCCTACTCTACTCTTTAGTTTTAACCTCCATCCACCTTAACCTCCTGTTGAGAAATACATTAGTCACATAAAAATATGGTATAAGTAAATGTGGGTTTCACCTCCAAATTCCAAGTGTGGTATGTATTTAAATTCATGTATAACTTCATCTATCTACTGAGTGGGTGTTTCATTATTGGCTGAATTTAACAAACAAGACTTTAAAAAGGGACAAAAATAACTCTGAATAGTAGATACCAACAAATGAACATCTGTTGTCAAAGTGATTATTACAGTCCTTAGATGTGAGTTGCTAGGAAATAAAGAATCTTCCTAATTCAGAATATAGCTTCAAACAGGAGCTGACTCAGACCTGGCCAGACAAAGAACATGCTCACTTTTGTTTGAACTGATCTCCGTGGATAACCCATATTACTACAGATTGCTCATGCAGTCTCCCTGAGCAAAACCTGCTTTCACTACCCTGCTAAAGCAACCTCTCAAATGCTTACCTGCTAGGATGTATTCATAACTCAACCATTTGGATTTTAACCTGGGATCAGTTTCTGCAAATGGAGAACAGGGAAGAACTACTTCCCTGAATATTCCCGTGCACTCAGCTATTAAAGCACAGAAACTGAGGAGATTGAAGAGTGAATTTATTTTTTTTAAGCACCTCTAGTCCATTTTCCCCAAGTTCTGAAGCGTGCCAAGCTTACAGGCTGACTGTTGAAAATACTCCAAGAACCTCTGATATGTTTCTTAAGCATAAACTACTATAAAATACTCTACATTCATTCTTGTAATTATGTCAGTATTTGGGGTTTCCAAAACGTAACCAGTTCTTACAGCACACTCACCTGCACAGGAATCCAGTCCAACACTTTTAGAAACATCAGGTATCTGTTACTCCAAAATTAGGGCTCTACTTGAAGATTTTGACAAATGCAAGGAGCACATAATTTGGTCACATTCAGAATATTAAAAACCACCCATAAATCCTTCAGACTGGAAGTAAACTATGCACTGAGCAGTTCAGAGAGCAGAACTTGATTATGAATGTTAACCACCCCGTGCAGTGCAACAGGGACTCACAGAATTTCCCTGTGATGGCTGAAAGGGAGCACTTAACACTAAATACTAACAAAGACTATTTCCTCCATGAACCTTGAGAATGTAAGTATAATGTAATTTCAAAGAGATTCATGACTTGCAGTGCAGCAGTTGTTTTGATACACACAGATACTCATGACTTGCTTTTATGCTTCATCGAATAATACTAATGCACAAAACTACAGCTCTGTAGTATGCATAACTGTAGTATATCACTGGAAATATTTAAAAAAAACACAACCACAAAGGTTTACCCCACATATAGTACAGTCCAACCATAAAATCTAGGAATCACTTTTCAATCAGCATGTTTTTCAGAAGCTTTTGCTACATGGGAATTTACCTGAATTAAAACCCTACTAACAGAGGTTATCACACTGTCACTCTTTTCTGCAGTTAATAAAGTTATCCCTAAGCCATTCTTGTTTTATTGTGAAACCTTTTATTTTAACAATTTTACAAAATCAGAAAAAAACTTATCAGCCACCTAGTAGTGCCAATTTCCAAGAAGTTTGACTATAGAAAATAAGCTTCAAGATATAGCAGTTTTTTGGTCCTTGGAAAACTACAAAGTTAAAATAATTAAATAAAAACAACTTGAACCCAGGGTTCCTACACTTAAATACCTTCTATTTCCAAGTATTACAGTAATATTCATATGCTACAGAGTTGTTTCACACATAAAACATGGATCTTTGCCAAAGTAGTGTGAGGTGAGAAGATAAAATTATACACACACTTCATAACAACTAACTAGTCATTCAGTACTTCCTAAGTGTTCATATTTACATCTCTGGAGAAGATGGTAAAGAATTAGAGAAGTGACTAGAAAAGTGCCAGTCCTCTACAACAGTAGAAGCAGCTTTCTCTCTGCATCAAGTACACTAAGCAGGAACTAGTTAATTTGTTCTATAGCAGGGAAAAGGATTGCCATAAATGCATTTATAAAATGTGGGTATCTGGAATCTTTTAAAGATTCTATAACATGTCACCCAAAGGATTTCTTATTGTTGTATGTCTTATCCATTGTTAAATTCCAGACCATTTCTATCCCAACTGCTGACATGCCCCACAGCAGGACAGTTGTTCCAAAATTCTTGTCAGTCACAGCAGCATACAAGGCATACAAAACAGATTAAGTAACTCAAGTTATACTAGTCTCCTGCCTTAACTGAGCTTTCTACTCTTTCTTTTCCCTTTTTTTTTTATCTTCCCTACCTTTAATCACAACCTTGATCACGTTCCACCTCCCAGGGAATATCATGCAATTTCTGACTGGGAAATGACCAGCCACCACTTACCTCCAGGTCAGATTCCTGAAAACACCCTTCTTTTTCAACTAAAATTACCAGATCAGACATATTCTGCAGTGACAACAATATAGATTATTTGTATAGCACTTAAGCACTTGTCAGACTTTTTTTCCTTTCCAAACATTGCTCCATTAATTCAGACTACACACTGATACCTTGCAATAATCGGCCAGCCCAGCAGACAATAACCAAAAGCAGTCTGACTCCCAGATACAACCACAATACCACCACCAAACCATTTCTTCAGAAAGTCTCAGCCGTGTTCACCAAAACTGTGTTAACATCCTGTTCCATGCAAAGCACATTGGCCACATTATTTTTTTCCTTATATTAACTAGGGAGATTCCTTCCATCAGTTTCAGTGGACGCCTAAACCTGGAACAATTTGTAATACTTAAAAGAATCAGTCCCTAAAGTGCTTATCTCCTGTCACAAAATGACATTTAAGGGTACCCAAATCACAACTATTTGCAGTTACAGCTTTGTCTGTAGTTGGCTACCCATGTAAAGAACCTGATCCATTACCAGAGAGCCTGAAATGTATTTAACCAAGAATTCTGTATTTGGACATTTAAGACTAGAGCTACTCATGTATGTCATCCTAGTGAGTTAAATGCAATGAACAAACCCTAACAACACCCCTGCCCCCCCAAAAGAAAACCCCCACCCTTAAATTGAGCACATAAGCCCAAAATGAGACTAAATTAGCAGGATTGCTCATCTGTTACATGGGGAACTAGGTAAAACTAAGTTTTATTTAACACTAAGAATGAAACACTGTTAATAACTTTGGTGGTTTTGACTTCCTTTTAAAGGTGGAAAAATCCAAACTAAAAAAAGATCCATTTTACATCTCTGTCTTTACTCACAGGGCCACTACTCAGTTCTCCAGCCAGGAATCCCACTGGCTGTAGCAATTAACAGCCTTGTATTATTGTAAAAATTAATGCATGCAAGACCGTTTATCCTGTTACAAATGGCCTTCCAAGTTTGAGAATCTGTAGGATGCAACAATGGCAGGCTGGGAACTCATGCCTAGCCTCACTGATTCCAGGCTGACAATTCTCATGTACCAAATTAACAGGTATCAGTTTCTTCTACTGGCCTTTATCAGTGAAGACAGATGTTGTACTGATATTAAAGACAAGTGCAGCAGATAACCCATAAGAAAGAATGATACAGTAAAGGGAACAGAGAATTCTTTTAATGACACTTTCATTTTCCCCCACAAGTGTCTTCTCCTTTAGACATCATCCCAAAAGACGACACAATTACCAGAAATTTACTCTTCAGAGCAGATTTCATAGCAAGGCTACGATGAAGAATCACAACATGATGCAGTCTTACTTAATGTTTACTTGCCTAATCTCCTGTATCCATGACACTTATGTGTTTTATATACTGTATGCTATTTGCCTATTAATCCAATGCTACTAGAACCACACACAGAAAGGTTCCAGGGAATGAATTCTAGTTTACTGACTGGGGTTGGGGGGGATGGATAAGGAGGAAGGAGGTGGTGTGGAAACAAAGCCCAGCCAAGTCCCAGATCTGAAGCAAGCTGTAGGTCTTTACGAGTAAGACTTGGTAGACAAGACCCTTATGAACAATACAAGTGATGTACTGCAGAACATGGGAGTGTTGCATTTGTTTTCTCATGGTAGCATCTCAGCTATGTGTGAGAAATCCAACTCTGTGTCAGCACAGCAGATGTTCCCTTCTAGTCCTGTTCATTTAATGCCTATGAACAAGCTATTACTCGAAATGCCTGTTTTGAACAGTCATCTCACTAGTTGATTTGGTATTCTGAAGTCAGCACAAGAAAAGTCAATTCTAAAGAACTGAGCTGGTTTTTCGGCATCATCCAGTGACAAATTAGTAAAAAAAATGCTCCTTTCCCAGCATGCTTTCAGATTTTAAGAGTATAGTTTTCTACAGTTAACAGACAAGGTTCTCCTTATAAGGCTAACTGTGCTATACTAGAACTACAGAAAAGTATTAATACTGCTTAGAATTTCTTACTTTTTGTATGCTATGCCCTTCCTGCATAATACACTTTAAAATGTAATTTCACTTTAAACAATTCCTAAAAATCCATGCAGGCTTATTAGCGCCAATCTCACAGAAGCTTTTATGCCTCAGACTAATTCACAGCAGATCACTTGAAAAATGATTACCTGTATCAAAGCCAATAGAAACAGGCTTTCCATAGATGTGACAGTTTTAATAGACAAGCTAAATACAGCTGCAGAAAATGCCTATTTGTGTTTCTGAAGGATTTTTAAACTGTCACTTGTTTTAGCTATCTAACCATTCCTTTCTGGTCAGATCTGCTAAACGAACATCAGTGGCAAGGCTCAACGTGTTTCAGTAAAACCAGTTGAACTTTGCAGTATTAATTCTATCCCTACGGTCTTCTATCAATTAGTTCAATGTCTTAGCTACACTGAAACCAACATACACAGTAATTACTTGAAGAAACACTCAAATGACTGAAAAAAACCAAAACAATTTACACAGAATTGCATGTAAAATAGGACTAAGACAGGACTATATCCACTGATTACATATCCATGAGAACACTACTGATACATTTTAGATGAAACAGACTATAAAACTATTATAAGTATTTTCCAAGAACAGCATGTGACCAACTTGAAACTTCTGAAACCTAAGTTATACAATCAATAAGCCAATGCTGTATTGGAAGCACACAAGTAAGACTGATATTATAAAAGCAGTGCTGTAACTGCTCCCTGACTAAGGCAGAGCTTACATCTTTAAACTGCTGTATGCCTGTTACAAAATAATTTCTCGAACTCGCACCATGTAAATAACTGAATTAAAAGATTAAATTATGGAAACTCTTAAAAGTGTCACATAGTTTGATATTAAAAATGCATACACTGCAACACACTCAATACACAATTTAAGGTTCCACAGGCATAACAACCGCTTGTGCAAGCACTTGGTTTAAACAACCTGCAGTAATAAACTGTAATATACATCTTCAGGCATTTCAGAACTTGATACTTACATGGCAGCGTTAACATGATCATATATTAAAATGCTTCCTGAATTTCAACTTTCAAGAATGCTGCTTTTACACTCACAAAGAGTTAAACCTGCCATCACCAGACACTTATCACACAGAAATCAGGACAAGACACTTTTCTTCATCTGCTGACTTCACAGACACAAGCTTCCTTTAACCAACAGGACTGAGAAGAAAATTTTAAGCTTGGGAAAAGAGTATTTTGTACAAGAAACCTATCTAGCAATACATTTAAAAAAACAGAGAGAGAAAGAAAAAGGGGCAGAAACTGAGCAGCACGTAGTAAAAGCCCAAGTTGGCTTGGCTACTTCAGAAATCAACTTGAAGATGCCAAAGCCATTTAAGAATTTTCAACATCTTGCTAGAGGACAGAGCAATGTTGCAAGACAGCATGCAGTACAGCATTCAACACTTTTATGAACGACCTATTTAGTTTTGTATTCCATTTTAATTTGAAGCAAGAACGTCAAGGGCAGCATTGACCCAAATATTCTTAATTTTCCTAACACAAAGGAACTCTACTCTGCTTTAGAGTACTATATAGTCTGGTGGCTTGAAGTGGCAAAATGATTATTTTGAATTTATGGCATTAGTTCTCTAGAAGCCTGTTTTAGAACTAAACCCATTAATGTCTGAGCTACAAGTGTAGATTGCTAATATGCGGGTATTCAAAAAAGGCAAGATGTGCTGAATACTCTACTTGCACATTTTAGTGACTGTTGCTTACCATGTCTTCCCCAACAATCTCAGCTTCTCTGAAGCAGTTACTTGGATCAGTTTTCCTTCAGAGAAGTTCTTCAGGAGGATCAAGAGATGTTTTGTGTCATAGCTATGCATCACATGCTAAGTAATTCACTCAAAAGGTTAGGAGTTGGCCACTGTTACACTAATCATGAATGAAGATATTCCACAAGAAGTTGACACCTAACTATTAAAGACTCTGTTAGCTGATGAATGATTAAAGCTCTACCTGTAATCTCATTTATTACTCTTGAATTTGACAAATTCTGGATGGAAGAACTAAGGCTAAAAATGTGCTCTAGTCCCATTTGGAATACAGAGTTGTAATAAGAAGCATTTAAAAAAAAAAAAATTACAAAAGCATGCTGCTGAATCCTTCATGTAATTTGAATTTACGAAGCAAGATTACAATGAACAAGTTAAAACAGAACTTTTTTCCAGAGTTTGTGGTACCCAAGATCCATTTCTTCCCAACAAAGTCATGAGGAAACTGTAAACAAGCATCCACCTCAGTTTAATAGGAAAGAAATAATAACCTTAAGAAAAATAATCCATAATTAAGAATTTCAGCAAATATAGACTGTCAGTGACAAATCCAATATGTACAAACAAGAAGCCAGATACAAAAAAATGAAAGTCTGGTTAAACAGAGAATTACATGACATTTTTTAAAGAAACTTGGAAATTTTAAGTTTCATGGATCAGTAAAGGAGAAATTCCTTAAAGCTACAAAGATGTTTCAGCCTCTATCCCCACCAACCTCAACAGGCCGGGACAAGTGCAATACCACAGACACACACAGCATTGCAACTGATCCCAACCTGTGTAGAAAGGGGTATAATTTTTCCACACTCACTGACTGACTTGTCACTGCCACAGTCAGTTTTGCATGGATTTGCACAGCAGAGTATCATACAGCTGGATGCAAACCTGCAAAACTAACCAGAGAACAGTGTTCAATAAACAACAAATAAACTGTACGACACAATATGTAGTTCTACAGCTAGCAGTACTTTAAGTGCTTATAATGCAGTAGATTAGTGAACACTACCTGCACTATAAGCACTTTAGTGCTACAAGAGCTGTCATTCACTAGACTGCCGTTAAAATAAGGAAGGCCACAAAATATCCCATAACCAGCAGAAAGCGTTCCAACTCCTTGATGTAGATTATAACAGGCCACCATCAGCTTTGCATAGATTTGCACAACCACTCTCTTCTTGTAGTGCAACTATGCAAAACTAACAGAAGACTGCAAAGCAGAAAACTACTGGAACATCTACAGTCTTAACCTGAGTGACTGGATGAAGACATAACTTCTTATGCCAGAAGGAGCACTTAGGGCAGTAGATGCTAATCTACTTCACTATCTGCACTAGATGCACCTTAGTACAAAAAGCACTTGACAGCACCACACTGTACCTTTCCATTCTCTGAAGGTCCTGCAAGATCTCCTGAGGCAGTTGTCAACATAATGCTACAAGTGCCTTCACTGCAGTAGGTTCTATATATCACTACCTGCACTGTAAGCACTTTGACATTACTCTGACGCAAACAGCGTTTTTTTTAGCAATTCAAGATATGTTGTCTACCTTGTACCTGCTGAAAGAAAAGAACAAAGTGAGTCTTTGATCAGGATTAGAATTGCAAGCTTTGGAACAAATATTCTCATTTCTGGGCTAAAGACCTCCTTCAGAGTAAGCTGAAGCATCCCATCAGCCCAACCCAGGACACTCATTAGCAATACTAGGAACATCAAAATCAATGCTGACTGACAGTAGAAGAGCTCAAGTGTGAAAATTTGTTAACTGCTTCTCCCATACCATTCTCAGAACACCATCAAAATTTGTGGAGGTAAAAGTAACTGAGTTTTCATTGACACATCTGAAATTCGCTAAGAGCTTCCACTAATTCTCTCATTAAAAAAAAAAAATTTATAAGGCAAATAAGTATTTAAACAAAGTTTACGCCCATATCCAGGACACCAGGAATTTTAAAATTAGATTTAATGTATAATACCACTGGCTTTCTGAAGTCCAGAAAGCATCTTATGAAATGCCAGGTGCCTTCCTAAGTTTTCAAATTATGCTCTTTGCTGCCCGGTTAGGTATTTGCTACCACTGCCACAGATACCCTGTCTCAAATTACAATTCCTATCGTGGTATTTAGATTGGCCTATCTAGCAACAAAAAACAGCTTCTAATGATGGCTATAAAATATACTACCACAACCAAATTACAGCTACTTATTAAAGACCTGATGTTCAGTGAAGCAGGACAGTGCTATACCCAAACTTTGAAAAACACTTTATTCCTTCTTTAATAGGAATATGGACTTGAAGTAACATGTAAACATAAAGTCTCCCTTGCCTGATACTAAAAGCTTATATAATATAATACTTTGAAACTACAATGAAATTTGTGTTAGACTGAAAAAGGAGCTTTGCTCAAAGCAAAAAAATAAATCCAAATATCAAATTTAAACTTTTTAAAACTTTCTCACTGTCCAGCTGCTTTAGTTTAACAGATGAGTGCTTCGGAAACTTGCGCTATTCTCCTCCAAATGAGTGAAACTATGGACTGCTATACATACCTCCAATCCCAAGGAACTCTTTGGAATTTAGTGGTTCTAACTGAAGTTTAAGCCTGAGCCTCAAAACAACTGGTTCTGTCTACATTCCAATAAAATAAATTAAAATAAAAACTTACCACCACTCGTTAAAAGAAACTTCCTCCACACACTGCTGCAACATCCACATAAATCTTCATTATGTCCTGCTGCACGTGTAGATACTGCGAAAAAAAACCCACCGAGTTATCTGCTTTTGTTGCAGAGGAGCGAACAAAGTCACCGAGGAGCAATCAAGTTCCCCGACCCAGGGCTCCCCATCCCCACTCCACCCCCCGGGAGGGCGGGAAACGCTCCGCAGCCCCTCAGGCGCCCACGAATCGCCCCGTGCGACACCCCGCACGGGGGCTCGCCCCTTTTCCCGGTGGATCGCTCCCCGCTGCCCCTCGGCGAGGGCCCTCCCTCGCTGCCCCCTCATGCGGGCCGGCCCGGGGGGGGGGGCGGCTGAGCCCGGGCCCGGCCCGCTCCCGCTCGCGCACAGCGCAGCACGTGCTCCGCCGAGAACACAGGGCCGGCCGCCAGGGGGCGCCGCCACGGCGGCGCGGAGGTCACAGCCCGGCTACGGCGTGACGGCCCCCCTGCCCGCCCGCACGGGCCCCGCCAAGCCCCGCAGCCCGAACCACGCCGAAGGGCTGCGCCCGCCCGCTGCCGGGGGCCGCCTGCGCCGTGAAGTGGCCGCGGCAGGGAGAGGGGAAGCGGCTCCCCGGGCCGCCGCTGCCCACACGCGGCTCTGGGCCTAACAGGGAACAATCGGCCCCAGCACGCAGCCGCCGCCATGTCCCCCGCCTCCTCCCCCTTCCCAGCAACATGGCGCCGCCGAGGCCCCGCAGCTGCCGCCGCCGCGCCGATTTCGTAATGAAGCTCGCGGCTCCCGAGCGGCGGCGGCGGCGCGGCGCCTGTCCGGTGTCCTCCACCCGCCTGCCCGAGAGAGGCGGGAGGCACCGGTCCCCGGTGGGGAAAGGGGGAGTACCGGGAAAGGCGGGAGGGGGGGGGGAAGAGGAGGGCCTGCCGCCCCCGCCCCTCCGGCGAACAAAAGCCCATGCGGAGGGGCCCGGGACGCGCTCACAGCCCGCGGCGCTGCCCCCTCCCTGGGGCCCCGCGCCACCTCCCCCGGGAGGGCGACGGTGCACAAAGCGCCTTCGCTGGGAACTCCCCGAGAGCCCCCCCCGCGGCCCGCGCCCTCCCCCCCGTCCCTCCCCGCCCGCCGCCTCTTTTACCGCCGCTGCCGTTCCCCGAGCTGGGCGTGGGCGGCGAGCGGAGCCCCCGCGCCGCCGCCGCGGCCTCTGCCCCACGTGCGGCTTTGTTCTGGCGCCGCCAGCTCCCCCCCGCAGCCGCGCCGTGCACAGCGCAAACTTTCCCGGACGGGCCTTCCCCCCGCGGGCCGCGGGGGCAGAACACCCGCCCGCGCCCACCCCCGGCCGCCGCTGCCATTGTGCCGCGCACGCCGCCCTGCCCTGCCCTGCCCGCCCCGGGGGCTCGGCCGCTCCCCGCGCCGCCCCGGCCCGGCGAGGCGCCCCGGGCCCAGAGTGCGGCGGGAGGGGGTGGGGGGGGCGGGAAGGGGGCGGCAGGACTCACTGCAGCGGCGAGCGGCGCGCACGCTTTTTCAAATCTCCCTCATTCCAGCCCCTCCCGCCCCGTGTGTGAGCTCGGGAGGCGCCGCCGCCGCGGCGGCCGCTGCCATGCGCCCTGCTCCCGGCTCCCCCCGCCGCCCACCCACACCTCCTCCTGCCGCCCCGGCCACTCGCTGCGGCCCCGCCAGCACCCCCCGCGCCACCGCCGTGGCCCCCGCGCCGCCCGCCCGCCCCCCGTCCCCTCGCTGCCTCCCCGGGCTCGCCCCCCGCGCCGGGCGGCCGCCGCCGCCTCACAACAGGTTTCCTGTCAGCGACACGCGCGCGGCAGCGACACTCACCAGCCAGCGGCCGCCGCCACCATCTTCCCTCCTCCTCCTTCTCCTCCTCCCGCGGCCCCAGCGCGGCGTGGCCGGCCCGGCGGAGGGGAGCCACTCTGCTCCGCTCCGCTCCCCGGCGGGGCGGATGGGGGGTAGAAGGCGGGGGAGGGGGAGGGAAGTGGCGCGAAGGCAGGTCCCGGCGGCAGGAGCGACCGGGCTCGGGGACCATGTGGGTGAATGAAGGGCGGCGGCTCCCGCCTCAACGTAAATATCC
Organism: Pyrocephalus nanus; assembly: GCA_038380795.1. Lineage (NCBI taxonomy): Eukaryota > Metazoa > Chordata > Aves > Passeriformes > Tyrannidae > Pyrocephalus > Pyrocephalus nanus. The sequence continues at coordinate 74,597,095 of CM076259.1, read as the reverse complement.
ACAAGCCCCGCTCCGCCCTCATTAGAATAGAAAACAAAGTGCTTCCGAGCGCCGCGCCGCCCAATCGCCGGCCGCGGCCCCCGCCCCCGCCCGCCGCCGCCTGCTGCGATTCATCCACGCACCAGGCATGCACCGAGCCCGCCGCCCGCCCGGCCTGCCCCGCGCCGCACGGGCACCTCCGACACCGCCGCAAACTTTATCTCCGCCGTTCCGCTGGGGCTGCGCCGCGGCGGGGGAGCGGGGCGCCAGTCCTACCGCGCCGCACCGCGCACGGCTCCCGCCGGGGGATGGCGGTGCCGCGCGCATCCTGCCTGCGCAGGCGGTGGGGAAGGGGAGGGAGGGGAGCGCGGGGTGGGGGATGCACATGGTGGCCCCTCGCTCACGGGAGGGCCGGGAGAGGCCCGTCCGTGGGGGGCGGGCTGGGCTGGGCCGGGCTGGGCCTGCCCGCCGCCGCCCCGCGAAGTTGCGCTTGGTTGGGAAAGTGGGGGCGCCGCGCTCGTCCCGCCCCGGCCCGCGCCTCCGGCCCGGCGCGGAGCTGTGGAGGGGGTGGTCCCGCATGTGGCTGCACTTGTCCGGGGAAAACTCCTGCGCTTGGGTCTGGCGGAATGGGAGAATAGGAAACCCGAGTCGCGAGGGTGCCAGTGCGAAGGTGTGGGAGGGCGAGCAGCAGCAGCGCCGCGGGCCGTCGCTCTCGGCTGGGGGTCCCACCCGCGACCAGCGGACCCCGGGGGGGTTGCGCTGGGCTCTGTCCGGTGGCAGCCGCCGCCTTGAGCAGACTCCCTGCGGGCGGGCCCGGGAGCTGAGCCCTACCCGGAGCTGCCGTCGACTGCGGCCGCCCCGAGGGCAAGCGCGTACCCGCGGCCGGGGGCGGCAGAAAGTCCAGAACCTGGGGAATGGATGAATGGATGGATGTCTTTTGTAACAAAGCTGTGTAGATGCGGGGGTAAAGTGCTTAAGTAAAGTTTTCGACTAGGTTTTCCTATGGCCTTGTGTCATCCTTGCCTTTGCCTCAGTTTTCTGGACTGTGATAGAAAATGATAGTTGGAGATCAACATACGTTTCCTCGACATGGACGCTTATTTTACAGACCCGATTAATCTAGCATTTTAAAAGGTGGAAGGGCATTTAGTTATTTTATTTACATTATATTATTTTGCACAACAATTATGTTTATAGATGAACATTTCAGTTCTGTATGTCATTATAAACGGAAAAATCGCTTCACTTTCTGAATAAAAAGACTAGAAAAATTGTAGCCTGAATTTGCCATTTTTCAATGCACTTTGAGGTTTATCTGTTGTATTATGTTGTTGTCCAACGATTTCTGCAGACAATAGAATATTTTTGTCAATTATTATAGTTACCTGCAGTATATAGCAGAAAAAGTTTGCCTACTCTCAATTTGTCTTGTTTTGTAGATTTTTAGAATAGGACACTATTAGTTCCTAAGTTTGTAAGTGCTTTTCATTGAAGCTACAACATTCTCTTTTAGGTGGCTTTGCTGTATGAATTTAATAAATCAGAATATAATATGTGATAATATGTGATGTCAAATGTCACAGAAATTGACTGAGTTTTTTCTCGTCCATACCTTGTAGTTTGTGGGGTTTTTCTCTTAAATATGTATTTACTGACGTACACAAAAAAATTTACAGTTTTGTTTTTGATAAACTATAAAACTATAGCTGCTTTTTAAAACCACAGTAATGGAAAATGCAGTTGATTAATATTACAATTGTTGTTCCTTGCAGCTGAGTCTCCTTTCTTGCTCCTTAATGCTCTTCACCATCCCCCACGCACACCATTTCTATAATTTTTTTAAATTTTTTTCTTTCTTTTTTTTTTCTCTATACTCCTGCAACTTCTAGCAAAAAAAGCCAATAAAAGGTAATTATTAAGGTGCATATAGAAGGATATTTTTGTTCTTACTGCATTGGATGAACTCCATGCATTGCCAAAGTTGGTGGCAATAGTCCCACTGATTGAACAGGTAAGGTTTCAATCCTTGTCTTACATCTGAAGATTCCAACGTTCTTTTGCAATTCTCCTCAGAATCTAGAGTAAATGAATTGATAGGAAAAATAACATCACAACATACGAAACTGTCCACTGGCTGAAAAGAGCCAACAAAAGCATAAGCAAGAAAGGGATACAAGAATAGTTTGTTGCAGTGAACTTTATTCATTTGCAACAGAGGGGATATTGCATTTAGTACCTAGGTGTCTTGTGTTCCTCTCACCACACCTGGAAGAAACAATGCTATTGATTAAAAAAAAAAAAATATTTCACTGATCCAAATGTTGGGCCCATAGGGTCCAATCTGACTCCTGCTGAAACCAGTGGAATGGTCTTCATAAAGCCCCTGTGCACACAGGTCATGCACAAGCGCAGATTTTGCTGTATTTTGTTTCACAGCTCTAGTGGATTCTCCTACAGATAACTTTCTTTGAATATAACTTTGGAGCAGAATCCACTAAATGAGAACAGCTTTCCTAAAGAGGAAAAAGTGACACAAGTGTAAATTCTCTTTAAGGGAAAATTTTTAAACAGTAACTATTGTTCTGTATCTTGAAGAAAATACTCAGAAATTAAGGCCCTAAGGCCACTCCTTTAACATGTATGAAATCATCTGTTTGTCCTTTAAAGCGTAGTGCCCTTCTTATTTTTCTTCACTGCAGTACCTGAGCACATCACATTTATCATATTTGCCTTCACGACAGTTTGACATGGCAATTACTATTCCTATGTAACAGATTAAGAATCTGACATCATAAGGATCAGAAATTAGTGTTTTCAAAGCCAAGAATTACACCTTAACTAAGGCCAGTTTTCTGTTTTAATTGCTATAAAGAATATGGAATAAATCAGTATCCTTTATCCATCACTCAAGATCATAGATAATGTGTGTGTTATGCAGCACATAGTACTAAGAAGTCTTAGGAATTAGCTACTTTGCCAAGCTGCCCCTAAAAAGAAAAGAAAAAAATATCTGAAGGGAAAATAAAACTTTTATAAGTTTGTTAAACAAACATAATTATCTAGTGATATGTACAGTAGTGATGCCAGTTCCTTGTCCATATGCAGTTACTAAATTAGAGTGTTATTAAAAAGAAGAGTTTGCAACATTCTTTTTGGTGACTTAAGGGTCTTTTATTTCTAGAAAAGTAAATGAACTAAGTATTGACAGTACAACAGAAAGTGCTCTAATTTGGTATTTTACAATTTAAAAAATTCCCCGTTTTTAAAAAAAAATTGTATTATTGTTTCAAAATGTTACAAACTGTTCATCTTTAGCAGAGGTGTCAGAATTAGTAGATTTCAGTCAGGAAGGAGAAAGCAGAATGAAAAACCCCCAAATACCTTTTCGTGTTTACTTGGCACTGCTAATGCATGAGCCAGTTAAAATGAAAAAAAAAATTAACTCATCTGAATTAAAACATTCTGGAACTAATGTATTTTCAGAGCTAGTTCTTACTATTCCACTTAGAGTTTCAAAAACACTAAATAAAATTGCCAAAACAGCAAACAAAATGATGTAAAGCAGCTTCCCTGTTTTTAGGATTAGACTATACTTTTCAATCAAACTATTTTTTTTATAATCAAGCCTTTAATTCCTGCACATTTTATCATACTCAAATATATGAATCGTAATTTCAAATATTTATAGTTAGAAGGAGGCATGTACTCTATAGGGAGGTGAGTTATAACAAGATACAGGAGTCCTCAGTCACAGGCAGTTAAACGTCTATATTTGATTATTATTCTTGGGAGCATAGTACTGCTATCATTCAACCATTAATTTTATTTCCCAGTGTTTATGATGTTATCCTGTCTGGAGATCAGTGTTTGCGCAGACTCCACCTATTCATTTCACTTGTAAAAATGTTCCCCTTTATATTTTAGTTTCATTTGAGGTATGGAAGTCTTTAATCTGTGGGTATTTTTCAGCATCTGTGGAGAGATGAAAATTTTACAGCTGAAGCAGCATGAAAAGAGGGAATGTTTATAACTGGAGAATGTTACATTTGCAGCAGTATTTCCCTTACCTCTGTCCTCTGCAGCTTAAGTTTCGTGCACTCTGAGGCTGGAGTGGTTGGGTACAGGCAGGGAGGACTCTTACCCTCCTCTCTCTGAAGCTGGCCAGAAGTGTCTGCTGTTGTGCTTTTTATGGAGCTGCAAGATATGCCTTAGGTTTCTTGAGAATGCTAATAAGAAACTGGAAATACTCCTCAATTGGATGTTGGGCTATTCTGAAATACTTTGGGGAAATGTTTCTGTTACTGTGATTATGATCCAGCCTTGGCTATAGGAAGCAAATGTGTTGCTGAGAGGTGAAGTAATGAAGATAAGCTGCTTCATCTTCAACTATTCTGTCATCCGTCTCAAGATTTTACTCTCTTGGCTGTTAAAACTCTCTTTCTTGCTTACTGTTTCAAGCTGTTTACTGCCTTTCCTTTCATAGTGCCTAAGTGTCTTACTTGTGCTCTCTTAAATACACAGTCTATGGGGAGGCAAAAAAAGCCTCTGAACAGCTGGGGGAAAAGCACTAAACAGCTGGAAAATAGGAGAAGCCACAGCATTTACTTCAAATTAGATCTAAATTAGATCTAAAAATATGGGGAGGTAAGGGAGAGGGGCAGAGCCCAGGTGTGAGAGTGCCAAGAAGAGATTTGGAAAGTAAGGAAAAGAGCTGTTAAGAACAGTCTCTGAAAAGAAGAAGTTGAGAGCAATCAGGATAGGGTCTCTCCATGATGAAGTTTTGCTCTGACATGGTTCTTATTAATGTCCAGTGAGTCAGTCCATACTTCAGCCCTTCTAGGTAGTGATAGATGTATTTTTTTGCCTTCTATTCCCTTTGCATCCATGCAAAAAACACATACTTTTTTATCTGCTTTGTGAACATTCGAAATTACTAAGAGCATGGTTTCAAGCCTCACAGTGCTTTATTATTGAGGCTAAACAAATGAACATGCCACAAGAGATAAAGCAAAGTGGCTGTTTGTAGCCTTCCCCAAATTCCCCTCTTCACACTCAGTAGGAAAGTTTTCCTGCTGTTGTGTAGGCACATTTACACAAATAATTATATACCTTCACAGATATGTAAGGGCAATTCCTGAAATGCATGTGGTTATAGAGACATGGTTATCTCTTAGGGATCCCTGTACCTGGCTTAGCTAACCCAAATGCTTAATGCAGCCACCTGTCTCCTGGATTAATTAGAGAATGAAGATTAGTAATGACAGAGTGGAAAAGGATGTAAATGGTAGGGGGAAGGACTGGGACAACATATATCCTTTAGAGATCTGGGAACCTGAGGATTAATAGACTAATAGAGACAATTAATATGGAAAAGGGAATTATTGTGTAAGGAAGAGAAAGTTATGAGTGGTGAAAAAAATGAGGGTTTGAGAGACTCCTTATGTTCATTTGAGAGCAAGACCTGAATACCAAGGCACAGTAGGACCTTTTGAATCTTACAGTAATACCTGTAGATGTTATTATAGATGTTATTCAGAATAATATCTGTAAACTCTTGATATTTGTACTTATTTTTTATACCTCTAGCTGTCCCCTGAATCTTCAGGACTGAGGCTAAATTGTACTTCAGGTGTTCTGATGAGATCTCTGCTTTGTTGGTGGCCTTTGACGCTGAAGTTAGTCAATGAGTAAAGGACGACCGCAGCACCAGCACCAAAGTAATACCTCAGAGGAGCCAACGCTATTTTTTTTTTGAAGCATTTGGCAGCTTTGTTGACCAAAACATAATTGTGCTATCCAAACAGAGTCCCGAACATTTGGGATGCAGAATGGACTGAGATGCTTGAGAAATACATGTTTATGCACAATGTGCAATAATAAATGTTATCCTTCCATTTATTGCCTACATCTCTACAATGACCGTTACACATCGAAGATATCCTTTGACATCATTGGAATGTATTTGGAGCTGGGTGGACCCAGTGTGTCCTCACCCCAAGGGAGAATGAAGCTGTCTAACCTCTGTGAGCTGCGTGCTCCCCATCATGTCACTCTGACCTTTATTTCACGCTCCTGCAAACACTCAGTCCATTTCCTCTCCAGTGCTGGCCTCTGCTCCTGCAAAGCTCTGTCATGCAAACGTACCTTCTTCTAAAGTGAGGAACTGCGAGAAGGATATAGATGAAAAGGATATACCTTCAATTTTCTTCTTATTTTAAATAATTTTTAAGACATTATTAGGAAAAAATTTCAGGTATTTATTTTGTCCACTTTTATGTAGCTTTAGCTCAAACTTCATTATCACAGCAAAATATAGCAATTTCATTTTTTTCCAACGTTATCTGAGTAGGTTGGCTAGCTATCTGAAGACTTCTTGTTAGTGAAAAAAGTCACTCTGAATCCAAGGAGATGACTGTTCATATGGATATATTGAAGACCACATTGACTCTACCCTTCATTGTGGGACTGTGCTGAAAATACAATACTAAAATAAACATAAACATGGATGCATGTATTCACCAATAAAAATGGTAATGATGTCATAAGCATTCAGCTTGTCCTAGTCTACTGTAGAATATTAGGCCTAGATTTTAGCTTTCTCAGTAGCTTTGTGTCAGTAAAACTAATGGTTCTTAATGACATCAGAGTGCACATAAATGGAAATCCTTTGTCAGGTCAGCAACTTGCGAGAATTTACAACTGTTTCAAACACTGGTTCTAGAAGAGAAGAATGAGAGGACCTCTCATAAGAAGAAATTCTGCAATGCTTACCTCCCATTTTAAATGGCTTCACAGGTGCTGAGCAAAAATGTTTTGATTATTCTAATGATGATTTTCGCTAGATGTTACTAGGAAAAAGTTGTCTATATCTGTTAGTTCACCCAACTTAAGGGGTGCTCTGTTGCTTAGAAGGTATTCCGAACTAGCCCCCAGCCTTCAGTAAGTGTAGAGTTGACAACATTTTGCTAAATTTTATGATTATTCATTGCCTTTCCTTCTTTTCTCTTACTCTCAGTGGTAGGGAAGCCAGTGAGAGGTTTAGAAGTGAGATAATGTGCTATTACTGTGCTAACAACAAAACCCATCATTCCTTGTTTCCCCTTTTCTACAATTCATATCACGTCACTAGGAAAGATAATTCAATGCCTGTGAGAAATGGAAGCTTAGACAAGAGCTATCTGGTCACTAGCATTGCAGTAGCAGAGTGGGGAAAAGGAGAAAAAATGAGTCTGTGTCAGCACCTTTGATTAATTAGTTTGACCACCATCTGTGACACACATTTTAGACATGCAATCTACTTGTACAGATAGGTATATACACATCAGAAGCAAATAAATATGTGTTTTCAACTACATTTAGGCAAATTCCATCACCTTTTTGTCAGCTTCTTCAACCTTTTCCAGTTGTGCATATCTCAGTTACATTTTTGGAGTACTATTGCATTCAACTGCTTTGAAGCTAGTCCAGATTCTTTCATGAACAGAGATTCATCTTAACTGAGTGCAGTAAGAGTGTTGAAGAGCCATGCCAAAATGTAGCATGGAACTTAAAATACACAACTACAGCAATAATATTATGGTCCGTGGGCTTTTGGATACAGGAAGTAATTTTCATGGCCTTTACATAAGGTGTTTATTAGCAGAGTAAATTTAAAAACAAAGTCATCTGGTTCTTACTGTTTTTTTCAGAACAAAATAAATCCACACTTTTTTTTAATCTCATGTATTTACCTGAAAATGGCAAAATGTAGGAACAACTATAAATATGACTGTAATGAGTGAATAAAAATATAGATATAAAAATGTTATGAGCAAATACTGTTCTGAAGTATCCAACAAATATTATTTGAAAGTTAAAAATTCAGGAATCACAACTTCCATATTCAGAGAACAGATAACTTTTTATTAAGTTACGATAGGAATTATTGTAAAAATAATTTTGTTCATTCAAATATACTGTTAAATCTTTTGCTTCAAGAGACTCCTTCAAATTCTATGGCAAATAATATCTTTTTAACATAGACTTAATATTTTGCTTTTTAATATGTTATGCATGTATGTAAAGAGGATGAAGGAATCCATGCTTTGTTTTAGTGGAATAAAGAAAAACTCCACTAACACTTCTTTTACAATAGGATTGAATTTGACCAAGCACTTCTATAGTGTGAAGTATATCTGCAGAAATAGATTCTGCTTATTCAGTGAATCTGTTCCTTGCATATAATCCATGTCATATATAGTCTACTGATTTAAAAAATCTATTTGATGTAACCCTTATTCATTAAACCTGAGGGGAAAAAGAGAGTGTCCATGCGAGACTGTGGTATAGTTTTGTAAATTTAATTTTCATCAACAACCGAGCTGTTAAATGAGCTTAATTTGTAAAAGATCTTTCTTTCTCTGGGGACATAAACAAACAACACTGTTTCATATTACTTCAACATTCAGAAGCCACTACATTAGGATTTAAAAAGCACCTGAAACTTTTATGCAATCCATTACATTTGCTATCTTCATCTTTTTATTTAGGAAAAGTTAACCACATATATTTCAAGTGATGAATTTCCTTAAATGTAAGAAAACACGAGTGAAGTTACCTATTGTACAAATTCATTATTTCACTTTGCTTATGCTCCACAAGAGTTGGACCGTGAAGTTTGAGACTTGCACAACAATGCATTGCTACTTAGAGACTCTTAATCTTAACACAAAAGTTAAAATTGAAGCCAATAGTGCTGAATTGTCAGCATCATGTGTGTAAAAATAAAGATCTAATAATTTTGAAAATTATTGAGCTGTCAGAGTTTCAATTAGTTGATTGGTCATTTTTACAACATCCAAAAAAGAATCTGAGAGTAATGTTAAGTTCCATTAGTGAAGTAGGACCTCAGATTTATTAAAATGAAAAAAAAATGTGAAGGCATTAGACAGTGAAGAAATCTGATAGTTTTTGTCATGGAATGATACATTAAAAATTAAAAATGTGCTAAATGATTTGGCTGATATGCCAAATAATTTGTAATACTTTGATCTAACATTATGATTGGAGTGGAACAAATACAAGACAAATGCAGAGAGTTTAAATAGAATTTATATTAAGAAAAACAAATAAAAATACCTCATCCTTCTCTAAGAATTTATTGTAATCATTAAGACACATAACAGTTATGACTGTTAGATATATCTTTAAAAATGTTTTGTAGAATTACACATTAATTAAGCTTAGTCATGGTTCCTTTTGGAGCAATGGTAAAGCTATTTTTGACCTCAGCCGCACCATTTCCCTACATGAGCAAACAATATTATAATCTCTATTTTTAGTTCTCATGAAATGCTGATTGTCCAAAAATATCTTAGCCTCCTTTTCTTTTTAAAGAAAAAAAAAAAAGAAAACAAAATTGATCAAAATGAGCAAAGATAAAAAGTGTTTTAATGCAAACATTTTCAAGAAAAGCCTCAAAAGTATACTTTCTCTGCTTATCCTCAAAATATCTCCTTTTGCTTTATTCCATCATTTCTCTTTCCATCTGCATCACTCTAGGTTTTTCCCTCAAGAAGACTTCTCAGCCTATAATTAGCACAAGCATAATGAACATGTTTCTGGTACATAAACTAAGCTCACTAACAGCTGCTTTAGGTATCACAGCATCACGCTGCATCGTAGTATCCTGTGGATGCACTTGCAAAATGCCTTCTCCCCCCCCCCCAAACTGCTGAGCACTAGTAACTTGAAAGATGCTAAGTGCCCTGCTCCTGCTTGCTCATGCTGGGGTTTTAATACACCCCTTGCCTTCTTATGTGCCCAAATAAGAATAAATTAGAAATTTGAGTGCAACATTTTGACCACGGCATATTACTTTATTATTATGAAGTTCAGAAATGTAGTTAGAATATTTATTGTATAGATGCATTTGCAAACTGATATGATCAGCTTGTCTTATTGTGTCTTTCAGTCTGGAATACTGAAAATAGTGTTTTGATGTAATGTCAAAATAAAAAAAAAAATCAAAATTTATTTTCATAATGGACATATGCATATGTTATTGGTAAAATGCTGTTGATGATAAGAAATCTGCAGTGATGATTGTGCTTAGAAAGCTGAATATTTCCTTAGAGATTGCCTCATTTTTCTCTAATGAATGCTACAAAGAAAATTATCCATGCCTTTTATTTTTACAAAATGATTTCAGCTTTGGTCAGTTACACCAGTCAATTTCCTTCAGTAAATTTATCTGGTGAGCAAAATAGAAACATTAGCAACTTAAAGTAATCTGAATTTAGACTCTTACATTTCGTAAAGGATGAACTGGATATTTTGGGGGGTTGCAATGTACCTATACCATTGTGGCAGCTACAGAAAGGTTTAGTTTTTACCACAACGAGGAAGAAGTTTTTAGGACCTTTAAACTGAAAACTTAAGACTCAAACTCTTCTGAATAAGAAGCATAACCAATCATGAGTTTGTACAATATGTACAAATGATTATTTTTTTTCAAATTGTAAGCTATTCATTTTAAGATACTGCTTTACCAAAAGGAAAAAAAAAAAGTTGCACTACTCTGTCTTTTTCCACAGCCCAGCATCTAAGCAAAATATTTAACTTAACATTGACTCTTCTCTGTAGCTTTTTCTGGCCAGTAAACATGGGACAGATTTATCAGTAACATAATTTTAGTAGACTTTGACACCTTATGGTAGCTAGCAACTTGATCCAACAAATTCAAGACTGAAGACAAAAACAAATTACTTGCAGAATAGAAGAGGGTGTAGTCAAACTGATACTGACAATATAAAGTGAATTACAACCCAAGACCTTATGCTCTATCAAGCCAAGGAATCAACTTTCATAGACAACAGAATAGAATAAGAATTTTTTAGATGTAATAATAATAAAAAGCAGAAATAGAGACAATAATGGGAGAAGTGTGATGATATTTAACTATACTTTCAATAGACACAAAGGTGTTCAGTTAGTTGATCTTTAGTATCTTTGTCTTTATTCTGATTTTGAGGATTGTGGATAATGTGAGATGTGAATTCTCCTGTTTCTTTCCATATGTTCCTAGAGCAAAAATAGTTTCCTCTCTTCATATGGATTTCTCCAAATAAGGAATGAAGAAGTGGTAAATTAACTCCTCATTACTACAGAACAAATGCATGCTTCCAATATGCTGACTTGAGGGGAGAAGAGGAATGAGGAGACAGCTCTTTGGAAAACTCTTTTGAAATCTGTCTTCCAGAACTTCCAGAAATTTGCCACTTAATTACAGTTTTATTTTTTTAAACAGCATTTAATTATTTGTCTTTATACATATAAATAAAAAAAAAAAAAACAGAACAAAACACAACAAAACAAACAAACAAAAAACACCCCCAAACACTAAAAACCCAGCCTGAAACTTCTGACCTCAGTAGGAGGTCAGCAAGTTAATTAAACTGGATTTTCCAGTAAATTTCATTACATTTGTAAATCCTTGATTCTGGTAAGAATGTAGTACAATGAGGTAGGATGATCCTGTCAAAAATCCACCACTATGGGACAACATGATTCAAACAGCAGAGGTGATGAGATATGAAACCAAATGAGAATGTCAGGTCAGAACTGAGCTACAGAGCTGTAAAGAGATTAACAACAGAGGGCTGAATATTTTTACTGGCATGTGCTGTTACTCAGACCTGTGGATCCCCAGAAGGATAAGGGAAGATTCTACCTTCTCTTTCTGTTTTGATGATTTCTTCAGCACCACTTGTACTTTACTGTACAATGAATACAACATCTGTTAACAGATGTAATAACATCTGTTGTCAGCGATTGTGGGCAAATAGACTGGGCTAGGTGCGACAAATGATCCAGAATGACAGCAATTATGGGTCTCTATCACAATTAGATATAATTAACAACAAACATAGACTTTTGCATCCACTAGGACATTCTACTGTTCTTTGAAAAAATAAAAACACTGGAATCTTTTCAAGTGATCATGCTATAGCTTTATGGAAAACAAATCTCTAAGTATAGTGTATTCAGGAAAGTATGTATGAGAGTATGCACATGTATATTTAGAATTAAAGACATCAGACATCATATTGTGTTAGTGTTCTATTTAATGTTATTATAGTCTAGAAAGTGGTATTTTTTTCCTTTCACAATCATAAATTTTTGTAAATGAAATTAATATTCAAATAGTTAAATGTATTTTTATTTTAAGTCAAATGTTTTGACCTTTAGAAACAGGCTATTTTTCTCACATTGTGACTTGATATTCTGCTTGAGTGTAAAACCAACTCCTTCTTCCTCATTGTATTATAAGAAATCTTCTGCAGAACAAGTAAGTGATACATTCATTGCAAGCATCAAGGTTAAAAACAAGTTCCTGACCTTGAAAATCAGTAAACAGAATTACCTATTATAGTCCTTTTATTTTTGACTTCTTTCCTTACATTAACAAAATGCATTTATTATTTCAACACCTTTAGCCCTTCTTCTTGATGCCACTACCTTTCCTGGTATTGTCATCTTGTTTATTTTTAAACCTTGAATATTTTATTGTGAGCAAATCTGTACTTTTAAAGGTTTTCAATGCTAAATTTTCAAAGATATATATTTTAGTTTCCCATATGAAAGATTTGCTTGTTCCTACATCTTCTTTCACATAATAATCTCTTATTTACCTACTTCCTTGAAATGCATGGAACTTGCTGTATGAGCTTACTTATGACTTTTCTCTGCATTTAGTTTGTTCTCAGTTCATGGTTTTGAGTATTAATTGTTCACCAGTTATGAATTGCTCCTAAATACACTTGAATTTCAAACTAGTATAGTTGCTATCTCATTATTTGATTTCATGTCTTACCAAATACAGACAGTTTTTGTGGGAGCTTTTCAGGTTCCTCTTCAATCACATGATAGTTCAACTTTCTCTTTTAAAAAGTTTTCATGTTCCTGGATGCAGAATAAAATTTGAAGCCCTATATTTTGTAAAAGTGAATGTAAATAAGAAAAGTATACCACTTTATATTACTTTGCATCAGTGTTTTGGTTTGGTTTGGTGGGGCTGTATTTTGATTCTGTATTTTGATTTTTTTTTTTTTGACAATTTGCATTTTCAGGACAATCTCAGGTTTTGACTGATGTTTCATTTTTGTGAGTTTTTATCTTTATTTGGTATTGATGTCTCATGTAATATAAATGATTATTTAATTTATAGATTGATTTGCATATCTAATTTTGTAATAGCTCAAAACTTACAAACCTGGAAAATGGAAAAATAGGAGAAGGCTCCTGCTTATGATGCTGCAGACTGCCATTAAGGACTAACGTTCCCAGCCATGCTGGATATCCTTTTTGAGTACTCTGTCCTTATACATATGTGGAAATGGATAGCAAATAAAAAAATAACTCAAGCATTGTAGGCCATTAGATAGTGGATGCTGCATATTGCTATGTTTGCAATGCTAACCTATGCTGTAAAATTACTTCTATTAATATAGGTATCCTGACTGGCAACCGGATACTCTTTCTGTGCAAAGATATCCAATGAAAATGAAAGGCAAATAGCAAGATTCACATATTCAGCTCGGAAAAGCTGAGAAACTGAAGGCATAACTTAGATGCCCAAATACTGATATGATATGAAAATGAGTGCAGTTCTCTAAGCTGCTGTTGGATGACTGCAGGAATGGTTAGAAATTGTCTCATTTTTGTGTAGATGAAATAAAACACACAGCTTATGCATCAGTATTAACAATACCTGAGCATCAGCAAGCTCAAATGGAGAGGAAATGCAGCTTTTGTTTCATGCACAAAATTACTTCTGTTTTTTTTATTTTTGGAGGGGCATGTGCTATTAACTGACATTAATCAGAAAACAATTACCACCTTTGGTGAAGATCTAGCAAAAGCTTTGCTACACCCTGAGAATATGAGTTTATTTATTCATAGTTAGAAGTACAGAATGTAAAGTCCACATAAAAGTGAAATGAGGTGAAAGAATCTACGTGGATGACAGAGCAAAAATGCTCTCAAAGCATATATACTTCTACATTTTTTAAAATATAATAGAAATCTGAGTCCTGCTTTATCTAGATTTTTTCTCATTTTCAAGTAGTACCTCGACTGGAAACTAAATACGTGATTGAATCTCTGGTCTGTTTTTATCGATGCTTGACACTGTTTGATTGTGATTTAATGAGTTTCCTTTATTTGATTTGAAATATAAGTTTAGATATGCAAGCATGAGTCTACATTTACCTTATCTAATACAATAGGATTATTACTAAAATATTTGGTAAAAAATGATGGCAAACCAGATTCTAGTCCATATTTAACATTCATGTTGAGGAATAGCACTTAGAAAGCATGTTTTGTCTTCTCTTGATATTTGTTCAACAGAAACTGAAAGTAAGAGTGCCTGAGTCATCTCTACTTGAGGATAAAGAAGTGGACAAATGAAATAAATTGACGCTTAAATCTTCAGAGCATGTGGGTTTGCACAGCCTCAATACACCGAGGCTTAACCTCTCCAGGAAACAGCAAGGCTGGAATTCTGGAAGGCTCTTAATGATGGCTACTTTCCTGCAGTGTTAGCATAGTTAGTGTCCCGTTGGTTATGCATATCTGTATTGTGTATTATGTCATTGTTAGCTTTTGGCATGTTATATTTTAGTTTGCTATAAAAGACAATGTGGGGCCTCTAAGGGCCAAACTTCACAAATAGGAATATGGACATCTAACATGGATATCCTGTCTTTATTGGCTTGGAACAGGACATAATAAAATAGAGTTCTTGCAAGCACCATGAGAAATAAAGGTGAAATCCAAAAATGGATCTTTGTTTTGCTGCCAGATGTGGTCTTGTAGCTGTAGTTCTGAAACTTGAAAATACTGAAATTCAGAGCAAATCTTCAGTCACCTATCTTGCCAACAGGCATCTAAGATTCAAAGTGCCTCCACAGCTACATGGAGAACATCGAAGAACACTTGCATGAATGGATGACATTACATTTAACAGCAGTAATTGCAAGCACTATCATTCAGTACGGTTGCTGGGTCCTGCCTTTTTCCTAATGCTAAGTTACTATACCATAGTCAGTCATGACAGACTAGACAGAGTGAGAGACTTGTGTTCTTAAGTCTAATAAGAATGCAATACTCAGCTTTCTGAAAAGAAAAAATGAAAGGAAGGAAAAAAGAAAAGGACTGTCACATAACTGAATGGTGCTGGCACGAGACACCTCTACTTCTGTTGTCAAAATGTTCCCTCAGTGAACAAGATAGTTTAACTCATTCATAGGACTATGTGTCATTCTGATTGACACCAAGGGAGCCTGGCTTAGTACATTCAATATCATTTCACACATTTAATAGTTAGACAGGAAGACATTAAGTTTTGTCATATGAAGTTATTTTTTGGATTTGGATCTTGAACATTCAGTGAATCCTATATTGCCCAGTTTTTATCCTACTGCACAAAGTGTGAAGCACTATAGTCTATGGATTTTACAGAATGGTTCCTTTTGTAGTTCCTTTTTTGTAAATTTGAGTATTTTTTGCCTCGATGTTTTTCTGCCCTGTGCAGAATTAACCTCAAGTTTTCTCCAAAATCTGTAGCATTTATCTCCTCCTTTTAATATTTTTATGAAGCCTATATACTGTAAACATGCTGAATTTGTTGTTTTGTGTTTTTTTTTAATATGCCCTAGTTACCCATATTCATACTACAAACTACAAAAAAAAAAAAAGAAAAACCCAAACAAACACCCCACCAAAGAAAAACCCAAACAAAACTCCAAGAAACCAAAGCAAAACAAAAATCCTATGAAATGTTTCGTGAACCAAAAAATAACCAATGAGTTAATGCAAATTCAAACTGATTTCCTTATCTGTCACTAACTGAGAAATAATTCCAGTGTTTAGTTACTGTTAGGTGGTCAGCCAGTATAAGTCAAGACCTTTTTTGGCCATAGGTGAAGTCGGGTCCAACACTGTTGCTAGGATTTACCTTATTAAATACACATAGTTAAACTTTAGAATGTACACTTGACATAGCCATCTAGGCTTCCTTTTCTCAGTGTAGAGAACAGTTTCTTCTATAGTGAACTTTTTACATACTGGAGTCCATAATAAATTCCTAAAAATGCCTTTTCCTTTCCTTTAAGTATAAGAGAAGTCTACATTGACTAGCTCAAGTTTAGGTATTATAGGTAACTAAAACTACCTGAGCTGTATTTACTATGTGCTGGCAAGATGTTTCATTCTGTTTTCCACTCAAAACAGCATGCATTCCTATATCTACAGATCAGCTGCCAGTCTTATCCAAAACAGTAGCTTTCTTGCCTGCAAACCACAAGTACCTTTGATCACACTTTGTTCCCCCAAAGGTTAACACCATATGTAGGCATTCACAACACCTGATATATCATGGATCTTGAAACTCCTCCCACACGCCTGTTGAATAACACTCTTTTATACTTTGGCATAAACATATACTTGATCTGAACTCTGTCTAAACATGATACAACTTCCAAGTTCCCAAGTGTCTACATTCTCATTTCACTCGATCTTTCTTCAGACTGTATGACTCTAGAGTTTGAAACAGCAGGATTTTTACTGCTATGTCAGTGTATTTATTGTCTGCATATAGAAGAATTCTGAAGAGCCTCAGACTGAAGTGAGGAAAAGGTATAACTTTAAAAGTTCAAAGAAGAATATTGGATTGTGTCAAAGTATACCTCCACAGTTTCAGTTTGGGACTGCACAGACAGGATGTTTCTGTAAAAAGGAGATAAAGAGGCTCAAGGTATGCTACTAGAAAGGAGCAGAGGCAGGAATAATGACCTTCTGGTGCTTTGCCATTGTTCGTTTTATGATCAGTTGGGGAGAATTTTGATGTGAGCAAAGATCTCCACTTAAAGCAAGGAAATATGTAGCTTTGTAACTTGAATGACTGTGAAGATGTGATACGACATAACTTGGCAGAAATTGTTCTGAAAAAAAGAACTTCATTCTTATAAAAATATGATATTTTCTTTATAGTTATCATGGACAGTATTGTGAAAAATTCGCCATGTTACTAACCTGCAATCATAACATCAGATAAGGGTAACTGTGGTAGCAACTAGCTTGTCCTTTCACCCCTACTTCTATTTCCTTCCATTTCTTTCTTTCAGCTGTGCCATTCAGGCTAGGGGAAGCAAAATGTATTTCAAGATTATTTTGAAATTCAAGAGAATAATAGCATCTTAATGGAAAGAAGAGCAATATTTATTAGAACAACAGTATTTATATTAATATTTAAGAGTATAGGGCTGTGTCTTTAGCAAACATCAAATTATGATAAAAGTGTGATTAAATACACTCAAGCTCCTTGAATAATGCAACAGAGTCTCATCAGCATAGCAGTTGCTCTGTCATTACTCGTACTTCTAGCCAGTTTCTGGACAGTGATAAAATACACTTTCCTAACTCAGTAAAAGATACCTGAGTTCTGAAAACAACCTTCCTTTGTAACTTCACTGTAACTTGAAATTCCTTCCCATTACTTTTTTTCCAAAGATTCATAGAAGCTGTCTTGAATAGTTAGCCTTTCCTCCACTGGATCTTGAAGCAGAATATCATTTTAACATTGCAGATGCAACTAGAATTGTAAGCTAGTTCCCTTTGTAGGCAGTGATGCATGGTCCTTCAAAGGGATGGCTCCTGTCTGAGAAGTATAACTGGCATGCACCATCCTGAGATGTTCCTGGCTTTCTACACTAAGAAACCTGGACGACTAGTATAGGCCAACTACAGCTTTAGACTACTACAGCTGGATTGCCTAATTCCATCCTTCTGTTAGTTATGCTTCCCAACTCTCTTTCCTTTCAGAAATATTTTGATTAGATAGAAGCCAAATGAAATTTTGTATGTCTTCATATGGTATATTTGGAGAATGCCAACAAAACTGTTTTTGTTCCAAAGTGTCTACCATTGGTATGACTGTGCCACTGGGGACTAGTTTAACCTTCTGAAGAACATCAAGCCAAGGTTTGCCCACTGGATAATCACTCCAGTGACTGTGTAATGAATCTGAAGCACAGCAATAGAAGCGGATGGATGTCTTGACAATGTTGCCAGAAGTCAGACATGCCAATGAGATTGGAGAAATGCAGGAAAAAAAAAGAAATGAAGCATGGAAGGCAAAGAGATAGAGGAGAATCACAAGAACCAACATAAAATGCTGCTTCTAGAAGATCTCTAAAGTGATTATGAAATGAATGGTCAAGACATGGATTTTTCACTGGATGTGCTTAAGAGAGTATGCAGTTAGGAGAGGGAAACCTCAGTAACACAGACATCTGTGGTTTTGTTTCTGCATAATCATGGACAACAAAATATGCAAGCAATATTTTGGAAAGGGAGAACGGGCAAATGAGCCACAAACCAACAAACCATTAGCAACACAGACTTCATTCTGTCTTTAATCAAGGCTCTGAAAGAGGAGCAGATGCAGTATAATAATACTTATAAAAGCTCCTAGTTTTTATATAGGGTAAACCCCAAGGTTTTATCCTATATCTGATGCTTACACATAACTGACTAGTTTAGAGCAATAGTATAACTACTTTTCTGGATGAACTGAATTTAAATGGAAGTGAAGAAAAAGGAGATTTTATTTTGTCAGTAAGTGAAAAAAATACTAGAATTGAATACAGAGACAGTGGACTCAATGTACCATATGACAGGCCAAATTTGCCATGCCACCTGATTAGTCAACCTGATTATAGTCTCCAGGCAGCTTGCACATGCGACTTAAAATAGCATCTCTAATGTCTTTGTAGTAACAGACCATGTCAGGAAGAAATTCAGTTAGTTTTTTATATGCAAACTACACTTTTTGTAGCCCATACTTCATAACATCCTACATTTAGGGAGGTGATCCACCCTCCCTAAGGATTGGAAGCATCATGATGTACTCACCATGACCCAATCAAATGAAAGGCAGCAATAATGCTACAGTTCAGATTAGTCAATTAGAAATGTCATCTTGCTAGAGGGCACCTTTCACCACAATCTGCACTGCTCAGGAAGCAGTTCAATTAGACAGATAACACAATCCAAACAGAAAATTTCCCAGCTGTCCAGTTTAAAGACCAAGTTTAAAATTGGTGTGCATCTTATTTTAAATTTGATTATAACATGGATTTCTGCCAAAAGGAATAAAAGGCTGTTTTAAAGAAATATTTCAGTGATATATACTATTTACTTCAAAACATAAAGGACAGCATGAAAGAAACCATGAAATTGAAAGTAAGGGAATTTAAAATGAATTGTTTTAGACACAACTTTTATGGGAAGGAATGGAGACAAAAAACTTATTTTCCCTTCTCTTTCTGTTAGAATATTGCTCCTTCTAGCTGGTTACAATATTTTTGGCTCTTGGTCTTATGAAATAGTATAAATGACATTAGCTGAAGTTGAAAGGTCTCAAAGAGAGTCTGTAATCTCTCAGCATGATAATCTGGGAGAAAAGCACATTTCAAAGCTTTTGTGTGTTTTGTGATACACAAAACAACTATACTTACAAAGCTTTCATTTTGCTGTAACTCTTGGAAAAAATATACTGCTGTTTGAGTCTATTATCACCTTGTTGGGCTTTCACTTGTAATAGTTTGCAAACAGTTAGCCTAAGTGAATGTGTGTAGAAAACCTTTAGAATAACTAGCCCTGTGACTCTAAGAGTGCAGGTGGATTATGATAATTTTTGGAAAATTTTATTATATAATGTCTAATGTCTTTCTGTATGTTTAACATGCTTTATTTTTCCAAAAATATTTCTTCTTCAATTACTTCCAAATAAGCCTGGTTTATAAAAATACCAATATAAGTAAGCAAGCATGATACACAACAATAAATTATTATCAGGCCAACTGTGCATGCATTCTCATAAAAGCTGGAGGCGTCCTGAAAGAACACTTATTACTTCACAAATATCTGAAACGCCCCAAAACCAGGGACAGGACATTACATTGTTGGTGCCTTTAGTGATCATTAGTAAAACAGTTTCAGATGATCCCCTAAGGAAACAAGACCTCTGTGACAACACTTGCTGTGTAGGTATGGTATGTATATGCTACTAACTTAATTTCAGTCACTTCCTGCTTGATCAGTCACTTTGGACGAAGAGCTGGACGTATGAAATTATGTGAGCTCTTATAATTTTCATTAAAAAAGGTACTTGGGAAGAGAAAACCATGTTAGTACACACAAAAGAAAATCTTCAGCATGATCTCAGCCCATCATATAGGCAGGGACTGCAGAGGAGAAATAACTGTTAAAACAAATCAAACCAAATAAACAGCTTTGTTAAGGGCTAGCAATTCACTGCAAGCTACAAACTTGTAAGTATAAGAATTCAATTTACCTGACATGGACATCTTGCTTCCACCTACAGCTTAGATAAGAGTTAACTCACCAGCACCGGCCATCTGAGCGTTATTTATCCCAAACTAGTCATATGGGCTATATCTGTACTGCTGAGTAACACAGGGCTAAGGACAAACCTTCAGACCTGAAAGTGAGTAGTGCTGAATAGCTGTAACTAATAGCGCTGTTCTCTCTCCAGAAAACTTAGGTACTTTTTGAGAAGGTCTGCATCTACAGACACATGAAACTTAAGTGGAAGGTATCTAATAAAGATGGACAGAGTTCAGCTTCAGATTTTAATTGATTCTGGTGCTCACTGAACAACCTTAATGTCAATAATTGCATCCATATTTTATTCAATGGATTTGCCTAGAAGAAAATAAGTTGGAACAATCTGAGGCACTTCCAGACAGTAAAAAGTTAAGTACTTTAACTAAGTGTGTATCCATGTTTGAACACATTCCCTGATGATTTTTTATTTCACAGTAGGGTATTGACAGACAGTGGAACTAACAGACAACTCCATAGGATGAGATGAATTATTCTAGAAAAGACTTACCTCTGCTCTTTATTGTAGCTGAAATGTGTGCAATACACTTAGGCTAGACAATCAGCTTTTAAACAGTTTAAGTTAGGTATTATTAATCCCATCCTGGATGGTAGTGAACTGCTCTCAGGGTACCTGAGTTCCTTATACAGTCAATGAGGAAGGCTAGGGTTTTTTTGAAGATACCACAAGGAAATCCAATTAGCTTAACTTGGCTTGTTAAACTGAATCAGGCAGAATTACCCTCTCATGAAACAAACTCTTACTATTGACTACCCAGGGAACTTAAGCACTTGCTTTGGATGGATTGCTTCGACACATTCAAGGCATTTAGGTGTCCAATGAAGATGAAGAGAATTATTTTTTCAGATTTCATTAGTTCTGGTGCTCAGTGAAGAACCTTAACATCATTAGAGCTATTAAATTTTAATATTTAGTATTTAAATTAATGTTTATATTGTAATTTTTATCATCTGTTAACACAATGGCAGAAGATTACAAAAAAGTTACAAAAGGCATGCAGGAGGAGGCAAAACTTCTAAAATGTCAGATTTTTCACCTATACTGTTATTGTCATTTGTATTACTAAGAACTTGTCTAAATTAAGGAACCTAGGAACATTTCCCAGCTAGTGGATCCAGGTGTATGATCCAGCTGATTTCTAATTGGATGACAGCAATTATAGCCTTTTGGATGAGTAGAAAAGAAACCGTGGCATAGTCAGCGTGACCCCTTGCTTGGCACACCATCTTCATAATTCATGCTGTGAAGATGTAAACAAAAGTTTAGGAATGGCAGTTTAGGCCATGTCTGTATATACGTATACACATACACACACACATATATAAAAATACTTCTTTAGTATATTCCTAAAACATTGCAGAAGTTTTGAAAACAGTTTGTTAACCAGATGATCATTTAAGCTAGAAGCAACATGCAAATAAATATTAAAGTAGGAATCAAGCAACCTCCCTGAAAGTACAGTGAGGTCTACTAGATATATTTCCTCTGAACAGCAGACACATCAGGTGGAGAATAATAGCAGATGACTAAAAGCAAAAACAAAAACAAAAACAAAAAAACACAACAACAACAACAACAACAACAACAAAAGAGAGAGAGAGGACACATTTTTACCAGAGGGAAATAAAATTGCTCAAGGCTGCAGCACTGTGGAGGCTTGGGAGAAATGGTAGTATTTTCCTCTCCCTAGGGAATCTTGGAACTGATTTCAAAAGGCAATACTCTGGATGGGCTGGAGCTGAATTTTTTCCTCAGTCTCTATGGCTAACATATACACTAGGAAATCCTTATGCTCAACCGTGAGCAGACCTTAAGCAGTTATTTAAAGGCATATTCTAAATTTGCCTTTTATTGTCTTTTGTAACTTTCCAAATCTTTTTTTCCAATTTTTTTTTCCAGTTCTTTCACTGAGCAGTTTATCCTCCTTTGCTAGGACAATCTTGTTTCTTCCTTTAGGCTTTTCTGCAAACTTAAGCAGAATTACAGATAACAAACAGGTCCCATTAAAGCAATGGCACTGCCATTAAAGTGATGCTCTTTAATTTGGTTATCCTCTGGCTACCAATCATCTAGGGCAAACCCTGAGGCTATATCTATATGAATAAATAAATAGGATAAGGGCTGGTCTACTGGCCCTAGTGTGAGCAGCAAACACCCATAAAGCTAAAATAATTTCTCACGCAGGATGGCCTCTAGCTTACTGCCTAACAGAGAACAAGCTCTGTCCAGAGTTATTTCCTAGACAGCACCTAAACATTTTCTGACAGAGCCTCAGTTAGAAAGGACTGAAAGCATAGAAGCTTATGTGCTGGCAAATCACATTTCCAGGGGATTGCTTGCTAGTTGTTCTTGAGCATATATGCCCTCATCCTGTTTATTAGTACTACAGAGATAGCAGCAGGGTCCAGGCATGATTGAGGAGACAGCATTTTTAACAATTCAGGTTCCTTAATTTTCTTAAGTTATTACAGCATTTGTATCTGTAGTGTAATAGAAGTTCTCCATACTAGGAGTTGAGAAGCAGAACTAAAATAAAATTATCAGTACCATTCACTTCACCCCTGTACATTTTAGGGTTCCTTCCAAGCCTGTTTTTTTTCTCCATCTCCTCCCTCCAAAGGCATGCTAGAAAAAAATAGAGGGAAACAGAAACCTTTAATATAGAGTCCCTATTTGCAATATAAAACCAAATCCAACCTCCAAAAAAAAGAAATACAGTTATGTATGTCATACGGTATATTCCTTGCTTTAGCTATTGTATGTCACAAAATACCTAGAATATTTTAAAGTATTCACAAGTGGCTGCATTCATCAAATTCTATACTTTAGGAAAAAAGTAATGAAATACACAGAAGAACAGACACACTTGGAAGTGGACCTACATTTTCAACACAATTTTTTCAGTAGCGCAATTTTTGTCTGGAAACCAAGAATCAAGAGGTTTAGCTCATCATGGATTTCTAAAGAATCTGATTCAGAGGAGCTGCCACTGTTAGTGCTGTTTGAAGTCTGAGATTCTAAGTCACAAAACAATTTTAATCTTTTTCAACATTTATATAGGAATTCAATAGCTTTTTCAAACTGTAATATCTGAGATCTTTTTTTATGCATTGGAAATGAATAGCTAACAAATAATTCAACTGAAATTCGGTTTTGGTTGGCAAATTTTTGTCTGTAATGTCCTATACACAATACTTTCTCTAATGAGTTCAAGCATCCTTAATAGATACATATGATATCAGGCTGTCAGTTCCTTGTCCAAAACTGTTTACTAGTGCCACTGTGTAAATTTCAAGCAGTCTGAAGTGGAGTTAAAACTGAGCCATGTAGTTTTGGTTTCTGGAGAACCATTTGTTTAAGACAGACAGAAATTTTAGGGTAAGTGAAGTAAGTGGGTGCAAAGCCAGCCAAAATGAAATGACTTTTCCAAACAGACATAGCAACAGTCACTGCACATACTTTGTTAGTTCTATAATTTTACTTTCTAAAAATAGGAAAGCTAGTAAGTTAAATAATAGGGTTCTGAAAGTTTCTCTTGGTAATATTTTGATAAAGATGTTACTTGAAGATGATTTTTCAGTGCTACTGATAATTTTAGAGTTGCAAGAGTGGGAAATTAAAGGTTCATACTGGAGAAGATATATTTAATTATCTATGAAAATATTATGTATTAATCAGTGTTTCAAATTGACAACTGATGGATCACTCCACATCTGCTATGACTATCTGTATAGTAGATTTCAGTCTATAATCACTGAATATTGCAGGTTTTTACACCAGGGAAAATATTAACAGAATGAATGGATTGTAAACTAAAGACTGAAACAGCTCCTTGTGCTGATTAAGGGACAGCTGAACATGATTAGCAAGTCTCCTAAAAATTAGAAGGCCTAGAAAAAATAATTCAAAAGATGAATGCTTATCTCAACCTTGAGATTTTGTTGAAATAATTCTGATATAAAATGGATAAAATAGAAGGGCAGAGCAAGAGAATGCAGTCAGAACCTCAGACATGGAAATAGCCATGAGGAGACAGTAGAAAAGGGAATTATGTGAGAATAGAGAATGGTTCACTTGGAAGGGACCTACAATGATCTTATAGTACAATTCCCCCTGAGAATTTCTCTTCTCCATCAGGGATGGATATTTAATTTGTAAAGTTAGATTTACTTCCCTCCATACTATTGTAAAAGCATGGAAATAGGTTTAGACAGTCTGTTTAAAATTAGTGATGTTAGAAAGTCAGATGACATGAACCACTGCTTTTTTCTTTTATTAAGTCAATGAGTGCTATACTAGGGTTTTTAAGGTTTTTTTAGGTTTTGGTGAGGTAGATGTCATAATGCAAGTTCACATTTACACAAAAATAAAATATTCTGTTACATTTCTAATTTTCAGGCTTCTTCAGCCACAAGAAATTGTATGTTCCTGATGTACAAGTTTATGCTGACTGTTCATATCAGCTCTTATATATTTAGCCCTTCTTTACCTTACCAGTCTGTGACAGTCTGGCTTGTATTTTCTAGCTTTGCTTACCAGGCTACGAGGTAAAATTCTGTAAAGTAATATATCTTGATACTGGTAAGATATACTTTAAAATTCGAGACTGTCAGTGCTGTACTGGTTTTATATGTATGTTTTTAAGGACTGATGACATCTTCCAAGCACAGAGAAGCCCCGGGTAAATGGAGCTTTAGAACATGCTCTTGTTACGCTATGTCCTTACCAAACTTAATATTTAATATAGCATGCTCTCAAACGCTAGTTCATATAGCACAGTCCTGGTTACATACACAGATCTTCCTGTTCAGCCATTTTTGTATAAATTTTAGTTCTCGTGTATCCTTTCTTTCTCTTGAAGTGACAAAGATTTCAGCTGGAGACACCCATAGAAATGACTTTACAGTATCTGTAAATATTTCAAAACAACTATTGAAAAGCAGGGAAAGAAAAACCCAAACAAGCCAAGTAGAAAAAAGTTAATGTTCAGTAATCTAACATACTGTAAATAAAATTGATGCTGGTGTATTTTTACTGGTTTTTAAGCTCTGAGAACTGAAATGATGGTGAAACTGTTACATGTCAAAATACATAATCCAGTAAACCTAGGTTTTTAGGAACGCAGGTAAAATCTACTCTGTAGATTACTGATTATCTGTAAATACAAAGCAAAGCTCTAAAGGAAGGCTGGGTGGCAGAGGGTAGGATATGTGCCAGTCATTTCTTTCACCATCGGTTGAAAGAAACAGGTGATTCTTTGGTGTAATTTAAACCATATTACTAAAGAAACCTAAAGTGGCCAGATGGATTATATCCCAAATGTCCTTCTCTCCCTTGATTTCAAGGAGAGCCTAGGCTGACTAGCTCAGATGTAATTGTTAATGTGTCTGATGTCTACGATCTGCAGAAAGGAATTTTACCCTAAAAATCACTACGAAATGAAGCTTCATTGCTTTGTATACCTGAAAATTTTAAGTGTAAAAATTTTGAAACCTTTATGGAAGTTTCAAATGAAACCTAAATTTGTTGATGTAGAGATTAATCTCACATGTAAAGTAACGTATTCATAGAAAGAACAGTCTGTCTTCCAGTTTTAATTTTAAAAAGAAATGTGAGCTGGTACTATTTCCAGCTGTTTTGAAAGTACTGTATTAAAATATATGGAGTGTAATCATGTTCTCTATGCAGCTGGGATAAAGTGGGGACATTAGCTTTGTTTTATTGACACAGTTAACAATGCAATGTTAAATTTAGCTGAAATAATTTGTCCAAATATGTCTTTTTCTAAAATTCCTTTCTTAATTACCATTTTGTCCATATAATAAGGACTGGTTGGTTAATTTTCATAAACACTATTTTCATGCCTTAAAACTTAATAGTCTTTAAAATTATTTCTACCATTTAAAAATAATTTATATTATTTTCATACTCTGAAGAAATCCAGCTTTATACTTTCATTAAAGCTAATTTCTTCCATTTTTAAATGTATATTATTTATATATTATTATTTATATTGTCTTTTAGTACACCAATAAGGTGGTATTTGTTTGATTAATTTCTTAAGCTTTACATGTAAGGCCTTTGACACATTCTGAAATATGAGGAATAACCCTTTGATTATCAGGAAGCTGTTCAAAGTTTAATATATGAATGGATGTTGCAATTATTAAGTAACCACTGAAGCACTTCAAAAATAAAACTCCTCTGTTTATGGACTTTCCCCAAAAATACACTCTTGTAGGGGGAAAAAAAAATAGAATCCAGCATTATTAATAGTGAAAATTGCCATTTGGTGTAACTGGGAAAATGATCTCTGTCCAAATGTCCTTAAAAGGACCCTTCTAAGACTAATTTCAGAAGTGCTCAACTCCATTATAACTCCATTATAAAAATTATGTGTAGACTCAAGCATTCATGTGTTGCTATTTCCTTACTATTTTGAAAAGCTGAAGAACCCCCAATCCAGATAAACCATTTAACATTATTTAAATTTGTTTTTGGATACACGTGGAAATCTCACATTAAATCTCAAAAGGCACATCTGCAGTATGAAATGACATACCTCTCCCAGTTTACCTCTCATCTCCTTATCCTTCACACTATGTAAGCATTGGCTCATTTATGGTAATTTTTCTGGACAAAAAACCCCAAACAAACAAACCCAGTTTCTTCTGCAACAAATCCAGATACAGCTTTGAGCATAGTTCACTGTACTTGTAGTTCTGATGGTTTTTAGGTGTAACACTATACAGCTCTCAGCAGAAACCTTAGTAGTTTATCTGTGCATTCATGAAAATGCATAACCATACCAGAGGTTTGATAAAACAAATGCACAAGGAGCACTTGTTATTCATTATGGCAACACTAAAAAAACTAAGAAGGTTAAGTTGCATTATGTTGGAAAATATAAAAATTGGCCTTTATCTTTGAGTTGGATAAGTTTTTCCTATGCTCTCTTTTTCCTGTTTAGCTTGAGCTCCTGTATGCCTGTTTCTGTGATGATGGAAACAGCCAGTGAAATCCCTGTGGAGGAGAGCACACTCCACTCTGGTGTTTACATCTCATTCTTGTGTGTTGCAGTGCCAGGCTTGTTGCTAGCATGTGCACTGTCTACACTTAGTACAAGAGAGAGGTAAGACTAATGAAGTTTTTACCAAGGTGTCTAAAGGTTTGAGAGGGATGGATCCCGTAATCTACAAAGGAAGAACCACCCTGTGATGGTTCTCAGTGCACCTTACTACAGAAGATGTGTGGATAAGATAGCAATGCTTTCACCCTCTGTCATTCTTTGATGCTGCTTTGTGCTCTCAGATATTCCCATATATCTCCATTTATGTTCATAGCATGAAGGTTTGATCTTTCCTCAAAAGTATTTAACACCACTAATAGTGTTTGAATCAAATTCAACAAAGGCAAGTGCAGGGTCCTGCACATGGTGGGCAATAACCCCATGCACCAGTACAGGCTGGGAGCTGACTTGCTGGAGAGCAGCTCTGCGGAGAAGGACCTAGGTCCTGGTAGACAACAAGCTGTCCGGGAGCCAGCAGTGTGCCCTGGTGACAAAGAATGCCAATGATGAGATTGGATGTGGCACTTAGTGCCATGGTCTAGTAACCACAGCGGTGTTGGATCAAGGGTTGGACTTGATGATCTTGGAGGTCTTTTCCAACCCTGTCAATTCTATGATTCTATGATATCCTGGGGTGCATTAGGGAAAGCATTTCCATCAGGTCAAGGCAGGTGATCCTGCCTCTCTACTCAGCCCTAGGGAGGCCACATCTGGAGTGCTGTGTCCAGTTCTGGGCTCCTAAGTACAAGAGAGACATGGAGCTCCTCAAGCAGGTCCATCAGAGAGCTACAAAGATGATCAGGGGACTGGAGCATCTATCTTACGAGGAAAGGCTGAGGGAGCTGGGCCTGTTGAGTCTTGAGAAGAGACAACTGAGAGGGGACATCAACAATGTATCCAAGTATCTGAAGGGAGGGTACCAAGAGGATGGAGCCAGGCTCTTCTTGGTGGTGCCAAGCAATAAGACAAGAGATAAAGGGCAGAGACTGAGGCACAGGAAGTTCCACCTGACCATGAGGTCTTTACTGTGCAGGTGACTGAGCATTAGAACAGGCTGCCCAGAGATGTTGTGGAGTTTCCTTTCCTGGAGATATTCAAAGATATTTGGATAGAATCCTGAGAAAAATGCTCCAGAGGACCCTGTTTAGCAGGAAGGTTGACTAGATGATGTCCAGGAGTCCCTTCCAACTAAACCATTTTGTGATTATGTGAAAACCTGCATGCATTTTTTGTGCTTTAGTACAGGTTGTAGAACAGTATTAAGGTCATTAAGGAGAAGAAAAATGTCATTCAGACATATCTTTTTTTTTTTTTTTAACACTTTTTCTTCAGAGAGGATTGAGAACATCCATAGGTAAGGAATTCCCTTAGGCCATTCTTAATACTTACTTCTTGCTTAGTTATCTTAATTTTGAAAAAGGAACTTGTGTAGACACTATTTACTTCCTAAGGAAAACTTGATATTCATGGTTTTCTGTGGATGAAGTTAACAGACTGAGCCATAGCACTCCTGACAGAAGCCAGTGGAGGGCTCAGAGCATACATATTATGTAGAATGCAATGGTAAATATTATTTAGCATGAGATCCAGTTTGAGTTCATTTTTTCTTCCAGTCATCCCAACTGACACAGAGATGCTAATCCTAAAAAAAATTTCAGCAGGTATTTTGTTGAAGAAACAAATATTATAAGCAGTGTTAGGTCACTTAGGTAAATGAGCTATTTGAAGAATGAGAAAAAAGATACTGAGTTGTAGATTTAATTATAAGATTTATTTTTTCATACCTTGAAATGTATGTTTAGTCTGTGACTGCTGAACCATAAAGTGATAACTTTTCAGATCAAATCTCACACTTTTGGAGCCTACAAAAAAGCACCTTTTTTATTGGCTAAAATGCAGGAAACCTGTGAAGCTCTTTTAATGAACTGTAAATGTATTGATTACTTATAAATCAGTAAACTGATAAAAACACCCTACTTTAACTGTCATTGTTAAACATTGTTTGCAAAAATGTAAGGAGATTTCAGCTGTTTACCCTTTCCTTCCTGTTAAATACTGCAGTTGGCTATTTCGCATTGTAGATGCCAACAGTAATGTTTCAAATTTCTACTTTTGACTCAAGTTACAGTTTCTGAGGAAACTAAAACTCAATTTTGCTTCAAATAATGAAAATCATGAAAAAACACACCTTTCAGGACTACACTAGAATTTCCTAAACTAAATTTTTGTTGTTCAAGGCTTGTGTCTGCTTCTGGAGGAGGCAACTTGAATATAGTCAAGTGTATTATCACAAATGAAATTAATTTTATGGTTTATATGGCATTTTGATAAATTAGGCTCTTTAGTCAGTAGTTAATAATTACAGTTCTCATTGGTAATGCTGCTCATTGTGGTACTGAGGTAATTGTCTAGATTCAGATTTATCATTACTTATGATTACTCCTAATATCTGTTTAAAGATCTACATGCAACCAGGAGGCACAACGTAACACAACACCTGCTTTACAGAATTATTAACTTTTAACAGCACATGATGTCTAAGGGAAAGCTATTGTCTTTTTAATACTAAGACTGAACATGTTTTCAAAATACTACCCAAACCTATTGAGCCAAGAAATTCAAAAGGGGTCAACCAATTTATTTCATAATAGTTGTAGGACAGGGATGTCTATAAGCCAACAACACGTGTATTAAGGTATTGTAGTTTAACCAAGTGTTTTAAACCAGGACATAAGGTTTATCCCAAAGAAATTTTCTTCCATCATAGAAATAAATGAATGCTTAATCTCATTCACCCAGCTGTAGAGGCATTTACAAATGTTGGGGCATACAGCAGTAATGTGTAGAAATAACAAACCATGTAGGGTACTGTACTCTCTGAAAACAAAAATAAGAAACCTTGTTGGTAAATGTCACTGTATTTTTTCCTTTCCTGGACATTCTTATTGGCGTAGAGAGACAGAACTATTAAACTTGATAAACATACAAATCATGGAGTTGCTAAATAATTGTTGGAAGAGGTTTCTGGAGGTCACAGAGTCCAATTTCCTACATTGAAGAGGACTTTCACTCACTCCCAGCTCAGCTTTGATGTCTGAAACACTCCAAGCACAGTCCCTGATTTCACTGACAACTCCTAGTCTCGAACAACCCTCCTGACTTTTTTCCCCCTAATGTCCAAACTGAACCTCCCAAGCTCACACGTGTAGCATTTTTTCAGTCTTTATATCATCCGGCACTACTGTCACCTTCATAGTGGCCCTTCAGCTAGTTAGAAGCAATCACTTGGCACCTCATTGCTCCTCATTAGTCTCCTCTTCCCAGGACCACCAAAGCCCAGTCCCCCCCTTTTTTGTAGGGTATGTTTTAGGCACTGACCATCTCAGTCACCCATCACTGTACCAGTTTCTCCTGTAACTGGGGAGTCTGTAGTTTGCCAGCTCCCAGTGCCAAGTAGAGAGGAACAGTGATCTTCCTTAGTCCCTTGGCCATCCTTCTGGTAAGTGGTTAGCCAGTGGCAGCATGCTCTGGACCCGCGTTGGCCACGGCCTCTGCCCGAGGCTTTCCTGGAGGCCAGACCCGTTGCCTGGAGCAGCGGGGGCTACGCTGGATGCCACGGAGGCTGCAGACCTTGATCCTTCCCCGCAGGAGGTTTCTGCCAGCCCGCCACTCCTGGGAGCTTTCTGGCGGTGATCCGACCCGGGACAGCGCGTTTCTCCAGCCGCAGCACCGGGCGGGACACCCTTACGAGGGGCTCTCTTCTCGGAGCAGCAGCGGCGTGGGGCGGGCAGCGGCCGCGCAGCCCGTGCCGGGTGCGTGGGCTCCTCCCGCACAGGCAGATGTGGGGCTCGCTGCCGCCTGCCGAGGGACGGGGTGATCGCCGCCCACTGCTCTCCACGGCGCGGCTCCTCCCGGGACACCCACTCCCCTCGGCCCTGACCGGGACACGTCGACCCCGACCGAGACCCTCCCACCGCCCGGCACCGCCCGCCCCGGCTCCACCGGGCCCCCGGGTGCCCTCCAGCGGCGGCCAGGCCGGGCCGAGCCGGGCCGAGCCAGAGCTGGGACGCTCGGCTCCTCCTCCCCGGGGTGGCTCCCAACCTCGGCCGGGGAAAGGCTGCGAGGGCGCTGGGCTTCCCGCAGGAGAACGAGCTCTAAGGAAATCGGGGGAATCAGATGAAATCACAGGAGTTAACCCGGGAGGGAATTTTGCCTGCAGATTGTGTGTCAATAACCCCAGGCTCACGCTGCTGTCAGCGAAGCGGTAACCCACAGCGGGTTTATATCTTAATTGGTCGGCACTCCTCATATCCCATGCTCTGTTCGTTCTGTTTGTTTGTTTTAGTGTGCTGCCTCTTTAAGATGCTATATGTAAAGTTTGGTTGCTAGGTCTTTTTTTTTTTTTTTTTTTTTTTTTTTTTTTTTTTTTTTTTTTAATGAATGCCAGATGTAGGGAGAAAAAAGCAGTTTATGTTCCAACAAGCCTACAGAGTGGATGTACATTTCTAGCTGTTAGCAAAACACTTGCTAATTACAAAGCTTATTCCTTCTTCCCTCTTTAAAACTTGGATAACTTGCAGTGTCCTTTATGCTTAACTGCGACTGAATGTTATGGTACCAATGGTATTTTTTTTCAATAGTGGAGTAAATGTTGAAAATTCAACTAAATTCTCTAAATACCTTAATTGAGATTGGGAAGAGCTAGTTTTGGTTTTTGTTTTCCCTATTTGAAAGCTAGAGAAAGTGACATCTGAGTCGTGAACAGATGGCATCAATCAGTCAGCACAAATCCTGCCTAACGTTGGTGTTACAGTATAGTACTCTACTCAAATGAACATAAATTTTGGACACCAAAATGATTTTTAAGGAAGTTTTTTAGAGTAATTTCGTTCATGGGGTACATTGCTTCAGTTATTACTATTTTTTTTTTTTAATGGCTAGATAAACAAATAATTTTTAACTCATTTATAATTCTTAAATAATTCCATAAAAATGGATTTTTTTTTTATTTAACAAACTCAAGATTTAAGTAAAGCTTCTGATAACTTTCTGATAAGAAATATCCAATTGATTATTTCTGTTCTTCCTGTTGTACACTAAGCAGACTGGTTTGTTAGTATCTTTGGTCTAATTGTGTTTTTTTCAGTCCTATTTAGTCTCTATTGCTTTTTCAGTAGTGTATCAATCAGTCTTCCTCCTATTTTTTCCCCTTACCAGCCCACCCTCTGCCCACATGCATGGGAAAGGGGAAAATTGCCTCACGTATTCTTCTTCTCCCAGCAGGCGAGTAGGAGGTGTTTTATGATACCTTATTCCTCTGTAATAGGGAAGGCGCAGAATTGCCCTACTACATGCACTTATTTAAATCTCTTTTCAATCTGTAAATCTATGTATACAATTTAGGGGAAAAGGTAGGTTTCAAGAAAGTAAGAAAAATTTGTTACTTTGATCTGGATATAGTTTGTGTATGCTTACTGATTAGAGTTATGTTTCCCCATTTTTGGTAAACCCTTGAGAATGACTGGAGTAAAGGCTCCTCATGATTTGTTTAATTCTCATGCAATCTTCTGATGTGGTGTGAAAGAGCATATAGACCTTTCTCAAGCTTCAGGATGGGGAAGGAAACAGCTTTCACTGTCCATGGGGGCACAGCTTCTCTTATCACCTTTTTGCGGTGCTCCATTACCACCTGGGAGCTCAGGGAAGCCAAAACTCACCCTCTATTGCACCTCCTGGAACTCTGTAATCACAACCGCAATCTGCTCTGTACTCCCTG
Source organism: Pyrocephalus nanus (assembly GCA_038380795.1). Lineage (NCBI taxonomy): Eukaryota > Metazoa > Chordata > Aves > Passeriformes > Tyrannidae > Pyrocephalus > Pyrocephalus nanus. The sequence continues at coordinate 74,563,798 of CM076259.1, read as the reverse complement.
ATCCCCCGGCTCACATTTCTCATGCCACCTACTATCACTGCCAGCTATCCTGTTTTTGTTACCAGTCACAACCTACTTGCTCCTTGCAGTTATTGTGAGCAGACCCCAGGGCTTCCGCTTTCCCACAGAGACCGGAGAAAGACGCTGCTTCTCTCTGGCTTTCTCTTTTGAGCTCATGGTACTGTTTCCTGTGGGGTGACGCAGCAGCCTTTCCATACTTGCTCTTAAGGCACCTTTCAGGAAAACAAAGTTACTGGTTGAAATCCTCTCTGAAGGGGACTGGTCAGCTTCACAGGCCCCTCATTTCCCAGTTGGGTCCTCTAACCATGAGCATCTCTCCTTACCAGTTCTCGTGCTTTTCCCACACCACACCCTGGAAAGAGGATTTTGCCTCCTGAATAAAGGGAAGTGCTATGAAGCCTGGGGTCAGGACCTATTTTGGTTGCACTTCTCTCCTAACCTCTCATCTCTCTCTCACCTGATGGTCTTCTTCAGGAAACTCACTGTGCAGTGACTCCTTCTGCAGAGACATGGAGGCTCACAGTAAGAAGAGAGAGAGGCTATCTCTTAATTAAGACACTGAATTACTCTTTGTAGGATCTTAGCGATGACTTAGGAGGAAGCTGCAGAGATTTCATCATAGACTAGTAAAGAGTTAGTTTTTAACTCTGATGAGTGTTTCATGTAACAACAGAAGAAAAACATTCAGGAAAAATGGCTTGTGAGGGAAGGAGAAAGATGTCTCAGTCATCCCAGCTTTTGATGTTAACAAACCACACATAGTTTGTCAGAGTGGGTGGTAAATTTCAACCAAGGTGTCTTCAAGAACCAGCTGTTTTAGTTTTTTACTACTGATTATGTTCAGAGTACAAGCTCCTAATTCATGTGCTAAGAATCAGGTTTCTGGGTTTAGCTGCCTGACCTTGTCCTGCAAAGTGAAAATTCAGAGCCTAGTCTGGGCAATTTGAACATGATCCAGAGGCAGCTGCCTATCAGAGAACAACCTGTTCAGACCCTCTCACAGCTCAATATTCTTAACTCAGCCAGTTTTACCCATAACAGCTATAGGTACCACCTGTTATCCACTTAACAAAGTATCAGCTGCACAGGCAGGATACAGAACAGCTTCATCACATGAATTGCACATGAAGTTCACATGCATGGAATTTGAATTTCAGAATATTATAATAAATCTTATGACAGAAAATTATTCCTTCTCACACTATGCTTGAAAATGTGGACCCAGGCTAATGTAAAATGACAAGAGAGATCATGGTTTCAAGGGGTTTTCTTTAAGGGAGGGTAGTATTTGAAGTAGGAGACCGAACTTCAAAAGAGTTGTATTTTTCCCCTTGGATGAATAATCTGGAAGGGGAGCAAAGTCATAGCTGTTGAAGGAGTGATAAAAAAAAAAAAAAAAAGACTTTGAGTGCTCTGCTGTAAGCAAACAGGAGGCGGTATGTTTTTTTCTTTAGACTCCAAATGTTACTGCTTTTCTAAATCCCGCTTTTCTGATCACTGAGGAAATACATAGTAATGCTTTTTACCTAAAAAGTACTACTAATCTCCTTTTGAAATTCTTTCAACGAGTCATGAACCTCAAATATTTTATTCCACAGCAAATAACTCCTACTTAATTTGAGACCAATAAAAAAAGCTTCACATATGATGATATTCATAGAAGATATTAAAGCAAGAAGAAAAAAACCCCAAATACAAAACAAAAAACAAAACAAAAAAAACGCAACCAAAACAAACAAATAAAAACTCCAAGGGAAAGTATAACACAGAAATCTTTTCCTACAGTGCTTAAAATTTTAATGTTAAATATGTTCTCATTTGTGTAATATACATTTGTATTTGTGCTTGGGTGTGTGCTTGCAGATGAATGCTATGGCGGTGACAACTGAGAGATGTGTTTTAGATTCTGTGTGAAAGGAGAAAATACTGGTTTTTCAGTTGTTGACCATTTAGGCATCTGTATAAACCAAAGAATGTGGAATTATCTAGATTATGTTAGAACAGAACAGTCTAGAAGGAAATGTAACCATCTTGCTTGAAGAACTGTGTAGCAAGCAAAAGATTACAAGTGCACATTTTGTTTGCTTTAAAGCTAACATTTTTATCTTCCAGAAAAATTGTCAGTAAAATACAGTGGAAATGAGAGCAATCTTCTCTGGTTATTAACAACCTACTGACATTTTTATGGTTCTACAGTAAGATAAGAAAAAGTCCTCTGAGAAGGAAGCCTTAAGTTTGCGAAAAGATGTTTTAAATATTTTGAGGAGGAAAAAACATTTTATCGTCAGCTTATTTTTTCATCAGTCACTTCAATTTGTCAAATTCAAGAGAGATTCCTGGAACTTCAAGAATCTGAACATGATATAGACAAAACAGATATATTCTTACCTCCTTTCTTAAGAAGAAACAGTCACAATGATCTTCAGGTAGCAAAATATTAAAAACCAACATTCACAATTTTAACACAATTTTAAGGCAAGTCGCAACTTAACTCTTTATTGAAAACACAAAGTGAAATGGAAGAAGAAATATACAGCTGCAGCAGCAATAACAGGAAACCAGAAGAAAAAAGGGGGTGGGTTCTACCTCTTGATCTGAATATACTCAAGATAAAAGTAAATTTGACTTGCTTTGGTAAGTAGTTGCATAACAGGTGTCCTGAAATTTGGAACATCCTACACACACACACACACACAGAGATACAGATACACACACCAGGTATCTAACAGTGAGAACTTAGCTTCTTTATGTCTTTGGTAATTTTGGAAGTAGGTTCTCAGTTATTCAGACCTGGACTGACTTGGTATCCTGAGTCAAAGGACTTTTAAGTTTTACTCAGAAATTAATAATGCCCTGGAACCATGGGCATTAGTTTCCCTTTGGAAAAAGACTTCCTTCTGCTTCTTCTCTCCCAGATTTTCATTAAACCTAAAATTTTTAAAAGTTTGTTTTACTGATGTTAGGAATGTATTAAAATATTAGAAAGATAGTTCTATATCCTCCACTCTGAGTACATTCAAAGGTTCTTAGATTGCATGCTTCTTCTGAGCTGTGCATTCTGTGCAGCATGTAAAAATGTGTAAAATATTAATACTCTTGAAACTTCAGAAGTCTGGCATTTTGTGATCTACCTGAGTGAAACTAAAAGAACCCCAGATGCTAGACCATTTCTTCATTTCTTTCCCTACATTTGTATAAATTGCTCAGGCACAAAGAACCGTAATAGAGCAAAGCTGTGTCTCTCTACACCTGGAGTGTGTAACACAAGGAACTCTTTCTGGCATGTCCTGACTTCAGCCTTGACCAAAAAGGAGTAAAGGCAGAAACTACTGCAGTGTGGTCACCAACATTTGCCCAGCAAGTGCTGTAGCCATGGTCAAAAGAAGATTTGATTAGATTATACTGTTCTTTAAGGACTAAAGATCTTCCAAGAAGTGTTAAAACTTAGTTGAAAGTGCTAACCGATATTTCTGATATGGACTCCTTTAATCTTATTTTTTATCCCTATCCCTGTCACAGACATATTTTTTTACATGTGACAATTAAAGACAGATAATTTAGTCCCATGTTCTCTTTCACTCTATATGATAGTCACCTGCAGTTCTCACAGAGCACTGTACCCACTGTTGGGATTAACGATAAGAATGAGCTCGGTTCTAGTAGTCAAACTAGCTTCTAATTTTTCATTTAGATACTGCAATTAAAATAATATAGTACTAAATACAACACCAGTATAAAATAAGCAGTAATTTAAAATATATTTGTCTAGTAGATATTGTGATTTTGGCCTTTCATGTTGAATATTCAGAAGATTTTTTTTCTGAAGAGATCAGTACTCATGCTATTAATGATAACAGGTGGCAAAATAGTATAATATAGCTGGAAAATGGGCAGTGCTTTCGTGTTAACATGAGTAACATGGCTTTGGGGTTTGGGTTTGTTTTAAACATGATTGCAGTATCAGAAGTATCAGATCAGAAGGATCTCTCCTGTGTGTCTTTACTAGAGCAGATACTTTTGCAATGTCTTCAATTGAACCGAAGCAAGGTTTCAGATTAAACTGACACACTTTGTTTCCCAGTTCAAAAGAGAAGGAAATTGGTTTTCTACTAGGAAAAATAGCTACTATGATTAATTGATTCCAGTAAGTTTGAAGCGGACTGTCCCTAAATGCTGATGCACAGTGAAGGCAGCAGTGCAGGTAGAATTTTACAGCAAATATAGTACCAGGGAAGGGCACCAGTGCAAAGAGAAGGTGGCACAAACAATGTGAAAATGATACAGAAAGGATGCCAAGGAACAAAATACAGTTTGCCATGAAGCACTTTAAAGAAAATTGTGCAGGGGTAGCAACAAGGGGAAGATTACTTGTAAAGAAATATTGCACTCAAGAGTTATTTGTGGCTCTTGGAAAGAAAGTTTTCTTAGAAAAATATTTGACATTCTTGGCTGTCACTGCTTTCACTGGTGCCCTATATGATAGCTAGTTGTTCGTTGTCAAATGACTCATTACTAACATATTTGGCATTGACTTAAAACACATAATCTTCATGCTATTCTAGATTTAGCAGGACAAGAGAAGAAATATATGGAATATTATGAGTTTGCCTTTTAAATATATATATATATATAAAACATGCTAGCTCTATTATTTTTTCCAAATCACTGAAGTAACTTATGAGGAAATAATAACTGCCTTTGGAGACTTTGTGAAGTTATGCAAGTTTGGAGACGAGGTTTGGACAAGGTGAGGAGACTTAACTTGCACTTATTCTCCATGTATTTCTATCATATCCTATATAACTATATACATCTTCGCTGTCCATGTAATAGTTTTTCTAACCCTGTGCTTATCCTCCTTTTTTTTTTCCATATATGTGATTGCTTGCCTGAAGGCAGGACCCTGATTTTCAGAGTTCATTCTCTTTCTATTCTAGTTATATCCTGTTACAGCATCTCAGTTTCAGGATTGAACAGACACATCACTACAGCCAAAAGTAACTTGGATTTGACTATCAAAATATGCTTTGTAAACAATGATTATTTAAACTTGGCAAAGTAATGCTTTTAATGACTGTGGTTTGTTTTTTATGAAAAAACAGTGGTATTAAAGTAATGCATATTACAAGACTAGCCAATCTTTGATATTATATTCACTCAGTACTGGAGTGTAAATCAGTTATTTTATTCATGTTTCTCTTCATGTGTACAAATTACAGCAATCAGAACAAATTCTGTGTTTTTTGTAACAAATCTCAGAGAATCAATAGTTCATATAGTAAGAACTGACTGTACATTACCCCAACATCCTCCTGGATGCCTCTGAAAAACATTGCATGTTGAAAGTGCTTTTCAGCAGGCATCCTGGTCTGGAGGCTGGAGGATCTGGACTTCAGTGACGCCATGACTGCATTTGCCTCCAGTTCAGATACCACTGTAAGTTCTTATGGTAATAAAAATACAGAAATAAATAAAATATGCCAACAAGATATATTTTCTAAACAAGGTGACAATATTACGGATGGAAAAAAAAATCACAAAATGTGGCAATTCCAATGTTTTAAAAACTGCTCTCAGGGCATGTTTAAACTGGCTCCTAGCAATGCCAAAGCACATGTAGGAAAGATAATAAACCATTATTAAGCATTTATTAAAGTTCACTTTCTTGTCCTCTTATTGCTGTGCTCATTCATGTCCACAGAACTGTAAGAGATGTATCTAATGTATCTAAATACATACAAAATCTAACAGAATAATTGATATCAGAGAATTAATGCCTTTTATTAGTCTCATAGACTTCTGGTTTGTATTAAAATACTTATTAATCAGCAGCCAGTAAGCCTCTGCTTATTGTGTAAAAAACTAGTTTTCCATTTTCATTTGTCATTTTCTTTATGATGTTTTCCTGCAGTATATTATTTACTAGCTACAACTTGTGTCCAGTGAAAAGTTCCATTATATGTCATGTTTAATATATTTTTAGATAACGAAACATGAGATTTGATTTACCTGACTTTTAATTAAAAGCAAAAACAGAATAAAATGGAATTATTATGATTAAATTATTTTATATTGCTAACATTAACATATAATACAAACACTAACAAACTTAATGAGGTCTCTGCTACAGGTACTTCTGTTATATTATTACCTAAGTTGCTACTGACTATCTTATAAAAATAACAGCTTTAAGAAAGCAAACAAAACACAACTGGAATAATCTGATTTGCAGAGGCCATCTGAATTCCAAATGCAGCACTCATGTCAACAAAGGAAAGTTTTTCTTTTCCTTTATTTTGCAAAACTCTTTAATTGAAAAATAATTTTTTTTTTTAAATTTAAAAATCATTCACTTAGTTTCCTGCTAAGCTACCTATATCCACACCAACCACTGGCCTGATTTTTAATTTTGAAGTCAAAGAGCTTCAAATGCAAGGAAGAAATCCATAGAAGACATCAGTTCTTTGTGTTTTTTAGAAGCAAAATGATCTCCAACCAGACTTGTTGGTGAGAATGCATTTTATTTTCTGAGAAAATATAAAGTTATATGTTAGTATTGCTTTGCCTCAGTGAAAAAAAATTTAATGAATATATAGAGTATGTTTCAAAAAGAAACTAGAAGTGAAAGTTAGGGAGTTCTCCATCTCCTATGAGATACTAAGACAATAATAAAATAGCAGTGATGGTTGGGGTTTCCTCCACCGTCTGCACTGGTTGTCCATACATGTATTTTTCCCAATTTGAAGTGGCAAAATACCAGCTTTGTATATTCATGTCACAGAATCATAGAATGTTTGAGGTTGGACAGGATCTCTGGATGTCAGCTGGTCCAACCTGCTTGTTCAAGCGGGACCACCTATGTCAGGTTTATCAGGACTGTGTCCAGATGGGTTTCTTTAAATATGTCCAAGGATGGAGACTCCACAACCTCTCTGGGCCACCTATGCCAGTGCTCAGTCATCCTCCCAGTGAAAGTGTTTCCTAATGTTCAGAGGAAACCTCTAGTGTTTCACTTTATGCCTCTGGTCCTGTCACTGGCCACCACTGAAAAGAGCCTGTCTTCTGTCTTCTTTGCATAGCTAGAAACCTTTAATACAAAGGAATTGAAGATGTAATAGATTTTTTTTTTTTGCCATTAGTTCATATTTAAATATCCTTAGAGTAGTCACATTTATGATAAGAATGACTGTTGAAAATAGAGGTCTCAATTCAGAAAAATATATAATACATAATTTATTTTTGAGGCCTTGACAGTCCAAATGAGTTCAGTTTCTAAACTACTTCAGTAACATATACTGTATATTTTTATTGCATATTACATGAGAGTCAGAACTTATACCTAATACCTTCAGTTATTTGTATTAGACTCATATATCCCATTTATTTCAAAGTACAATCAACTATGTAGCTATACAGCTGCCCTGCAGTGCATCTCAGTTATTTTTATTCATCTAATCAGTAAATTTTTTTGGTGCCACTATCTGAAAAGCGTGCTATTTAGCCTTAGTTAGAAATTCAGTTACAGATTTTAGATGCACAAAGTTAATTATTTGGAAACCATTTTCTTTTACTTGTTGTGACACACTGAAAATTCCAATAATATTTATTTGGCTGATAAACATATATGATTTGGCCACATACAGTATTCAACATATATATACATATGTCTTATTGCATGTTTTATGCTTATGCATTTATGTCCAACTGATTTTGTGAATATGACATATTGCTTTGCCTAGAATACACAACGTGTGTTTTGCCCCTAAAATGTAGGAATTATAAATAGCACCTAAACCCTCATATTTATTTTGCAGCAACATACATTTTTTCCTCTAGATGGCAATATATTGCAAGAAATATTGTCAATCTGTTTGCAATACTTTCAAACATTGTGTTTGACAGTCTCCAGAAGGTATTTAAAGTGAAATTACTCTTTCTTTTCACTTGAATCTTTTTTGAGGGTTTATAAGTGTAACACAATATATAACTGAGAAAATCCTATAAAAGTGGAAGAAGTAAATGAGTTAAGTAAAATCATCAGTTATAGTACATTCAGTGCTTAAATACTTACCTATACCTGATGGTCATATGGACTTTTACATCAAGGTAACCTGTATAAGTATTTCCCAAGTATTTAAGTATTTTTCACATACATTACTGTAAGAAATGTGGCTTTTACATTTCCATATCGAGATTTCAAAATTCTATATTGATTCATTAAAATTTCTGTTTTGATCAGTAATTAAAATATAATGTATCAAAAAATAATATTCTGAAACAGTGAACAATACTGATATGGAAAATTAAGTATAATATATTAGAATTAGCAAAGCTGTTGCAGAAATGATGATTCAATAATACAGCAAGAACTAATATGTCAGGAGAGATAGTATCTTTCATAGACCAGATGATAAAAGTAGGGTGTTAAAATAGACATTTTTCCAGGCATCTCTGTCAAAAACTTGTACTTTCCCCTTGTTCATACATTTTAAACGTGTCTTAATCTTTTTCTGTTCTAGAATACTGTAATAAAAAGACAGATTGTATTTTCTTAAAAACATTAAATAGAAACTCAGGGATTTCATGGTAGCAATGCACCAGCATATAGTAATCTGGAGCTTATTTATTTTTATATATGATTTTAGAAAATACTGTCCTCCTATTGAAAAATACTGAATTGAAACATTATTTGAATTCCACCGTATAACACATTTGAGATATCCTTTTTTCTACATGAGTTTGATTCTTTTGTCTATAAAAATAAAAACTGTTACTTTATTGGAAGATTTTCACCTTCACCCATTTCAGCAGAATGTGAAAGATCAGTAAATCAGTCCAGAAGTTTATTCATAGTTTATCTTCCCCTGAAACTTCCAGTATGGATTCCTGAGGAATCACACAAAAGAAATATTTTAACTCTCACTTTTTTTGAGTCAAGAGGTGATCTGGTGACATGATCCTGAAGACTCTGAGGATAAACTCTGCAGCTGAGAAGATCAACCAGCTGTGAAGTATGGCCATAAGAAAGAATGGGAGGGAGCAGTGAAAGGGGTCAGAAATGACAGCTTTATGGCTGCAAATGTATGTAAGTTAGTCATACACTTTGCCTCAGGATAACTCCATGGGTTTAGGGATAGGTTTCTCTGCACTGTATATTTGCCCTTTTAAAAAGGAAGTGTTGAACTGGTATTTTTGGCCTTCTGGATCTGATTAGGAGAAATGGGGCATGGAGGGGTGTGGTACCTGAGACTAATAGATATGGAAAGGCAAGGCACAGATCAAGACAGCTGGGCATTTTTGGATACTGACAGTGGAAAAGCTGTGGGCATTTCCTTTGAGATGGCAAAAGGATGAAGATGAACCCACTGGTGACTACACAGATTTTAAGATGTCTCAAGCAAGAAAAAATGCTACCTGATTTTGCTGTAGCAAACAGATAAGTGAGAGTTAAGAGGGCAATAGAGGAGTTTGCTAGCTGGTTTCTTTGAGATAAAAACATGAAGGTTAAAAGACTAGTGAAAGAGTGGAGCTGTTCAAGGTAAAGCATAAATAGCATAGGGAGATCTGTAGATCTTTCTGTGGACAAAATACTTGTGAAGCAAAGAAATTAGTGCAGGAGGAAGTGAAAAAGAACTCCAGGATCCCTCTTAGCTAGTTAGAATGCAAAATTTACAATTTGAACAGTGGCAGTTTCGGAAACTGTTCAATATAATGTTACTGTGGTATATCTGGAGCCTCTTTGTAGTGTCCAGCCACAAAGTACTTCAAGTGCAGGCAAAACTGAGCTGAGCTCTGGGGTGAAATCCTGAATGTGTTAAGGAAAGAGACAGGATGCAACATTGCTGCAGTGCTGCATCATCTGCAGAAGGTATTGGTGTTTGGTCAGCAGTATGAATATGCTTCATGTAATACTTCTTTCTTAAACTCCTTAAAACATCTAGTGCCACGCATTAAAATACAATAGTTGCCATTAGGTAGAAAGTAAACATCAAAGAACCTGTTAATAAAACCATGAAATTGATAGTGAAGGAAGATGCACATTTAAGGCAGAGCAGTGAAGCCCTTTGAAGCTGTAGTAAAAGGCTGTATACTACAGCGATGTCACACACACGGCCCCTGTGAGGCCATGTAGATCTGGAGGATATTTCTTATTGAGCAAAGTTATTAGAGAGCAAGTTTGAGAGAAAAAAGTACTGGGAGAAAGGAAATGTCCAATCTCTGATCTATAATAGAGATGTATAATTGTTAGACACCAATGCTTCCTACTGTTTCATTTCATCTTCCCGTGACTCAAGAAACTGCTTGGATTAGGGGACCACTCAGGATTTAAGGTGGTACAAATTTCTGTAATGAACACAAAGTCTTAGATGCTGTGGAAGTAATACTGCACTGCATGAATCTTTTAAACTTGTTTCTGCCCGTGCTAGCTCTGAATGTAAAATGCTGTAAAGCAGCAGTATCTATTAACTTAGTACTTTTTTGGGGCAGTAAATAAACAAAGGGCAAGGAAGATAACTGTGATAATGCCTTGTGGCAGAAGGTTGTAAAAAATTGAGTTAATTAATTAAATATTTTATTCTTTACTCCTTATTCAGAAGAGAAATTACTTCTATGAGCTATTCTTTAAGAATTCTATCATTTATGTTAGTGATAAAATAGATATCATACAGTTAAGCACTGTAACTTGAAAAAATCCTTTGTGATAATTTCATCCTGTAGATTCCCTCTCAAGAACTGGTTCTTCTTGTATCACCTCTGACAAAACAGGGAATGTATCATTCTTGAAATTCATATTGACTTCTCTATATTTTAAAAGGTCTCTTGGAGTATCTATACTTATTTAGGAATTCATTCCATTTTCTAGAAAGTATGGAACATTTTAGATTAACTTAAGAATGAAGTAGAATGGATGCTGGAGCGTTATGTGTGATACTAGCATATGGGTGAAATCACACGAATTAGCATAATTCCACACAGTCTTTGAGAAGCAGATGTTATAAACAGTGACTGCTGTTGGGCTTGTGACCTGTACCAATATTTATCCATGGATTCAAACCAGTGCTTAAAATCCTAGACAGCTTTCTGCAATACCAGCTCAGAAAGGGTCTTTCCTTCTATACTTCACATATAGGCTCACACTCAGTTGGGGACTGACTTGCCTTTGGCTTTTGACCAGAGCCTTTATGAAATCCCAGGTCTATGGCAACAATGGTCACAGCTGAGCTGTTTCTGATGGTACCAGCCTCTGAGTCAGAGGATTACATACAGTTATCCCCACTCAGAGAAGTATAATATAGGGTACAGTGTGGCCCAAATTATAGTATGTGCACAATGGATGCTTAAATCTAAAGTTTACTTTGTGGCAGTATTAAACTGAATTGGGAATGTTTTCCTTTTTAACATATTTAATGAGACAGTGATGGTTAACCAGTTAACCTTGCTCCTCTAAAAGTGATATCTGTCCTCCCTGGTCTGCACCACAATGTACACCACTTTGCTTTTGCTGGTACTACTGTTTGCAAGAGAGTTACCAAATCAGGGAGCTGCTCTAGCAGAGACCTAGTACTACACAAAAAGAGCTTGTGTTGCCCCCAGCCCTGCCAGTTCCAAGCTGTCTTGATGCCTGAATCCCTATGTACACAGTTGGAAGGAAGGAAGATGGAGTAAGGGAAGGATGACCTTCTCATCAGCAAAGTCAATTTAGTTTAGATTTAACTATGTCCTTAGTCTGTACCAGCATAGTTCAAAGTTTCACACAGCCAGGGTGTTCTTCTCATCCTATTACTAAAACTCCCTGTATAAAAAAAGATGTTAAAACTTTCAGAATAATGTGCTTTTGCACATTTAAAAGGAAGATAAATCAGTCAAACATTCTGATAGTATATTTCTAATTTAAAGAAAAAACCAAACTCCGTGGGTCAAACAGCAATCTCTTCCTCTGTTTTCCCATTTGGGCTTCCGTCTGTTTACTGATATGGATTAATAGTCAACTCTTAGCTTCCTAGGGTAATTATATATGACAGATCATTAGGACTGCCTAGAAGGAGTGATGGAAAATGTTATAACTTCTGATATTTTTTAAGACACTGTTTGCCAAGGGGTTCTGTTTCCAGTAGTAAGAACCAGATAATAACATCGATTTTTTTCTAACATAAAACAGAGACAGTAAATAAAATGTATTGGAATAGTTCTATTTATTTTCATTGAGTTGTGCTTTCTCGTTTACTTGAGGGGAAAAAATCTGACGTCTCTAAGTCATCTATTTTAAAAGTCAGAATATGGTTTTGTAAGTTTTTTCTAATGGTCTGAGCCTGCTTTTCCCCAGCTCTAAATTGGGAGTAATTTTTCACAGAGGTATAAGGAGACATAATTAATTAATATTTAAGAAATACTTTGAAATCAACAGATGGAACTTTTTTAAACTTAATGCTACATGAACAGTGTTCCAGAGAGCTGAGTATGTTACTCAGATAATATTCTGCCAAAATATTCTGCCAGATATGTAAGTATCAGTCAATCTGTAAAACTGAAACCAAATTCAGAATTGCTAAAACTCAGTACATCATGGAAACTAATTAAATTAACCAGAAACGGAATGGCATGCTCCTGATAGGGAACAGAAACTACCTGATGTGATTATTTTGAGGGAAACTTCATCTTCCATATGTCAAGAATGAGTTTTTCTTTTATGAAGCTATAAATTACTTTCTTTGCAGAACAGACCATCATGGGATAAGATTTGGACACATAATTGTAAAAAAGGAATTTTACTTGTCTAGCAAAGGAACAGGCAAAGACATATTTTGTCTCTAACAGTGCTTAAATACAGATTGACCTAGCTAACTTTAAGGGAAGTGCCAGTTAAGAGTGCAATTGTTCAAGTCTCCCTGAATATCCACTTAAGAGAAGTATATATTTCTCGGGACAAGAGTAATTGTAAGTGGGTTGAATGACCCTTTAAATCTGCATGGTTTACTCTACTTTGTGAATAGGGAACTTGTGTTACTGCTATGGTTGACTGTATTCCTAACATGGTGCCTCAGTTGCTAAATTTATATCATGAAAAATATCACCTATTAAAGGAGAAGAAAGCAGTGCTAGTAACAAGTCCAGCTATTTTGCCTGCTTTTAAGAAGTGAAAAAGGAGTAAAACAAAACACAGAATGTAAACCAGCAACAACAAAACCCCAAGACAAATGCTTTCTGGTTACTGAGATTTATTTTATTCTTATGGTGTTATCCTGTTCATGACAAGGTAAATCAGTAAAAATACTAAAAGGACCAGACACAGTATAAGCAATGGATGAATGTGCCAAAATTCTGTTTGTATATCACTATTATACATAATGGCATGACACCAGACAGCTCAAAATCATGCAGATGAACCCTCAGTTTGTCAGGAGTTCAGAGAACAAAAAAACAGCCGGCAGCTAGCTTTCTCCACCTATGCCTGGCGCAAACACATTAGATAAATGTTGTATTTTACTGCTAAAAAGAAAGAAACAAACAGTGAAATTTTAGCATCAAGCAAGAGCTAAAGCTGGCAGAGTAAAAAAAAAACCAGTAGCATTCAAAGAAAATAACAACAAGGCGAGAGTAATATGGTCCAAAAATGAATAAAAGACAAGGGACCACATCCAAGGTTGTAAAACATGGTCAGAGATAAAATATTCCCAGTAGAAGTAAATAGGAGAGGCACTCTATCTCATATTTTGGTCAAGTAGAAAATTCTGCAAATCATCCTTTATATAGCCACCAAATACCACTTTGTGTCTGCACTGTTATCCATTTTTTGGCATTGTATATTTATTTCCATGTTTTTTAGAGGCTACTATTTTAATTATTTTAATCCCCTTGGTGGTGGTGGTGATGGTGGTAGGCTGTTATCAACAAAAATATGCAACATATGCCTACTATTGGCCTCATCACTCAGAGCCCAGCAAATTTTGGCTATGTTAATGTGTACTGAATGAGGCATGTGACTAAAGCTTTGACCCTTCCTTTGAAAGAGTTTTAAGTGCCTTTTCACATCCCTCATAATTAATTTGCAATAATAAAACAAAAAGAGTCCACAGCTCAAACATACCTGCATGTCAGGATCCCAAAGGGACACAAATGTGAGGTTATCTGACAGAAATGTAAATACAATAGGTGTAGAGATTATGAATCTTGTTCTAGTGAAATGCTGCATGTGTACAAATACAGATGAACAAAATGGTTAATGCAATATCCAACTGCCACCAAAGGGAGATGGTGCTACTCCTCCTATCCCCATCATCGTGGTCCCCCTGTGCATCTAGCCCTTTTCAGACATGCTAAACAGATTGTTTGATGAATTAATAGAAATTTAATATGATAAAGAAGAGTGAATATTTTAGCTCTTTCAGAGGCTGAAATCAAACAAAAGGGCATTTCCAGGAAAAGCCAGAGACACAGTAGAAGGGCAGTGTGAGTGTGAGCTGCACAGTTGAGTATGCAGGGAGAAGCCAAGGAGAAAAGTTGGGTGTCCACAACCACCTCCTATAGCAGCAACTGGTTCATATCTGTCACCCTCAGAGAGAGAAAATCACCAAGAGCATAAAAGAAGGAAGTAACAAAGCATGAAATAACCCCCCTGATAATGTATTTGCCATTGGGGAAAAGCTAAAGAAAGAGAGCATTTATGTTAAACACTTATAGCTCCAACTTTCCGGCTCTAGGGAGGAATAATTTGTATATCTTTTATAAGAAAAAATTAGGATTACACCAAAGAAGTGACTGATTCTACCATAAGTTTCTTTTCGGAATGGAAACAGCTTATGTTTTATTTATTGTTGCTGCCTATGTATCTCTCAGAAGGGATAGCAAATTTGTCACTGATTAGAGTTCTTTTAACAAAATGGAAGCAAGTTCTGCTGAACCAAAGTGGAGAAGGGATTTGGGGAAAACGCCTTGGAAAATCTAAGATGGGCAACCATCCCTAAATATTTGAATAGAGACCAAATGAAGTTAAAGACAATCTGACACTGCCCTATCTGCAAGATATATTTTCTTAAAAAAAAAAAAATATTTGAAAATTCTGACCCACTGTAAGGATTTTGAGGACTATCTCTAGCTGGCCAGGGAAACACAATCAAAAAGCTTCCAGAGTAAAATAGGCAGATAGAATAGATGGCCAGGAACCTAACTTTCATCTAGAAAAGGTTTCCTCCAAAGAAAATTTCCATCAAATTACTGACACAGATGAGCTGTGGGAAAGACTGATAGAGTTGAAAAATCACAGTCATAGATCTTCAGGAAAAAAGAGCTACTTGCTTTTATATTTGGACCACCCGAAGAATTTGCATAGGATTGGGGTATTTTTGCCAATGTTTTCTATATTTTGTAACCCAAGGCCTTGCTGGAATAGGTTCAATTTGCAGTGAATCAATTTTAAATATTTAGGCAGAACTGGAATTGCACTTGAAATTGATTGAAAATAAGAATAGGTCCCTCCGAGTTCTGAAATTTGCTAATTTGCAAACCTTAGAAGTACAGCCCTGTGACAGAAAATGATTTTGGCTTTTGAGTGAATAGACAAATCATGTTAAATTCAATTTGTGGAACAAGAGAGTGTAGCAATAATAGGAACACAATATTTGAGAGCTGATAAGTGTTGAAAATATATCCACAAAAAGGCTTTTAAAAAGAAAGAGACAGGCAGACCTGAATGTTATTAGTTTTTAAGAAATCTTACAGCAGCAAAAACTGGAGGAGCAGAGGCTGGCCAAGAAATTCCCTTCTGTTATTATTTGTTTATTCCTCACAGTTCAGTGATAATGATAGGAACATGTAGCAAAAGACTGGAAAGCTTAAAATATATTGGACAAATGCAGAAACTGAAGGTTTAGGTACTGATTTATTAATGACCTAGTCAGTAATAACTGAAAGAAAGAAAACCATTCAATTTGTCCTAAGTGGAAAAAGCAAGGCTAGAGCATGATCTGCCTGAAAATTCATATTTGAAAAGAAATTTGAGCAGTTAAAAGAAACCATATTGCAGTCTCCTCTGGGATCTTCAAGATTCAGTGGGATTTCTGAGTAAACACTCATCTACCTTTCTTTAATGAGTCCAGGAAAGCAGAAACTATTATATGTTCCATGTATGGAATAATGAAATTCTGGTTTAAGATCAGAAATCTATGAGAATCCAAATTTTCAAGGCCTTAACAGGTTTAAAGTAGGCAACAAATTGAAATTTTTGTTTCTTTGACTATTTTTACAAGATGAAGTTATTAAAAAAAAAAAAGTGTTGAACATAGCATATCAAATTATGGTATTTTTATAGTTTTTGAAAAGGACTGATAATAGTGGCCTAGTGTTGGTCACAGTAGATCATACTGTTGATCTACTGTTGACCATAGACAATTTTCTAACCTGGAGCTAATCCTCAAAGTGTAAACTGTTTCAGGAGAAGGAACAATCTGTGAGAAGGTCTTGTTTATCAACACACATTAAACAAAAAACAACCCCCTCCCCAAAAAAAGCCCGAAACCAAGAAGCCTTTTGTATTGGCAACAAATATTATTGCTTGGATTTTGAGATCTGTTGCAAGAATCATGGGTTTGTAGAACACAATTCTAAATTGTCCTAATATGAATTATAATGCTATTTTTCATTGCATGAGAGGAAGTTCGTGGTTAGGGGGAAACATGCATATCAGTAAAGGTCTTTAAGTACAGAAATAGTGAGAAGAGCAGCTCAGGAAGAGCCTGGGAAAAAACTCTAGCTTAATAATGAAAAAAATACATTGAAACCTGATATAAGCTTAGCTTTGTTGGGACACTAATTTCAGTGCTCTAAGAAAGCAAAGGAGAAACTGCTAAAAGAGATATTTACTCAGGTACAGAAAAATTCCATTCTTGTCTTATAATTTCAGAACTGAAAATTTTCCTGCTTCATCTCACTGGCTGCTGGAATGGTGTTCAGATAAATCCAAAATTACCAAAGATAGGATCGTGCTAACAAAATTGTTGTTTGGAGGATGATTTGGCAAGTAGTCACCTAAGAATCACTAGGTTTGTTGTTTGTGGTTTTTCATTTTTTTTGTCTTGATTTAGGTTCTTTTCATAATCACATTGATCTTAACTGTGATGGTGCTTAAAAAGACTTAGACTTAAATGGTTGAAATGGCCCCTTCTCTTGAAATGGGAGTAAGTTTGTAGGGCTCTTCCACTGCATTTCTTTCTAATAAGTGTTGAGTATACAGTCAAAAGAACACCCTGTGTGCCACTCTATTACCAACTCATGAATTTGAGCAAAGAAACCTATCAATGAGTCTGTGTGAGGCACTGAAGGGGTCCAAGACATTTGGACTTCGCAACAACCTCCTTCTTGCAGTTGCTACTTACAAATGTCCATGTTTTCTTAACTTTCTTGCTATTGATCTATTAAAGAGAAATAATGAGAACATTTAAAACCATGGTAGCCCAGCCATTAGTTGCACAAACATTGGAAAGGAGTATACATGCTACTGATATGAGGATATAACATGGCATTACAAGAACTAATTGGATCCTGAGCCTATCCATGAGGGTCGATAAGGACCATCTGAATGACTGATAATCGGCATGGCCAAGAACAAAGGTACAGGAACTGAGATTAGCTGATAAGACAGAGGTCACTTTCCAAAAACTAATCTGTCCCTGTCAATAAATGTTTGGCCATTGATCATGTGTATAATTTGGTCTTGCTGTAAGGGGGGGCTTCTCAGTCTGTTATTAGGGAAGCAGAGTAAACTCGATGAAAACTTCAGTGTTATGAGATTGTTATGAACAAGCGGGGGGAATATCCTGACAGAAAGACAACACAGTTGTGTGAGTGGCAGAATATATTAGGCTGGTTATTCTTTTCCAGTTTGTAGCACAGATCAGCAAAAGTTGCATTTCTCAGTGCCAGGGTTTTATAGTAAGGTGCTGACAAGTCACAAAGTGTTAGGAAAATTTAGATCATTTTAAAAGGTGAAAATAATTATAAAAATTATATAAAATAAAAAAATATTCCGATCTCTTTCTAGAATTACCTTAATTCCTTTGGAGTGAGGAATTAAGAAGTATCTAGTGGGCTGGGTATAGCTAAACTACCTCTAGTTGCTACCAGCCCTGTAGGTACTTCAGGGAAGTATGTACATTTACACCTCCAGTCAGGAATTACAGCTCTCTGCCATGCAAGAAATGAGTTGGCAGTACTCAGGGATGGCTTTCTGGTTATTGCATCTTACTGACAGGAATGCACCAAACACATAAGGGGTCCAAAAGGGAGTTGTATTTGAGCAATGCTTTAAACATCATCATTTAAAAAATGAAGACAGATTGGTGTGTAAGAGATGTCATGTGGAGGTTGCTGCAACTAAAATATTAAGACCATATGTCTATGCTTTGAGTTTCACCCCCCCCAGTAGTTATATTTGTAAACTCCTTTTGTGATGCCACAAAACAAAATAGAGTGTTTATGTTGTCTTTGATGAGTATATGACATATATGCTTTTCTCTAAATACCAGGTTTGGTCACAATATTTCTTGGTTGCCTATAGAAAGAGTTTTTAATGATTGAACTCAAAGAAACCAGTAAGTGTCACCATGATATTTATCTGTGTATATTTTTCAAACACTTAATCTTATTATTTTCCTAGATCTAGATTTTTCTTCCTCATATAAAAACTGCCTTTTTTTTTTTGTAGGCAATCCTTTTGACTACAACAGAACTAGTTATGATGAGCATTACTATTCTGAGTGAGTAAGGTTGTTGCAATCTTGTCCTTAATGTGTATCTTTTCTAAAACTTATTTATAAAAAGATCTTCTTGTTTCTTTTTATTTCTACCTTGGGAAAAATTATCAGAGGAACAATTTTTCAAATGTGTGAATTAAATTCTTTATGGTAGAGCTCGGGAGAGGGGAAATTTTCTAGTGTCATTATCTCTTTATATGTTTAGTACACACAGAATTTCATTGTGAGGTTTGAGTATTTTTTTTTAGAAGTTCCTGATTCTAATATATTTTATTGATATAATAGTTATTAAAGTTATTAAAGACCAAAACCTGGTGAAAATCTTAATGCTTTCTAAGTGACTACCCAGGGAAAATGCAGTAACCATTACTGTTAAAGCTCCCCCCCCAGAAGAAAGGATGACAGATAAACTGGAATGTGTCAGTACTTCAATTCAGTTACATTGAAATGTAAAGAGTCCAAAAGAAGCTTTGTTAGGTTTTCAAAAAACTAGCACTTGGATTCATACCCAGCTGCAATGGCACAGTGCAGTACTGTCTATTACTGATGCCAGTTTCAACGCCATTGCGCAAAAAGGTTACTGAATATCCCTAACATCATTTAGGCTGCAAAATGAACCCCTCACTCCAATGAACATATCTTCTCTTCTTGCTTTGAAGACAGTACAGTGAGAACAGTTGCTAATTCATTTTCATTCTGTTGTGTTTAATTATCACTTTCATGCCTTTTTCTTTGTACTTAACTATTTTGCTATTTCCCCTCCATTTTATACCTGAAACACGATATGGTTTATTGTGATAAAATTGTTTATAGACATTATTGTCCAATTAAATACTCCATACACCGAAGTTTAACTTGATAGATTTATGCTTTGGTCATTGAACAGAAGGGTAACCTGTGTAGTATTGTTTTAAAAAAGAAGCTTCTGGCTGCTGTATTTATAGTATACTATGAACACTGGGACCCTGATGTTCTGTTGCTACTCATATAAACAATTGTATTTATTTAAATAACAACAATAAATATTTATGGCCTTTATAGTTTGGGTTTCATGATACAAATTCCCAGTTCAAATTTACATTCACATCCTTACATAATAAGAACACTGAAAGTCAATGAGTTGTATACTTTTCTATATATTAACTTATATACCTAAAATAAAATTTGGGTCTATATTTTGAACATATCTATTGATACAACTAAATTATGACATTTTAGTTGTTAATTGTACTTATAGATGATTTGCTAAAAGTTTTAAGTGTAACAGTTGTTCATAGTATGCGACAAGGGTGAACAGTTGATTGAACATAGTAATCAAAAAGGCAATTAAATCAAGATGTTTTCAGTGCTTATCTGTAATTTGGAATATTACCATCTAAAAGTAAAGGCATAAATTGAGTTGGATTAAATTCTGATTTCTTTGGAAAGTTCACTGTGTCTCAAAAAGCATTGATTAAATGTATTGAAACAAAAATCTTGCCATTTCCCCTGTTCTTTAGGGAAGTTCCTATAGTAAGCATCTAAGAAATGGTATGATATTTTTTTTTTTATAACACTAGCTCTATTCCCAAAGGGACATAATTGGGAAATCCCATCTGTGCATATCATCTGCTGCCTGTTAAATTACTTTGCTCAAATTGAGTTTGGTTATATCAATCAACCTCAGACTTAATGCAATTCCTGAGGAGGTGGTTAACCTTTGTAACAGTCATTGGTAAGAGTTTAAATTATGTGTTTAATTCACAGGGTACTGGGGCAGATTATTTTCTAGGAATATAGTAGGTTTCCTCCAGTTAAACTGAATACTCAGATATAGGTCCAAACCCACAGATTTGTGAAGCTACAAGTTCAGCTCAGTCAAAATAGAGTGCTAAGATGACCTCTGCATTTAGAACAAGATAGAAATACTTGAAAGTATTAATATAATATTAGTAAATATTTCAAGTATTTAAAATGCCTTTAATAATTTTAATTTGCTGAATTAAAGTATGAGAACAAATATCTCACTACCCATGGAAAGGATATAACTGTTTTTAAGCAAGGAGTAGCTTAATGGTGAGCCTTTCAAGAATTGCATTGATGATGACCAGAGGCAGCTGCTGATCAGCTGATAGAACCTCCTTGCATTCTCTCAGGTTTAATCAGCTCCTTCTGGATAACCCAAAACTGAACTTCATGGCAGATCCTATTTTCTAAAATTGGAACTGGATCAACGGAAATGTATTAATTTATTAGCTGTTATCAAATCAGAAATTTGAATCTTCTCACACCACTAAGGCTTCAAAGAAGCGACACTGACACAGCGCTATACCAGTACTATGTTTCAGGTAGCCTTCTATTTTTGTTCTCTTTTTAGGCTGTAATCTCATTGTAACCCTTAAGGCAAAACAGAAATTAGTACAAATCAATCCCTTTACTTCCTGATCATCTTTTTCTAACTTGTTGAAAAGATCATATGATGTACTTTTCCAATATGTGTAGTAAAAAAAAGAATCCACTGAAAGAGTGAAGTCTTCAGTCAGAGTACCAGGTTATGAGCAGGCAGTAATAGTGCCAAATAACAAAAGGCAAAACAACCAAACACAGAGACAATGACTACAGTTGTTTAAAATATAAAAAAAAACACAAAAAAGAAACAAATGTTCTGTGTATTGTTCTGTCTAAAGGATGACAAAGGTTGATTTATGGAAGATCATATAGAATATATGCATAAAATTTTGGTTATTATTTTCATATTGAGAGAAATAAAATATGAAATAGCAATTAATTCCACTTGACTGGACTTCATTTCAAGTAAAAAACTGTCAACATATATTAAAAATACACTAAAAAAGACAAACTGAAATCTGTGGAAAAAACCTGCATACAGTTTGATTAAAAAAAAAAAAAAAGGTAAACACCTACATCAAACTGCATACTGTTCTGGAAGGAAGTTAAACAGTGTTGAGGCTCACCCAGAGGGATGTCAGAGATGTAATCTGACACAAAGACGTCTCTCTCTGCAGAGGCCTTTGAAAGAAAATGTGTTTCCTCTCATTCTCTCAAGATTATACAATATTTAGAAACAGTCAGTAGTTCCAACTTTAGTACTTCCAGTTGTTCCCTGATGTAGTTTACTCATGTATCTTTTAAGACGTGCAATGCTAGTATAGCAAAACTCTGAAATAAATTTTGAGAATTAAAAAATAGCTATTTTAGGCCTGAGATTGTCTGTAGGCAGAACTGTACGTAAGACTCAGCCTGAAACTGAAAATACTCAGAATTAGTCTTTTCCTTCTTGACAGCTAAATGTATTAGACTGTAGATGGTCTCTCAAGGGAAGCAGTGAAAATTCAAATATTCGGTACTTTTAAAAGTAGGTTTGGCAAACGTGTAGTAGATGGGTAATAGCAAACAATGTTGCTTTGGCAAGCATAAAGACTGTATAGCTGTCACCCAAACTGCTATCTCATAAGCTTGAGGGGTTCAGCTGCTGCTTAACACTGGCCCCAGCATGTATCTTTTGCTCAACTAAGCAATTGCTTAGTAATGCAATTTTGAGACCATACCAATGAATTTTGCAGTTTTGAAATAGCATGGATAGAATGAACTATGGAAGACATAGAATGGGTCACAGAAGAAATTTTGTTTGTTGCCCTAGATCAACCTTGAGGTTTGCTTCTGTTCTGTCTCTGTGATGCTTTGAGAATCCATTTATGAAACATATATATGATCTCCACAGGTCCCTTCCAACCCTAACAATTCTGTGATTCTCAAACATGTATTTTTCCAAGAATGACTTTTGGCATTCCCATAGTCGTGACCTAGGAACTTTTTTGATCTGACTCCGTGGGGTGAGAGCTATGGGATTCATCATTGCCACACTCTTCTCCATGACCTTTTCTGAACAGACTATATATCAAATGAATTTGGCAATATAGGTAAGTTGAGTAGTTGGTAAAAATAGTTTATTTTAGGGGTGATTGAGGCTGTTACTGTTTCTCTACAGTGAGGCTGATGTTCCTGCCAATGAGATCAGAGGCATCAGTTTCTTTTGCCTGACACCAACACCCAGTTTTTCTCACACATTCCCATAGAAAACTAACATTTTTCCTGTGATGAGCTGAACTGTCAGGTCTTGTCAGCTAGCCAAGACTGCCCCTACTGTTTGACACACTTGTTTTAATTGTAGATTCCCAGCTAACTCCCTGTTTATAAAGTAACCCATAGCTCAGTAGCATCTTCAATCACTATTCACCTGTTTTTAATTAGTCACCTCCACATCTCCTCTCTTACACTTCAGATAGAATTGAAGCTTCCTTGCAGAAGTTTCAGCAACTGGCAATCATCATGAAGCTCTCTAACACACTGGCAATACAACATGCATCTTTTCATAGAAGTACCAAGCAGTACTGGTTAGCCTCTGCAAACTCACAATTCCTAATCCTAAAAACTCTGATTCCTAGGCTTTGTCTCTGATAAGGAGAACACAGTTGCTGCTGCCTTACTTAATGCTTTGGACTGAAATTCTGACTTCAACAAAATTTAACAATTTTAATGTCTTATCTATGCATTGGCATATTACGGGCAACTTTAGGAATCACAGTCAGCAAATCAAGCAGTCAGCTGTACTGAGAAAAAATGTGGCATGTAGGTAGAGGCAATATCTTTTCTTAGAATAGCCTGTGTAGTTGGAAAAAAAGAACATACAATCCCTCCTAAAGTGTGATGTAGAAACAACAGACTTCAAAGTTAAATATGAGTTGACAACACCTGCTCAGTTTAATTTTTTTTCTCTTTACATTTATGCCAAATGAATGGCTAGAAGAATCAGAAAAAGAAAACAGAAATGAAAAAAATTACCTTTTTATCAGCTCATTTGGTTCATATTTTGTTTGCTTCCTTCCTCTACTTATTCCTGCTATCAGCTGGATTATTTACTCCTGCCTTGTACTGGCTTTAGCATCCTGAGCGATTGAGCAGATTCAATTTTTTATGGTGGCCAACTTTCTCCATGTGGCCTTCTTTTTTTTTTTTTTAATTTTTTTTAAATTTTTGTTGTTGTTGTTGTTGTTTGTTTGTTTGTTTGCTGTGTTTTTTGGTTGGTTGGGTTTTGGGTTGTTTGTTTTTGTTGGTTGTTCCTCCCCCCCTTTTCTGCAAAGTTAGGTGTTCTTTTGCCATTTTAATGAGGTGAATCAGTTTATCTTGTGATCAAATTATCACCAGCGCTTGTTTTAAGTAAGCTGTGAGAGTGTGGGCTAGTGCAAAGCAAAAGTTTCTCCTTTGAAAAAGAAAAATCTGTTCAGTCCCCACTGGGCTGTAAAACTGTAGTCTGAATGTTTGCCCCGGGGCATTGTAAATGTTTCTGAAGCTTATGGACTTTTCTTTTGCCATATATCCAGGATAAATGAGAGAGGTAAATTAACTGGTTTGTGGAATAGAAAATTCAAAATACAACATTCAAAATACAGAGCTGCCTCCAAAGATGGAAGTAAATTCTGTTGTCAGAAGAGGTTTTCTTTAAATAGAAATTCAGATGAGGCACTATGCCAATATTTGTTTGAGTTGTATGTATGACAAACTAAAAAAATTACCTACCTATGGAAGATATCAAGAAAGACCCAGAGACAGACATAGAAGCCCTTATCTTGCAATACACTACTTAGACACAGGAGATGAACTACTAGCAAAAACGAGATTTGGGATTCTTAGAAGCGATAGTTATTTTAATTTGTTGGCATTTAGAGGAAAAAGTTTTATTGATATAATATTATATGATAAAAGTATTATGTTTATCTAATAGAAAAAACAACCTCATAAAACCTTAGATTGTTTGGGGAAAATAAAGGGTAATTTTTTTTTCATGGATAAAGCTGTGCACCAAAATATTGCTAAAACATGCTTGTCTTCCTTAAAAAGCTAATTTTTTTTTAAAAAGGATGCTTCGATGCTTCAGAATTTTTTTATCTGATCCTTCTCTTCATGTCATTAGGAAAATTCATGTGGAGGAAAGCACATAAAGAGAGATATAAATGTGGTTTGTCAGCTCCGTTTTTTTTCTGTTTTTCTCTTTGACTCTTCTAATTGACTCGTGGTAAAACAGTTCTATTTGTTCTTTCAGGTATTTATCTCCCAGTCATCTGCAAAGATAAATGGTATTGGATGAATGTAGCTATATAAACTTAGTGAGAAAGGTAAATCGCATGAAAATATTCCAGTCAACACTTTGATCTTGATGTGCTTTTTGCTTCACATGGTAAAAGAAAAAATATTTTGAAACAGAGATATTTATTTATTTGTAAAATCATAAGTTCCTTCTAGAATTTCAGGGCTTGTCTTTCTACTGATTCCCTGTTTTTCACAGATATTTCCCTTAGAGAAGAAGCTATATTTGTGGAAAAAAGCAACCAGAGACAAATGGAAGATTTTAAATATTCTTTCCATGCTTTTACCTCCCTTTTCTTTCTTCTGAAAAACTGATTCAAAGCATTCCTTTCAAATTCCACTTTGACCTTCCACTTATTCTTATCCTATCTTTAATTTTTCTTTGAGCATTAAACTTTTCCTTTTAATATTCAGTGAGGAAAAAGGAAAAGAGTAAATAAGTGTTTTGATTCTTTTCTCCAATTTCATTTATGTTAACTGAATGTAAATGTTGAAGGAAAAAAAGCCCCTCTGAAGCACTATTGTTTCTGAATTAGGAAAAATAATTCAAAATCATAATCTTTTGCAAATTCATTCTGTATTAATATTTAGCCATCTAAATTTTTAACTTAAAAATAATACATTATCATTCTCCTTTTAGTTTTTTGCTGTGATTTGTGTAAGCCTGGTAGTTCGGGATATCTTATTATTGCATATGTACAGCACCCAGTACAGTGGAGTCTGAATGATAGTCACACCTTCACTTACAGAAGCAAACTGTAAACAAAGCAACAGTAGGAAATACAATCTTTAATTATTTTATAGTGGATAAAAAATGGTAGAAATTATAATGTAGAAGCTACCTATTGAAAATGTATGTCATTACATATGCAAAAAAAAGGTCTTTAATAATTGAAATAAATTATAGTTACAGAATTATCTGTTTTTACTTAAATTGTGAGAACTTAGTATTTCAAGGCACTACATATTCATACCAGAATTTTACACTTTCTTTGAATGAAATGTCTTTAATTTGGATTGATTATGCCAATTAAAAAGAACTAAAGAAGCATGTGGAAGTGATTACTTTTAAATCGAATGAGCATTCACAAAAAATTGATATACAATTGGTCCTAGGAAATGTACAAGCTGAATTTCCTGTTCAACGAAATATCATGTGAGGTGAGCAGTTGTTCTTAATGTAGTAAGGGACTCAGAAACATTTGCATCTATTTTTATTTCAATATTATCTGTTTAGAAATAATTTTAAGTGCTTTAGGGTGATACTAAAATTCTTGTGCATTCTGTTGCCACTCAAACCCACGCTACTCTGCCCCCTGCCCCGTCCTGTTCCGTCAACAAGGAGCTTGTTTTTTCTCTGCAAAGCAGCTTCCTGCTTTTCATGAAAGCCCTTCTTTCAGCTACCACCTTAATATTCCTTTTTCAGAAATAATTTGTATAGAGTGTGGGGTTCCTTTGAACGGCAGAGAGAAGCCATACAGAGAGCAGGACTGGGAGAAGAACAGAGATAGCTGCCATCTGCCACTTTAGCTAAACTGAAGCAAATTGAAAAGGCTCTTCAGCACAAGTTCTTCTTTCTATTTATTTGTTTAAGCCCATCTCGTGGACTGAGGAACAAACCCCCTTCGGTTAAAAATGCACTCTTTTTTGGACATTGTATCTTTCTGTTACTGAGTGAACAGGGATATTTTAGAAAACCAGTGTTCTGTGTATGACACCAAATTTAGTTGGAACTGGGGAAAAAGATGCTATTCAAAGTCAATTGACAGAATTTAGAGGTTTAGAGTGTATGCAAACAAATCCAAAAGCTCCATATTTTCAAGTTGAATGCTACAATAATGAACAGGAAAAGTAGTCCTGTAAAAGAAGGGAATATGCTGTTAGGATTAATGCAATGAGAGAGAGCTAAGAAACTCTACAAATGCTAGCATTAACCTACATGAGCAGGCCCTGTTGTACTTGTTATCCTTGGAGTAAGTGGGAACACAGAATATGTTTATGTCTCTTGGAGAACACAATGTGTTTGGGACTCGCATCAGTCACTAGCTGTAGTCATTGTGCTAGTCTTTTTTCTCTGTGAGTCACAAAAGACTGAAATCACTGAAGGCAAGACTCAGCCTTATTCTATACAGTTCTGGAAGATTTGTAATTTTGATGTTATTATCCCTTTCAAATCTGTCCTTTTGTTCAGATCTGAAGAAAATTAGGCTAAAGGCAAATTTTGGCCAAATTTATGGGTTCGGGATAATAAAATCATGAGGTGCAAAGAATTAATAATGATTTCCAGGAAAGTGCCTAAGAAGTGTGCTACTTATGGTATATGCACAAGCAATTTAGAGTCCATATAAGTATCTGGATAAATCTGTGCCTGCAACAAATAATTAGCAGTAGCTGTGACAGTTATGAAGATGAATGGGAAAGTTTTAAAATTAGGAGTCTATTACTTAGCTTGTGAAATTTCCCTATTTAGATGATAAACTGTTTAATTGAAAAGACGCTTTTTTAGGTAATATTTAACCCAAACAGATTTCCTGTCTGAATCTTTCTCTTATATTGCAGACAATGATATCCATAAAAATTTAATGTCTTAGAACTATATTCTCAATATGAAGGTCAAACATTAAATAGAATATGAAATTTAGAAAAATAATAAGAAACTAGACCATATAAACGCTATAGTTACATACTGTAGTGTGACCTTAGAACTATGGCTACCTCTAGAAATCCCAGGAGTCATAAGAACAATCTTAATTTGGAAAAAATAATTTAACTCACTGTATATTGATTACAAGATATTACAGATTATATGTCTCCTGGTGTCTTGAGAAGTAAGAAAAATTGTAACTATCAGAGGGTTGTTTATTCTTCAGAATACTTCTTAATCTATCTACTTCTTTGGTTATTTATGGTTTTAATATTTTGAAGATACTGTCACCAAGAAGAAATATAATATATGTGGTTCTGAAATTAATAAAGGGTTTTTTGTTTTGTTTTGTGGAGGGTTTTTGGTTGGTTGGTTGGTTGGTTGTTTCCCCCCCCCGCCCCCCCTTCTTTTTCTTACTTTGTTTCCCCTTGCAATTGCTTTTTTATGGAGAGAAGAAGATTAATTTCTCTTGGGAACATTCTCTTTGCTTCCAATTTAGATATATTTGCGTCATGCTATTTTTGAGAGAGACCAATAAATGTAACAACTGAAGACAAAAAAAAAGTATGTCTTGTTATTATCTGTAGGATGAATTCATTTTCAGAAAGATTTGTTTAAGCAGAGGAAAAAAAAGACTATTTTTAAGGCAGTAGTTTTTACAAAACAGTGCAGGGAACAGTGCAAACAGTGAAGGGAATTTATATTTTGAAAACCCTACAATTTAAGTAAAGAATAATTCTAGAAGTTTAGAAAAGTTTAGATAGCATGACTGAATATATATACTGATTAAGTGTGGAAAACAGATTTGCATTTGTTAAGAGACTTTATAGTCATGAAGAGAACTAAAAAAAATAATAAGGGAAAAAGAGGGAAAAATTTAAATAAAACCAAGTAGTGAATAGCCAGCATTTACATTAGATTATAAATTTGCAGAATGTGACTGAATACAATGCATATAATCGAATAGATATCTTTCATTTTATATCAGGATCTGTGGATAAGTTCCTTAAATGAATTGTGTTATAGATCTTACCAGGACAACCTGTGCAGAAAAAGTATTTGTGTTTGATTGATACAATGTTCTCCAAAAGAGAATTCAAGCTGATTCTATAGACCATTGAAGTCAAGCTGTTCAACACCACTTGTGGAGAATATAAAGTAAAATTTTGTGGTACCTTGAAGTTATGAGCCTGACAGGTTTTTTTAGTAAAAGATATAGATAACAATAATCTGACAGGAGAGAACTCTTAATAGCTAGTCATTGTGGACTCAATATGACTTGAAAATGAAACACATGGAGAAACATTAGTTAGTCACAGCACATAGGCACTGGCAAAGAGCAAAGAAATGAGACTTTTCCTTTTTTACTCTGAAATCATTGAAGTAAAAATTAGTTAAAACTTTTAAACCAAAGTGATATTTCATTTCTGTAAAGTAATTGCTAACTATTTTACTCAAGTGGAAGAAGAGATTTGCATACAGAGCTGTATTTGAGAAAGGCTCTTAGTTTTCATCTAACTTATTTTTTAATGGCCAATAAAGGTTTTTGTAATTCAGTTTCAAAAGCAGCAGACAGAAGCCATAGCTTAAAGCTTTTTAATATATAAATAAATAAAAACACACACACATACTTAGAAATTTAACACGCTGACTAGGATTTTCAAAGTACTCTGCGATCACAAGCTCCAGAAGGAAGTGGTGGGTGATAAGTGATCAGAGATTCCCTCCTGCAGGAGATGGAGGCACCCATCTGCCTGCCAGACATGACTTCATGGAGTTTTGTTGTTCTGCAACATTTGGGGTATTTTTCTCAATGATAATTGAAAGTTTGTTGAGATTGAGAAAAGTGTCCAATGGAGGGAAAAGGTAACTATTGCATCTACATTCTATAAGAGGAAAAAGGGTGATATCTGGTAAAGTAGAAGGTGCTACTCTGACTTTCCTTCTTTTGGTCTCTGGGAAAATCATAGAGCTCTGGAACTGACAGGTGTCTGAACAGATGTGAGCAGTGTGCCCTGGCAGCACACTAACAGAGTACCAGAGTAACTGTAACCAGAAGGCTGAATATTCCTCTTTGTCTTCCATTTTTCGGGCCATGTACAGACTATTGTATACATTCCTCACCCAAAGCAAGGCATCATCAGAGTGGAGCAAACCTAAAGGATGGTCACCATGCTGGTTGGGAGTGAATTACTTGCCCTGTAAGGAGAGGCTGCATCTCAGAATATAACTGAAGCAAAAATGTCTGTAATAATGAACAACTACTTAAGTAGTACACCAAAAGTTTTTTAACTAATCCAAATTAATGAAACTTCTCTCTCCATTAGGAATGGTTAAAAAAAAAGATTAAATCAATATTATATTTGGTCAATATTTATCTGTTGAAGAGGTTACAGGGTTGTTGGTGCTTGAGTACAGCAAATTCAGGATGTCCGTCACAGGTCAAAGGCAGTACATTCATACTGGATTACAGTACACACATGGGATCATACAGACCAAAAGCTGTAAGACTGCACAAGGATATGTATCTGTAAAGCCCTTAATTTAGGTGAACAGCAGCTGTTTTGCACTGCATTAATGGTAAAATTCAGCTATTTAGTGTCTAGGAACATCCTGAGTGTTTGCTATTGCTCAAATAAAGCTTTATTTTGTAATAAAATAATGTCTTATGATATTAGACCTAACAATTACTTTTCCTGGTGTTAAAAAGCCATTTTAATTGCAACAGAAATAGGATAGCAGCCTTGGAAGAACTCATACACAAGATTTTATTAAATATTTTGTTTTATCAATTTGCATTTAATTAATTTTCATGCAGAAATTAAGAGATACATTGTAAATTTCACATATACGTCAAGAACTTGTTTTAGCAGTTAAAATGAATTGCCTAAGTCAAGCATTTCAGCCTGAAAGGTTAAAGTGGCAGAAACCAAACAGGCTTTTAGTTTCTGTTTCTTCAATAATTTCTGGTTAAATCCTGAACAGCTAATGATTATTGCACAATTGTGTCCCTTTGCATGTAATTAAGAAGATATTTATGAATTGTGATAAAAAAATTCCATGTAGGGCTAGCACACATCCTGGTAGTGTCATAGGTAGTTCCTCTTAATGATTTATTATGGCTACTAACAGTGTACCACATTGACCTGTGGTTTGCATTGAACACCAACTGCCATCTGCACTGATGTATTATCTGCTAACATCATTGCCTCCAGATACGATAACACATTTAGTAGAGAGTGGCAAGGCATTTCCTGTTTGTGATATTCCAGGTTAAGGAAACGTGTGAAATGATTAGAAGAAGTAGCAGGCAGTTAGGTGGAAATGAATTCTTTCAGGGCTGTGACTGCCAATGAAAATAAAGAGAGCAAAAATACAAAAGATCTGAAAAATATTTTAATTTCTCTTTCATAATTTTTAGATTTCCATATTGGTAAACTGAATGTCAAAATAAAATGAGAGTTTTATGGTTGTGATATTTCATATTTAACTGAAAAAATAGGCCTTTTCTTACTAGTGTAATAAGACTTCTAAAAGACTTTTGGATTTGATTTGATTTGATAATGATTTTATTTAGGCACTGTCTCATGGTTGTAGATTTACCTCTTCTTCATTGATTAATGATTTGTTAACATAAAAGCAATGACAACAGTTCACTGCAAAGCAAAAGGTATTGCTGACCAAGCCAGAGACACCAAGTCTATCTTGAGGCCAAAAGCAAAAGTGCTGGGAACACAGACCAGGGACAACTGATTTTTTATCTTGTTTTTCCTGGGGCTCAAGCTGCCCATAAGTGGCATGATACTATGCTATGGTGAACTGTGTGATTAGGGTTTATCATCTTAACCTATGCTTGGATTTTAGAGGGCGTTAGGGATGTTTCCTAATTAGTGAAATAGGAACCATGAATTGATGCTGGGGTTTGTCCCTACATTGGCATATTTTGACAGATTTTGATTTGCACCTGTGCAAAACTGGTTGACATAGGCTAAGGCTAGAATGTTTCCTGTGAGAATTCCCAGACAGAAATAGTGCTGAATGCTTCATAAAATCATGTCCAATAAATCATGAAGTTAAGATGGCATTAGTTTAATGTATGCTACTGTGTATGCAGTACACCAAAAAAAAAAAAAAAAGTATCCTAGGAGCATCAGGATCTAACTCTGCAACCCACCCACAGTGGAAATGCATATCAATATAAACATTTGGTTTTGCCATGTATTGGTGAAACTACTGTGCATTACCTTTAATTTGCCTGAAATCCTATTAAAATATCAAAATCCTTGAAAATGTTTCTGAACAAAATTATGGTGAAAATCTGTCATAATATAAACTCAGAAATTTACTTGCTTCACTGAGTCTGTAGTCCCATTTTACCCACCTTTCTACCTCTTAGGTAGAACAGGTTTTTCAGCTTTTTTCTGGCCTCTGTTAGTAATCCAGTGGCAACTTCTGTATTCAAGAGTTTCTGATTCTTCTGTATTTAAAGAAATACCTCCTATTTCTCTCCTTTTTCTAAATATTTTTGATTTTATGTGTGGGAGATACATGCATTTTGAGACAGAGACTTGAACTAATAAAGAAGAGAAAAATAAGTATTTTGTGAGTTGAGACCAAAGAAAAGTGTATGGAAACTGCATACTTGCATACTTTGCTGTGGTAAACCACCTTTTAGTAATGTTTTCATTTTCCTTTAAGTTAATTGGGAGTAGTGGAGAGAAGTGCAATAGAAACTGATGCTGTAGGCTATTTACATCGTAAACCTAAAATAAAATAAATGAAGAATACAAATTAAGGTTTCCATAGCAGTAGTAGTTTACCAGTATTATGTATCTGAAGGGTTTGCAACTCCTGACTGGAATACTGTGTCCTTCGCTGTACAGTTTGTGCACTGATGGATTGGCTCTATGGAAACCTTTAGCTGTTATGTTTACTGAATATAACGGAATAAATAATCTAATTTCCAATTTGGTATTGTTTTCCATCCATTTTTCACAGCTGAAAAATTCCTATTCATTAAAGAATTAGAGCTTCAGATTTTTTTTTACTATAGTTAATGCTTAGTTTCTGACATGTTTACTTGCCAGTAAGATCCGGGAATACTCCCCTTTCTGTCCTTGGAGACCTTTATGTCTCTTTCTTCCCTGCCCCCATCACTAATTATTGTAACTAGAACTAGTTAAAAAACCCCAATAATTATCTCTACTGCACTTAATAAATTAGAGCTAAGTACACTTAATTGGTCTTGTGGAGCATGTCCTCTTGGTACCACAACAATCTTTAGATAGTTTTAAAATTATCTATACTTATATAAATATAATATTTATATGTATTTTTATATATTTATGTATATATATATGTGTGTGTGTGTATTTACATATCCATAAACCTTTTGAGCCTCTTAAACTCGAAGGAATTAACAACAGTCTTAGCCTTAGTTAGCTGGTTAGCTAACTACCTTAGTTAGCCTCTCAAGCTAAACTAAGCAAACAGAAAAGATTGTTGCCTTAATTTCATAACTGAACCCTCAAAACCAAACAATTTTATAACCTGTAAACTAAAGGATGTGGTGAGAGGCATGTCAATCACAGGCAGAAGATCACTGTTACTACCGGATCTGATTACTGCTTGCTGTTGTCTCCAGGATGGGGGGTTTCAGTTCAGTTATATTACATACAAGTTACATCTCACTGAATCAGAAGAAAACTGTTTACAAACTGTAGATAGATATGTAAGCATTGAATAAAAATTTAATACAGTAATAGAGATGAAGATGAGAGTCTGGGCTTTTTAACTTGCTGGTGATCATAGCACGGCAGCAACTATTGTTTGATTTTTAATGCTGAAGGAACGGAGGCATGGACTTTGCAGAGACATTCTTAGAGAAGCTGCATGGATACTAAAGAATAATGACTCTACTTTCCTGTTTTATGAAGATATTATTTTATTACTGTAATGTTCCAAACCACTGCTGGTGTATATATATGGATCTTTGACTACTCTAAAGTAAATTAATATGTTTTATCAGCTACAGGCTAGTCATCTACATATATATGTCCTATGGACAAGCAAGAGTAATTTATATTTCAGAGTCTTGAAAGGTGGGAGAACATCATAAGTCCAATTTATTAAAAAAAAAGTAGAGAAAGAAGTTTAGGATTTTTTTTCATAAATAAGCTAGTTAATAACAATGATACGGGGACTGTGTGTGGTATCCTCTACTGCAGTCCCATTTCATGCCATGTTTTATGTTCAGAATTAGACAATGGTGAATAAATATGAACTTTCTACAGATATATTAGACCAAAAAAAAATCCTGAGATACTATTGATAATAATAAAAAATCCTATAAAATTATGTATTTTGACTCTTTGAATAAGCACTTTAAGTTTTTCTTCCATTGAAATAATATTGTTCTGTACATTTAAAAAAATATTTTATTTCAAAAATACCCTAAAAATGGAAGATTTCACTATTATTTTGCCAAAGAAAAATTAAAAAGGTTTAACCAGTAAAATTTAGAAATTATTTTTAATTTTTTCCCTTCTGTTGACAGGTCTTGAATGGTATATAGAACAATGCATTCACAACAAATCAAAAGAACAGTCACTTGCACTTGGCTCAAGAGTGGACTCTCCACACGTAACTATCTAGAAGCTTTTAAGAGCTGTGTGGTTTATTAACTGTGCATAAAATGGAGTAAGACTGCAAAAGTTTGTCCTGCATTGCTCATGTCTTTAAATAATCAGTAACTCATACATCCTGTATATTTAGCTAATAGGAAACAAAGCAAGAGCATATTTAGTTTATTTATGTAAAATTAACTAGTGCTGCTTGGATAATGGGCATTCTAGATGAATATAGCATTTACTTTAACTAAATTAATGAATGTTTTTCAGCAGCATATGAAAATACTATAAATTACTGATCTCAGTTAACAAAAAGAAGCTGAATTTATCAAAAACAAGTACAACTACGTGTAAAAGCACTGAAAAACTGGCATATGATGCTGGATTTTTTCGACTACTTTGTGTCATCTGTGTACATCCTGTTATTTATAGAGAAACATTATATAAATAACTACACACGTCACCAGTAGAAGCCTGATGACAGCAATTTAAAGGCCTCATTAACGTAGGCTACTCACAGTAATTTCATTTACTTTACCAGAATCCATGATTTTCAAATCACATTTAGAGATGTAGCCCTAATTCCCAGTACTGAGATGAGAAGGTATTTTTTCTCCCATCTTACAGAATAAAAATGAGTTTATACATATATGATATATGCAAGGATACAGGAAATAAATGACACAGAAAGAGACACGTCAGGACAGTCCTAATCACAATTTTAGCCATAGGGCCAGCCATTCCAATTCCCAGATAAGGCAAGAATTTAAATTTTCATAATTGACAGTTGGCTTAAATGATTACATGTCCACACAGTAAAATTTTCTGTACTGATGCAACAATCTTGAATGACACAAATACTCTACTTTTTATAGATTCAGTATTGACTTCTATATAACATTCTGTTAAATAACTATATTTTTTAATCTGATTGGTTTTGTCCCAGTTTCTGTGAACTTTCTTGTTCTCCAACAACAGGACCAAGTTGTGAAAGAGAGGAAAAATATATTTTAAGTAACAATATGAAGTAAAAATAAACCAAAATTAAATAGTATAGTGAGAACTTTCAGATAGGTACAGTCAAAAACCTGTGCACTTCAGACGAACTCCATCGGGAGAATGGTATTTGAAAAGCAGGCTGATACCTTAATGTGAAAGGTTTCACTGACTCTCATAGTAATCTATTAACTCTGTTAATATTTCATTAGGAATCTCTTACAATAACCACTATGTCCACAGCAGGCTGAACTTCTAAGAGCATGTTTAATCTTCATGGTCACAGTGTGAATTGGTACTTTCGCTCCAGCCCCAAGGTTGCTCTAGTTTAGCAGCATGTGAGTACATGTGGGCGCAGTCTTTGGTGCACTGCTATCTAAATAGTTTGAGGTCCGGATGAACTTCTCCAGAGCACCACTGCATAATTCTATATAGTGTAGGCACAAATCTGGGGACCATGGCCAGATTCCTGTTAATTACTGGACCTTGGAAACTGAGTGAATTGTAAATCTTACATTTTTTGGTTTAACTAATCTGTAAGAATAGGGAATGAAGAACAAGAAAATCAATTAAAGACAAGAAATGGCTTTTTCAAAGAATAGGCAGGACAAATATTTTAAGTTCTTAGAACTGAATGACAACGCTTGTTTGAAGGATAAAATGGGCTCATCATCCGTCAGATTTTCCTAAAAGAGTAGTATTATAGATAATATAAAAACATCAGTTGTGGTCACGGAAATAAAGATGTTTATTGCTATGAATTTTTCTTCCAGTAAGGAATTGCTCTTGTCACTTGATATTGCAAAGGCATTTTGGCTGATTCCATAGCTGACAAGATGGAGAACTTGCCTTTACAGAATTTCTGAAGCCCAGGGTGTCACAGGAAATATAATATTATCTGTAGGTAGATTATGAAAGTATGTTGTATTGCAGTTTTTTGCTGAAAATGGAAAATCAATACAGCATCATATGCAAGATACATGCATCAAATCAAGATTCAAAGGAATAAAAACTTGCTGATTACCATCTCTTTCTTCATCACTTGCTAATTATCTGCTTCTTTTTTCTTTCACTGCCAAACTGCTGCTTCTAAACACAGAGAAATTCTCATCTTCGTCTTCTCCATTTTTCACAGTTCTCAGCTGTAGAGCAATAGAACAAGAGGCACTGAAGTCTGAAACAATGTCATGAAAGTCGTTTTCATTGACATACTGAAGAGGAAAGCTGAACCTGTGAAGTTGAATAGAAAAAAATTAAATATGTCTCCTGCTCTCTCATTTCTAAATTAAATATTCTTAAGAGTAGTTCAGACTAATTTTAACTCTGTTTTTTTTTTCCTTAATGACTTTTAAATAATTATTTGTTGTAAATACTTTTTTATTTTCCACTACTTCAGGAGTTTTAGTATTTAGAAGGGAGATTTTTTTGAAGGGTAGTTTGTATTTGAGTTAAAGAATCTATAAGACTGTCTGAAAACTCAAATGTTTTCAGACCCTTTGATGTTGGATCAAAACCAACATAAAAATAGACTAGAACTAGAACACTGGCAAGGCAATAGTTTAATTCAGAAACAAAGATTAAGCATTGTTAAATAAAAAATAAAATAAACCCTAAAAAGCAAATGAGCCAATGCTATAACTATTCAACTAAAAGTTTTGAGGCTGCAGTTACCATTATTATTATTTTTTGTTTGTTTCTTTGTTTAATTTTCTGATAGCAGTATATTTTCATTTTCTCCTTGTGGATCCATGTCTCAATTCACTCCAATCTACAATTCAGGAGACTATTCCGTGCAACTACATTCTTCCTCAGAAAGCAAAAATGTTTACATGGCATCATAAAGACAGCTCCAGCATGGATGGGCTTGGAAAAACATCCTGAAGTCAACACATATGCCCAGAGTCAGAGGCCAAGCACCTCCTGTGCAGATACAGGTACCTGTAGGATGGAGACAAAACCAAAAAGGTCTGGGGAAAACAGGGACAGAAGAGGTAAGGCATCCCTTTAGATGGTGTCCATTTTAGGCACACATGCAAGTCACCGTAGAAAATGACTAATTCTAAATAAAAGATGAAGATACTAATTGAGACTTAAATAATGTAACAAACAAACTCCTTGTGACCTTTCTTCTTTCCACTGTTGTTCCACAGAAGTGTTAAAGAATACAAAGAAAACTCAAACAAACTTTTTTCCTAAAAAGTACCTCTATATAATTTTTAGTCAATCACTTTTCCTTTTAATGTAATCATTAAGCAAAAATTAGATCAGCTATTTTATTGTATGCTGGCTGAATTTCATAGAGGTATATTTCATACAGATATATTTCATATGTGTTGCAAAATAGGTAACAGGTTTAAAATACATGGCTCTAGACAGATGATGTAAAGAGACAAAAGGATAGAAAATCATGTTAAGAGATGTTGAAGCCATTCTCATGCATAGAATAATTTAATTCCTGTTTTAATCAAGCTATTTGAGGGTGCAGCTAAATGTCCTTTTTTTATTCACATCTGACATGTTAGGATACTTGTGCCCAGATGTAGGTCAGCATCAAAGCTGTGAACATTAGCTGGCCCAAGTAACTGAAGGTATTTTCTTTTGCATAAATGGACATGAGCACTACTATATTTGAATTAAAATGAAAAAAGCAACACGTGTGCTCACGTCTATGGCCGTGCGTAAGCAAGGATGAAACCAGGGTATATTTTCACAGATCTGAAAACAACAGTGAGGAAGCAGTGGAAGCACTGTGCCAGGACGAAGCGAAGAGAGAGAGAAGGAGAGCTCATTTTAGGCTCAGAGCTGACCGAAACCTGGACTTGGATTTATGAATGAAGAGGTGGCCTCCTCTTTTTTTATTCTCTTTGAAGAAATGAGACTCTGTAATCTTCCTTTGCAAATAAGCAGAGTTGTACTAAAGAGATACCTGAAATAGATAAATAGATACCTGTTCTGTTCCTCCCTTTGTTTTGTTTTGTTTTGTTTTCTTGATGGTTTTTTTTTGTTCTCTTTGGAACAGCCTGGCAAGATGATTAATATCCGTTCATTACCAGCAGGAGCAACTGCTCACCTGTGAAGTTATCTTTGTAAGTAGTTTTTCATTTCTTGAGGTTATCCACTCACATTTGGGTTAAGATGCAAAGGAGCACCTTTTAGGAATATGACTTGAAAATATTTTATAATAAACAATACATGCTTAATCATTAAACTTTGAATATTCTTTCATGTTATGGAAGAGTGTCCAGTTCTACCTTCTCTGTTAGGCCATGCAAGGGGTATTAGTCATGACCTTGGGAGGAGAGATTGTTAATTCCTACGTGCTCTCAGAAAACGAGAAGATCAGAGACAATATTGTGTACTAGAACGAAGAATGCGTACTAACATAAACTAAGTGTATTCAACCTAAAAAAATCACATAAAAATGTGTTTTCTTGAAGGCATGGCTACTTTTAGATGATGTAGTAGTTTGTCTCCTCTGCTTGTATGTCTAGAGGCATATAGACATCACCCAAAATCGTTCTCTGTGGGATAAAGAATAAAAATAACCATGGCTACTCTCCTAGCTGGAGAAAAACAAAGAGCAAAATATTCTTTTTTTCCTATTCCTATATTGACTTTTTAAAATCTTATTCAGAATTAAATAATCTTGAAAAGAAAACACACTCTGAACTTAAAAAACATCAAGTAAAACCTGCCAGATCGTTAATGACAAAGGGTTTTAACCACTTCTAGACATGCAGCTTGGCTGAAGAAAGTGTAGCACAACATATATGAAGATTTTTAGGTGATGCCCTATATTACTAAGAGGAGATTCCCCATGTGGATGGAGCTCCTCAGCTGAGGCTGGTAGGACAATTCTTTTCTGCTTAAACAAACATGATTAGGCTCCTGCCTTACTGATAATGCTATAAAGTTCTGCTGTTGGTGGAGCTAAACAATTTTAAAATAGACAACAGGAAACATCCATGGCCATAAATATTATTGCTTCCCTAAACCAAGCAATGAGATATACCTCACATAATTTTGCTTTTATACATTCAGTATATAAAATGTTTAACAACACAGAAAAAAAAAAAGAAGAGAACAGACAGTGGAAACATGAAATCATGTATAGCAGGCAAACTGAAATCTGTTTTAAACATTATTATGCCTCTCTGTTTAAACCAGGCCTGCTATTAGCTACCACAGTGCTAAGTGCTTTAGATAATGTACTTTTCAAGGAAATTAAAAAAAAAAAAAAAAAAAAAAAAAAAAAAAAAAAAAAAAGGCAAAAAACCCACAACAGCCTGAGAGTATGTAGGTAGCTTCCATTAGCAATAATGGGAGTTTGGGCACAGTCACAACTTACAAAATCCTCAGTTGAAAACCTGTTGATCAGATAATGGTTGCAGGCCAGGAGTGGGAGCATAGGAGCACTGAATTAACATCTTTTCAAACCAACAGTCTCTGCAAGGAACTAATTTACTAATCCTTTTCTTTTTTAAGTTCAGAGTGTGTTTTATTTACAAGTTTTTAAATTCTGAATAAGATTTTCAAAATCAATATAGGAATAGGAAAAAAAGAATGTTTTGCTGTTTGTTTTTGTCCAGCTAAGAGAGTAGCCATAGTTATTTTTATTCTTTCAGTGTTACTTAAGGCCAGTCTTTCTACACATGAGATTGAAAGCCTTTAACGAAGTGTTGAAAGTACATTTAGTTATTTTAAGGGTAAGACTGACTATGTTGTGTGGATGTAGTACAGGCTGTGTCTTTTGCACAGGATTTGTGAAGTGGACACATGCCAGAAATCCAACAGATGTAATAAATTGTCTTGGGAAGTTCTCTGTTAAATAATTGACAGTAACCTGAGGCTGAGTATTCATAAATTTGTTCAGCTTAAGTGGATGTCTTAAAAAGTCGTTTACATTTGTGTATTTGAACAATATTTTATGTAACAATGAAACTCCCTCCTAAGCCTGGAAAGGACGATACAAACCAGAGCCTCTTGAGGCTGCCACCTAGCGGGACAGAGGGAAAACACACGGAACCGCACAGAGGGCAATCCATTGCATCAGTGGTGCAACTTTAGTTTTGTTGTTTCGAGATAGTTTAGGTGGATTCCTCCCCCTGCATTAAAATAAATTTAGTAGTATATTCTCTATTATCACTGATGAAAAATCTATTTTATTGGATTAGATCAAGAACTCTACATTTTTTTTAGAAGCATTTGCAAATACAATTTTTTTCTTGGTATTTATAAATGCCATTACAAGATCACATGTTCTGGAATTGTTGAGTTGTGCATGAAGGCAAATGTATTCAGCACATCTGAAGTCATCCTTGGCAGAAATAACTACTATTCGGGCACTAACTGCACAGAATCTCAGCTGTGGGATCTCAGGGTCAGGAGGAGATAGTAATAGAGAGATTAGTTTTGATAGACAGCTGAACAGTACTCACAACTAAGTCATTTAGAGAGATATTAACTTTCCGGTTACCATGTGGAGAATAAATATGGCTAGGATTATTGGATAGATTTGATTATTTGCATGTGATAAAAGAATCCAAGAAGTGGAGTAGACAGAACATTAAAAATTTGGTTGAAGAAAATACCAGTAGATAGAGTGATTCCAGGATTCAGTTTAAATGGAATTGAAAAAAAAAATGGAATTAAATTTTAAATTCTTTAGCAATTAACCCTCCCCCTAATTATCAGAATAAGTGAAAATCATAAAAACAAGTGGGTATTAATTCTTTTTTCAACATTGTAGCTGCTTAGATTTGCATATCTTCTATCCTCTTTTTCATGTTTTTCTGACTTGTCAGTTTTTCTAACTCACAATTATTTAACAAAGCATAATTTACAGATTCTTTTAAAAAGCAAAATTATTCTCAATATTTATTTAGAGTACAACTAAGAAAACAAAACAAAGGTGTGATTTTGATGTGCAGAGATTTGTCAGTGTACAAATCCTTTTTCCTGGAAGTGAACATAATGCATTATGCAGAAAGTAACGGACCAAATAGTTACCTTAATGTCAGAACTCATGTTGGCAGCATGAGACAGTGTTAATTATCTTGCAGATATGTATAATGTGAATTTCTTGTGAAAGTCAACATCACACAATGATAGAATTTTGTCCATATCTGCATGAGGACTGTACAGAGATCAAAAAGGATACACAGTTTGACTTTTGTCACTTGGCTTCCACTGGACTTCTTAACTGCAGTTACTTGTCTCTGTGGTTGTGAAGGTCATAAAAGAATTTCCATGATATCCTAGTGTTCTCACAACTTTCTGACACATTTCACTTTGGAGCTGAAGTGTTCCATGCTTGATCTATGTACTGAGAACAAAGTTCCTATGGCTGGTTTAAAGTCCTGAGAGAATTAAAAGTAATACATATTTTTTTTTTTTAATTATCCTTTTTTAACTGCAGAACAGGGAAGTTACACTATTGAGAACATCTGAAAAAATGGTCACGGCTTCCATGGAGTAAATGACAGGAGACAAACTATGGAGTTCTTATGAATTTGGCGATGTCTGCTGTAAGCCTGAACTTTGTGCTAACAGTCCTAACAGAATTGTGTTTTATTCCTGAGTCTTTACTTAATAAAACTCCCAGTTAAAATGAAAAGATAGATATTTTTCCACTGGTGCCTGAAATATTGAGTTCATCTACCAATTCATTTTCATGTTTTATCTGAGAGGACTTAAATATCATATTTCCATGAGTGAAAGGCTGGTATAATAATTTATTATTATTTGAATTGATTGAGTTATAGTTGATTATTTTTCAACTGCTAAAAGTTGGAAATAAAAACTGAAAAGAAGCTGAGAAAAGCAAGTATTTTCTCTTTTCCCAACCAAGTACCAAATAAGTCCACCTAAGATGCTTAAAATTTGCTTAGAATTTAGCCTGATCTCCTATGAAATATGACTGTAACTGACTAACTGACCCGATCCACATTTTTTTTGTTTTATTTTTTGTTGTTGTTGTTGTTGTTGTTTTGTTTTGTTTTGGTGTTTTTTGTTTGTTTGCTTTGGTTTGGTTTGGTTTGGTTTGGTTTGGTTTGGTTTTGCTTTTGTTTTTAATCATTGACCTAGCATTAAGACTTGAGACAATCACACAAAAGCAATAG
This sequence comes from Pyrocephalus nanus, assembly GCA_038380795.1. NCBI lineage: Eukaryota > Metazoa > Chordata > Aves > Passeriformes > Tyrannidae > Pyrocephalus > Pyrocephalus nanus. The sequence continues at coordinate 74,521,497 of CM076259.1, read as the reverse complement.
AATAATGATGGAAGTTAGAAACCACATTACATTTTACATCAATGACAGTTTTATTCATTAACATAACACCCAATCTTAAGGTAGATGTTGGAAAACTTTCAGGATTCAAGACATTATCAATAGCTTTAATAGTCAGTTCAGAACACTGAAATGTAAGTTCCTACTTTTTTTTCTTTTTTTGTCATCTGCAGAATCTTGAATAATTTATTCTTTAATAATTTAATTGCAAGATTAAGGATATTTTCCCTCTAAATTTCTTCTCATTAAATAGAAAATAGTTTTGGATGAAGAAAATGCCCACACTCAGGATGTTATTTTTCTTAAAAATCTCAAAAAAAACCCTACCAACCTCTCAGATCAGCAGGAAATCTGGAGAAATGTGCACGTAAACGCATTTGGGTTGGTATCAGAAATACAGTTGGTTTTTAGATTCTTTGGAGCTAAGGAGCTGGTGATTTTAGGAAATTTAAAAATAGCATTACTAGTCCTGTATGATCTTCTCTCCCACAAATGTTCTTTTTAGAAACCCTACAACATTCATATCATGAAATGCAAGGAATAAAATTGTTGGATTTTTTTTTTGTTTTTTTTTTTTTTTTAATATGTGAAGCTACTGTTCACTCGACTACTTAGGAGAGAGAAGACAATTGAATATTTTCATTTATGACTTTCATATATTAGATCAATTCCCCGGCTGACATAAACAAGCACTCTGTTACTGATACCAGAGGAATTAAATGCCTGGGTCACTTTGCTTGTGGAGATACACTGCTCTGCAGCAGTACAGCAGTATCTCACATGAACATATTTTATTTTGATGGCTGAACTCTTATTCTCAGTATTTCAAAAACTAATTTTTTTCAAAAATTATAAAAAGCTTGATGCTGAAGATTTTTTTTTTTAGTTTAAATGTCATAAACTACTTGGATATTATGTCATATTTTGTAACTTCATAAAGTAGTATATCTTAGTCCATTTAATTCAGTAAAAGACAATCAGTTCTTTGAAATTCAAGGAACATGATTTTAAGGACAGCTGCCTTATTTATTGGGTTATGGAATTTTATTCAGTTAAAAATATCAAAGGTGACTTGGATAGTCACTGTATTCACAAACCCATGACTTTTCTTTCTGAGCTTCACAAGAAATAACTTAGGAAAATAAATTACCTAAGAAAAATTCATATACTACTCAAAATAGAAAAAAAAAAAAAAAGGAAAACCTGACTTTGTAGCCCCCAAAAATTCTTGGAACAGATAATGAAGAGATACCCACCTAATCACTTTTTATCTACAAGAATATTTGTCTATACTCATTTCACATTGATAATTGTGATTATTTTGTTTTTTATTGAATTCAGAAAAAAAAACCAATGTAAAATGAGAGTTCCAGTGACCTACATTCTATATGCTATATGAAGGAACAATTACTAGTTATTGATAATTCTTAGAATGTTAATGGACTATATTTTTCAGTGTAATTTTATTATTCATCTTGGATTTGATTAAACAACAGTTAATAGCAGAAGAAAGTTGTAATTTATATGCTTATCTGTCAACCCACAATCATTAGCATTGTTGTTTACACACTGCTAACAAAAATAATTTGTGATCACAGCTACAAACACAGAAAAATGTTGACCCCTTCACAATCTCTGCATAAAAGAAGGAAAATATCAAAAGCATAGTCTGTAGGTAATGAACTTTCAAGGACAGAATGTTTCTATAAATGAAGTTAATTGGGCAGATATTCATTCTTGCTCATCATAGTGTTTTGCCAGCATTTCAGAGCCCAGTACGGCAAATGGTGAAGGCCGTTGATTTTTTATGATACTTCAGAATGCCAAGTGGTAAAACAAAAATTATAAAAGGCGTAATATGGTCCCAAAGTGCATGCATAGCTACATTCACTGCTTTGGATTTGCTGATTCATAGAAACTGATTCCAGTTGTATTCTCATGATGATAGCTTATGATGATGATAAAAGGACTCCCTAAATAATTTCAGTCCTTGCATTCATTCTAGATCTATTTTTTTTTATTCTGTGAAAATTGCAATAGCATGTGCAGTTCTTACTAAAATATGCACTAAATAAATGGCTCAAACCACAGCTGTTCTGAGTTCTTCCTGCATTTCTATCACAGAGTGGCTTTCATTTTCTCTGAGTCTGTTGTATCTGGGTAGTGTGGTACCCCTTACAGTCTCTATCTTAACATGTGTATATTAGAAACAGCGTGAAATTCATCTCACTTGCTTTTTTAGAAGTCCATTTCTCAGCTACTCATTCAGTATACACTCCTGGGATCCCATTTAACTGGTGTCGCAGCACAAATTTGAGATAAGGCAGATAAACCGTGCCTGTAAGTCCCACTTTTTTTTTTTAGTTGACTGTGAAGTGAGCCCTAGGTGACTAGCTGAGAGATCTGCAACCTGAATGTCTGACATTAGTTGATTAAATTAGATATTTATATTGTGATTCAGCTCATGGTAGGGACAGGCTGAAGAGGGACAGCCCTAAGATCCTAGTAGTACAGTGTAAGAAATAGCTTTATAGAAAAGCTGCAAATAGTTTTAAAGCGATGGCTGTTGGAATGGTCACTCGGGGATCATTTTGACAGACTAAAATCACTAGCCTGTTTACTTCCTCTTCTCCCCATGAACTCTGTCTTCAGTGGAAGATAAGAAAGCAGAATAGAGGAGCATATATCTGGTTTTAATCACAAGGAATGACATTCACTTAAATTCTCATTGTTCACTTTTTCCCAGTAAGAGAAGTAAAGGGCCATTAATTATATCCTTTCTCAGTCTTTGTTTCATTAAACTAGGCAAGGCCTGGTCTTTGGGGCTTCTTTTCTCTTCTTCTTAAGCCCATATGATCTCCTCCTTATCTATTTCAATTTTGTTCATCTTTTTTCAACAGTTTCATCAGAATTATGTACAGTTCCTCAAATTCTCAGCAGGATAGCAAAACCTAATAATTTCTTAGTTGTAAAGGATTTTATTTCCTTTGGCTAAACTACACTGGCAACTCATAGGAGCCAGGGAAAAAAAATTGTTTTTCATCCTCTGTCATTTTAGGGCTGCTAAATTTTCAGTTCACAATATCAGTTTTCTTGTATAAGAAGTCTCTAAATGCATGATCTAGCATTTCTTAATTCTATATTTCCTCTTTCACTAGCCCACCCTTTGATACTGACACCAGTATTGAATATCCTCAGTCTTTAATATGTTCAAAATCCATCTACAGCTCACAGCTTTTAGTGTGATGCTCCTACAGTCAGAATGTTAAATAAAACCAATTTCAAGAATGATCTGGAATAATCTACTTTTTGCTTATTTTCAATCTGGATAGTGAAACTTCTCATTTTGCATAACCTGTTGCCCCCTTCACTTTGTTCGGACCCTCATTTCATTGGGAAATAATTTATTAAGCTCAACTAATTTAATAATTTGTCTGCTAATCTCAGTATCCTCGTTTAAGAGATAAGCTTCTCAATATTGCATCTCATTAAATGCTTGACTAGATTTTATATGGCTGAGGTATTTTTCACCCCTTTCATCCAATCTGTCTGAGCCTGTAACCATTTTTGTCTTTTGTCAACTGATTCTCAGCACTGTGAATAAAATGGTAGAGTTAAGCATAGATAGAGCCATTTTCCCATTCCCTTTTCTGTGAACTGCTCCTAATGCTAGTTTTATTTTGGTGGTAGTCAGGGAGGAAGGAATAAAACAACATATCTGAATAAAAGCCTAGTTATTAAATGCACTGAACTATTTTACCCTTGTTATTTTGTAGGAGCTGCTTAGCACAGTGATAATGATTCACCGTATTGTGACTAGGTATAAAAGCCTCTAAAATAGTTAGGCTTATAGCTAAGTTAACGCATAGTGTAATTCTATAAAACCATTCCATTTACTCTACAGAAGTATGTGAGAACAAGGCTTTTCATTCTACGTCTGTAAATTAGCAAAAATGACTTTTTGGTGACAAGCAACTGCACTAGCAATATCTATGTTGTTTACTAATACAGCACTTGGAGTAAAGACTGAGTTTCTAGGGAAGTCATCAAGGAAATATAGGAGGAAGACCAGTAATGTTCTTAGTGATGAGTAGGTTTTGGAATGAACAAATGATACCCTCTTTAGGTGGATAAAGGGTAGATTCTGCTCAGGGTTTCATATTCATTCGAGGTGTAATTTTTTTATTATCTTTCAGCCAGTTCATGCCCAAGAAGTATAGCATTTCTGTCCCTTCTCTGTCCCCCAAACTATCTGCCTGCCACCCCTTGCACTGACATGAAACACTTGCAAGCAGTGCAGGACTGGTTGGTAGACAAATGCTCTTAATCTGTGCCACAGTATCTTAGTTGTGAAAAAGGGGATTCTGTTAGAGGAAGGCTTTTCAAGTTTTAGGGCTCAGTCCTCTTAATGCTAATATTTGACTACCTTTAAAGGAGTGGAGAAAAGTGGATACCATTAAAAGACTCCTGAGAGTATTCTAACTACAAGTGTAGACACAAATGAAGTTATCCTGGGAGAAAAGGAATAAGATCCATGTATTGTTAAGACAGATTTCTTACCCTAAAAATGCTGGAACACATGCTTTAGATTTATTCTGAAATAAAACTATATCTTTGCAATAGTTTTGCAGCTTTTGAGATGGGTCTGGTCTTGATCCACTGAAATCAGTGGTACTTATCTGTCTGTAAATTTCTTTCTTTTCACAGATTATTAAAAAAAATCCTTTCTTGTATAAACTGATGGTGGGAAAGATATTCGAGAAAATTAAATATACACGAAATGTTTGGACAAACATATTTTTATTTTTCTTTAATTAAAACAATTGCTGATTTACTTTACGTTTGTTTTATCATCTTATTCCTTCATGGGACAACCCTCCAAAAATATGTCTAGTAACTGCACTATTGGGCAAAAACCGTAAATTCATCACATGAAACTAGAATATAATGTTAAATGACAGTTTTGGAGCTCTCTCTTTACACACTTCGCTGAAAGTCTGCTCTGAAGTAATTGAGTCTAGGAAAGAGCTAAACTGATCTTAAGCAGGTCAAGGTGTTTTAATTTCTTCAATGGACGCTAGATGGCAGCATTAATCAAGGTACTGCATTACTTAGGGGTGTTTTACTAAGGGACCCTCAGAGAACTGTGTGAAACATTTATTTATAGGTTCTATTTTCCTATTTTGAAGGAGAATTCAGGTTAAATATTTATTTCAAGCGCATGAAAGTTCCTGGGCTTATGACTTAATAAAATAGTATCTCTGTGTGAGTGGTACAGGAGAAGGCAAATAGTGCTTTCACAGTGAAGACTAATTAAAAACCCATGAGAATATATGAGAGGGAAATGAAGAAGATCTTGATATAGAACTCATATAGGTGGAAGGAATAAAGGATGCACAAATTTTAAAATAAGGAGTAAAGGTGGGAGAGAAAAAAACCCCTGGAGATTAGTGGAAAAGTGTGGGGGATCATAAGATTTTGAGTAAAACAATTTGGGCATCAAACAACAGATTTCACTTCTTACGTATCTGAATTAGTGATGTACTGATTATTTAACTGACTCACCTACAGTGACTTACTGCTATTTAAAAAGAAATATTATTAGCCTTTTTGAATTCAAGCTCTCTATTTTTTCTGTAATAGACAGGAATGAAATCATAAGCTATGCAGTTGTTGCCCAGTGCCTGGGTTTCCAAAATGCGTCATTACAGTTTATTTGCTTGACTCATAAGATGGTGATGGCTGACGGTAACACGACTCACCCACCTGAGTCACTCCCAAATCTTAGCAACACTTGCTTCAGGAGAGCCTTTTACCTTGAAATCCATCTGCCTGCATACCTGTCACAGAACTGCTGGTCAGACTGTAATTCCCAACAGGATGCTAAAGCAGCCTGCCAAGCCATCAACCTCTGAGCAGCTGGAGACTGATAAACCAATCAAAACTGGAACTTCTCACTGCAGACTGGGGTGACCTCTGTTTTTGTGACCATAACTTCCTTGTTCAGTGGAGGGCAAACAAGAAATGCTCGATTCAACCTAACAAGGCTCTTCAGCTTGTTTTTTTCTGCTCAGCAGAAAAATGAGTGGTGGTAATGAATCAATATTTCATTATGGTGATGAAATTGCCATGAGGATAGTGTACAACATGGTCACAAAGCCATAGACAAAGAAAAGGTTTTGGTCACTTCTTGTCAAAGTAGGAATTATTTTTAGGTGGGATTGAAAGCAATAGTGTCATGGGACATATCTGTGAATCCAAATCCTCAGAAAGGGGCTGGCAGCCTGCGCTGTCCAGCTCTGATACAACTTGGATCTGTGGCCTTGAACTCGGCTGCTGGGGAATGGTGGGAGGAGAAAGAGTTGGGAGAAGTTAGGGAGAAGTGGGGGTGAGCCCCCTTCCCAACCTTGGGAGCTGCTCAGGCCTGAGTGGCCTCATTCCTGCTGATCCTGAGCCTGACCCCATCTTGCTGACCTGATGTCCCAGCCCAGCCTCTGTCTCCTACCTGGGGAGGTGCCCAATGCCTGAGGCCAGGCTACCCCAGTGCCCCTGACTGCCCTGCTCCTGGAAGGGGATGTAATGGCCCTTGGATGGCCAGCCCCTTACCTGCAACCTGGTGGGAGCCCCAAGCCAGAGGAAAACCTGGATAGACAGCAGTGTTGGAGAAAATAATTTTGAAATCATACTTGAACACAAAAATGAGTCATCCATGCTGTGTGCCACAAAACACTTGATTCTCATTCTGAAGTGTATTAGCAGCAAAACTGTATGTGAACCAGGGGGAGGAATTTATTGACACGCTGTGACCAGAATGGGAGAGGCCTCACACAGAGTACTCATTCCACTTCAGGCACCTTGTATTAAAAAAGACATGGATGGTTTAGATAGACTTCAGAGAACAGAAATAAAAAATACTAAAATATTTGGAAAGCATGGACCAGGCAGAGGGAAAGCCTGTTCTGCGCTTTTTAATCTTTAAGATGGTTAGGATGTAATTCTTTGGAAATGATCACACCTGTATCTAACAGGTAAGTATAGAGAAAAATCTTAAGACACTAGTTTACTCTGAAGGAAGAAACAGGCTTATTTTTTGCATGAGAGATGTCACTCTAAGTTTGAGAATGGTGCAACACTGTAGGACTGTGGGATGTGCTTCATTGAATTTTTGTACTGTAAGATTAGAGAGTGGTCTTCCTCTATAATTTCTGGTCACTTTAAATATCTTCCAGATCTTCATTTCTATGGTGTGGCAGATATGAACCACATCTAATTTTTAATTTTGTTTTAATATGTATATATTTTTCTTATGTCTCCAACATGAATGGCAGTTCTCCATTTTAAGGAGAGCAGAGCACTGCAGGTCCTTTAGCAGAAATGCTGTGATGGAATTTTGCACTGTGATGCATGCACAGCTCAAGTCCTCAAGAGCAAGGTTGTCCCTAATTACAATGCATTAAATGCTGTAAAAGTTCCTCGAGATATTGCAACATAGGTGTCAGTAGCATCAAGTACACATCATTACTAGACATTCACTGCATTACCTGAACTGCATGGGTTATGGCTTGGAATTTTATTAATTAGAAACTCGGAGAGATTTTATAGGGTCTGGAAAAACTATATATTTGGTGAGCAGGCTAAAGACAGCTAGCTTATTTTGTGGCTGGAGCTTGTGTTTATAGCTTTATAAAACATGGTCTGTAGCTTTATTACAGCAATCATCCTTGTGGGTTTTTTTGTGACTACAGTTCTGTTTTTTATTTTTCCCCTGCAGAAAAAAAAATCAGTATGGTTTAAGAGTATGTTGTCATCCCTATAGATTTTTACAGAAGTCTGTGACAGGAATACTGGATTCTACAAGATGGTTTAAAGTTCCTTAGGAAGCTTCTTGTTCTATTTATTCTAAGCCATCTTAGTGCAACTGAGACATGTTCCTGCTGAAGAATTCTTGCTGTATGTATTAAATTCCATGAAGATCATTACACTGAAAATATGGCTGCACAGCCCAAATCAACTTGAAGTAAAATCATGAAGTAAAAACACCCCACATGTATTGTATTATTAAAGGGAGATAGAATAAGAAGCTACAGATCAAAAGGAGTAGGAAAGAAGAGTTCTTCAGTTCTTGTGGTTCAGTTTTTACATTTAGTTAAGAATGGGATAAATTCAGCTTCAGAGGTTTTTCCCTGTTTTTCTGCTTTGTCAGTATCATCTCTAACTTCCATTCTGACCTTTAAATTGTTCTTTTATCTCTAGATCAAAAAATATTTTTATTTATGGTTTCAAAAGATATTTTTATTTTATGATTTCAATATTGAAGTGGTTGCAGTTTACTTTTAAAGCAAATAAATATCTGTGTGATTATTACATGGTGTAATCAACTTTAAATGTTATATATTAAAATAAGAACAGTGGCAAAACCTGTAAAATTATATTAAAAATTTAATTTCTCGAAATTATGAAAATGCAGAATCCTACTAATAAATATATTGTTAGTGTTCCTAATACTGTTCAGATAGTTACCACAACACGAGAATGATGCTTAACTGATTTTTGTAAGTTGTGCCAACTAATATCTCAAAAACCATTAGATGGCAATGTTCACATGGTGGTACCTTTGCAGCACTGCTGTAAACTTTAGGGCATTGTGTATTTCTGTACATTCATTTATTTCTTATTTTAAGCATTACTCTTTTATCACTTTTCTATTTTTTTTTTTTGTTTAAATAGAAGGCTAAAAGAAACTACACATAAAAAACCTCCCTGAGGTTTTCTTCCTGCAATGTTATACACTGCAGGACTACTTCAGAGCTGCAGCTCAGTCTTTATTACTATAATTTCCCCAATAAACCTTCATTTAAGTAATCTGGGCAAGGCTAGGCAGAGCATCAAGTAGTGCAGATTTATGCACACCTTATCTGTGTAATGAGGCATGAGGCAAAAATACATGAACACCTCATCTGTTTTTGCATAATGCAAACAAAATAACCATTAAAAAAAAAGATGGGATTTTGCTTTTTAGATCTCACTGTGATTGAGCTTTATTATTGCTAGATTTAAAAAATATTTTGAAAATGTAGCATCTAATTGCTAGTAAACTAATTCTCATGGATCTCTGAAGTTCTCTGATAGCAATAATTTTCTTATAATATGTTCATATTATTATTAATCCATCAAGGCTTTATTTTAAATGTTAAAACAAAAAAGTTCTGTATCAGACTGGTATGTTGCTTCTTTCTGCCTTAGACAGGCTGTAAAGTCCAAATATGTTATGACACTGACACCAGGATTAACACTGTCTTCACTACCAGGTTATTACGCTGGAGCTTCTGCAAAGGTGAGAGGTCATGTTAAGCTACTTGGTCGGGTTTTGTCTATGGCTCAACCTGTGAGTTTCAAAGAAGGGACCAGATCAGATACACTGATGCAGAACAAACTAGTATTTTGGCAGAAAATGTCTGAGTATTCTTTGTGGTGATTAGAAGGGAATTGCATGAAAAGATTGCGTTTTTGAAATGTGGAGAAAGCACATCCCCTAGAGCCAGGAAATAAGGTAGTACATTTCAAAACACAAACTCTTGGAACAGCTGAACATTACATATGTCAAAGATTCCAGTAAATCTTTCTCAGTTAAATATGATAATAGGTCAGAAATATATAGAAGAAATGAACACTTGCAATGTACAGTCACGTCAGTGTTGTCTTAAGAAGTACAGTCATTTCAGCATGTGAGTGACTAAATGTAGTGTCTCCATTGTGTATGTCTGTGTTAACAAACCTAAAATTCTTAAGAATAAATAGAGAGAAAATAGACTGATGATGAAGGGACTGGAGCACCTCATAAATGAAGAAAGGTTAGGGCTATGTACCCTGGAGAAGAGAAGGCTCAGGGGAATCTCATCAATGTCTATAAAAATCTTCAGGGAGGATGCAAAGAGGACAGAGCCAGGCTCTGCTTGGTGGTGCTAATTAACAGGACCAGAGGTAACAGGCACAAATTAAAACACTGCAGGTTCCCTCTGAACATCAGGTAATGCTTTTCTTTGCTTTGAGGGTGACCAAGCAATGTCACAGGTTGCCCAGGGAGGATGTGGAGGTCCTGGACAACAGAATCCAGGCAGCCCTGCTTGAGTAGGGGATTTGACAAGCTGACCTCCAGATGTCCCTTCCAACCTCAGTCATTCTATGATTCTTTGAAAGTTTTCAGAATCTGTTTAACTGACCCATTTTAAATAACTAATTTAGGAGAGTTGGATCTGCAAAGTACTTTTCCTTTCAAAAATCGCAGCTTTTATGTCTAAATTCTAAAATTTAAATTTCAGTAATAGCATTTTATTTCAGCTTGATTACTCTAGAAAGAGGAAGACAACTTATTCCATTGTTTGTACCAAATGCTGCTATTTAGCCTCTGACTAAGAAAAAGGTAAAATGTATGGTGAAAAAAAGCAAGTCTTAAAGTCCTTCCTTTCTGCTGCAGATTGCCCTATTTCATAATTCTTAATTCTTCCTTTCTCCTAATTAGGCTAAGAGGTCTCCTACATATGCTATCTATCATGTAGGAGCATATGATGCTAACCATGTCCCTTGGTTAGCCATTCTCTTAGGGAAAAAGAAGCACTTATATTTTTTCCTCAGGATGCTTCACTTGTCAGAATAGAAAGTAGTCCTCTGCTCTCAATACAGTAAAATGAGCCTTCTCAATCAAGAAATAAAAAAGGAAGTAGCTGCACTCCTTGTTTTTCTAAATTGACTAAATAATTACATCAGAAATTTTTATGTAGTGGTTAAAGCCTCCAATATGGTGTTGAAAACCTACCATATAGATTTGAGTCTGGACAGGATCCAATGCTCTTCTTTAGGGACTATATAAGTTGTTCATAGAGAGAGAAAAACACATTTATTCAGAAATTTAAGGAAATACAGGGTTCATCCATGATATCAAGCCATTTTTTAAAAAAACAACATATTTACATGAAGCAGCTCCATCGCTGTAATAAATGCTCTTTTTTTTTCCTTACTCTACAGCTGTGACAGTTTGTATGGGTGGACCATTTACACCATATATTACACCATAATTTTCAAATGCTGTCTATAAAGAATTCCCATTGTCATCATTAGCACTTTGATGTGGAGATATCAAACATGGACAAAAATGATCACCACAGAACAAACAAATAAGGTCTGGTAGTCTGCCTCTGATATGAAATTCTCAAGTGTTTAAAAAAATGAATGCCAGGCAATGGGTTTTGTTTGTTTGTTTTGTTTTAGTACACCTCTGTCTCAAGTGTAAAGCTATGTAAGAGAAGGTCTTCATGATCGCCATTTGTGGTATGTCTGTACTATGTTTACCAACAGCTGCTTTTTTGTTCACTTAAGTTTGAAGTGCCTGTGAGATGCATTCATTAGAAAACAGTTTTGAAAAAGACAGTCTAAAACTCCTCTAACTTCTTAACAGATCTTCTCCCTTGCTGTAACTTGCTCTAGCAGTGGCCCTAGCATTTCAAAAGAAACAGTCTCAGACAAGAAGTAGGATGAATTTGAAAGTGTCATTTTAAAGAACAAATCAAGAATTGTGCTTTGGAACTAGTTTTCACTTCACCCCGGTATGGAATAAGATGGTGGAATCAAGTGTGGCTAAAACTAAAATGTGGTCAAAATTACTGTTTTCTACACACAGCCGTACAACCTCATGTTGCAGCATAACCTCAGGTGGAAGTTTAACCCCATGCACCTGCTTGCTCACTTCCTCTGCTCCCCCTGCCCCAGTGGAACGGAGGGGAGAAAAGGAAGAATAAAAATGAGAAAAATTGTGGATTGAATTAAAAACAGTTTAATAGATAAAGCAGAAGCTACATGAACCAGCAAAGCAAAGCAAGGAATTAATTCACTACTTCCCATGGGCAGGCAGGTGTTCAGCCATCTCCAGGAAATCAGGGCTCCATCTTGTGCAGCAGTTGCTTGGGAAGGAAAATGCCATCACTCCAACCATCCCACTTCCTTCTTATTCCCCTCACTTTACATACTGAGCATGCTGCCACATGGTTTGGAATATCCCTTTGGTCAGCTGGGGTCAGCTGTCACAGCTGTGTCTCCTAACAAATTCTTGTACCCCTCCAGCCTTGTGGGATAAGAGGCAGAAAGGCCCTGAAACTGTGCAAGCATTTCTCAGAAATAGCAAAATAACCTTGAGTTATCAACACCGTGTTCAGCACAAATTGAAAACACAGCCCCATACCAGCTACTGTGAAGAAAATTAACTCTACCCAGCCTAAACCAGCACACTTCATCACACTAACAAGCAAAACTTACCTGAGCTTATTAACTTAGTTTCAACAGCTGCTTTTTCAGGAAATTATGGGAAAAAAATTACAAGGCCTTGGCTTTCTTTCACCACCATTTTAGCAAATAAATTAAGGGATAAAAATGTATATATATATATATATATATATATATAATGAAGACACAACATCATAATAAGAATTATTTAAGTTTTCTGAAATGAATGAGGCAAATTAATGCAATATCTTAGGACTCTCACAGCTGGTCATTTGAAACTGTTAATATGCTCATGGCAAAAAAAAGATGGGGAGAGGATTTTTAGTATTGCAGAGAAAATTTTGTTTAGGTTAAATATGTTTCTCTATTTTCAATTATTTGTGAGCATTTCTATTATATTTTTTTTGCAATTTATATGATTTGATTCCTGAAGGGCAAATGGACATTTAAAAATATTGGCAAGAAAGAGAAATGTAAGTCTTAAAGAAAAATATTTCCCATGACTCCTCTGTAACTGGAAGTCCTGGAACATTTTATTTCAGAAAGAAATGGCAAAAACCTAACTTGAGAAACATTTCTTCTCAACTTATCTACAAAGCAGACATCAAAACATGATCTAGTTCATCCTAGGTCAACCTAGTGATCAATGGAGAGAAAAATGTCACCTCCAAAAGGCAGTACCTCTACCTTGCATATCTATCTTAAAATTACCTGTACCACCTCCTGAAAATGCTTGCTTGTCTCATTTGATAAAAGGGGCACATGTGATGAATGGACACACAGAATTTTACTTTAAAGTATTCATGTAAGAACAGGTTGCTTATACTTTGCTAATTGGGTCTTCTGTACTATTCGAAGATCAAGTTCTCTTTTAAGATGTTTTTACCTCAGGTCAGAAGCAATGCCATTTTTTAAGGGTTTGGCAGCCGATAAAAATGTAGCAAATGTATTTTTAAGGTGCAATTATTAATTTCTATATATATCTTGCTGTTGGCTCACATATATCTCAGATTAAAACCTCTTACTCTCAGGTTCTCTATGGTGCAAAGCTCTCACATTGATTTGAAAACAGATGTGCAACAGTAGATGCCTTTCAAAATTTCCTATTCTGGGCAGCAAAGACAAAATGGCTGGGATTCTACCATGCTGACTTCCTTGGGTGTCCCATTCTCTGCTTGCTCAAGGATGCTAGTTCTAAGGGCCAAGAGATTCCCAAAATATACTCTTTTTCCTCTGGCACTCCCTCCTCACAAGAGCTATAAATTTCTGTTTGTATTTCCACCTTGTTTTCTGTATAGAGTTCTGCTCAGTTAGAGATGTGAATTATGCTCTTAATATTTTCTAAAGAAGAATTCTAAAAGCAAAATCATATTAGTAATAGATTTAGGTACAATATATATCCATTTTTTAGTTCTTATTTTTATTCATCCTGCCTCTTTTGAATTGTTATAATGTTAGTATCAATTTCTTTGCTTTACATTTAGGAACACAAATACTACCGTACTGGTGCTTAGTTTCCAGGCACAAAGCAAACCTTTCATTTTGTAGATAAAACAGTTTCAAATCTGCTTTAAGATGACCTCCCTTTCCCTCTGTGAATTTTTCTTCCACATGAGGAATTTTTAGAAATTCAGTGTAAGTGGTAAAACTCTTCAAGTTCTTCAGCAAATCAACAGAAATTTCGCAACAAGCTTTTTAAATCACTGTCATTTAATAATCCATACTAGTAGGGTTTACAATTTTTTTACTTTGTTAGTTTGCTGTAGGGCTACCCTTCCTAAAATACGATGTTAAAGGTAGTGTAGTGGCTTGCCACTTCATATATGTTTATTGTTAGTTGTTACAAAGACAACAGAAGATTTTATTCCAGTTAATGACAATTAAATCTGAGTTCAAATACTGTCACACAGTTATTTTCATGGGTCATTATGCTTAATAAAGAGCTTTACAAATATGTCAGTATACTTAGGATTTTTAGATGTGTCCTATTTTAGAAAATATATACATTCCCTGAGCGTAATGAATCTACACATTACACAAACAATTTTGAGTATTTTTTGATAATTCTGTCTCTTCTTTAAGTACTGTCTTAATGTATCCTCAAGGAAAATAAAATGAAACTACATTTTGATACAGAAAACATATCAAGATAATTTTTTTCACTCCACTAAGAAAACCTACGCCCAAACCTGTTGGTCATGAAAAGCAAAAAATTCTTTGACTTCAAACTACTTTTCTCTGGGAAGGTAGGTAGGACCAGGCCCACTAACAGGAGAACAAAAGACACAATAATCAAAAGATAGATGTACAGAGCAAAGGCCATTTTGCCGCCTCCGCTGCGGGAGAGGCCTGACTCCCTGTGGCTTCCCTTGCACTTTCCAATTTCAAACGTTGACATTTCAGCAGGGTGTTTGACCTCTCCAGAACTGGTCTGATCACAAAAAACCCTGAATGTAGCCTTGTGTTCAGTGAAATAGCTCCAGTGAAATGAGAACACCCATAATTTCATTGAGATACATTAAGTTCCTTTGCCTTCAGTTAACCCTCCAAAAGACTTCAGTGCTGGTGTTGGAAGTAGCCTACACACTCAGGCAGACCTTTACTTTTTATTACTGGTGATAGTAGACTTGCAGGACTGCTGACCATGGGTACTGTGCTCAGCACACCCAGACAAAGGAAGAAAGATAGCCCATGGTCTGCAATTTCAACTGAAGATGATAGGGTAAATCCAAAGGAAAGGATAAGCAGAAGAATTTATTACAAGAGTAGTGGCATATTAGAATGAACTTCCAAGGAAGTGATATAATGAAGGCAGATTATTAAAACTGGAAGTAGATGAAAATTAGTGGTTTATAGTTAAGGAAAGAAAGCTCTATCTAGTCATCACGTGTGGACTTAAAATCCATGAACCTCATGAAGCCCATTTCTGGTTACTCAAAATGTTTAAAGACCTTTGAAATATTCAGATAAATGGAATTAAGTGTAGATTATCACAAGAATAACGAGCAAGTAAAATAAGGTTTCAAAGAATAAACATAGATTTAAGTAACTGGCCATAAATGAAGTGTCTTTGCTACTGCTTCTCTCTGAAAATTCAAATGCATTCTCAGACTATATATCCTCTAGTTTTGAAGAATTTCTCCAAAATAAGGCTATTTTATGTGTCTTGAAAGGGTATGGTCCACCTTGCAAATCTGCATGATGTGCTCCTCTTCGGATTCTGTTTTTCATTAAGGTCAACAAAAAGACTTCAGTCAGTCTGAATGAAATCTGCATATAAGTTTTATAGCCTTCTTAATAATCATGGGGTTTATCTATTGCTGTGAACCTGAGAGTTTTCCAGCTTACTTTAGAAAAATACTGGAGCTAAGTAAAGAAATCCAGGTGAAGGAAACTGTTCTTATTGTGTTCTATGCCATTGTCTTCATTATGTACAGAAAATTAAGAGGGATAATTAATTTCAAATAATATGAGAGCTGATAGTGGTTTGTCCAGAGAAAGGGATATACTGACTATATAGTGACTGTTGTCTTGTACTGTTCAAGGAAGATCTCAAGTAATCTGTAAATATAAAGAAGCAACTCATCATATTCACATTTTGTTGGTTGATGACTTTTAAAATACTTATTGTGAAAATGTGTCCTGCTGAAATGATCAGTGAAAACAAAGTTTTCATCCTCCCATACACCCAAGTAACCATTGCACTTCAGGACTTTCAAGTACCGAACAATTCACATTCGTCTTTTAACACCAGCTGGATCTCTTTTAAGTCTAGTGGGAAATAAAACAAGTTATCCACAGCTAAAATTGGTTAAGGAGAAAAGTTCAACAGAACAGGTGAAGGTGATGATCTCTGGTGACATTCATCTGTGTTTCCTTAGGTATCCTTCTCTGGATGATTTCTTCTATTCTCTGTGATGTATTATATCCAGTGCCTCATTTTTTGTTAGTAGTTTCCTGTCACAGATGGCATTCCAGCAGTGGGTCATTTCTCTGTGGGGAGAAAATGATTGGCATGCCACAGGATTATTTAGCTCAGTTGATTTAATTCTGGTAAGTACATAATTCCTCCTGCTATGTTTTCAACAGAATTATTAAGGTAAGAGAAGTAGATTAAAGGTTATTGATTCTCTGTAGTAGAAAGTTTTCTGGAGTGGTGGCTGTATTTTGTTTTGAATTTGACTACTCCAGACAAAACGGACTCGTTCTTTCATAATCCCTCAGACAGATTTTAGACACTATAGTAGTACAAATAATTATTGTATACTCAGAAGGATAGTAATCAGAAAGCTTGTAAGATCACAAAAATATGGACTCAGCTTAATTTTCCTGGTTTTATTTGTTGTTGTTTGTGGAAGGTTTAACTGATCCTGCACAAAATCTGTATTCAGGTGTGAACATCGCTGGACACTTAAGAGCTGCAAATTCCTAATATGAAATAGGCCAGCATTTACTTCCCTAGACAGGATAAAAGTATTTTTTTTTAATATATTGAAAATTAATATTCCATATAATTCAGCTGGAGTTTCTGGGCATCAAAAAGTCTTAATATCGAGCCCTAAACCTTCTGTGCTACTGGCACATACTAGAGCTGTTTATCTGTCACTTTTCCTTTGGCAATAGAGTCGTCAAACTTAGCACTGAAATGGAGGGGTCACATATCTATAACATTTCAGATTTCCTTGTCTACCCATAAGGAAATAATGGACTGATTTTTCCTTTGAAGTTGTGAAAGGCAGCAGGAGGTATAGTAATGATTGCCCAAACAGAGGTACTTCTCAGCTCTGCATTGTTAGCTTTCCTAGTGTGGGGTTGTCGCTACACCATCAAGGCAGAACTTGCACTGATATTTGAGTTAATTGTTGTCTCCGATACGGAAGCATATCAGTAGAACAGTATCACATAAATACAATTATTATATAGAAAAGCATGCCTGAATTCCTCACAACTATAATTTTCTGTCCAGTTTAAGAACGCATTTTTTTTTTATTTTTAGTATAAATTTGCACATATATGTAATTTTATACTATTTATATCCATAAGTATAAACCATAAGGGATCTGAGAACAAATAACTAATAACAAATTTCAAGGTTAGCTGTAGACAATAAAATTATCAGTTTTCCTTCAGCTTATGAGAACAGACAAGAAACATTTCTTCAGAGTAATAATTTTTGTCATCAAATAGCATCTGTAGATAAAAATATGTTCAAGAAACCAAAGGAATGGCTACTAAAAGAAGCCTGAATAAATCTTGTAAGAAATCCTACATAGAAAAATGCCAAAGAGTTTACTCGCAGAAGGCTTGTTGCTGAATCAGTGCTTTGTTGAACACAGAAGCTATTCAACAGTAAGAGGTATCTAAAAAGATCTGCATAGAAAGCTTTTCTCTAAATGAGAGACCTTTTTTTTCCAAGCATACTACAGAACAGATTTTTAGAGTTTTGACACTTTTTAGAAACAGAGGCAAATAAGACATTTCTTTTCAGTTTCTGTAACCAGCTACAGGAAAACAGTGTATAAACTGTCCCTGGTTTCCTGAACTGTACCTCCAAGTTTCAAATCTTCTCTAGTGCATTTAGCAGATGAGTTGAATCTGAAGCACACTTCTGCAAACCCAATCCCCAGCCTCCTGAGACCTGTGAGAGAATCTGGAGCATGGGATAGTTACTCTTGATGGAGGAGAACATTTCCCAAATCAGATCTCTTTTGTCTGCATAAACCTACTCTCAGCTTATAGCAATTGTGTGGTGGGTGTGAGAGCAAATGAGTCCAGAGAAAACCCATGACACCTGTGCATACTAAAGTCTGTGGGGATATGCTTCCAGAGATCCTGTTCAACCTCAACTATGGAGTGATCCTGAGATAGAAGTGAAAATTACTCTTTACTCACATGAAGCCCAGGAAATCTATATGGTTTATATTGACAAGTATGAGGAAGAGAATAGGGATTTCACAAGAACTGGACACTTTTTAGTTTAAAAAAAAAAAAAATTAAAAATTTATCAGCTTTTCTGAAATATTAAGAATAAATAAATTATTTTGAACTTACCTGAATGATTTATTTGAAAGCTTTTTTGACATTTTGTAAAGTTTATTCTATTTTGTAACAGTCACAGTTTAATAAATCAAAAAGACAGATGAAACAATGCAATCCAACAGAGTAATTACTGAAGTCAGTCATAACTCTGGCAAAACATGGAATGCTTTTTTAATCTTAAATTTAACTCATACTTGACAATAAAAAAATGACAGAAGCTCAGTTTGAAATTGTGGAAGGTGCAAATAAAATATTTGTACTTCTTAAGCAATCTCCGGGGAAAAACCTGATTATCTCTGTTCATTTTCACAGTGAATGTGGACACTGAAGAAACCATTCAGAAATGACTGAATCTGCTGTTTCACTGGGCCAGGTATCATGGAAATAGACTTTTCAAAACCCCAGTCATCACTGAATGTCTCTAGAGCTGTAAGTGGCCATTCACAAGTTGGACAGGCCCCAAAACCCTTCAGAATTATACTGAGAACAGCAATAATTCTCATTTGCTTGGACAGATTCGCATCTTGTTTTGTGCCTTCCCTCTTCATAATGACTAATCCTTCAAGGTGTGAAGCATTTCTCATGATATACAGGTGCCTGTGTGTAGCTTGAGCTGGCAGTTTATACATTTCACCAACAATGCTTGGCAGCCCACAATGGAATAAAAATACAGACTCCAAATGATGAGTGTTAGCAAAGGCTAACAGTAAGAGCAGACACTTCCCATCCTCATGACTAATGCAACTATGACATGGTAATATAATCCTTGGCATGGTGTCATGATTTTACATCAAGCTTTAGTGATTTAAGGGTGTATGACCTTTTTCAATCCAGAGAAGTAATATAGCAAGTGTTCATGCAATGCCCAATCAAGGCAAGGGAATGAGATGAAATAACAATAAAAGATATTATCTCAACCCATATTATTTAGAGCAGTATTTTTATTTTTGTTGCTTCTTTAAAGTTATGTTCCTTTCTGAATTCATGAAATATTAGTCTCATTTTCTTTTTCTTTAACAAACACCATATTTTTTCAGTTTTTGATTACATTTATGATACACGTAATTCTCAGTCCTGCTCCAACACACATTACCGGGTGAACTGTAATCTTTATGCAAGTGATTTCAATGAAGTTCTGGACAGAAGTTTTAAATAAGTCATCTAGCTGATGAGGTATTTAAACAAAAAAAGTTCTGTGCAATTGTCAGCAACTTGTGGCTATTCAAAATGTAAAGTATAGCACTGGTAAATAAAACATGTAGAAAAAACACTTGTCTGCTTCATTCTAGCTCCCTGTTGTAATTTGTAATTTTGTGAAATAACCATGAGCAACAGAATTAGTAATGCACTCTCCCTTCTTCAAAATGCAGCACTAGTCTCCTACTGGATCTGGAAACTTCCTTTTAAATAATAAGCAATTTCTTACTGTAAACCAAGCAATGACCTTTTATTTATTTCACAGATGAGTTTATAAATGCAATTTAGTCTTGGGAGACATGACGTTGACAAGCTCTCCAGAATCTGAACTGAACAAAATTTCACTAAATGGAACACTTTTTTTATCTATAAACATGAAAATCCCAGAAAGATTCAATTCTGCAGAAACCTGCACCATCTCAATATTTTTTATATTACTAACAGCATTTTTCTTATATACATAAGGCCTCTAATTATAGACTTTGGGATCACATTAAGCTTTTATTTCCTTCATTTCATACTCCTGCTCGAAATGAGTACAGGTTGTGTTGAGGTAAGGATACAATGAAGCACACAATCTGTTAAATTGAAAGCTTTTTAAAAGCTGCACAGGAAAATTCCTTTTTACTTATTTTCCCTATTCAGAATGGAAGTGTGTTTGAAATAAACGAACTAACAAGGACCTAATTCTACCTGACTTGATTGCTTTTCAGTTAGTTCCATAGGGTAGAGTTTCCCATTTCCAGATCCTTCTGTCTTGCACCAATATAAATGAATATTTACTAAAGATACAATTGAAAATCAGATGTAGAAAGGTCTTGGAGTATCAGTTGATTGCCATATAGTTCTTCAGTTGAGAAATAAAGTCTTTCCCATTATGAAGTGGAAATATATGTATCTATATATCTATCTATATATAAACCTGTCTTTTTATATATATGATGTACCCTAACAAAATTAATATGTGTGTATACATAAATTTGAAATTACAGCATGTCAAAGCTTAGTTACAGGTCACTAATACAGATTCAAGATGGAGCTGGATTTCTCTCACTGCAATCTCCCTTTTTTTTGTATTACAAAGAAAAGGATTCTTTAAGCTCTCCCTCAAAGAGACAGCATGAATTTTCTCATTTTTTCTTAACTGTGATTTTATTACCCACGTAATGTTTTTGAAGGTGCATTTTTCTAGTAATCCTAGAAAATGGAGTGAGATGAAATAATATTTTTATGCTATATGTGAAACTGATTTAGTGGTTTTTTTTTTTCCCTTTCTATTACAGCTTGGTAATAACTTTGCAGTTTAGAGGTCAGTGGAATAAATACTGCAGGTTAAAACTGCTGAGATCTAAAATTATTTCTGATATTAACAAACACCTCAGTAAATATTTATCTTTTATATTCCCTTAGTTAATAAAGGTGTTAAATAAGTATATAAAATAGCAGAAAAAAGTGCTTTCTTCAGAGATTGCTCTTCACTATATTCCTTTTCATATTAAAAAAAAACTAGGATGACCTCTTGTCACTTTTACTGAAGAAGGTATATTACATATAACAAAGACCAAGGTTTACGATACAGGTACAGATAGAATGAGATGTATTTTGTGGTCCTAGACAAGATTTAGGACCTTAGATGTATATGCAGAAGTTTTCATTTTTATCATAACTGGTTGTCTCCTATAAATAAATAAACTAAAAATTTCTGGCCTTGATGTTCTTCTGGACTCAAAAGACCATCAATGTTCTTGATCATGACTGAATTTATAGATGTCTACAATTTTTCTGAAGGTACAGCCATAGTATCTGATCTGTAGAAAAATGTCCTGGCTTACGTTTCAACTCCATTGGTTCCTAGCTTTTCATGGGTACTTAATTCCTCACCTAGAAGGAAACAATCACACTGTAGAAGGCTGTGGACCATGAAGGGTAATTGGATAAGGTCTTTTGAAAGATTTACAAGCCTGCCAAGGATTGTGCCAGCTTAAAACTGACTGATTCAGTGTGGAAAGATCTGAACAATTCTGACCTAAAGGTTTAAAGAGAGACCTTTTCTGTGAGAGTATAATTTAGAGCCTGTAATAAAAGTGTATTGAAAAACACCACAAGGAAGAAAACAGCCATAAATTCTTGAGCTTAATATTACATTACAGGACACTTTCTGGTGACATATTCTCTTGTCTTGCAGCAGACCTTCTTTGCCTCAAACTATTTTAATTGTTTCTTTTAAGGGTTACAATGGTAGCTCATCCATTAAAGGATAACAAGAAAGCCAATTGTCTAATACAGCTGGGAATGTCAACTTGCTTTCTCTCTCGCTGTTTTGTAAACATACTCAAAGTAAGGCCAGGTCTTCAAACAGTGTCATAAGTAAGAAATAAGGGGAAGACTCACAAAGAAAATTAGGCAGTTCATATGCAGAAGGTAGGTTCTCAAAATTCCTATTTTATCTCTGTACTACCTTGAGTACCTAATATGCACCCAGTGGTATAATTCTATGTGCTCATTCATTTCTATTCCTGTGCAGCTCACTCTGGGCCAGTGCAGTGCCTAAAACACAGTGGAATACAGAAACAGGATGCTTTCTCCATACCTCTCATCTGCAAGGCGCAGGTGGGTCAGCCAATGGCTCAGATAAATATGAAGAAAGGCAACTTTCTCCTCTGGTCAAGAGCACATGTCTCATGAGGAGCACAGAGGGAACTGGAGTTGTTTAATCTGGAGAAAAGGAGGCTCAGGTGGAACCTTATGAATGTCTACAACTACCCAAAAGGAGGTTGCAGTGAGGTAGGGGTGGGTCTCTTCTCCCAGGTAACACAAAACAGGTTAAGGAAATGGCCTAAAGTTGTGCCGGGGAGGGTTAGATAGGATATTAGGAAAAGATTCTTCACTGAAAGGGTTATTGAGCATCGGGACAGGATGCCTGGGGAAGTGGTGGAGTAACAGTCCCTGGAGGTATTTAAAAGATGTGCAGAAGTGGCACTTAGGGACATGGTTTAGAGACTTATAAGTGCTCAGTTAATGGCTGGACTCAATAATCTTAGAGGTCTTTTCTGACTTCAGTGGTTCAATGGTTCTGCTCTGTGACAAAGATCCCTGGTGGTAGAGCAGTAACACATGATGCAAGACTTTCACCCAAAATTCTTAGGTGGCATGTAAGTATTAAGCACTGCAAAGAGACATTTTACTTATCTTTGATTACAAAAACTTGACACATAAAATAACTTTAAAACCTTTGCAACTGAGCCGTATTACGTACAATGCAATTACGTACAATGACAATTGTCTCTGGAATATCTTGGCAATATGTTTGTGTAAACTGTCGTAAGCATATGTCTGTATAGTGAAGATCACTGCATTTCTGCCAGTTCTTTATTTACTATTTGGATAGCTTAAAAAGCAAATCACACACAGTTGTCATTGTTTTTAATGACGGGCACTAATTCTCTGCGATCAATTCACCCCTGAGCAAAGTGTATGTACAGGGCCAGTGTCTTCTCTGAGAGCCATGGGCACTGCTTTGCACTACCCAGACACACAATCCATTGCCTTCAATGAACTTTTCTTTTTATTGACCTTCAGATAAGATTTCCTGTCTTACCCTGTGCTTTCTGATTGCAGACCTTTAAGGTTTGTTATTCTTGTGTTCTAACTTTATGATGTGTGCCCAGGAGTAGAGATTTTTGGAGGCATGAGACAAGAATATAGGAATGAGTAATAACTTCATTCAAACTCACAATTACTGAATTTCAAACTAAGATCTGCCCTTAGGCTTCTGTTTGAATTGCAGTGGTGTGAGTAACATGCCTCTAGGACAGCCAAGAACAATCTCTGTGTAGATACTGGAGGGGAATTTATCTGGAGGTAATCACAGCATAGACCTGCAGCACCGGCTGAGGAGGTACTATTGTGAGGGAAAGATCAAAGGGTAACTATGAGATAAAGGAGAAGTCTCTGGGCACTTTCAAATGTTAAAAAAGAAAAAAAAATAAGCATCAGGGACTCCACCATAAACAACAGTTAGAGAAACACAAGGAGAGAGCCAGTGAATCTTCTTGAAGAGGAAATAATGTATTTGCAAATTTGGAGTTTAAGATAAGGGGATGGAACTTTGATAGAGTACCTAGTTTACTGTTTGCTGGGGGTTTTTTTGTTAGTTTGTGTGTGTGTGTGTGTTTGTTTTATTCTTATTTCCCCTGATGAAATTGAGAAAGTTAGACTTCATTCTGACCAGATGCATTCTGGTGTATAATTTAATTCCATTAAAAGCACTACAGTTTCATAGGTGTCAACATACAGGAAAGCAGGTTGGAATCTGACCACAGGGCTAAAAATCAGGAGTTTATTATTTTCATGAAATACATATAATTTCTATCTATGTATCTAAGCATAAATTTTCAGGCATAAGTTTTTAAACTAGCTGTAGCTTTGTCAGTATGAAGGGAATTAGGATTAGCTCCATAACAGATCAGATCACTTCCCTGTTTTCACACTCTGACAAAATTTAGACAAAATGGCACATGGTAAAGATGACAGCTGAGCATAATTTTTTTGATGTTTCATTTTCGGTGGATAAGCCTTCAGAATGAAAAATTAGCACAGAAAAATTAGAAAAACACTGGCATGAAAATAATTAGAGTTTGACATCTTGCAGGTACTCTATGACATGATGATTGCTGCTTTAGGAATGTACCAAAGTGAAATTAAATTGCATCTCTTATCAACAGACCATAAATCATTATCTGTAGTTCAGCGGGACATCTTCAGACCATACATTTTAAAAGATTTATTCTAGTTTATCATATTGTGTACCTTTAGGGAGTCTTAATCTTTAAATAATTGCAGTAATAGCTGGGAGGAGACATATATTAGATGTGCTCAATGAATCCGGTTATTGACACTCTAAATCAACAGAATTATGTTGTATTGTTTTCACAATATTTAGGTGTATTTGTGGTGGCAAAAATACATTCTATAAAATATTATGCAAGACAGTCTTCATTTATCATGTTTACTTTCTTAAACATCTTTCTATATAAGTAAGCTATGTATCAGGACATCAAAGCTAAACATTTTCTACTCTGTGAATCACAAAAGTATATTAATGTCATGCGAGCATGCATCTCTTCTTTCAAATGAAGGAATTCCCCAGTAATCACTATTTACCCTTGCATATCTATGTTCCCTTTGCACTACTATGCTCTGTCTGCATTTTAAACAATAAAGAGAAAATCTATCTTTCAATGCAAACCTCATCTAATCACTATCTTTTAAAAAATATGCTGAATGTTAGCATCCAACTTGACTCAATTATCTATGGAGAATTGTAGAGTTGAAAACTCTAATGAGGAGTGTTAAGACTGCTACTAAGTTGTTCGTATGAAGCAGGAGGAAGCACTCTAGAAAATTAGAAGAGTGAAGGGATTTAAATACTTTGGTATCATTCTAATCACACTTCCTATATTTCTTTTAGGATTTCTCTGTTTGTACTTAAAATTTTGGGCTTTAGTCACTAACTCTTTTTTTTAATGTTGTGTGTCTTAGTGTTTCTGACATTGCAATGTTATTGGATTCTTTAGTTCTGTCAAAAAATACAGGGTATTCATCTAAAGTTGCTTGTGTACAATTACAGACCTGAATTCTGATGACTACTCATAATAAGAAAACACAGGGAGCCCTGTATTTTGCTGTTTCCCAAAGACTTGTCGATTTCCAGCAGACACTACTAACTGAAAAATCTGCTTATTAAATACTCTCTCTTGGGTCATGACTTTCTTGGTAATTATTAATGTTATACCAAAGCTCAGAACAGGAATTATAGTAATCATGGGAGACTGTTTTTAAAATCTACATTTGTCTTCCTGTATATTTCAAAGTGTGAAGATTGCAGTATAGTCATTTGCTTCTGCACAACCCCAAGCTATAGCTCACTTAAGTAGAAGTTTCTTTTCTAGTTTTCTTACTTTCAACTATTCTTTAACTAAAGAGTTTCAGACCCTTCTAAGATATTTGCATCTATTTTTCTCATAGCTTTCACGTATTCGAACCTTTTATTTTCACTCATGTCTTACAGAATTCTTCTATCTTAACAAAAATAACTCTGCCCTCTGAGATTGTACTACCTCTGCAGAAATATGGATTGCTCCCCATATTGATGGGGTTTGCTTCACTCACTTTTTTCACAATTATGTAGCATTCACAGCTATGAGTTCTATACATCCAACCAGAGCTTTATTTCTATCTTACATGTGGCTCCTGGTAATATAACCTCCTTCCAATTAAATCACTATAACTTCCTATAAGTACTGATTTAATTCAGTCAGTTTCTAATTGTGAAATTTCTTACATTTGCATTTGATGAGGAAGATGCATTAGAATTATGCCCTTTATTATCTAGTGTTCATTAAAATGTTCTCTAGGCAGACAAAAAAGTAGGTAAAACTAGGTGAAGATGACACAGCCTTTTAGGACATCGTTGTTATTCTGCAGCATGAAGTGTGACGTAGTGTATAGAGGGCAGGTATAAGGCAGATGTGTGCTCAGTGACAGTGCAGGGTTATTCTGAAATGACTTAGAAGAACCTGACATCAACAGTGCTGACATTGCATCCAAAGAGGATGAGTCTATAAAGTTATGGATAATACAGACTTCTGGACTGGAGCTGACCCACCTCTTCTCCATTTGGAAACTGGTAAGAATAACTGCAGATCTGCTCAGAGCTCAGGCAGCACTGTCTCAGCACAGTGCATGGGGTGCTGTGTGTGAACAGGTTATCTCCTGCCACAGTGGATATATCCGTGGATATAGTGATGACATTGTGATGTGACTGTTTCCTGGCCCTCTGCTCTCTAGAGTCTGTAAAGCAGCAGCTCTTCAAGATACACTAGGGACTTTCTGCTGTTTTGGCAAACATGTCTGAAAATACCTTGTGCTTGTACAGGATTTGACTCATAACAGCTGAGAGTATTCTTCTTACCCAAGGAAAGAAAAGCTGTGATCAAAACAATTCTGACCTCTGCACTACACAGGAAGTCTCAATTGTATCCTGATAAGAAGAATGCTGGAAATGATAGATTTCAAGGCCAGCTAGCCTGACCCCTTGCACAGAACAGGTCGTAAGATTTTATTCTGCAACTCCTTCAAAAACCATAAGATTATGTTGGTGCTGAACTCTTATGTGAAAGGATAAATCTTTTGAATTCACTGTCACAATTACGCATTTTCCAGATGAAATTAACAATACTGATAGGGAAGGAGGTGATGTGAAGTCAGATCACTGGATGCAACAGGGCTGAGGTAGGAGTGGGATCCAACTTCACTGTAGCGCAACATAAAGAGTAGCAAAGCAAAAGACTTCTTATGCTGCCATCTGATTTAGCATTCTTTTTTTTTGTTTTGTTTTCTATCTAGCACTCATTGTATGTAATTTAAAAATTTTTGACTGCTGTCCTAGGCAGGTCAGTTGCTTTGATGTGAGCTGTTATTCTCAAATACTTTATTTTATAAAACTGAAAAACATTTTCTTTCTCTTTATTTTTAGCATATCAATACAGTTGCCTCATCCTGTAGTAAATAATACATATAATTGGATTATGAACTAGTATAAAAGCATGAATACATAGAGTGATTGCTTTTCTTAAGTATGAAAAAAAGTCCAAATTTATTTAATGGGCAGCTCATTTCTGAGTACATGCCCAAAACAAGAAGGAATAAAACATAAATATGTCAAATTATTTAGCGGAAAGGTATGACTGAGAAATAAACTAATTGGTAGTTTAAAGGGACTTTGAATCTCCTAAATTTTGCCCTATCCACTTTCAAGACCCTAAAATTAAAACTGTACAGAGTATCATTCAAGTTTTGAACTAATCTTCCTTTTTCAAAAAGTTCTCCTTCATTGAACATATTGGGTAAATTCCTTTTTCATTGGTGGAACACTGGGTCATACACAAACTGTCTTTCAATGGTGTCTGTTTAATTAAGATTTTAATCCTAATGCTATCTAATAATATTACAGGTAATTTATCAGCTACTATTGCAAACTTGATTATATTCTTAACTGTCTCAATCAACATAATTTCAGGAAATTGGAAAGGAGTCACAAGCCAGTTAAAAAAAACATTTTTCCTATTATACTGCCGAATGACAAATCTGCTGGCCTGAAGGTCAAATTTCCTTTTCTGAAAGTTTTCCATGGAAATTTTTTTGTTTCTTATTGTCTTCTCTTTTGTTATCTCAAACCCAAGAGGCTGTGTACTTCTAGTTACACTTCCACAGCTGTGCCCAGTAGATATTTAAAAACCTGATGCTATTGAAGTACAAAATTAATAAAAAAATTGAGTAATTTATGACTTTGTTGCTGGTAACAGTTTGGGAGGATTTCAGACCTGCCTCAGTTTTATTGCAGCCTTCTGCCCTATTAACATAATGTAGGTCATGTAGATCACAATGCATGTGCATGCAGGTGCAAACACATTCCTTTTAATCCCTTATCAGAATTCTTTTAATTTTAGCTTGTTAACATGAAAACAAAAGCTATAATCAGAATTTTCTTGTATTTCCTGTGAGAAAGAAAAACTATGCAAAACTGGTACAATTGACATGCATCTCTTAAAGTTAAGGTAGAAGAAGTATCAAGCAGGAGGATTAAGCAAAACTGCCTTTGTAGTTATATTACTGTAAAATTGGACTAATTCTGTGCCCTTGAGAGAAAAAAATTCTTTGTGTTACTTTGAAATAACTGAAGAATGTTTTAAAGAAAAATATTTTTCCTATATAGTTTCCCTACTGGAGACATTTACTACTCACATGTTATCTTGCATAATAGGATTATTAGTTAGAGCTCTCTACTTTCAGAGTTTGGCATCATGAAGAATAACTAAATGGAGCAGAAAGCCTAAACCTCTTCAATAAAGCAAATCAGCTTTAATACTCATTTCTCTTTCTGATGCAATTCATTATGGAAGTCATAACTACAGTGCTTCACAGGAAATACAAAAAAAAGAAAGAACATTCTTATGCCTCCTCTCCCGTATTCTTTGGGTAGGTTCTCTTTCTGTCCTTCTGTTGCAGCTACCTTGTTCTTCTAGTCTTCCAATATTTGTTTGTCTTCAGAACATATCAAATCTGCAATAAGAAGTAAGTTTTTTTTTCTGTTGCTCTTATTACATTTCTCCTTGCCACTTCTTTGAATATTTGACTCTCTTATTATTTATACATAGGCATCTAAGTAATTTATTAGAACTATTATATTATCTTATGAAAACTAAAGATAGAAGCCTAAATTTGATATAGGCATTGAGATGCTTTATTT
Organism: Pyrocephalus nanus; assembly: GCA_038380795.1. Classification (NCBI taxonomy): domain Eukaryota; kingdom Metazoa; phylum Chordata; class Aves; order Passeriformes; family Tyrannidae; genus Pyrocephalus; species Pyrocephalus nanus. The sequence continues at coordinate 74,492,660 of CM076259.1, read as the reverse complement.
TTAGAAATCTCTGCCTATCTGTTAACAATACTCTGAAAAGATACAAAGGAGCTCAGATCAAGAAGTATTATAGTGACACTGCTGCAACAGCTTGTGCAGACTAACCAACACTGTACTGCGGGAATCCAAATGGGGAACAAAGTGCCCATACTATTTCCAGTGCTCAGTGTAGTAAGACATGGAAACAAGAATTGTTGCAAGCAGGTGATCTGCCATTTGAAGGTTCAGAGACACACAAGCCTGTAGGTTTGCCTGGGGAAAATTAGATTCTGAGGATGATTTTATTAGAGGTAATTATATATATAAGTTAATTATTAGAAAATATTAAAGGTGAGGATGGTTCCCTCAGCTTTTTCTCAATGAAGCAGCACTGCAGGATTTAAGATAGCCAGTTCTGAAGTTCAGAAAATTGTTTTTCAGCCTTTATTTTGACTGATTTAGACTAGGTTCTTGAATCCTAACTCCAGCCTTCCAAAACTGCTCCCTTATTTGCCAGTCTATGGCGTGTTTTGAGGCACCTTATTCCTAGTGCAGCAACTTGGATGAATTTATTCCCCTTCATACAAAATATGTAGTATCTGGGGAACATAATATAAATTATCCTGTGTTTCAACCAATCTTTGTCAACTCAAGGACAGACTACCAGGTTGTAAAATAATTTTTTTGTTTTGTTTTTGTTTCCCCCTCGCCCTACTTTCAGGAAGGTATTTGTGCCTTAAAATAAGCTGAATTTGTGGGCTGAGGGTATTCTACATCTCCTCAGGTAGAGCTGAGAATTAAACCTCTCAATGCTGTCATAGGATGACATAGACCCAGCTGACTTCCCTGGCGGCGTTTTGGAGGAAGCTCAGTGCAACAGGAAGGGTCTCACTGGCTGTGGCTGATCACTGTTGAGTCAAAAATTGACCTCTGGCCTTGCAAGGTGGGTGGTGCTGATTGCCTCCAGGCTAGTGAGAGCTAGTCCTCTATGTTGCAGATTGATACTTAAGGGAGTTAATTGGAATGGTACAAAACATGTCCCGGTAGTAATTACAGGGACAGTTTTGATGCTCAAGGGCTCAGTGCTTGAGCTGCCTCCCTGCTCCTTATCTACCTGGTAGCAGAGATGTCACCATAGCGCTCTCTCTTTGTGCCTCCCAATTGCTTGAGGAAGAGCAGGTAGGACAGTCTGTAGCTTGTAACTCCCTGCAGGACACAATTGTGAAATACTCTTGATGGCCCTGAACGAGATGTTGCCTGGGGATTTGTGGGTATGTCTGGAAGCAGAGGCTCAGCTGCCAGCTTTACCTGCTTGCAGAAGCTGTTTGCATAAGTAATGCAAGAGCCCTGAGGATGCCTGGCAGCTGAGGCAGGCTCCTGAGGACTTACTTTTTAGACATAGGCGACTACTGATGCATAAATGGCACTTAGGTGGTTTTATGAGCCCCAGCAAACATTTCAAGTTATCGAGGTCTGAGGCTAGTAAGGTTTTCAAAGAATCTTAAATGGGATTTAAGCCAATACTAGGAAATCCCAAGAGCTGACAAAATATTTTGTATATATGCTACCTTGGATTCTTATTAAAATGTCACCTTTGTGTGAATTGCTATTAGCAGTGAAGAAATAATTTTATTACACTCTTGTAAAACACATTTATTTGTTTGTTCTTTGTAAGAATAAAAACTCTGACTGGAAAAAAAAGGCTTTTCTGCTTCACACATAAGTCTGAGTCTGAAGTGGGTGTAAGGTATCCATTTGAGTCTAATTACCCAACTAGGTTGAGCACAGCCAGTCCAACAAAACCCCAGCTATAGTTTTTAATTGCCTTAAATGAGCTCCTAAATAACTATGTGGAGTTAAACCACAGCACAGAGAACACAATATAACTACATAGAAACTCTGAACACCCACGGCTCTAGAGAGTTCAATTAAACTTTCCTTGATTATTCAATAGAACAGAAGTGTGCAAATTAAAGGCTTTCATGCTACAGCAGGCTACGACCTCATTCTCAAGTTTCAGTATTGCAATGGAACTTAATTAAGATATTCCCCATACAAAGCATAACCCTAGAGGTAAGTTTTGTTCCAAATACCTCACATAGGCATCTCTCCTGCTGTTAAGTGAATAGCTCTTCGTGAATCAAAATAAATATTGTTCTGGCATAGACTCACTTTTATTGTATACACCATGAGAAAGTAACAGTATGAAATCATTAAAACATTTAACTCACCATGCTGAAATACAGTTGCTAAAAGGCCTTGTACTCATTGTAGTCACACTGTAAAGTGCCTGAAAAATAGTTTGTGAAGAACTCTCATTAATTCCTGATTGTGTGATAGACACTCAGCTTGAATAGGAATAAATTGTATGGATATTTGCAAGTGTAAAATTTTTGTCCCACTTAAGTCAGTGGTACAAACCCTGCAAAATCAATACTCAGTAGAAAGAACAGATTCATCTCAGGATATTTGTTGGTTCATATAGTGTCATGAAATCTTTTTTTTTTCTTTAATAACCATGAAGTACACTGCATGAAAAGCCTTTCAAATGCAATGGTTAGATGGACATGCAAATTAGATGGACAGAATGCCAAACGCATTGGAAACGGTCATGTAAATATCCTGATTTTGTCCTTTATGCTTATTTTAGAATTACAATATATTAATCACTCTTTTTAAATATCAATATTAAAATAGAAGTCTTAGGCAACACAATAATTTAATCTCAATACCAAGTTACTTTTCATACCAAAAGTCCTTTTATATTGTTGGAACATCTGTGCACTTCTAAATGTTTAAATTATGTGCCAAATTACACTGCTAATTATGATGTAAACAGTATATTGTTGCTTTGCTTTAAACATTTTTTTCCTAAATAATTATTTGTGAATTCAATTACTGAAAGCAAAAATACCTTCTTGATTTTATTATGCGGCTTATTTGACCACATTCGTCTAAGCAGACTGAGAAAGCCAAGTCACTTTATAGTTTTGCCTCAGTTATTAGACAAATTTATCTGTTGCTTTATATTATTTACACCTTTCTTTGACATTTCCCTGTCTTCCATTATCTTATCATTGTCTATTATCTTCCATTAAAAAAAGAGACATTAAAAGCGGACAGTTTGGTACCATTTGTTGACTGTACATCAGTTCCATTTTTTTCAGAATGAAACTTTCAATTCCATTTCAGGAAATTAAAAAGTAAGAGTTCAACATTGACACAAGAATCATTTCCTTTGTCCCAATATTTTCTTTATAGCTTAAATCACCCCAGAAGCATCTAAAAGCCATGCATAGTAATTTTTGATTTTTAGACACATACGAACTGTATTAGATCTTACTAATGATAATGAAGACAGAAATCTCAATTTACCTTAAATACACTTCAGTGGGCTAAGACTTAATATGAATAATTTACTTTTGGACATGTATGTCTAGTATATTTTCTAAAAAGATTAGTATTTTTCCCCTCAAATTAATTTATGTCCAATAAATTCCTATTGCATAAATAGATTCAGATACAATTTTCTGATAACTCTTTTAAATTTGTTAACAACACCATACACAAAAAAAAGGCATGAAATAGCTGTGTAATGTAACTTCAAAAGGGACCCTGACTCAAGGCTGGTAAAACCAAGATCAAATGGTCCCCATTGCTATGACAAGTGTTAGGGGATGGCAAGTGAGTACAGAAGAGAAGCCGGCCTCCTTCTTTGTAGGCTTTGTAGTACAAAGATTAGGAGTGGCACAAGGAGTAAGTTTTATAAAGTTAGTACTGCTTATACTGCTTAACAGTGTTGAAGATATAAACAGTGACACTGGTATCAGTGTGCAGGGTAAGTGGTTGCCAGGGTTTTGGAAGGGAGCTCTGCCCCAGTTTGGGTTGGACTTTTGGTAATACTAGCTTATAGCAAACTCAGTATATGGCTGTGGTGGTCCCACTTGAAGCTACTTCTTTGGAGCAACCAATACAATCAACAGCTGATGTCTGTGCTTTCTTTTTTATTTGAGTGTTAGATGATGTTATCGGAGAACAGAACAGGCCTTTTCTCAATCCGTTCAATTCTACCAGTACATTTCACAGACTTTTAAAAAAAAGATGACTCATCAGAGACACTGAAGGCAGAGAAGAATTAGATTAGAAAAAGGAAAAAATAAGTTTTCATTTGGTACAGATAAGTTTGAAGTAAATATTGTATTTCATGTATATTTTTCATTGTTGTATTTAATGTATTTTTTAAAGAGGGTTTTGATATATTTGTGTGATCTATACCTACATTACGTGCAATATAAGTGCTGGATACAGACATAAATCTATGAAAGTAGAAAGTCTTTCTCTTCAGCTTGCTGTGAAGTTCTTTGGTGGTAGGGTAGTCAATCAAGATTATAAAAATTTTCACTCAACTGTGTGTAAAATGGCATTTGCAAAAATAAATAGCTAAATCTAAAAAATCTAAACTTTGCATGTATGTTTATATGTATATAATGTCAGCATTGGTCATTAAGACAGTCTCTCTAAATGACCCTAATACAATGTGAATCATTCCTATGAGTTTAGTGCTTGAAATGCTAGAGTGCAAATATAATTCTTCTAAATGTTTCACCAGTTGGAAAATAAATAAGGAAAAATACCTCATTATTAAAATGTCTTCTGGAAAGAGAGACTAATACTAAGTGAGATATTGTATCATTAGTGCTTGCTAGGACAAGAAAGAATGAGGGAGGAAAGCACATTCATTAAGTCAGTAGATGATTCTCCTTAAGAATTTTTTTGTTTGCTTCTTCCGTTATCTGCTGATTTTTTTTGAAATTGTAGTTGAGAAGCATTGTTTAATGTTCAGTCAGTCTAACAAATAACTCTGCAATAACCACACAACTGATGCTTAAGACCAGTGCACAAACGTTCAGAAATTATTTTTATTGTGCAATTTTATAGTATTATGAAACTGCTAATGGAAGTATTACCGCTAGCTTCCAATTTCTTTTATGAGTTAGCAATAGGGTAATATTTTCAGGACAGCAAATTAAAAACAAGCATTCTTTGTTAAAATAGAACGAATATAGGAGTACTATTAAGGAACATCTGTTCTTCTACCATTTTCAGCTGCCCCAGTTACAACAGTCATCCCTTTTAATTGCTAAACACCTGTGTCTTATTAAATTTGATAACAATTCTAAATTTAATTTAATTTCTAGTCTCTCATCTGATTTTGAAAATGTTTTATTTCTATATGCCCATTTGCATGCTTTATTACCTTAATACTTCTATTTAATCTTGAGAACCTTAAAAATTATTATGGGATTAATTGTGCAGGGACGTAATGTTTCTCCCTTGTAGTCTATACTGGATACCTGCTCTTCAGTATTTCGGGGGGGAGGGGTGGGGAGGAAGAAAAAAAAAAAAAAAGTGTCCTGAGAATTAGGAGCTTCTCAGTGGAAAACATAAATTAGTATCAAGATACAGTCTTGGTCCTTAAGCTACTGCCACTGTAGCATGTGATTGCTGAGTTCACTGAAGGTCTGAGTATTAACAATATAACTAAGAAATAAAATTGAGCTAAGGTGACCGTTTCTTTTAATAGAGCAACAGATAAATAGTATCTTGTTCTGATTGCTCAGAGGTGACCTCATCACTCTCTACAACTACCTGAGAGGAGTTTGTAGCCAAGTGGGGGTCGGTCTCTTCTCCCAGTCAATCAGCAATGGGACAAGAGTGCACGAGCTTAAGCTCTCTCAGGGGAGGTTTAGGTTGGATATTTGTGGGGTCTAGTTACACCAGCTGCTGCAAAGCATCCTGGGAGTTGTAGTTTGTAAGTACTTTCACACATGCGCAGTGAAATGCTTGTATGGGATTGGCTGATAAGGTCACCTGTTGTGACGTGTCAGCATTTGAAACTGCTGTATAAGTTGTGGCTCTTTGAATAAACCACGCTTTGTTATACACCATATTGGTGTCCTCATGGTCCCTATGGGACTCATTACTTATTATATTAATAACTGCTACAGATACTGGAAGTTCTTTACAGAGAGAAAGATTAGGCACTGGAGTGGCCTGCCCAGAGAGGTGATGGATTCACCATCCCTGGAGGTTTTTAAGATGAGGCTGGATGTGGCACTGAGTGCCATGATCTAGTAATTACAGTGGGGTTGGATCAAGAGTGGGACTTGATGATCTCGGAGGTCTCGTCCAACCCAGTTAATTCTATTCTATGATTCTATGATTAATTGAAAGTTCAAGTTTAGTGTTTCCAATAAAAAGCTTTAAATCTACTTCTTTAATAATTTTCAGAAATGGCTAATTACTTCCAGAGGTGCATTTTTTTCCTCTTTTTCTGTCTTTCTGTTTCAGATGTTAATGGTAGTTTCATTATTAATAACAAGGAAATTGGAAGTCTTTAATGTCATAGTTATGCAAGGCAAGCTGAGATTTTATCAAAGCTAACATTGACAAATCTTAGCTCTAGTGGGCCGTGGGTGCCTCTGAAAATATTTGGATTTGTTTTTTTCTCTCTCTTTTTGTGTCTTTTACTGTTACCTAATTGCCAGTGATCTGAGTGAGAGTTTTCCATAAAGATTGCTAGAGCCAGATTACTTTAATTATCTTCATCACTCTGCTTCTCTAAAATAGAAAATGACAAATTCAGATGTTTAGATATTTTTACTTTTTTAGGTACTGCAAGGTATTATATGGTTCAACACTTTAGTTTGCTAAGTGCTGACTCATTTGAATATACTCATAAACTTGTGAAGAGTTCTGCATTGGTCTGCTACCAGGAACAAGGTGCTGAATATGTCTCCAGCATACTGAGTACTATTTCAGTCATCTTACCTTGCGGGGTGGGGTTTTGTTTTGAATAAATTAATTGGCCAGCTTCAGAAATGTCTCAATATATAAGTAGGTATATTTAGTTATCTTAAGGTTCTCAGTAGATTTTTTTGATAATTTTCAATCAAACCAGTTCCATTTAATTAAGAACTTGTGGAATTTTGTATGTGATTCTTTCGGAAGGAAGAGGAGAGGAAAAGTGAGGGAGGGAAGTGGGAGGAGTGGTGAGTAGGAGCTAGGAAATGGAATAAGAAAAATTTCTCCTGATACTTTTTCTCACTGCTACTTCTGACTAATAGACTTTGAAAAAGTATACTTTGAAAAAGTGCACAATGTTAACTGTGATTATTGCTCACCAGTAGGTCTAGCTAATTTTTTTGGGACTGAAAAAATGGAGAAATCTAGTGAAAAATTGATGTAGTTGATAAGTGTACCTGGGACTCAGAAATGTGTTATAACAGGTTGACTTAGGATAATTGAGAAATTAATTTTACCCTCTGCTGTGTTCTAAGTAAAAATGCTTCCAAAAGCTTGCTACCTGCTGTCTTTTAATATAGTAATTATGCCTGGGCAGGTTTTTTTTGCTGTTAATCTGTGCTTTGAAAAGCATGATTCCAGTATATAAATATTAAATTTTCAAACTGGGGGTCATAAAATTTAACCATTTGACCTAGGGACAGACTGTGAAAGGTAGTACTTGATTCAGTAGACGAGAAGAATGTGATGTATGTTTTTACATAATCAGATAGCAGCTAACTAAAGGTGATTTCTTCCTGGTCATAGATTTGACCCTTCATCTCTCAGACTGTACATGATTTTTTTTCCCTGAGAGTTGTGCATACATGTTTTCAGAAGGAAGAGGATGGTGAGTGTTAGTGGCAATAAACTCTCTCTCTTCTTTTGTGTAGAAATTGTATATTTTTTTTTCCTATGAAATATTTAAATGTACTTTGGTGTAGGGGCTTTAATTTAGCCTGATAGCACAAGATTGTGATAAACTCACTGCTAACTTTCTACTGATTGAAAAGCTCCAGGCGTGCAGAACATAGCATGGGAACTTTACACTGAAAAGGTCCTAGCCATTAAATTCATAGAGACCATTACTGAGAGGTATGTTTTTGTTTGTTTCTTTGTTTTCCAACAAAACCCCATGGGCGATGAAAACACGGATGTGTATTATATTATCTTAGTTTTAAACATCATTGGAGTGAAAATATCCTCTTATATACCTTATATCCTTCATGCAGCTTAAAATCATTGTCATGATTCCACTTAATTTATAGGGCTTAAAACATCAAGAAAAAGGATGCCTTAAGGTCAGTAAAATGTGAAATTTTTGATCCATTGCAACTGTTCTCCTTATCCAAACTGTGTGTTCCTATCAATGGCATATACCAAAGAGTATAACAGCTTCTGGTCCAGAAATGGAAGTGAAGACCCTGCAGTTCTCCACCTGTAGCCCATTTGGGAGCAACCTGAGCTCTGCTCCACCTGCATGACTGTGAATGGCATATTCAGGTATGCCGTGACTTCCTCTTCATCCAGGACAAACAATGGGTTTTTCCTCAGGTTGTGAACTAAAATAAAGACTAGCCTTTATTTGAAACATCTGGGTTGACCTCAGCACTGGTATTCCACTATGTTTTGATCCCTTTTTAAACATTGTTTTAAACTTTAGAAATATGTTATGAGACTAGGCATTTTATTGCAAGAGGAAGTAGTGGTCCCAATTGACAATAGCTCATTTGTATATCACAAGCAAGTGTGAGGAAAGACTGAACTAAAACCAACTCTTTTTGCCTAGATCCTTTATATATCTTGAGATCTAATAAAGTCATCTAGAAAATCATAGAAAGCTGTTTCTCTATTTTTTTTCTTAAACTCTTTTTCAGTATTTACCTCCTCTTAAGTAGAAATCAGTAGCTCTATTTACATAAGGGTAATGTACTGAAAAAAATATATGAAAAAGTGTGGGTAGTAATTTGTTTTAATGCCACCAATATTTTCTTAAAGCTCCAAATCGTCTTTCTTCTCTTCTTTGGAATGCCTTTTAAAGTGTGTAACTAACTTCAGAAGTTTTAAATTGTATGGACCCTATAGGAATAATGAAAGCTTTGAAATCTCACAGAGTGGCCTTCTCCCCAAAAACCAGCTCTTTACCATGCAAGGCATATTATTGTGCCAACTCCTTGTCTGAATTATTCCTTGGAGACTCTGTAAAATGGTTATATTAGAAATGAATAAAATTAAATCTGAGAAACACAATACAAAAGCCCTGAAAGCAATTGGATAATATGAAAAATGAATTATTAAGCCCAGATAAAGACAGTTATTGCTTGATGGAGTGTAATTTGGTAGAAGAGAAATAAAATGATATTTGAATTATGATTTACAAAAATTTTCCTTTGTATTTTACATGCGAACTATAGTTTCAGAATACAAAATTGTAGAGTTTGATAAGGAAAAGATTTAATGAATAATTAAAGATATGAATTGTTTTGAATAGAAGTTGGACGCTTTCTTTGTTCAGTTGCTTCAAATACATTATATTACTCTTGTCTGTCAGGAACTTCTTTGGTCTTCTATTTGGGAAACAGTTGCCACATAGAATTTTTTTGTAATTTTTCTGCTGTTAAAGTAGTTTTTTTGCAGCAACATCTCAGTTGAAGAAACACAAGTAGTAGCCAGGGCATGCTGATTACATGACAGGAAAGTTCTTTCTTTGTTCCTTCCTGTTTAAAATTAAAATATTTACTTCAAACAATCTCCTTTAGTATTCCATATTTATTTTTTTAACGTATTGCTGTCTTTTCCATGTAAAGGTAAGTTATGTGGGACAAAAGACTTGTCTTGTACAGTCCCAGGGGCATTAAATTAGGGTGAATCAAAAAGAGAGTGTTCATCATTGTCTTGTTGCTTATGAAGTCATTTGCATGAGTGCAAAGGAGGCAAAAAATGCTACTGTTATTAGTGTTATAGAGAAATAAATAGGTGCAGCTGCAGCTGTTCTACTAATGGTAGAGAATTTTTCTTCTCCATAGCCACTATTATGTAAGTGTAAGTAAAAGCTTGTATATTGATTTGATCAGTCACATTATCTTAGTTATTCTGTTCTTGATTTATATTTTGCAAGGAATGCAGAAACAACCTTAAGGCATCAGCATAAGATCATAGACTTGAAAGAGTTAGAAGTATAACTAATGAACTAAAGTTTGCATTTTATTGTTGCAGATAAGTATTATTGTTCAATGAAATTAGGAAAATCAATATTTCTCACATAAGTTTTATAACATTCTTACACCTCAATATTCTTTTTAACTTAATAATTAGTTTCTTGAGTATGTGGTTTCCAGATTATGAAAAATAGACAGTAAAAACAGATGATAGGCTGTATATACCTCCTATATGTGCACAATTACGCTGTAATTTACCTATTACCCCTTTGTGAAAATCTTCAGTACCTTTTGATAGTTCTCTGACAACACCAACTCAATGCTCAATAGGTCAAAATGCAATGCAATGTTAGGAAATATTAGACTTTTTGGGCAAGAACATAATTTTGATATATATGTATGTATACACTTGTATCTAAACATTTGCTATGTTTTATAGGTAGAAAATATTTAGATATACAATATATATTGATATATATTATATTATTAATATATAATTATTAATATATAATTATTAATATATATATTAATCACATCTTGATAAATATATATAGTTTAAATCCACATGATTTAAAAAGGAAAAGATAGGGCCACAACAGAATTAGGGAACACAAAAAATATTTGTAAACATAGACAAAGATATGGAAGAGTTTCAGAGAGGAGGAGCCTTGTAGATAAAGTCTCTTTACTAAAAAGAAAATTCAAGGTTTCACCCAATTAAATAATTGCACAGTACATTTTAATAAAGCAAAAAGTGGTTTTCTTTGTTGGTTTTTTTTTTGTTTGTTTGTTGTTGTTGTTTTTTTTTTAAAAATCTATAGAGAAAAAAAATTAAATTATAGGGCTCATCTGTGACGACATTCTGGAAAACAGAAGTGTGTGCTAGTCTAAAACAGAATATTGAACAAAGTCACCTATCAAATACAGTGTTCTGGTCTCAACATCTGAACCTGGAAATCCTAAGTAAGATGATTTCTACAGTTTGGAAAGATTCTTCTCTGGAAGTTTTTTTATACACATTTTCCCTTAACATCTGCTGGAGAAGATGATAGGCTAGGAGAATGCAATGACCACATCTCTACTGCTAAATAAAACATGGTAAGGGACCTTTCTTTGGCCTTGAGGCCAAATGTTACATATTGGCTGAAACCAAACTTCACTTGGCTCTGTATCTCTTCTGGGCTTCATGCCATGCTTTTTTTGTCCCTAAGACATAGTTATCCTTTTGTGGTGGTGGTTTTTTTTTTTTTTTTGTTTTTTTTGTTTTTTTTTTGTTTTTTTTTTTTTTTTGTTTGTTTGTTGTTTTTTTTGTTTGTTTTGTTTGTTTCTTTGTTTGTTTTTTCCCCATACTATAAATCTGAGCATATCTTTTACAAGCTCTGGGATGTGGCATGAGGGTCAGTAGGGACGTTTCAGGCTCTGCAAATCCTTTCGAGATACCTTGTGTGAAGGGAGACAAACCTGATGCAGTCTAATTCAGACTACGTGCTGGGAATGGCAGATGTCATGTGATGTCTCCTGACCTAGGCACTGCCCCAGGGGCTGCTACTTTAGTTTAAACCCGACCTCTGAAGCTGAGTTAAGCAGTTCCAGTGATGATGCCACCACTGCTCAAGCTTCTTGTCTTGAGTGTTTTTGTTTAGCATTATTTCAGATGCACAGACTAACTGAAACCTTGCTTTCTCAGTGAGGTTATAGCGTAGCTTCTGTTTGAGTTTCTGGGGAAGTTAACTTAAAAATGTGAGGTGTTTCCTTTTCATCCAAAGAGAAATCCTGGCATAAGTTTTTAAGTCTGCTGTCCCAGTAAAACCCTTGAAAAAGAGCTGTCTGCTCCATTTTTTGTGTCTTGAAGATGTAAAGTATCATGTACAGGCTGGAATGCCTTACAGTTTGCGTATAATATCATATGAAAACAGGAATTCTGTGTAACTTGTCAGTGATTTTCACTATGGTCGATATTTCTTTTCTAGTGCATTTTCAACAATTATTTTATTCAGTGAAAGAGAGATTTCAGTCAATAGATACAGTTAAGTTTTATGCAGAACTAAGGTTTTACCAGGATGAAGAACTGAGAAGTTCAACAGAGCATATAACTGAAGCTGTGGACAAAATTAATCATTTATCTGATCTAGCACAAAAAATACCTATGTTAGAATATGATTGAGGCAGTTAAAACAAGGGCACAGTAAAGCAGGATTTTGTGGCTTCCCCACCAATGAGATAAATGCTTTTATTTGGTTAAGAGCCTTAAAAAACATTCCAGATGCTGAACGCAGCTGCAGGGACACTGGAAATGGCATTGACTACATGAAGAAAGGGATGCTCTAATCTTTAAAGCCAGGCCAGATGAGGCTCCTGGCCTCATGGACAGAACTGGCTTTCTCAAGAAGGATATGTCTCTCATGCCAGTAACAGGTCGTGTGACTTGAATGTCTCACGAGTGAGAAGCTGGCCAGGAGCCAGAGATTTTCCACCTTTTTATTACAAGAAAGGTGTACTGCAAAAGAAACAGATGCTTCAGACAACAGAAACAACTCCAGAGGGCAAACTAGAATGCTGACCCTTGTTGCCATGCAGCAACAAGCAACACACAAAAGATGAAGAAAATATAGGAAATTGTAGAAAGAAGGAAAACTGGAATAAGTCTCTTATTTAGAAGGTAAAAAAATGATGAATGCATATATGGAAAAAAAAATACAGCAGCTGAAAAAACAAGCAAACCCCCTGATGTTAAAATTTAGTCCAGGAAGACTTCATGTTTTATTTGCGTTTGAATAGCTTAGTTCCAAGCGTGTTAGAGTGAAGAACAGTACACAAAACTGTACCTCTTGCTTCTCAACAATGTGTAGTCTCTGCGGCAGCTCCCTTGAAATCCCTCAGTTCACTCCAGGAAACTACTGTTGCATTGTTCTTAGAGGCCATTAGTTGTCTGCAGGCTCCATCTCGGCTATTCTTTGAATTCAGCAAGGCACTGAAGTACTACTCCGGGCCTTTGCCTAGTGATTCAGGACTACAGCAGGTGTAATTAGGCTCAGGCATCCTGGTAGGAAACCCAGGTCTGCTCTTACAGTATGCATGCACTATAAATGAAGCTCCTGTTGTTATAAAAGAGTCTGTTTTCAGTTTCCTGCCATTCCCATTGCAGCACAGGACTGTTCTGCAGCAGGGAATCCTTTTAGATATGGACAATAAGAATTGACTGTGATGGGTCAGCTTGACATGCTTTTGTAGGACCTGGGAAAGGGGTTCAAACAGTAAGATTATAAGTTTTTGAAGCCATGAGTACCTAACTTAACTCTTTGATGCTTACAGTGAGGATTTTGTGATACTTAAACAGCACCAAAATGATACATGTTAACAGTGGGATTGTTAGTATTAAAAAAACCCCAAAACATTCTTACAGAGATTATATGTGAATTCCTGGACTGTATGAGTATGCTGTATCTGTGTGCATGGTGCATTGTCTGAGGAACTTGCTTAGTGCTTTTTGCCGAGGAAAGCCCTAGTGGGGGATGTATGTCTGTGGATGTATGTCTAAATTGCAACTGCCCTAATTTAAATAAGTAACTATTTCTGATAATGTTAAATCTGTCTGATATGCATACAGATATGACTGTGCAGTACATTAAAGCTAAAATATCCTTGCATGCCACCTTAAGAATATAGATCATTGAAAATTTAATTTTCCTCAGAAAAATTCAGCAGCTGGATTTTGCTATCCTTAGATCAAAACTCCAATCCCAGAATTTTTAGAAGAACTATAAAAGCCCAGTTATACTCTGTAGATGCAGCACACACTAAACTGATTTTAGGAGAGAGAAGAATATTTGCTTTCTTCAAAATCAATTGTATAAGAAGGCATAATAACCTTGTTATTTTCACTTGCTTAATAGCCTTTTATTCATTTAGGTCCCAGCTCACTAGGCTACCGAAGGAGGTACATGACTTTAAATATGCTCAGATAGTCCCCGTTAAATTAAAGAAAGTGTGCCTGAAGTTAGTTACCTGTTAAAATTCCCTAATGAATTAGAATCTTAGTATATGAGCTGCTGTTGCAGAGACTTTATATATGATTAACCTCTTATGCCACTGTACAGGTTTAGAGAACTATTGAAATACAGCATTAGAATCAAGCAGCCTGAGAAAATGTGCCTGTATCAGCAAGAACTCTGACATAATCTCTGTTCTTAGTGCTAGATGAAAACTCCTGTATTCTCTGCATACTCAAGTGATGAACACAGAAGCACTAAATGTGAAATATTGTAAGCAAACAGGCGTATTTTCTGTGTAGTTAAAAATAATACAAATTATTTTACTGCTAGAGACTATTTAGAATGCAATGGTGTTAGGGTTTGCTGCTAGAAGAGTGTTGTTTTGCTTAATATTATCATAAAAAAGCAGTCCTACATCAGTACTCCACTACTTTTGGAACAGCCTTATGAGACAGGGGTAAACTGTCTGAAATTAAATAAATTGCTAAAGCTGACAGGAAAAAAATAACTCAGCAGTCAGAAAACTCCACACGATGCTCCCTTTAGAGAATCCCTGTTTAAAAATGGGAATGTCTCTTTGTCTCAGGTAAATTTAACCAACAAACCCAATAAAAATATTAGCTCCACATTTGCATAACATATAGTTTCTGATCCTTAAAACCCCCTCAAATGTTGACTACAACTCTTATATTTTGCAATCACAGGAACAGATATCATTCTTTCACCCACTCTAACCCTTCCTATCATGCTGTGATTTAGTCTGAGTTCAAAATGACCATTAGAATCCCCAAATCCCAGACTTTTTTCATTTGTTATCACTCTATCACTTTTGTGATTAAGGCAGTTTTCTAAAATAGTGGCTGAAATGTTCTGAGTCTCACAATGGCAGGTAAATTGCAACCTTAATGTGCTGGTTGCTGAGAGGTAATGACAGTACAAATTGTGACCAGATTTGCAATCTTTCTGTACAGCTGTATCAGGAAATGAGCCAGCTTGGAGCAAAATTCTAGGCAGAGGCTCTTTGATGAAGCATGAAGACAGCTTTAGAGTGTAGGTCAGTTTTGGAGATAATACGGGGTTATTAGTTTTTTTATTTCTTTTGAGTTTGCGACAAATTCGCTCATTGAATCTGAAATACTTTAATTAAAAATAAGACAGGCACAATAGACACAAAATCCCCCCAAAGCCATTGTGTCCAGTGAGTAGAACACTGTGATAATTTGCCAGTGCTTCAGCTTTTGCCCTTTGCCTGCCTAGTCTGTTGAGATGATGGGCCATCTGAAGCAGACAGCGTGGGTGGGGTTCATTTCCCAAATGCAGACTTCTGATCTAATTACCCTAGGCCCCTTTTTAGGGTGTAGTCCATCTTATCCTAATTTACAGGTCTGAAATAAATCAGATGGATTGTGCTATAGAATTGTCTATTTGTCTCCCTGGATTTTACACAGCACCTGCAGTGAGTAGCTCATGCTGTTGGCATCTCAGGTTAGGTGAGACAAACCCTGTCCTCTGCATTGGTACAGGAGGCTGCACTGTTGTAGTGCTGTATAATAAATATGATTTCCTTTGAGATATCTAGACATTGCTGTAGGCTGCATGAGTTTTTTTCCCATTGCTGATTTGCTCTGTGTGCAAGCATTTGTACAGTAAAACAAAATAAAACAATAATGATAATATAATATCCTTTTTATGTAGCATTTTACATCTTTACTCCACAGCTACAGTCCTTGTGGGGGTTCTGTCATTGACTTTTAATCAGTAATGACAAGTTTTAGGCTTCTAGAAATAGTAATTCTGAAGCAGAAGGGTTTGCATAGTATTTCCTGTCACGCAACATCATCTTTCTGATAATTTTTTATACTAATATTAACCTTTCATGCCATAATCCTTATCTTTAAAGTAGAAACACCCGGAAAAGATCACTTGCATCAAAATAGAATTCTTCATAGGTTTTAATGCATGCAAGAGACTGTGCAGGATGACTGTGCAGGCCTATGCATCTCTTTTTAATACACCATTATAAAGTTGGTTCATTTATGTGGCAGATTTTGGGGATCTACTGTGGAATCCATCACCTCTAATCTTCATTTTCACTGAAAGAAGCATATACCAGAGCAGAACTACTGACACGAGGTTGTATGATTATCAGAACTGGACACAGAGAACACAAGACTAGCAGTAGGAATTTATCACTTTTCAAAACTGATTTTAATTCAGTGCTGTCCCTAAAAAAAAATAAAAGTACAGACAAATTGCCTTTGTTCTATTTGAATATCCTTTAGTTATCCTGTCCCCTCTGCTGGCTGATAAGTGCAGGATCCCTTTCCATATGGCCTTGGTTCCCAGTGAGTAACAACTGAGGACTGAGTTTGATGGATGAGAGTGCCATGAAATTCATGGGAATTCAGGGCTACTTGTCCTATGGTATTTAAAATGTATTATTTTTTCCTATGCCGAGAATTTTCTAGGTAATTTCCTCATTTGAAAGCTGGTAAGCTACAGGTGACGAGAGTAGCAGTTTTTGAAGACTTGCTTTCCCCTTGAGAGTCTTCATGTTCTAAAGTACAGGGTATAATCAGCTGGGTACTCCCTGTAGTGCCATCCTCACTGGAAAAGAGAATGGTTTTGCAGTATGGAAGTAATTGCAGTAGATGTGTGACATCTATGCAGTCCTTGGGGAAGAGGGGATCCTAAAGGAGACTATTCACTGACTAAATAATTATTTTTCTCCACAGGAGGTGCACAAAGCATTTGTTATTTATTTATTTATATAACTATTTATTTATTTATTTATTCAAGAGGAAACCATGATTCATATTTGTGTCTGTATTTTGTTTGGGATAATCCACCTAATCTGAATGATAAATTCCACATAGGGATTTTAGAGAATCCTGAGAAAGTACCTATGTGGTTATTTTAACAATAGATATGGAAAACAGATTGAAGAATTCAGCTCTTGACCTTTAGTTTTTTTTTTCCTTATAGCCTTATAGTAATGTAAGTTTAATGATTCTGGTATAGTGCGCTTGTAACTAGAAGCAATAATGTTTCACTGACCAGGGATTAAAGAGAGTGGAGGGAATTAGTTCATTCTTTGTGTTTGGAACAATGGAGATTTTTATTTTCAAAGGATATGTGCCTTTGCTGCATTCTCTGGTGGTAACCCTGAGACCTGATAATTTATTATCAAAGAGTCCTTTTATAACAGAATCCTGTCTTTGTGAGGCCATGACACTCAGCAGGTTGATCCTTTTCTCGTGGTTTCCTCAGTTATAGGTTAAGTGACATATTTAAAGCACAAACCAGTCTGGGACTGAGTCTACAGAAATATGATTTTAGAAAACCCCAAATTTATTATTAAGATATTTTTGTCTTGCACTTTTAAGTTGTTTAATGTTGCATATTGAAGAAAGAGCCCCAAAGACAGAGATGCCTGGAAGGTCACCAGCTATCCTAAAAGTCATTTGCTATGATTTGCATTAAAGTCCTTAGCCAAATTTAACCCTTTTGTGAAAAAGTTGCAAGGTTTATACATGTACATAACATATAAACTTGAGTTCTGTGTTAGAAATAGAGAAGGGCCTTGGGTCAATATTTGAAAGATAAAAAAAAATTGAAGCAACTTTCTACCTCCTACCATTTGTTTCATTGACATAAGAAATTTTTCTTAAATATGTATCAGGTAAAATTTTTAAAGTTTTTAAAAATTACTTTATGCTTTGGAAGCCTGAAAGTTGTTGAAATAACTGCCAACCACACTGCTTTAATTGGGAAATAATCCACTTGTTCTTGCTTTTTGTGCTTGACTTCAGTTATTAAGAAACTTAGCAATGGGGTGTGCAAGTTACTGCAGCTAGTTAGCTGCCTGAAGGGTGTACTGCAACTAGAAGGTGTTTGTATACTCACCCTGCAGACTGAAAAAATAAGAAAACCAAATGGTAGGTGGTATCCAGACCAAGATGTGCTATAAGAGTCCTTCGTAGTTGTGAATAAAACGTAAACATCACTCGGTGGGTGAGTAATTCGCTCATGGGTTGAGCACAGAGGGTAATAGTGAATGAGGGAACATCAGACTGGGCCCCTGTCACTAATGAGGTTCCACAGGGCTCCATCTTGGGCTCTGTGCTCTTCAACGTCTTCATAAATTACTTGGATGCAGCATAAATTACTGGAAGGGATACTAAGCAGGTTTGCAGATGATACAAAACTGAGAGGAGCTGTTGACTCTCTCAAAGGCAGGGAGGCCCTGCAGAGAGACCTCGACAAGTTAGAGGACTGGACAATCACCAACCGTATGAAGTTTAAGAAAGGAAAGTGCCAGATTCTGCACCTGGGATGGGGCAAATGTGGATGTACGTACAGACTGCTGGAAAGCAGTGCCACAGGAAGGGACCTGGGGGTCCTGGTTGATGGCAAGCTGAATCTGAGTCAGCAGTGCCCTGGCAGCCAGGAGAGCCAACTGTGTCCTGGGGGACATCAGGCAAAGCATTGCCAGCCAGTCGAGGGAGGGGATTGTCCTGCTCTGTTCTGCACTGACGTGGCCTCACCTTGAATATTGTGTGCAGTTTTGGGCACCACAATATAAGAAAGATATTAAGCTATTGGAAATATAAGAAAGATATTAATATAAGAAATTGGAAATATAAGAAAGCTATTGGAGAGTGTCCAAAGGCAGTCAGTGAAGATGGTGAAAGGCCTTGAGGGAAAGCCATATGAGGAGCTACTGAGGTCACTCGGTCTGTTCAGCCTGGAGAAGTGGACACTGAGGGGAGACCTCATTGCAGCCTACAGCTTCCTTGTGAGGGGAAGAGGAGGGGCAGACACTAGTTTTTTCTCTGTAGTGACCACTGATAGGACCCGAGAGAATGGCCTGAAATTGTCTCAGGGGAGTTTTAAGTTGGATATTAGGAAAAGGTTCTTCTCCCAAAGGGTGATTGAATGTTGGAACATGCTTCCCAAGGAACTGGTCTTAGCACCGAGTCTGCCAGAGTTCAAGAAGCAATACTCTCAGGCACATGGTGTGACTCTTGGGGATGGTCCTGTGCATTATTAAGAGCTAGACTCAGTGATCCTTGTGGGTCCCTTTCAACTCAGCATATTCTGTGATTCTATGTGTGCAGTTACCTCATCTAGTCTTAGAATTTTAGCTATTTTTGGGGTAATAATTTTTTTAAGAAAAAAAGAGATGTGAGTACCAGTGCACTGCCATGAGAAACTTACTTTAAATTGACAAGTTTTAGTTGAGTTTCTATGTATATGGAAGGAGACAAATTTTGTGCGTATGTAATTTCTCCTGAGTGCACACAGGATAAATTTGATCACTTGAATTGTGAACACTTGAATTGTGAACAGAACAAGGCACTCCCCTGCCAAGAGACCGGGCATTTTGATGGCAGTCAGCTTTGATTTTCAGAGCAATCCTCTCTGTAGTTATTGAAGTTCCAATGCCACTTGGTATAGCACAGTGTTTAAGGAAGGGCTCTTCCAAAATGGAAAGAGTAGATAAAAATGAACTCCTAATAATGAAAACCAAAGTGTTATTTCTTGGATCATACATCTTCTGGTAGAGTAGGTTTCTTTTGAAGTTAGTGTCTAGTATCCAAAACATACAGGTGCTTAACAGTATGGTGAATGATGCTATCTGCAATTCAAATCCCCTTCTAAAGAGGGAGGGGGACGGGGTGAGGGAAGGAAATTCCTCTTAATGCAAAGTTTGGATAGCAACCTTCTATGCAGTTATACAGGTCGCTGTCTTCTGCATTTTTATGGTAGCAAATCTCTATAAACCATGTCGTATTTGCTCTGCTGTTCAGAAATATACAGTGAATCCCCTAGAGACTATACTGAGTTTCTAGGACAGGTTTGTCTATTGCAAAATGTCATTTGATTTTTAATATTGTCAAAATCTTCTAATGTGCTTTGATTAACACTGAGCCTTCTTGGACTTCTCTGTATGTTCTGGATAGTAAACAAGGCATTGTATTAGCATAAACTAGTCCACGCATTTCCCTGACTTACTTCAGCTGGAATCCTCATTATGTAACTGCCTGTCATATTTGGGAGAGATTCTTTTCATGCAGAATTAATTCAGATACTCTGCCCATACTGAGTCTTTGAGCAAAAGATAGGCCTTTTAACATCAGTATGATCGTTTTTCTCCTTCAAATTTTTTTTTTTTTTTTTTTTTTTTTTTTTTTTTTTCAGTAGAAAAGAATGCAGTGGTTTGTCACAGGGCTTGGGTTTTACACTGAATGCCTGAGAAGAAGCAGCAAGTGGGACAGAAATGACCTGCCAGGCCTGAGACTACATTTTGTATCCAGCTTACTTCTGCCATGTATGAAACTATGATGTGCGATGGACATTATCCTCTGTTCTCCTATTCCCAAGTCTCCATGGAAGAGAAAAAGATAGTTATTTGAGCCAGGAATGAGTGGTAGCATCTCCCTGACCCAAAAGAGTGGAAAACAAGCACACAGAAGGATGAAACACCCATCTAAATATGACCTATCACACTGATCCCTCTTGTTGCCGATAGTGTTAACAAAAGCAAAATCGTCAGTGACTCTTCCTTTCCCAGGAAAACTGAAGTAAATAATGAAAGTAACTTTGTTCATTCTGGTATTTTAGTGAAAGAGACCAGCGTGACAGTTGGACTTGGAGAGTGAGAACTGCAATTTAACCAAGAGCAGAAGAGAAAAAGAACAGACTAAATTTTGCCTGATGTAATCCCCCCAACTGGTACATTGTATCACAAATTCACAGTTTAGAAGCACTTCTGAGCAGTATTTAAAAAAATAAAAAGAACATAAAGTTAGATGCTTATGTAAAAATATATATAGTCTATATACGTGAAACAGATGACATTCTTCAAATGAAAAGGATTCTGTAAAAGTTCCTCTCTTTCAATAGCATTGTCTTTTTCAAGGTAGAGGGCTCATTTATAAGACATCCATGTACCCAAAGAATGATATAAAAGTTATATGCATTGTGCCCATAAAAAAATGCCTTATAAATTTAGACAGATACCTTGAAAATGCAAAATATTATCTTTCCAGGTAGAAATAGATTAGAAGACTATTTTGTGATTAAAAAGAATAATTCTGACAGCTGTAATGTGGCATGAGGTTTATTCAGCTAGCAGATGCTCTTCTTCAGGTATTAATCTGTCAAAGGGTAGCTTTCAAATTTCTGCTGTGGGGTAAGATGAAGATGTCTTGAATGCTGTAGAGGAGAGGCACTGAAGTAATGCCTCAGTTAGGGCTTGTCAAAGTCTTATTCCAAGGTGACTTGATTTTATTTTAATGCTCTTCTTCAGATGGGATTCTAAAATATGATCTTCAAAGCCTAAGAAAGTCATCTTGGTTTTCTCCAAAGCTGACAGTGAGAAGTCATTAGGAGGAGCTGACCACTGAAGAGACTTCTTCACTGCTCAGGATCTGGGTCTGTTCATGGGTTTGCAAAAACGAACATGCCCAAATCTGCCTGGATAGGCACTAAAATTTTGCCTATGCTGTAAAAAAAACTCTACTAATACAGCACTCATTCCTCTTTGACACCATCTCTTTTCCCAGGTGATGTTATTACTGGCCTGCTCAGGCAAAAGAAGCTGATGACTGTGCACTACTGCAGTCAGTTCATAAAAATTTGGTCTTTGCTCCTAAATAGGACAGTCAGAGAAAGATTCATGACCTCAGAGTCTGTAGACATGCAGATATGCAGTTGGGCTAATCCAGCATAGGTCCATGGAGAAAGCTAAAAAATGGTAAAGACGATAAGGGAAATCAGTGCTTGAATGTGGACATATTTATAGGGGCTGCCCAATAAAAGAATCTCACCACAACTTAGACTTGCCTTTTTCGAATATTTCTGTAAGTTTGGTATATTAATGAGCTTAAACCTGGAATTATATTTATCTCTTAAGAGAATTATGCAAGCACTGAAGAAAGTCCAATAGTTCATATCTTCACTATGATGCTTGCAGTTGTTACTCACATGCTGTCTCCCAGTGGTGCCAAACACTCCAAAATTCTAAGTTCATTTCCTTTGTGCTGTTTGAATCCTCATTATTAAATTTACAGCAAATTAAAAATACATTTTCAAAAAATAGACATATTTTTTAGAGTACATCTATGCTTTCATGCCTTTTTTATTGAAATGGGAAATATTTTTAATATTTATTAATTATTTTAAAATTAATTTTATTTATTCTCCAATTTTTATTTTTAAAAATCTAATTATAAAACAACCTAATTTTTCTTTATTTGAATAGTTATTCAAGTAGGGGACCTGCAGTATTTTTTTCTTACAGTAGGTGGCAGATGTAGACTACATATTCCTCTGCAATTTCATTTTGTAAATATCTAAACAAGAGGCTTATTCTGTATTCTAAAAATCTGTATTAGTGTTTAGGAACACCTGCCTGTTAAAAATGTTATTCCTTCCTAAAAAATTTTGTTTTAAGTACTGCTGAACTTTCACTATGCTTAAAATAATAATAACAAAAAAAAATAAAAATGTCATCACAGGTTAGAAAGAAAATGGATTAGAATAGAAATATTTTTGATGCTTTAACCTTGAAGTCAAACTTGTTTTTATTTTCCTGGAATTAAGAGTGAACAAAAATGTTTCTCTAAAAGGACAGTTGTTTTCATATATAACAAGCACAATGCTAGATGTCGTATGCAACACATTGTCTGAAGCTGTTTTAATTTATTCTAGTAGCTTTATGCAACAATACATAACCTTTTGATTAGAGTAAGTTTGCAGTTGTAGAATTTTAAAGAATAAATTAAGGTATTACACAGGTATTTTAAGTGACAGCTAGTGATGACATGACAGACACTTTACGTGTCTTGTTGAGCCATAGATGACCTCAGAGAGGCACATAATAGTGAAGTACTCTGAAAGAGCAAGAAAAAGTGAATTAGTCTGAAAAGCCATATGGGTTATTGCTAATATAAATGACAGAAAAGAAGCATGGACATTAGGTTTTCAAAATCTTTTAAAGAACGTTTTTCTGGTGGAGATATTAATGTTTGCTTGCTGCTTCAGCTTTTAATTTATTCCAGCTTTGTCAGACTCTCGCAGTGTGGGTTGTTTTATTATTTTTTATATGTGCTCTTACACTGTGCTTATCATCATAATACCTAAGTGTCTTATGGTAAGTGCATTGAATAATTAACATCCACTGCATATTTGTGCTGTCAGCTTCTCCCAAGGAGACAAGTGTTTGTGAGAGAGGTGTTGTTTTTTTTTTTTTTCTTTTCAGGCAATTAAAGCAATGCACGGGCACACAGTGATATGTGCTAGAGGGGGAACACTCCTAGAAATATGGCTTGTAATTAGAGCAATCTGATGATTCTTTATTTCCTGTGGCAGGGCTTTTAGTTTTTGTTAGCTATATTTTCCATACATTTGGATCTTTTGCAAAAGGGTGAAGCACCATTGTCTCATGAGAGCACGTTTATAGAAATTTTAGCTCATGTATGTGAATGCAGAAGTGGATGCTTATTTAATAGCCTTGCAATGAAATTAGTAGAATTACAATGGAAATTGGAAGGAACTTCTATACTGTTCTCTAGACAATTTATATTTCATTAATTATTGCAGTCTTGCTGTGCTAATATACTTCAAAGAATTATTTAAATTTCTACTGCAGGAAGCAAGTATGTTATCTTGAAAATGCATTCTATTTTCTTTCTTTTTTTTTTACCTTTCATCATTCCTTCTGTCCTTGCTCATCAGATGGTTGTACTGCCAGATTAGTCAAAGGTGATACACATTTGTATGATTGGTATTGCTGGGAATCAAGGTTGTATACTGGACTTTGTATGAACAATAAATTCTTCTTGTTTAGGTAACAGCTTGACCAATTTATATAACATTTACCACTGTGAATGGAATAAATGAAAACTCTTGCGATCAAGAACAAAAACTGTTTAAGTAGTGATGCTGGATCCTATCCAAACCTGATTTGGATTTTATTCTAATTACATTAAAAATAGATAGCAAATTATCCCTCCCTTCATAGATTTCAGTCCTCACCATACCTTCTTCCTACTGAAATTACAGATGATTCCATTTGATCTGATCCTTTATAATCATTAATATTTGTTGAATGTCTTTGTCCACCAATTGCCAGTGTTTTGCAATACCGAGTAGAGAGGAATAGCAAAATCTGTAATCATAAATATGCCTGATCCCCATTAGAGCACCATTCAGAGTCAGGAATCTCAGTCTAATTATGTTCCTTCAGCTAATGAACAAAGAAGCAAAACTCTTGTTCATCCCTCATAAGAAAATGGAATAACTGAATAAGATTTTTTTGTTTTCCATTTTTAGTGCAGGTAATTATTTGTATTATCACAGAATCTAAGAATCAGTGCCAGTATTCCCATTATGTGCAGTACTGTAAAAACAAAGCAAAAATCACTCTCAGAGCTTACAAGTACATAAAAGTACATAAAATAAGGAACAAGAAGAGAATTTTTGAAGAAAAATAGGAGTTATATCTTGAAAATTTGTCTTTATGCCCTGTAAAGATTGAATTAGGGATTTATAGCTTCTAAAGCACATTTTAAATTTAATTACAGTAAGTTTTCATTCATCCACAGAATGAAAAAAAAACCCAAAACCACAGAGTGAAAATGATGCTTCTAATAATGCTACACCTTCCTTCATGTAAAATGTGGGCTGAGAGTTTTCCTCTTATCTCTGTATATTGGCAGCACTGCTGACTATTTACAGGGATGCTGGGGTCTTCAAAGGATAAACATTGCCATGACCAATAATGAAGTAGCTGGATCCTTTCTTATAAACCATAAAATGGCCTTGAGAAGAAATAAATAATAATTGTTGTATAGATTTCCATCTCAGCATTCTTTATGTGACTTATAAGATGCTGTCCTTAGCTTTATCTTAAGAAAGGGTAGAAGTAACACCTTATTTCTTTTTGAATTATGAATTCTAACTTTCATTAAACCTCAAGCATCATCTAGTCTCTCACTAAGGTAACAGAATGTAGTCTTTATTCATTATTACTTTTCAGTAACGATGAATTAAAATATTGGCCAAAAAATGTAATAACATTTAAAAAAATGTCTGCCGATATTAGTTGCCTTACAGATGGAAAATTTCTAACAGTCAACCAAATCAAATGCAAATGTATCAATGGTATTGCCAAAGAGAAAGAATTTGATCTATTCCTTGGAATGTATTTTTTCTTATTTAAACACATATTAATATTCTGGTGCATTATTCAAATTGTGGTGCATTATTCAGGTCTTCATTCTGCTTCTTTCACTTTGGATTACTGTGTGATAGTTTCTTTTTTTTTTTTTTTTTTTTTTTTTAATTTGTCTGACTCCATTTAAGCTCTATGTTTAACTATGTCTCCATTTGTATTAATGTATTAAATTGCTACTTCCAGGACAAACTTGAGATTGTGAAAATAAATTAGAATTATGCAATTTATTTCAAATTAAGCACTGAGATTCCTGTAGATCTAGTCCATCTGCTTTGACTCTGTTCAGTCAGGCTCATTAAATTCTGCTCACTGTATTTAAATCCTTGAATGTATTTTCTTCATGGTCATCCTTCAAGCAAGAAGTTAATCATCTGGTGAATCTGAAAACATTCTGGACTATTATTTTGAATGTGGTCTTGGAAAGTACTTTGGATGTTTACAAAGGCTTTTTGTTTTTGTTTTACTTTGGTTTGTTTTTTTTAAAGACTTAATATGTGTTGCTGTTTTGCTGGGAAGGACAATTACATAGAGTGCATGGCTACTGAATATAGTCAATTCAGCAGACTGTATTTGTGTCTAAATTGCAGATAGAAATGATCCTTGATTTATGCTTGAGGGCAGGGTGAGCCCAAATTGCCCAACTCCTTGCTTCCTATGCAGTTCACAGGGGACTGTTGGCTTGCTCTTACATGTGCAAATGTCAGATTAATTCGATAGCAGACATGACCTGAAAGCCACATATAATCCAAGTCCCAGGACCTCACTATGACCTGAATGATACTTGTGGCTCATGCATTTTCAGAAAGACACATTATTTTTTTAAATCATAAAGAAAACCAAAATACACTCATCCAAAAGTTGTTTGACATAATGAAAGACAGTTATACTAACAAGAATGAAAAATGAAGATTGGTTTTACAAATAACTCTTTGCAATGCTATGTGAACAATTAAATGATTTTGCCCAGTGTGTGTGTGTGTGAGAAGTGGGAAGAAGTGGGGATAGGACAGGGAAGTCTTTCAAAATTGCCAAGAGAAAGATGCTGTTATAAAAATTGAGCAGCAGGTGCTGGTAGGCATCCTCAGACTGGAGTAGAAAATATAAGGTGCTGCAAAGATGAGATGGGGATATATTTTTCCCTGTCCTGATGGAAGCTATTCCAGTGACAGAAATAAAATATGGGCAATGAACCACTGAGGGGGAATACAAGAAGGGCTGTGGTCTTGAAGTAGACCTTTCTTCTGGAAAGATGAGACAAAGCTCCAGCCTTGGTATTTCTCTGATCATTTTGTATGTTTTGAATTAAAGAGATGGTGGCAAGAATAGAAATAGGGATGCAAAATATGGACTAGAAGGAGGCTGTGTTTCTTTTGTCACCAGTTGCCATTGACTGGCCTGGCTTTCTGATGTTTTTCACTCTCTTCAGAAATCAGGCTTTAATTATCAAAATCACACTTCAGTTTCACAGAGGATTTAGGCAGATAGTGTTTAAAAAACTTTTGGTTTTATTTGTCTGTATGTACATCTTTTATTCTAGATATCTATTTGTTTAAAAGTAGACATACTAAAGCTTTAGTTCAATAAACTATGTTCTCTGAGATCCAGATTTGTCCTATCTAAATTTAGACAACCAACATGTGCTGTAAGGGGTTCATGTTCTCTCTACCACCGAGAGAGAGAGAGACACACACTTCCATAGGACAGCTCAGCCCAAGTCAAGTCCAAATTGGTCTATGGAAATTCCTCGCTGTGGACAACAGAAGAAGAATGGAACAATTACCCACTTACATTTATGAGCCTGAAGTTAGATGGATCTGAGCCAAATGTATTACTACTGGTTTGGTGGTGGTTTTTTGTTTTGTTTTAGTTTGTTTGTTTTTTCTTTTTGTAATCATGGCTGTTACTAAACACTATTTGGCCCTGGTTTCAAGTGTTTGCTCTGCTATGAAACAGATGAGAAAAGTCTGAGATGGAAAGAATGGAAGCCAATTTTTTTTTTTTTTGCATAGTGCTCTTAGCTGATGCAGTCACACCAAACTCATCATCACTATCATAGAATGGTTTGGGTTGGAAGGGACCTTAAAGACGATTTAGTTCCACCCCCTCTGCTGTGAGCTGGTACACCTTTCACTATACCAGGTTGCTTGGAGCTCCGTTCAACCTGTCCTTAAGCACTTGCGGGGTTAGGGCATCCACAACTTTTCAGAAGCATCAGTCTCTCTAGGACCTGAAAGCCTTTCTGGGCTTTTGGCAGGTATTTAAAGCTAGAATTTCAATATAGTTAGTCTAAATTCTGGGCTTTATTCAAGAAGGAAGGAGTACTTCAGTGAAATCCCAAGATAGGAGAGAAGCTGCCCCACATTTTTTTGGAACAAAATGCAATTATTAATTGTAATAATACAAGTAATTGGCATTATTATTACAATTAGTAATTGTAATAATACAAGTCAGAAGAACTACATATGGATATCTGCGGAGCTTTCTCCATTTTGGAAGCCTGTAATGGTGCTTTGTAAGGCTTTTTAGGTGACAGTTTATTTCTGTCAGTTGCGGTGTAAATTATGATAATAGTGTTAAGGGGACCCATAAACTCTTGATATTTAATTTTAAGCAGCTGCTGGAAACTTTATGACACATAAATCTTCTTAGGCAGCAAGTCCAACTATTTGAATTTTAAAAGTAGTTTTAAGTCTCAGCAAACATATTTATGGAGATTCTATAAGTGTGGCATCTAAAGATACCATTTTGGTTACTGTTAATTATTATTGTTATTAATTATAATTAACTTGTTAAAATTGTAATTACTACAACACAAGAATGTATTGTAATGCTTTGCTGGGTTCTTATGTGTACAGAGATTCTACTGGCATCAATTATTCTCTGCTATTATTGTCATCAATGATTATGATCAATGATATCCTGAAAAATATTTCAAGAACATTTGGAGCCCCCAGCTGAGCTCACAGTCTCATTTTGCCATTCTCTGCAAAAATGCACAGCAACAGACTATGCCTCTCTTTCTGTGTAAACAGATGTGAAACATAAGAAGTTGCTGGCCTGATCTGATTAGGAGAGAGATACTTTTAGGTAGTACAAAATTAATTCTTATTTTAGTTGACTAAGACCATGATTTCAAATGTTCAAATCACTCTGGCTTTTGTAGAGTTTTAATTCTGTATTTTTGGCATTGTTACAGCATATAGAGGACAATTATTAATGTGTTTTCTATTCTACTCACTTTAAAATACATTAATTCAGTAATCTGAATTTAGTTTGACTAGCTATAAAGGTCCACTGGTACAATATCTAATGGTTTTCATATGTCAACCTATTTATCAGATAATAGGAAAAAACACAAGAAATATTGTGGTTCCCCTCACCTTGAAAAGTTCTTATTTTATACTTAAGTGATACAATATGAATTCATTGGAACTGAGTGAGCCTGTGGAGGATATAGCTCAGTGTGGCTATTTGGCAATTTAGCGACTTCTGTTGGATATTTTGTGTTCTCAAAGAACAGGGAAAAAGTGATTTAAGCTGTAATGTTAGTGCCTATGTGGTGACATATTCAGAAGCACAGTACGAAACAGTACTAAGTTAGGATTTTAGATATGAACCATGCCTAATGCAGCCAAGATCCCTCATCACAAACTGATCATAGAAGACATAAATAAGTTGTTTTTCTGACTCCTCAAAATATAAGAGATGAAATGGAACACAGCCTATTAAAGATAAATCAAGAAGTGTTTCCTTTCTCTGTTGCATATAATGCCCTCCCTGAAGGTTTAAAGAAACCTTTGGTCTTCTGGTTATTTGCTTCTTTTACAATGTCCTTCTCCCTTTGTTTCCATTTTCATTTCCACCACACGCCTAAAAATAAACAATTGCAGTTTTCAGTGATTATGTTTACACTAAGTTAGAAATGATCTGTTATTCCCAAAAGTGAATTAAAATAATTTTCTGGACTACAGCGAAACATGTGTAGTTTTAATTTCAATTCCCTAGTCAGCACAGCTTGGGAAAGTAACAGGTAGAGAGAAACCTTATGTCTAAAAAGCAAAATGCTTCAGTCTGTATCAAATGGGTAAGGCATGTACTGTGACCTCCTGCAGAATATGTCTCAGCTCAGCACTGAAAATGTTTCATTTGCATAGACATTCCTCTTACTGATTACGCAGAAAACAGATAATAAATGTGATAAAAGTCAGTGCTGCTCAAATGAGTACTTGTTTTTAGCTTACATGAAAGCTCAGTTGGAGCTTCAGTGATAGGGCTAGTCTCTGAAAACATTTATGTCTCATAAACATTTTGTAGAAAATCTGCATGAAGTGATATAAAAACCCAAAGGAAGTCAAAGCATGATGGTGAGACAGCACTGTAATTTGAAAATGCTTCCAATTAAATAGGAATGTTCTTTCCTTGATCTGACATCTTCAAAACATTTTTGGCTACTGTATTTAACAGATATCCTCTGGCATGCCATATGCATTTTTGGCATGTATCACAGTTGCAACAACTTTACATTTTCTGCTTACCCTATGCCTTGCTGTCTTTTATTACCTTTTCTGGCAGTTGAAAAGGATGTCCTGTGTCTGTACATATACACCGAAGCTCAGATTCATGTAAGAAATCTTAGGGATATTAGATAAAATATTTTTCTTTTGTGGATGTTATCACCTTTGTCTCTGAGATTGTTAACAGCAGAAAACTTAGATATTTCTATTGTAGCAATTCATAGTGCTAAATAAAGCCATAGACAAATGGGTTTGTCTTCCAGTGTCATCTGAAGTCAGATGCTTAAATATGAACTAGTCAGCCTAGAAAGACATCTATAAAATCATAAGATGATGATTTTATGCTGTGGTTGTTAATTTTTTTTTTTCGGAAGTGAGATAAGGTATTGTCACAGAGAGTTCTCACTTCCTGCTCTTTTACAGCTGGGAACTGCAAATGGGTGCCTGCAAGTGGCAATGACTCAAGTGTTTGTCATCTAGTAGGGATGTCAAAAAATATTTTGTTTTAGGGGGAGTGTGTGTGTGTGTTTGCCCATGCATGCTTACATATAAGGCACTGGGAATTTAAGAGAACAGCATCATACAAAACAAGAACAGTATAAATTACATCAGTTATCATGTAAATGCAAAGTCAAGATGATGTTTAATGGTTATATGTTGGAATACCCCAAAATGACCGTGATCAAAGCTAAGGGACATTTCTGTTTTCTCTTGTGTCCTCCTTTTCATTCTTAGCTGTTGCTACTACACACCCATTTCTATGGACTTGGGGACAGCCAGCACTTGGCAACATTGAGTTCTACAGCACAGGTGCATGGAAGTATGGGAACTTACTAGTGCTGTCACTTGTTTGCCAGTACCAAAAATCTGTCTTTCAATTTCATAATGTGAACTAGGGTAAAAGCTGACAGTTACAGAAGTCTCACAAATCACCTCATGCATGAAATCACAGGAGAAATGGGGTACCAGGACCAAACCCCTGTTTTTCATGTTCAGCCCGTGTTGCTACATACCCAGCTCTGTGACTTTGGGGGTAGCTGGGGGAATCCCAGCTGAGGTCTATGCTCTCTGTGCCACTGTGTACTTCCTCTTGTGATGTGTCATGCTGCTGGCATCGTTGCTACCATGTGTCATCTGCCCTTAGCCCACGTGGGAAATGAACTTTTACGTGGAGGTTTCAAATTCTGGTGGGGATGTATCCCAATACACCCAAGACAAGAGGTACAATTGAGATACAAACTGTTTGGTGGTAGCAGGTTTTTTGAGTGCTGCGCCTGTTTCTAACAGATTGATTTGAGTGCCACTTTATCTTGGAGAGATCTGTGGAAGATGAATTGCCCCCTCCCCCCCCCTAAAATGTTATACAGAATATTTGCAAGTCTAAAGGGTCAAGTGAAATGTGGTTCTCTCAACTGTAATGTCTAGGAACTGATCCAGAGCCAATTCTTGGGACACTGGTAAAATTCACTGGAGACTAGATGATGACAAAATTAACAAGTATATGAGTAGAGAGAAAAAAGAGTGCTGAATTTGGCAATGAAACCCAGGTTTAAAAAATTTTAGCCTAGTGTCTATACCATTAGACTTATTCTTCCTTTCCAATTAAACATCTGAAAGTACATTTGATTGATACCTGTGAAAAGAGTAAGTAACTTTTCCATACTTTTCCACATAAAAACTGTGAAACAGCTGATGTTTCATAATAACGATAGATGTTTCATGCTTATTTTCTCAAAATGTTTTCTCCTTGAATATATGGCTGCTTTGTGGTAAAGTAAGATATATTAAATATCACGGGATCAAAGTCTTCAGTATTTGTTCTGCATCAGGGCAGAGTTCTATAATGACATGAAAAGTAATCTTTATTTTTATATATCTGTGTATCTTACTGCTCTGCTTATACCACAGATGGTTGAAATGGAAATAGCACCAAGTTTAATATTCAAAAGCAAAACTAAAAAACGCATTTTTTTTAATTATTATTATTTTAACAAGATCTGATAGCCTCCAAAAAGATTTTACTTGGTTTTAGTAAGTGTTTTATGGGTTTCTCATTGTTTTTTTCCCAAGTCTGGGTTTTAGAAACTCCGAGCCGAAGACATTAAAAAATCTTCAGTTCTGTTTGTATGTTTCTTATTAAATAATTTTAAAACCCCTTGGCTTTAGGTGTCATGATAATGAATAAATTAATTATGGATTTTTCTAAAGTATGAGAGCCATTGCAACTTTTTAGAATGGGATAAAAATCTTTATTCTCCTTTTCTCTCCAAAGAGAAAATAGAACATATATTATAAATTCAATAGCGAGTATATTTAATGTTGAGCTTCCTTGAGATTACTGCAATGTCTTATCTTTTTTGACATTAAGCACCATTTTTAGTCCAAAAATAGTTTTCTTTAGAAGTAATATGTTGGTATATGTGCTACCATTAGCATGTTTAAATGCAGAGAAGTTATATTTATTATTACTAAATGAAAATACTGGTAAAATCACATTAATATTATTCTTGTAACGTTATACATTGAAATATTCTGTAACATAATTATATAAAGGAAATTCAGTTTTAATATGTCAGTGTTATCATCTTACAGGCAGCCCTCCAAGGTTAATAATGTCAGGAAATATCGAGTGTTTTTGACTAGAAGATTAGACTTTTTATTTGGGAAAGGGCTTTAAATTTCATTTCAAAAGTAGATTTCATGCCCCATGAAATTTAAACGGTGACATTTAGAAAATGTTCACTTTATGATAATGTAGTGAAAAATTATAGTGTACATGCTTCTTGCTCAATCCATCAAGACTGCCTCTGGAAAGACCAGGAATCTTTTTGCAGGTAAATGTGGAATTCACTGAATAATCAACTCTACCAACTCTTCAGAATTATTTACTTCCTAATTGTGTTCACTGGAGTTTGAAATCAAAACTCTAAAAGGTATTTCAAACTTTTTAAGTATTTAATGACACTTTCCCCCCAAAAGATTTAACTTCCACATAGAAATTCCAGGAATATCTGATAAAAATTAAACAGATAAGGCTGGTAACTATTTCCTAAACTTGACTAGGAAATGCTGAGATACCACATGACCTTTTCAGGAATGGGTGGTTGTCTTATACTAGAAAAAAGTGTATTTACACTTAAGCTTCTTCATAAGGAAGTTAATGGAGGAGAGTCACTTAACTGTGAAAATACGCAAGTGAAGCCTTCTAGCCCAGTGCTCAGAATCTCAATAGACATGTCTTTATGTTTTTTGTTTCATAAAAAAGAGACGTGAACATCACAAATACTGAAGCAAAAGTGCTTTAGATAACTGCACTGCCATAGCCCATCTCTGCAGAGGTGCAGAGCTGCCCCCAGCAAAACTATGGCCAGTCCTCTCTGCAGACAGAGACCAGTGGAAGAAGAGGGAGAAGATGCAGAAAATTCCACCAGCGTGTATGCTAGTGTCGTCTGAGGTAATTTTCTTCACAGTAACTAGCATGGGGCTGTGTTTTGGAATTGTGCTGAAAACAGTTTTGATGACACAGGGATATTTCTGTTATTGCTGAGCAGTGCTTGCACAGTGTCAGAATCTTTTCTGTTTCTTGTGTGGCCCTGCGAAGGAGTTTGGGGTGACACAGCAGGGATATCTGACTGCAACTAACCAAAGGGATATCCCATGCCATATGACACAGTGTTCAGCATATAAAGCTGAGGGAATGAGGAAGGAGGGGATGTTTGGAGTAATGGAATTTCTCTTCTCAAATAACAATCACACATGATGGAGCCCTGCATTCCTGGAGATGGCTGAACACCTACCTGCTCATGGGAAGTGGTGGATGAATTTTCTGTTTTGATTTGCTTGTGTGCACAGCTTTTGCTCTCCCTATTAAAACTGCCATTATCTCAACCCACGAGTTTTTCTCTTTTACTCTTCTGATTCTCTCCCCAGTCCAGTTGGTGACAGCAGTGAGCAAGCAGCTGCATGGTGCTTGGTTGCTGGCTGGGGTTAAACCATGACAGTGGGCTGTCTTCAAGTACCATTGATAAAAAGAGATTTATTGTAAGGAGGAAAGAGGCCAATTTTCTGCCCTTCAGGTGCCCTGGCTGTTCCTCACAAAGAGGTGGGTGGTAAAAAGCAGCCATCCCTTACATTCCCCGCTTGCTCTCTTAACAATACGTTTTTGTTAAGCATGTAGTAGCAATGCAGCTGTGACCTGTGATTCATTAGTATTATAGCTGGATAGATATAAATGAATCATACTGCTTCAGTTAGCATCAGCCAGCGACTGACCATTAATTTCATTAATCAACAACTGTGCCTCATGGACTGGTTACAATTAATGTAGAGTAAATGGTGAATAACAGCATGTATAAGCCCTGGCAGATGATTTGGTTCTCACTGGGTTTTGCTTTTTTATTTTTTTTTGAGAAGCCACTTATGCCTCAAAGAACCTTTTGATATAAATGAGACAGAAAATGAAAGGTGGAAAAATAGATATCTTCATCTTAAAGCAAAAGTTTAAGACCCAGAGCCAGTAAAAAATATAGATATTCAGCTGCACCCTTTCTAAACCTTTGGTAGAAGGATTATAAGAAGAAGATTGCTATGGAATCGTAGAATCACCCATGGCCTGGGTTAGAGAGGACCTTAAAGATCATCTAGTTCTGATACCACTGTCATGGGCAGGGACACTTTTCACTAGACTAAGGGGCTCAGAGGTCCATCCAACCTAGTCTTGAACACTTCAAGGGATGAGGCATCCACAACTTCTTTGGGCAACCTTTTCCAGTGCCTCATCACCTTCACAGTAAGAGTTTCTTCCTAATGTATAATCTAAGCATACTCTCTCTCAGTTTAAAGCCATCTCACTTTGTCCTGTCACTACATGCCCTTGTAAATAGTCTCTTTCCATCTTTTTTGCCTTCCTTCAGGCAGTGGAAGGTCACCCTTAAGTCACCCTGAAGCCTTCTCTTTTTTAAGCTTAACAAAACCAATTTTCTTAGATTCTCCTCATAAGACGGGTTTTTCAGTTGATAAAAAATGTTTGAAGTTATCGTCCTCTCTTAGACAACTAGGTACCACTGATTTAAGAGTCACATGAGACTAGATTCAGGTCTAGAACTGTTTGTTGCACTCAATAACGTATTTCTTCTAATCTGAGTAATGATTTCAGTTTTTTCTTTTAAGATAAGTTTCTGATAGTGCTCTCACTTAAGTTTTTACTACTAGTCCAGATTACTTAATTTAGTTGAAAATTTGGAGAAGGTAAGAACTGGAGAGTGGAATTTAGTGCTCTTCTCAACACAGAAGCATTTGAAGATCTCTTCCCTAGGGCATTTAGTACTAGATTATAAATTGGTGTGGAAAGAGCATCCTTTCAGCTCTTCAGTTGAACTGAAGTATTGTGCAAAATAGGCCCAAGGTAAGGCCCAAAAGGCAAAAGATAAGAGGAGAAAGCAGGTGAGAAGGAGGAAACAGTTCTAAATTCAGAATAAAATACAGAAACAGGAATGTAATGAATTACTGGCTATAGAAACTGTGGATCAAATGGGGGAAAATTGCTATGCTTATTTCTTTTGGTAGTTTAGGAAGGAGCTTTAGGATTATTTAATACTTTACTCTTTGTAAACTATCCTGTATAGATTTGAGAGAATCAGTTCAATGGAGCACGGTTGGTTGCCACATTCCCAAGGGAGAAAGGAATGTCCTGGCAACCTTCTACAGCCTTCTTTAGATTGTGAAGTCAGATGTGCTATCAAATGTAAGAACTAATCCAGAGAGTCTTAAGATGGGGTCAAAATCTACAGGCATAAAACTTTAATGTATTAATAAGGTTCTATAAAATGAAAGTGACTATTAATTCCCAAGTACACAAAAGCAGAAAAATTGCCAGTCTAATGCATGAAGAAGTGGGTAAACTGAAAGACTTTATCGGTAGGTGTAAATATTGTCTCTTAACTGTCTATTCCAGCTGAGGTGTAAATTTTTAAGGATCCAATTTTTCCATAAAATCAGCAATTCAGGCTGCTGAAGAAGAATGTAATCTTACACATTTGTTCTGGCAGAGGCTGCACCCAAGTCAGCCCTGTAGGTTAAGACTTCCAGTGATCTAGGTTGCTTAAAAAGCTTTATTGAGAATAATCCTAATAGTGTTGATTAATTGATGGCAAGATAAATTTACAAGTGCTAAAAATCTGTCCAATCTCTTCATTTTATTCAAAAGGTAGTTTAGCTTCCCATCCTCTGGATTTAATTTTCTTCTATTGTATAATTCTCAAGTTATAAAATAAATATTTTGAGAGGATATACTTCTCTAGATATGAAGTGCCTTAAATATATTACATTACATAATGGCTACTACAGGAACTACCTTGCATATTTGATTTCCCCACCTCGACTTCACAGGTGCTTTCACAAATTTTTATATATTAATATTCTACCAAAACTACACAAAATTATGATGGTTACCATTCCTCTATAAAAGTGTGATTTTTAATTTTTTTATGACAATCCAATGCATTCCAGCCTAATCTAGCATTATACCAGGGCTCAGTATCTTGCTGTTTGGAAAGTCACAAGATTAAATTAATACATTTTATAGCTCTTGTTTTTATCTTGTTACCATTTCAAATCTTTTAGTTGGCTTTACTTTTTCATTAGTATTGTACCTTTAGTGAGATCTATACAGTAGTTATAATTGACAATATTCAGACTAGATATTTTATGCACAGAGGCAAAGAGATTAAATGCCTCTCCAGTAGTGTTATAAGTTATGGATAGCCTTTCTGTTTTGCCTTTGAGTATCTGTTATTTACTTGCTCTTGATAAATGCGTTTTGTTTCTGTTAAGCATCAACATTTTAGTTGTACATTGTTTCCATGGCATGACCTTTAGCTGGTATAATTTTCAACAGATTTTTTTCTAATATCCTAAAAGCGTGTCTCTGTGAACTTACTATGGACTTCTTATTTACTACAGAATATAGAGCACAAAATCAGTTTCAAGTCTCTCAGTTGGAGAGTAATTTGTTTCTCTAAAATAAGAAGAACTTTACCAAATATTCTGTGTAAGAGTATAGAACAACACAGACAGACAGTTTCTACTCCATTTCTACTGTGTGTTCTACATACTCACTTTTATAAAAAGAGGACAAAGAGTTGAATCACAACAGATATAAAAAATCCAGCCCCTATCAACCAGATATCCTCAACTGAGTTTTCTGTTCAAGAAAGCTTCTTTGCAGCCAGAAAAAAAAGGATGTTTTTTTTAACAATATGATTTTCTCTCTCATTTTATTATGTTTTCACTCTTGATAAAAAACAGCCACTGTTCTTATCACTTTGGGAAATGAATTCTTTTTAAGCACAGATTAATACAATATTGATAAAAGGCATTGTTATGTATATGTGTCTGAAGTGAACAAAAGTAATTTTGTTCCTCTAGACCTTTAAAAGCTGCAGCATTATTGGTTGTCTCAGTCTCACTGATTTTCCTCATGTAAGCATATGGAGTTTTTTGTAAGTAATGAAATGCTAGGGTTCAATTTGGTGCATCTTTCATTAAATCTGCAGTGATGAAATCTGTTTAATAATGTGTATGACATTCTTTTCCCCTCCTCCAATTTTCATCTGGATTGGAGATGTAATTGAATTGCTTTTCTTTCATATTTCTGTGGACAGGTAGTAAAATCCATGATATTTTTAACACATTGTGAAAATCATCTTTCTTATCAAGTTAGAACCTTGCTTTTATATATATGTATATTTGTGGTGAGCAAATGTACAACAGATTAGCAAAGATACTTGTTCAAACACTAGATTAATAGCAAGAACTAAACAAAGAATAATAAAAAAAAATCATCAAAAAATCACAGACTCAGTCCTCAATCCTAAAATTACTAAAATTTATGCATATTTTTATATAAAAAGAATAATCTATCTGAACATCAAGGGATCATTATTGTAAATAACATTGAAGCTATGCTTACATTCTACAGGGATATGAATAACTGTGGCTACAGAATCAATCATATCTCATTAAAAATAATTCTTTAAACTCCTATTTTTATAAAAATGGATAATAATTAATCTTTTTTTGCTTTTGAGTGCTTGGAATATAAACAGCATTATGTTAAAACATTCAAGTTGAATTTATAAAGCAAGATTCAGAGGCTTGGTCTGTACTTGGTCTGTTAATCATGTGTTACAGAGAACTGGAACTGAAAAGAATGGAATGTGTCCATAAATACATATTAGTTCAGGGAAAATGTTTCGTTGAGTAAAATACTTGAGCTTGAGTTATAGTTTTGTCAAGGATACTGATGAGTTACAGACAAAATTAAAAAAACCGTTTTCTATGAATAAATAAAGCAAACTGTCTCTTAAATATTAATCAGACCACTTTATTAAGCCTGACATTCTCTTTTGAGTGTAGCCCACTTTATTTCTTCAGGTAAGGATGCTCTGCCTGTAGATTACTTCAGTGCTGTCCTAAGTTAAAACTTTTGTGTTCATTTTAAATTCCAGATAAAGCTCATAAAAACAAAGCCTGTTTCTACACTTTCTTTTCTTCTATCTGACAGGAAAGTGTTTCATATTTCAGCTACATACTAGCACTTGAATTTTTCAAAGGCACTGTAATTCTCCACCGTAATATGACTTACTACTCAGCTCTGATGAGGGCAGTGTAGGGATCCAGTTCTTCAACTTCCTTTAGTTTGTATCATATTTTTTCAGTATCTCCAAATATAGATCCTCTGGTGATCTTTTCTACTAGTTACAAATTCATTGAAGTGATACAGGTATGAAAAAAATGAGCTTGTAAACTTCTGTACACTGAAATGAAGGAAAAACGCGGGTTTAATGCTAGGAAAATGTAGGAAAAGCTGTTATGGGACAATGGTTTTAAGAGGTCTGAATGGCACTGTGATACAGTACAGCTGAAACATTAAAGAGGTTCTTTACAAGTATTCTTCAGTTATATGAACTGTTATAAGGCAAATGGTTACCTCTTTGGTTTGCCTTTGACAGTCTGGTGTGTTAACTAGATAAAGAGTGGTAAGGGAGTGGACATATGGCTGCCCTCACTGGTTAAATGTTAGCTTGCTCCCTGGCTCTGGGCTGGGCTGCTTTTTGCAAGACAAAACTTACCTACAGAGATCTAAAGCTATGCAATGTGGATATGAATCAGTTGATGTCGCTTTGCTTAGGATCATCCCTTGCTCTTTCACTACTTATTACTATAGTCAGTATATTCTCACATGCATGAGATGCCCCTTCTTATAAATCTGATGATGCTGGAGACTTTTCCAGTTGAAAACTTGTGAGACTTTCTTCCCAGAATTGACAGGGTGATACAGAACAGACCAGTAGACATTGGTAAAGCGGAGGACATAAGCATGGATATAACCCAAGTCTTTCTTCAAAGGTAAGTTATGAGGTGTATAGGGTAAGGATAAGTATTCAATCACCCACCCTCTTCCTCATTCTGTGCTTGGAGGCCTGAGATCAAATGAGTCAGCAAAAGCATACAATTTGGGTGCTGATAGTCTGTATCCTCTCTTTAAGATGTCACATCCCAGTTACCCACAAAATTGCATGCTGACGTCCACCAGTTGCAGCTTTGTTTTTAAAAGGGGTGTCCTAGAAAGGTGATGCATCTGAAGGCAGGAGCATGTATTTTGTATGTATCTATAGACTGTAATCTTGTTTTATGTTGTCGTAATAGGCAGTGCACAGATGATTGTTCTAAAATGAGTGTAAATACTTTGAAACATATTGTAACATTTCAGAAGTCTTCTCCGTAGTTTTCAGAATTTTGGCACCTCCAGAGTAGGCCAACCTCACATTTTTGCCTATGCAGACTTTTCTCTTAACCATCTGAACAGGTATTATAACAGCCTGAGTTCTTATATTATTGTCTGTGTTCCCTACTTTTCCTTTTCCTTTACAGTAAGCTCTCTTTAGAGATCAATAAAAACGTGCAATATACTTACAATTCAGTCTAATTTAGAAGAACATTTCATTAATTTTTCTTTTTTTGCGTCTACTCATGCCATTTGTGCACTGTAATATTTTTCACTCTACTCTTGTTTGCTTTATTACTCCTCTGAAGTATCACTCTGCAGGCTTTGGAGATTTCTTCTACATCTTGTGTGATGCAAGGCCACTTAGGATGCATTGCTTTTACTTGTTCTTGTGGGTGTTTTTTTCTTTATTCTTGCTTTTTTTCCCCCATATATAAGCCACTTGTCTTAAAAGACTGAATATATTTTGCCTGAACATAATACATTATATCTTCCCTGTAATCTGAAGAAACAATGGAGAGAAATAATCTTGTTAAAAAAAAAAGGAAAGAAAGAAAATCAGCCTATCCCTATGTATGGGAGAAACAGCATGCTTAACATAGTCTTAAAAACTAAAATCACAATTCTTGTTTTTTAACCTGAAGCTCTTTCATTTTATTGGAATCAAAATGAGAAGACTAATTACAAAAGCATTAAAGTTCTGTAGCTTTTATTGTTTAATTTTACAGATTTTGTAGCAATGTCACAGAAATTATCAGCATTTACACCTATTCCACTTTATGTTTTGTTAACAATTAATCTAAATTATTATTTTCAATTTAGTTAAAATGTGATTGGAGAGATAGAAGAGGAACGAGCTGGAGGAACCCCCTTTGTGAATTTTTTAAAAATCCACAATAGCCATATTATATTGATTATAATTTTGAATACTTGATCCTTTTCCACAGTAACATTATTTTAAATACGTCCTACTGCAGTTCTTGGAACGTACCACAGTTGAACAACACATTTTGGAAGCTTTGTGGGAAATCCCCCTGGTATTGATTGGACTGGATATATACAAGTTCAAATTCCCATAAAGCTTAAAAATAGATTTTTAAAGAATCCAGTCGCTTTAAGAGGGCTTTCCAATACAGAGGTCAGTTGTAATAGGCAGCTCATGTGCTGACTGGAAACCTCACTCAAAAGCTAAAAATTCTTTCTTACCAGTTATTTATTGTCAACAGAGAGAAAGCTACTGTACAATCCATCTCTGGTCTAGAAATTTATTCTTAAGTATTATTTTCTTTGGAGTTCCAGATCCCCAAGTTTATTGTCATCCAATTTCATCTAGAGCATTGCCTTTCCCTGATTTTTCCTTTATATAAGACAATTTTTTTTTCCTTTTCAATACAGTCAAGCCACATAAACCCGGAGTCAACAAACAGGTACATCACAGAATCATGGAACAGTTAAAATTGGAAGGGATCTCTGGAGTTAGTTTGTTTCAACCCCCCTGCTCAAGCAGGACCACTAATCCATAAAGTTGGAT
Organism: Pyrocephalus nanus; assembly: GCA_038380795.1. Classification (NCBI taxonomy): domain Eukaryota; kingdom Metazoa; phylum Chordata; class Aves; order Passeriformes; family Tyrannidae; genus Pyrocephalus; species Pyrocephalus nanus. The sequence continues at coordinate 74,451,611 of CM076259.1, read as the reverse complement.
TTCAAATTTTGTATTAAATGGGTGGAAATAAGGAACATTGATGGACCTGAGTCAAATGTGGTCACTGCCTTCCAGATCCTGGGTTAAGCTTTCTATATAGTGCTTCATTACATTGAATTTAGGTGTCATTTGGATCAGGAGAGGAATCGTTCCTAGATCTAAACCTTGGAGATAATGGAGCAAAACAGTAGAAGTTCAGGAGAACCAAGAAAAAACCGAAAGAATAGACCTAGATAAAGGGAAGGTTTTCATGCTCTTACTGTTAACAGCAGAGCACTTGTGAAAGTCACAAAAACTGCCTTTTTTCATGGGAGGACTTTAGTTTATTCATGCAGTGTTAAGAATTCACTGCTGTCAGGACAGGAAAGATGGGTAGAAGAAATAGGACAAGATCAGGTTCATTGTCTTCATGAGGAATCTGTAATGGTGAAGAGTGAAGAAGGTGAGGTGTTGGGATGTTTTGAAAGAGAGTATGCATGGCCTTTGTGAAAAACTACAGCTTATGTCAATATGTATTGCATGAAGGTGATTTTTTTTGACTCTTGGGACATGTGATGTACTTCTGAGCACTCAGATATTAGTAAAGATAGTAGGAGTGCTGGGTTTTGTTCATTGTTTTCATCTTCTTTGAGACAATAAGAAGAAAAGGTGGAAGGCCAAATAGAATCACAGTATCATTAAGTTCAAGATCATGACGTCAAACCTTTACTCAAACACCACCATATCAACTAGAACATAGCTCCAAGTGCCAAGTCCAGTCATTTCTTGAATACCTTCAGGGATGGTGACTCTACCACCACTCTGGGTAGTCTGTTCAAATGCTTAACCATCCTCTTAGTGAAAAAATCTTTCCTAATCTCCAAACTGAACTTCTCCTGATGCAGCTGGAAGCTGTGTCCTCTCATCCTGTCATTAGTTGCCTGAGTAGTTGTAGAGATCAATAAGGTCTCCCCGGAGCCTCCTTTTCTCCAGTCTAAACAACCCCAGATCTCTCAGCTTCTTCTCATATGGCTTACTCTCTAGACGCTAAAAGAGCTTGTTCCAAAATGCTAAAAGTCTGATTCCATACAGTATGCTTGATCTCAAGCAATAGCACATGACCTGCTTATGCTCTACTAGTTGCCCTTATTGTCTGTTCTTTCAGTTTAACTGAGCAATTCCTGTCCTTTGGCAAAGCAGCTTGACTGTTTATAATTAATTGTTGCTCTGTGCTAGTGCTTTAAATGACAACACTAGTTGTGCTTAATGAAGCAAATGAAAATGAAAATTAAATGGATAGTTCCTTGTTAAAGGAGGAAAAACCACTTAGTCTAGAGGAAGTGTTAATGAATATAGACAAAAGCAAGCAAATGTTATAGCTTATGAGAGAGCATAAGAGAAATGTAAAGAATAACTCAAAATAGGTGTATTCTTGCCCAGATGAAAAGGAAGCCATTCTAGTTAATAGGGCCAAACTGTGACTGAAATATGTGTTACTCCCATATGTTGAAAAATAAGCTGAGATAAAGCTGAGATGTTAGAGAACGATATTTGAAGAAGTCTGAGGCAAGAAGTTAATACTTAGAAGTCTTCTGGGAATGCTAAATAAAAAGGAAAAAATGTTATCCTACTTAAAGCTAGGATAATGGAAAGACTTTTTGAAATTTCAAGGACAGTTACTGCGAAGGGAAAGCATTGTGATAAAGAACTGATTAGTGATAAAGAATGCTTTTAGAATCTGCAGAAACTGCACATTAAGATTGGAAAAACAAGGATGAACTTGTAAGGGGAGAGTAAGTAATGATACTGGGGATCAACAGATCTACCATTTCCCAAAATACCTAACAGAGTAACTAAAATTGAAGGCCATTTCTACTGCAGCTGTCACTTTAGCATGTAATGAATCAACAGATATTAGAGCTGTAGATCTCTATTTGAAGAGCTTTATTTGAATTTATTGTGTCACTCCTTTGGAAACTCAGATCTGCTGTCTTCAAACATTGTGTGTTGACACCCAGGAAGAAGATATGTTCAATTCTTTTCATTTGGTTAGTAATGAAGGGCACATCCAGTTAATCCCTGTAGTTACATTAAATCCAGATGAAATTTACAACTTTTACACCTTACTTTTGTTTCACTGCTGCATGGATTTATATGGACTAAGTTTATCACAATTATAGAGGGTAGGATCAAGTCTAAACCAGATCAAAGTTTTTCACAGAGTGTACAAGGGAAGGGAAGAGAATATCTTGGACCTGTGGGACCTCTTAGTATTAAGGACTGTTATAGACTAACAATTATGGATTTACACACTGTGAGGAAAGGCCAGCACACTGATGCCTGCAGTAGCTACCTCTGTGAATCCAATCTGTCCTTTTGGCCATGTGTAGTGAATAGTACTTAGTCTTTGGCTTAGCTTGAAAACCTTACTAGATAAGCAAGAATTGTATTCCCTTTGGCATAAGAACTTTATTTTCTTTCCTAGTTGAAATGGAGCAGCTCTCATCTGTTTTTTTGTTGTTATTTCAACTAAACCCTTGCTGACTATGTCTGTATTAAAAAAACCCAACAAACCAAAACACAAAAAGCCCAAGAAACCACCACCACAAAAAAAAAAAAAAAAAAAATGTACAGAGGATGGTCTTCTGCATTAACCTGTGATTGTTTTGGCTATGGAATTCTTAGTGTCATCACTGGTATAAATCTCGTCTGAGCAAAACTGAAGAAAGCAGACACCAAGAAACACTCCCAAAAGGCGTTATGGACAGCATGTTTGGGTCCCTCTGCTCTGTTTAGTTTCCTAGCACTATCCCAGCAGGCTTTGAATCCTCAAACTCCTCCGTATCTTTTTTATGTTACACTGCAGATCTTCAGTGCATGTATCACGTAAACTTAGAGTCAGCTGTAGAGTTTTTTGCAGAGATTTTGAATCGATAAAAATAGATAAAAAGTAACAACCAGGTCTCCTTGCCAGAAATGTACCACATAAAGCCTGGAATAGATATGTAGCAAAGTGCTATGCTGTGCAGAGGTGGCTGTGCTATGCTGCCTTGCCTCAGGGACAGAGAATGGTTTCTTTTTCTGCTCAGTTTACTAATATCCATGTGCCAATGTCTGCTGGTCTGCTGGGCACCTAAAAGAACATTTGCTGTGTGACAGCTCTCTGAAGCGGAAAAAAATTATTCAGCAAGATCCCAACTCTTGCTGCAAAACAGAGGCATCTTGTCTTGTCCCTTTCTGATTTTCCTTTCTGGCACCTCTAAGACATCACTGCAGTTTCTGGCACTGTGCAGGGTAATCTTCCTTGCCAAACACCTTACATACCCTCCTGATATAATTTACTATCAAACATAAATAGCTGAGGTTTTTAGTTTAAAAACATGTATCTCAAACTGTAACGGAGCAGGTGTGCAGTCTGACACATCCAATAAACTGTCTTCACAGAGATCTTCATCTTTTCTGGAGCCTCTAAGACCTCTGTTGCCACTTTTTTACCCATTTAGCAAGGAACACCATATAAAACTCTCCATTCCTAAACACTTCACAGACTCCATCAACAGTCTTGGGAGAGGGGACAGAAATCTAGATGCAGTTTTCCACACAGCACATTGGTACATGGCCCATACTGTTAATGAAAATAACAGTCTTGTACGTCATTTTTGTCACCTTTTAGCTTAATAAATCATCAGTTGTACACAAAATGAATGCCCTGGTTTAACCCCAACCAGCAACTAAGCCAACACAGCCGCTTGTTCACTGTCTCTGGTGGGATGGGGGAGAGAAGAGTAAAAGAGAAAAACTGTGAGTTGAGATAAAGACAGTTTAATAGGTAGAGCAAAAGCCATGGACATAAGCAAAGCAAAGCAAAGTAAAGCAAGAAATTCATTCACTACTTCCCATGGGCAGACAGATGTTCAGCCAGCCCCAGGAAAGCAGGACTCCATCACACATAACGGGTACTTGGGAAGACAGATGCCATTACTCCCCCCTTCCTTCTTCATCTGGCTTTATATGTTGAATGTGATGTCATTTGGTATGGGATATCCCTTGGATATCAGCTGGTGTCAGGTGTCCCATCTGTGCAGTGCTGTCAGTCAGCTATCCCACTGAGCCTGAATGACTAACAGCTGTGGCAAACTCCTAGGAAGTGGGAGAGAGAAACAGCAGTCATTTTAAGTGGTAAAGCAATTTAAACACTGTGAACAGCATGCTGGATTCAAGAGAATCCCTTCCAGAGTGAAGGGATTTCCCAGTTTCAGGGGAAAGTTAGAAGTAGGCTCAATTTGAGGAGAACAATTCTTACAAAAGAGGTATATGTTAAGACTGGGTTTGCAAAGAAAAAAAAGAAGAATGGATGGGTTTAGGCCCCTTTTAATACAGAATTAGATGCCTGAAGCTCTAGCTAGAGGTTGGAGGATTACACTATGATCACATTATAACCTTGTTTGAATTCTGGTTACCTAAAAATTTGAATACCAAAATTACTTTATCAGCACAAACAATAACATGAGAGGCTGAAAGTGTATTTAAGGAGAAAGGCAGAGACAGCTTCAATTGTTATTTTATTCTGAAAAATGCAAAGACTATGAAAATTATCTAGATAATAATTATGGAGCATTTGGTTTAGGCTAAAATTCAGCAATTCCTGCTGAACTCCCAAGACTGCGGTCTTATTTATTGGTCAAGAAGAATAAAAGGGACTGGCAATGCATTTTCATGGGGGAATAAAAAACAAACAAACAAACCAACAAACAAAAAACGCCAAAAGAACTCAGAACCTATTCATGGGAAAGCAGGAACTTTAAATTTGTGTATATTGCTAAAAGGAAGTTCTAGAGCTACTGCTATGAAATTAACATTCACCAATAGCAAAGTTGTTCAGGGCAATTAATTAAAATGGAAATAAAAGTGTATGTGACGAAGAAATTAGTGGTCCAATTTTCTGAGCCATATATCCAATCACAATGGAAAACTTAAATGCCAAAGTGGTTTCTGTCTTTGCTTTAGGTCCTTTCTCATGTCTGTGTGTGTGGTCCTAACCATCATTTTGCAGTAGATTCTTTGGTAGAAGTAGTGCTAACATGAGACATTAAACAAATGCTAAGAAGTTAATACAAAAGGACTTTATAATTTTCTGTTGGGGGTTCCCTATTTGGGTTACCCAAATCTGGAAGGGCAAAGATCTTATATAGCAGAATGATATTTCTACAGTGTAATAGGGAATACACCAGAGGACAAAAGTTAATTGAACTAAATATTGTTTAAGATTCTACTCATCAAATAGAGATTTGTTCATGTCAAGCTCACACTGATTGTAGGTAAGACGAGTTTAGAAAGATCATAATTTTACACTTTATTGTATCATTCTTAGACTTCTAATAGGATATTTATCATTGTCTGTCTAACTATAGGACCATCATAGGTACTTTTGGTTTATTTACAGAACAATATGAAAAAAACACATCACCACCAATCTGAACTAGCACTTTTAACTTTTAAAATGCCAAGATTATGACATCCTTACTTATAAGAAAGTTCATTGACTTTTGTGGGTGTTTCCTCTGGCTTCAGAAATGAGTGAGGGAAATTAGATTCTGTGCATTTATAAAAGTGTGAGTCCTCGATATCAGCATGCTATGAATACTATAAATACTAAAGGCATAATAAACTTTCTCCCAAAGACTCAGAAGACTGTGGAAAAATTACTACTTTTTTTTTCACTAAAAGCTGGATTATGTCCTAAAATATAGAGGAAAAAATGTGCATATATTTTTCCTCCCTCTTTATCCTGTGTCAGTGTGTAATCCATTAGACTCACAGTGATTTCATTTACTACGGCTTCCTTGCTTCCCAATCTATTTGACTGAGGTTTGTGAAGTGCAACATTGTGTGTGAACCAATAACAAAAAATTGAATGATAACTACATAATTCTATATTGTTTCATTGAGATCATTTCCCCAGCATGCAGTTTAATAGATGGTCTTTGAAAAATCTCTGGAAACTTAAATGGCATTGCAAAGCTTCACACAGGATCAACTTTATTTGACAAATGCCAGTGAAGAGAATTTTTAGTCCAATGCTAAAAGGCAGAACAAATGTCCTTTGACAATTTTTTAAAGCTACTGAGAGAAAAAAAAACACCCTAAAATTTTTTCATCCTTCAAAAGCAAATTAAAATTAAAAAAAAAAAAAAGAGAGAAAAAAAATTGAACACAGTAAATCAGAATTTTTATTGTATCCCTGAAAAATTTCTCTGTTAATTTTAAAGTATATGTTGGAAATAGAAATGATTAAACAGGTTTTGCCTTTACTTTGAGGCATCTACCAGTTCTCAGGGCAACCTGTTCCAGTGCCTCATCATTCTCACAGTAAGGAATTTTTTCCCAATATCTAATCTAAATCTGCCTACTTTCAGTTTAAAGCCCCTTGTCCTACCACTACATGCCCTTATAAAGAGTCCCTCTCCTGCTTTCTTGCAGGGCCTCTTCAGGTACTGGAGACCTTCAGGTTTCATTCTGATTGCCAATAAGTACACATTTTTTTTCCCCCCAATGAACATGTGGAGATATTTCTAGAATTGTATTGTGAATATTCTCATAGCAATAGTCCCTAGAAGTTGCATCTGTAGTCTAGATAAGTTTCCCCGTTTACTAGTGCATACTGTAGGCAGAGCTGCAGGGGATAACAATGAAGTTCTGTGCACTCCCTTACTAGCACATGTCAGCTGGAGTGAGTTACAGGCTGCCAGACCCCTCACTGATTAATTTGCAGTTTGTATGTTCCACTTTTTGTAAGTAATCTTTTGGGTAGCTAGAGGATTGATGTTCCTTGAATTTGATTAATACCTAGCCAAGAATACTGCAACTACTACTGCACTGTTGCACTATGTATGTGTTTCCTTCCATGTATTCCATATAGATAAACCACAGATGTTTCTTAAACCATGCTCTCTATCTTTTTCTTTTGTTTTTTTGTCTTTTTTGTCATGAACTTGAAAATGAATTTATGGCTAATGAGTCATGCAAAAATAAAATTCAAACCACACTGTAAATAAAACATAGTGACTTTAGAGGTAGTAACTGCTCTCAGCCAGCGACAGATCATAATCAATCAGTTCAGGATGAGTATGCTTTAGTCTGAAAGAGATGGAGTTGCTGGCAGGCACTTTTAATAATGTTGTAGGAAGGTGAGGTAGGATATTGCTATGATGTAGTAAAGCTGGACGGAATCTTCTGTTTCAGTAGAGCAAAGAAGTTGTAGGTGTGGATGAATAACAATTGTTAAGTATTCTGGTTCAGCCTCTAATAATACTAATACTCCTTAAATTAATTTTTTTAATTCAAATTATGTTATAAAGTGGCAGCAAATTTTGTATGTTGATGGAAAACATTTTGAATATTTCTCCAGATGTTAAAGGAAGCAGTTCAGGTTATTTCCCTTTAGTCTCACCTTTAACTTCAATGAGAGAATAGATTTACAAAAATTTACATAAATTTGCAAAACTAGGACATATATATAAGCTTATATATGTCCTCATTGCACAATTTTACTTGTATTAACCCTTATCTTGGCAGAGACTGTGAATTTGAGCTGGAGACTTCTAGAGTCAGTAGTATGGGTTTCTGTGTGACAAACTATACCACATTCCTGAACTCAGATCTATAGCCATACAGATATATGGATAGGAAAAAGTCAAAATTCTTCATCTATAATGAAAAAAGACCTGCCCAAAAAGCTGTGCTTGAGTGAAGATTCCAAGTGTGGGTTCAGCTACAGCCTTTAAATACCTGGCTGTGGCTGTCTCAGTCTGGAACTGAAATGTATTCCAGACTGCACTTTCTGACCAAGAGTTTTTAAAAGCAAAAATTTGCACCTCTTTTGTATTCCTATTCTGACTTTGATGACTTTTTTCTTGCAGGTTTTACCATTTGTCATTGTTATAGCTGTTTGAAACAGTATCTTTCATTTATATTTCATTTAAAAAGCATCCACCAATCATCTGCCTTAAGTAAAACTAAAAATCATCAGTATATGTTTCTTCCCCCCTGTATTTTCTGATTTTTATGGAACGTTTGTGGCAGTTTTTTAAAGCTTTTTATTTTTTCTGTCCTGTAGACAGGTAATTTATTTGATCTATTCTGTTTTAATATTTTGCAAATCATCTGTGCTACACAAGAAATTGGAGCTTGTTATGAAAAGCATGTTTTCTTCAGATTTTATAGAAGAGAAATTCTATAAAAGTTTCTGATAGATCTAAAAGTTTTGGGTTTAGAACTGTTGTAAAGCAACATTAGAAGTTGCTTACTTGTACTACACCTGCCTTGAAATGTTAATTTCATTTTCTTCAAACCTCTTAAAAATGTACAATTGATTGGATGATCTTCGTTAAAGGAAAAAAATTACCTAAGATAGAGAACTCTAATGGAGTATTACTGGTGCTAAGGAGCTTGCAAATCCCTGTATTTGAAAAAGGTTTGCTATAACATAGAGCAATTGCCTAAGATTACCTCCCACAGAGAGCTGAAAAATCCATTTCACTGAGCATTAGGATTTATCAGTGTGTTTTTAGTCAAATGGGTAAATTTTGCTCCATTTGCATGAAGAGAGCATTTCATACTTAAAATGTATGGAATCATAAGGCATTGACTATCTGATCCAGGAGATATGCCAAAATAATTTACTGAAAAAAAGCATCTACGGACTGCTATGAATATACATACTTGTGCAATAGCACATTGAGTAATGATAATGCAAAAAAAAAAAAAAAAAAAGGCACATAGCTTCTAACAAATACCTTTTTGTAAAATTACCATATTTCCTTGAACTTGGGCTTTTTTTTTTACGTTTAAAGGCATCTGCTTATATTGTGCCACTTCTATCCACAAATGTTCCAACAGGGGACTTCAAAGCCACACCTATTACTAATGTACAGCCATGATATTCTCAGTGGCATAAATTCAGTTGCAGAGGGAGCATTTCAAGTTCTAGCTATTCAAGGAATATTTTTGTTCAAGGAATTTTGCTTTAAAGACTACACAAAACATAGTGAATATTATGGCATGTAAATTCCAATGGATAGGAAAATTATTTTTCTGGATGCAGAAAATGGCAAACTGCAACATACATAACTCTGAAGTGGTGATGATAATTCTGAAAGCACTAAAACCTAGTGGAAGCAGAAGATCATGGAGAAGCATCAGAGAGAATTTGCTGAACCTGAAAATATTGTCAACCATCTTCATTGTGTTATGTGAAAAGGAACCTGTTTGCAAGATTTAATTTGCAACGAAACTACACAACTGGGTGTTAAGCCAGGTTTTAGATATTTGCTGCTGTCTGGAAGTGGCATTCTGAGCAAAAAGGAAACTTAAGGGAAATGTGGAGGGTGCTGGCAAAATTCAAAACATTTATTGTGCTCAGAGCTTTTTTTAACACTATCCACTCACATTTCTATGGTAGTAAACACCAACACAGTTATGCTAAAATTTAGTTTGGTAAAAGGGTTTATTGCTACCAGAATAGAAAAAAAGTCAGTGACAGTGTTATGCATAGGACAACTAGCTCATTTTAACTTCATGTACTAGAATAAGTGCCTGAACTAACACTTTAAAAGAAAATTAGGAAGTCCCCAGAAATATTATTTTTTCTTTAAGAAAATAGTAAAAAAGCTGGTTGATTTTCATTTGGGTTACAGACTCCTTGGGAAATCTTGATGTTTAGACATATTCTGCAGTGTCCAGCAACATGTTTAAAAACCTGTGTTTAAGATCAGGCACTGGGGAACATCTGTTTAAAAGCAACGTTCTACGTCTCCTGTGCATGAAGTGGGCCATGAGGATTTTTAAGAGAATAAGAAAACAGTGACACTCAGTGATTGCTATGGGTTACTATATACTGAAAAGATGTTTTGCAAGCTGTTTTCTAAGATTTTTTTTTTCAGAAATGGAAGGCATAATTTTTTTGCTGTTTTTAGTCTGAAATTAGTTTTTGCATCAGATATCAGTAGTTTTATCCTGCACTTGATACACCAACAGTTTAGATTCAAGCTCATAGCTACCTGTACCTTACATTGGCTCCAAGTTTCTTCTTTTGTTTCATTCAACTAGCAATACTCAGAACAATGACAAAGACTTTCTAAAACTGCTACTTCATCCCCATTTAAAAAAAAGAAAAAAATTGTCTTATGTGCTGTTTTGCTGAATGAGGTCTGGATTCTAAAATTCATGTAGCGTGGTATGCACAGATTAAAAACTTCTTTCTACAGATTTTCACAACTAAGCCTAATATAAGCTCTGGCAGCTTTCTTGAAAGATTTTTCGCTGCCACTTCTTATCTTTCAAAAATGACATTATCACTTCTCTGTAAATGTCAGTTAGCCTTTAGTAAGTAGGTCTAGCTTCCAATCTGATCACAGATAAAAATTGTTGTTAATATTCCTGGTAATTGACTGAGCTACAACCAATTTATAATATACTGTGAATACTTTATATTATCAAGGTGGGGAAGACTCCTTATCATGTTTTTATACTTTATATACTGAAACCTATAAATGGATTGTACTATATAGTTACAAGATATAAAAGATATTAGTTTAAATGTTTTATTAGCTGTTCATCAAGACTAGATACAGTTACCAAACAATTCTTGTGACAGTGAATTTCAGTTCCACAACTCTAGTCTGGCTTTTGAGAGACCCTCATATCTCTAAAATATCATCACTGAAAAAAAATTGCATCTGGAAATACAGAAAATGTGCAGTTGGAGAAAGTGTTGAAAGAAATATATTTTAAATGCTGTAAAAGCTAGACAAAGAACTAATGTGTTCATTTTTTTTTTTCCTATTAGCTTATGGAAGAGAAGACAGGTCATAACAAGATCTATGTTAAGATCCACTTAGATTTCAAGAATCAATTCCAGAGGTCAGATTCAAGATATCATGGTAATATCTATCCACATTTCTATAGGAAAATAAAAAAAAAATTAGTTTTAGATGGTTTTAGATCTGGAAGAATTTAGAATTTATTTGTTTCTGTGCTAGCATCTTGTATGTATGCCATACAGCACCCCACCCATCCCACTCCCAATTGTTAATCTGCGCTGACTGAAAATGCTACTAAGAATGACATACTGTACTGGCTAGCTAAATGGTTTCTATGTAAGATTTCACTTCGTCAAATCTTTGGGGTTCAAGCTGATGAGAAATCTCATGAGACTAAATATAAAAGAAATCCCATTCTATTCTGTAATATCTTAGCACATGCCATTATTGGAAGCCAGAGTGTGAATGATAGTCAGGAAAAATACTTATTGACATGCTAATCAATACTAGTGCCATAAGAGGATTTACAGGCAGGCAGAAATGAGAGTTAAATCATTCCAGTGAAATGGGTTTTTTAGTTTGCAGACCTTAACCTCAGGACAGAGACTTGGAGGAGTGACTTTGAGCAGATCAAGGAAGGCTTTATAAAAGAGATAATAGACTCCAAACTTCAGCTAAACTTCATGCTGTTTCTGAGAAGAATTTTTCCGGGGTATAAAAATCTATCACTTGGTAGTCTGATAAAATCAGGTGACTATAGCCAGCTTGATGAAAGGCACAGGAGAAAGGTAAGCAAAAATATTTGCAATATAAAATCTCCATGACACAGCCAAGGTCTTGAAAACTAAGTTACTTTCCTTAATTTTCCTTTTTAAAAACAAATGAGATTTAATAATATAACATTAATTTTAGGGAAAATATAGGCTTTATTTGGTGGATTTCACTGAAATGAAGGGTTAATATATGAAAGAACAAATTCTGATTGAGACTTCTGCGTATTGAGACCTCCCACACTTTATTTGTCCTCTCCTGGACAAAATATGGAGTTTAGATAGAAAAGTTATTTGAAAAATTTCTGATTCACTGAATAAGGCCTAGAGGAACACTATAGCTTTGTTTTGCAAAGGTCCTTTCCTACAAACACATGTAATCTTATATATTTATGAACCTGTGCATTTTTAACAGAAAGATCAACAGAAGAGAAAGCAATCTAAGGCAAAATACATTTCCCTTCCCCTGTTATCCCTGAGAAGAGACTGTGCTCTTGCTGTGACTTAAAAACAGAAATACACTGTGCTTTTGTGTCGTTTTTAATGGGGTTCGGGGGCCCCAGCGACGGACCCTGAGCTCATTTTGCATTGGAGGACGAGACACACACACGAGATATGTGACTCACAAAATGGCCATTTATTAAAACAAGAAGTTAGCTTTTATACAGTGGGATACAGAAAATTCGGGAACAGGGGAGGGTCTTTGCTTGGAGCATCAAATCCAGAGTTTTACAGATAAGGGGGCTTGAAAGGATAGGCCAGGGGGGTATATTTGGCCATATATGGTAAGGGGAATGCAAGGGAAGAAGTGGCAGGGGGCACAAACAAGGAGGGTCTTCAGGCTTTTTCTTATCTCAAGATTCAGGCATATCCTGTAGCTGTAATGGTCAAGGCAGTCCTAGATGGATTTCTTCCTCGTGGGCCTCTCTGCAGTCTTCCTGCATCTTCCTCCATTGTCTATACTCTTCCGTGGGTCCACTTCCCACACTTTTGTGAGTGCAGTGCACCTGGATATTATTCTGCCAAAATGACATGATTTTTTTTCCCCCAAGTAGATATTACTTTTAATAAGTTCTTTAGGTTTTGCATTCTGAGTCTACGAGAGGTCAAAATTACTTCATGTAACATGAAGGCATATTACTGAATAAAAAGAAAAAATATATTACACATACATTTTTACATCCTCTTCAGATATACCAGAACTAGTGGAAAACTACATTACAAATTAAGAGACACTGTATGTACCCAACCAGAAAAAAAAGCGTGCAAAATGTTCAATTTTAAAATTTACACTAATATTTTAAGAGATAAAAGGTCCTTATAAAGTAATGGTGCTGTAACTAGACATAAGCTAGAATAATCACAGCTTCCACAATAGTTCATATTGAAGTCAATATTTTTAAACTTCCAATTTATAAAGTAAGTTTTCTTTTTGTCTAGCTAGCAGCTAACTTGCTACTGCCTTGAATAAGTCATGGCAGGAGTAGAGTTATAGTTTTTCATGGTACCTTTACTGGATTGTGACAAACATTTATCCGTGTTCATATTGGAAAGTAAAAGAAATGTTAAATCATAAATCATAGAATCATAGAATATCCTGAATTGGAAGGGACCTGCAAGGATCATCAAGTCCAACTCCTGGTCCTGCACAGGACAACCCCATGCATCACACCGTGTGCTTAAGGGTGGTGTCCAAACAATTTTTGAACTCTGTCAGGCTTGGTGCTGCGACCACCTCCCTGGGGAGTGTTTCCCACCCTTTGGGAGAAGAACGTTTCTCTAATATCCAACCTCCTCCTCCTTCATGCCATTCTCTTGAGTCCTATCACTAGTTTCAAGCACCAGAGAAATCAGTGCCTGCATCTTTGTTTTCTCTTGTTAGGAAATTGTAGACTGCAGTGAGGTCTGCTCTCAATCTCCTCTCCTGCAGGCTGAACAGACCAAATGACCTCAGTTGCTCCTTGTATGGCTTCCACTTTAAGCCCTTCACTATTATTGTGACCCTTCTTTGGATGTTCTCTGATAGCTTTATATCTTTCTTACATTGTGCACCCAAAACTGCACACAGGACTTGAGGTGAGGCTGACTCAGTGCAAAGAGAGAGACAATCCCCTCCCTTGACTGGCTTTCGATGATGAGCCTGATGAGCCCCAGGGCGTGGTTGGCCCTCCTGGCAGCCAGGGCACTGCTGACTCAGATTCAACTGGCCATCAACCAGGACCCCCAGGTCCCTTTCTGTGGCACTGCTTTCCATCATTCCCCAGTCTGTAGGTACATCAGGGTTTCCCCATCCCAGGTGCAGAATGTGGCACTTTCCTTTCTTAAACTTCATATGATTGATGATTGTCCAGTCCTCTAACTTGTCAAGGTCTCTCTGCAGGGCCTCCCTGCCTTCGAGGAAGTAAGCAGCTCGTCCCAGTTTTGTATCATCTGCAAACTTGCTTAGTATCCCTTCCAGTGCTGCATCCAAGAAAGACATTTATGAAGATGTTGAAGAGCACAGAGCCCAAGATGGAGCCCTGTGGAACCTCTAGTGACAGGGGCCCAGTCTGATGTTCCCCCATTCACTATTACCCTCTGTGCTCAGCCCGTGAGTCAATTGCTCACCCACCGAGTGATGTGTTTATGTTTTATTTACAACTACAAATGACTCTTACAGCACATCTCGGTCTGGATACCACTATAATCCTTTGTGCCTGACTCATGGGCCAATTGCTCACCCTTTATATGACATGTATATCCAGCTGTGGTCTGGACATTTTATCCAGAAGGATCCTGTGAGAGACAGTATCATAAGTTTTACTGATATCTGAAAAGATCACATCAACTGGTTTCCCTTGATCAACTATGTGAGTTACCTTGTTGCAAAAGGAAATTAAGTTTGACAAGCAGGACTTTCTCCTCATGAAGCCATGCTGGCTGTGACTAAAGACTGTGTTGTTCTTTAGATGTTTTTCAGTAGCTCTCGGAATAATCTTCTCCATAATTTTATCAGTTTCTGAAGTGAGACTGACACCCTGTAGTTTCCAGGGTCATCCTTCTTGCCCTTCTTGAACACCAGAACAACATTAGCCAGATTTCAGTCAACTGGGGCCTCTTCATAGTTGCAAGACAGTTCAGAAATCATAGAGATGCCTTGCAATGACATCAGCCAGATCTTTGAGTACTCTTCGATGAATCTAATTAGGACCCACAGATTTATAGGGATCAAGCTGGAACAGCAGTTCCTGCACAACTTCAGGGTTAACTGGGAGCTGATCATTCTCACAGCCGTGGTCCTCTAGCTCAGGGCACTAGGACCCCCCTAACCCATCATCAGTGTTGAAGTTCAAAGCAAAAAAAGCATGACACTTCTTTACTTTCTCTGTCTTGTCTTGTCTGTGAGATGACCATTCTCATCAAATAACATGCCAGTGTTTTTTTTGGACTGCCTTTTGCAATTGACATATTTTAAAAAGTTATTTTTATTGTCCCCCACACTGCTCCACTGAGAGACGTGCCTGCATTGAAGCTGTTTGAAGTGAATGAAGAATAAAAAAATTACTTTTATCTCAGACAGTCAGCACCTCTGTGTCACACAAGTTGTTAAGCCATATGCTAGCAGTTAAGTGTTGGATCTAGAATTAAGTGAATCCCTTTGTGTGTGTTTCAGAAATTGCTTCCAGATCTTTTCAAATTAATCTGATTTATTCTCTAAACCATTATCTTCAGATCTGCACAGTGGATATTTCTGCAATATTTGCAATTTGCTGTTTCTTGCTTAGATCTGCATTGCCTGTTGGTGCTTGAACACCACTTATTTTTTGACTGTAACAGAATAACTTTTTCAGCACCTCAACAATGTGTTAAGAATTTGAATAATGTTTTAATGCAAAACTACTAACTCTGTGGGTGCGTCATTGTGTAAGATACTGATTCATATATCAGAGCTTCCAGGTAGATTTGTCTGAAATGTACTTTTTTGGTCCCTATGAAATTTTTTTGTGATTTTAATTACTTTGAAAAAATAAATCTATATGAAGTCTTTGCTACATGCATCTTAAAATTTTATAATCAAAGTCTAGGCATGTGTAAATTTACATCAGCAAGTATCTTTGACTTTCCATTGAACAGTAGATATGAGAATCTATTATGTTGATATGAGAACCTATTATGTTGATATGAGGATCATAAAAATGTTTTATAGATATTTTTTTAATATTTAACACTGAATGAAATGCAGGTACCTTGCAGCTGATTTCGAATGAAATATAAACTTCAGTTATTTCTCTGTTGTCAAATTTGAGGACTTCTGTGCTATGAAATTTTTTGATTCAGGATTAGCTGTCTGAAGTCTTGTTCCCCTGGTTTTATTTGATTGTGTCTTCTTTAGGTATCTCAGTCTTTCTTGAATGAGACGTTCTCATTCCTGTCTCTTGCTTTTGGTGGGAATCTCATACTATTACAATCCCGAGATATTACCTCTTTTTACTCGGTGGTGGTGTTTTGTTTTTTTTTTTTTTTTTTAAGATCTTCTTCTAAGCTGATTTCTTATTTACATTTGGACAAAATATAAATAACTAAGTTCAAGTGTGTATAAATATAATATAATACAATCCAAAATTTACAGCTATAAAGTTATCATGATTGTTACCTAACTGGAAATATCTAGGATGGCATTCAATTCACCATCACTTGATGGTTAAGATTCATTTTACCAGGACTTTGAGGGCACGAGCAGGCCTTATTGTCCCAACCCAGTCTCCACTGGGGCTCTCCCACCCTGCCTATGGCTGAGGATTCCATGTCACCCCCTTCCAGGGCCATCAGGCACTGCTGCAGTGATAGCAACACTGGCCTCCAGCTCCCCTCAGCCCTGCCCAGCCCAGCTCTGGGCCCCACTGAACTGTGCCCACCTGCAGGCTTAAGTTTCCTATAGGTTCCATCTTATGTAAGTCAGCCTCAGGCAAGTGATTTGAAAGTCTTCAATTATTTCATACAGTGTTAGACTCCTATGTTTAGGAAAAGGAAATAAGCCTCATATCAATGCAGAAGGCTATTCAGGTAAAAAAAGATTTAGATAATATAAGTCTATCTTAGGGTATGATAAATCTTCCTGAACTCTATCTACTGTACCTTTTAGATTTTCACTGAGTATAAGAGAAAAATAGTAACCTACATTTGAGTTGAAATCCACTCTCAATTTTAAGAAGGGATTCAATTGCTAAACATTTCTATCTGGCATGGCATTAAGGCACACAAGCTGTTTCCAGCAACAAAACTTTTTGGAGTAGGATTGAAGAACTATTGAGGATAGAGGGAATCAAAACTGGATCAGTTTTCTGCAAGCTGCCCTTTCAAAGCAATGAGTAGGGTGAATTTACTCTAGAATGTGCCCTGCTTGGAGACAGAAGGAGCACCTCAGAACAGAGGATGGGACTGATCCAGTTTGTAAACACCATGTAGATATGATAAGCATTCCAGGCCTGATCATATTTTATTTATCAGAAATGACACACCCTTGGATTACCCAAACTTATCAGCCTAAACTGTTTAAACCTAAGAAGAATGTGAGAAGAGAAGTAAAATAACATTTCTCCATTCAGTCACCAAGAAACTTCACACTGTTACAGAACTCATCTTCAAAACTGCATAACATAGCCTGCAGGATTGATTAATAAAATTTAGTTAAACTGACACATGGCTCATTCCTTCCAATTACACATTTAGCTTCAAAGAGTACATCAAGTCAACAGGATTCTTTGCTATGCACATGTCTAAATCTCTGAATTGCCTTCCTATTTAAATGGAGAGGACAGCCTGGAATCTGAACACACAAACAAGCCTCTGGGGCTGCCGCTCTGAATGGTCTAGTACAAGCAAAATTTTCAAGAAAAGTTTACAACACACCACCTACCTTAGCATATCTCAAGACAGTATTATCTGATTGCACAGCTACTAAATTCACGTCAGTTTTAAAAGTAATAGGAATGACTTGCTAGGCAGTTAGCATAGTGACATATTGGCACACATAAGCATATGAGTACCATATTTAAAAAAGTTGATGCAGCACCTTTTTTAAATGGTTGTATACATTGTTTACATACAATTCATACTAATTCAGTGTATTTTATTTAGAAAAGTTGTAATATAGTGAAGGGTATATCTAAGTAAAATTGTTAAATCTATCTTAGCTACAAGAATTGATTCTTATAAGAATAAAAAAAAATGCTTAAAAATGAGAAGTCTATGTTCTTAAGAAATAGATTAAATGTCTATTTGGCTTTTCAAGAACTTTATTATTTATTTGTGAAGTACATGGGGTACCCAGTGCAGACAATTTACTCTGACAAACAAAATCCCACAAGTGTAAGAATATGGTAAGAGAGTTCTTGTAATAGAGCCCTTCTGCAAAATATCTAACTTGCTCTTTTGAAGCCATGAGAATGGTTGTTAGTGCATTATCCATCTAGAAACTACTATAGCTTACGGCAGAAACCATTCAGTTTAATGACTTAGATTAGTACATTTTATTTCATTAATTTTTCCACATTGAAAATACTTAAATAAAATAAAAGTAGTTCTTAAAAGACCTCACAGCTCATATAGGAGTCATATAACATGAAATATATTGTATTCTTGAGAAGCTATTTTAGTATCAGAAAATGAAACTGTTACATTATTGTGATGTAAGTAACCTGAATTCTTTTAGCATCTGGCCCAGGAGCATGGAAGGCTGATCTGGGAACTGTAATCATGGCACTGAGTACTACTTATAAAAGAATAGTAAAAGAGAAAATAGCTTTTGTAGCAAAACACTTAGAATCTTATGATCTGTATTCCGGAATTTACTCTTTCAGAGTGTCCTTCACATACTGTCCTCCTCTAGTATGTCCTAGTTTCTGGCAACTTATGCCAAATCGTGTAATATGAGTTTCTTAATTATGTTCACAATATTTGACTGGAAGAGAACAATGTGATTTTCTTCTGAAATGGGGGAAGACATTGAAGATAAGAAAGATATTGTAAGCAATTCCAACCAAAATTTAATTCTAATGCAGGAAATCTTCATATTCCCTGCACTTTATGAAATCTCTGATGTGGATTCCATAGGCTGCTACAAAAAGGTCAGACTTGCACAGGTATTTGAATGAACTCAAGAAGTAGTTTTCACTTATGAAAAACTTCATTATTTACTAGGCCAGTGGCTCTACTGTGAAAATTGCTGCTGTCTAGATTTTAAAAGTTAGAAATTAAGTCCACTTTCTTTGAAAAGTTTTTCCTGGGTTTTTTCTTTCTTTTATTATGTTCTGCATGAGACCATAATGTAGAGAAGCCTGGTAAAAGGCAGTTCTAGTTCTTGAAAAATAAAGACAATGAACACTAACTGTTTAACTTTGTAACATTCATGAATTCACAGATTTCATCATCATCATCATCATCAACCAACATCATCATCTCTCTCTCTAACTCTGCTTTTTGCTTTTTCAGTCTAAAGAATCTTAGTTCTGAGTTCCTTCAGATCCTTGTTGATAATTCCTTTTCCTCTCTCTGAAGATTTATCTATTTTATTACATCCCTTTTGAAATGGAAGGACAACAGCTGTAGAAACTGTTATAGACCCACATGCAATACTAATTTGCAGTAGCATTTTTTTTGCAATTTTTCCTATAAACTTCTAAAATTCAGCTGAATTTTTTGTTACTACTGAACACTTGACATCTTTTCAGAGAACCAAATATTCTTCAGGATTTTGTCACTGAATAGCCACAATCAGATCAGAGACCATCATAGTATAGGGATTTTATTTTGTTCTTTTTTGTTCTTTTAGCTATAATTACTAAAACAATTATCTACCCTGAATTTCAGTGCTAATGTTTGAATTCAATCAGGCTGTTACATGAAGACAAAGTTAAGCAAAAATTCAAATGTTCTGAGACAGAACAAAGTTCTCAGTGTCATTCTTTTTCCATACAAGTAAAAAAAGGACACTAGCCACTTATCTCTGTAGATACTATATGTACTATCTAAATCATTAAAAAACCCTAAAAACAAAAACAGGAGAGGAAGAAACTATATTATATACTGCAAACCAAGAAGAGTCTAGGAGATCTGTAAACATTTTCACTGTGGAATTAATTAATTTTTCATTATTCAGTTAATTACATTGAAAAAAAAAATGTTTCTTAAAATTGATTTATAATCAAGTATAAGATGACTTCCTATCTTTTCAGCACCAAGTCAGAGGGAATTTTAAACTTAGAAATGCATTAATGGCAATTAATGTCAGCTAAGTTTTTTTTCCCCCCATCTTCTAGTTTTGTCTAATTAAATCTGGGTGACATGACAAAGAAATTTCCCCAAGGGCTATCTGATGTCACTTTTCCATCAGCACAGTCTCATTGTGCAGTGCAGCTCCTCTGCAGAAAGAAAACAAGGCAAGGCTAGGTAGTGACCTCAAATCTACCCAAACCACCCAATCCACCCCAGGGAAGGGAGAAAAAGTAAATTAAAATTCTTAGCTGGTATAAATCTGACAATCTACACAGAGTTATCTGTACTGACACTAAAAGACCATGATGACTTACACTGTTAAAGAATACATCTGGTCCAGGTAGCCAGGCTTGCACGCTGCAGATTGAGATGTGGATTGAAATACAGGTTGAGCTCTGGGGGGGAGCCTGAGACAAGAGGCCCTGAACGGCCAACCTTTGGGATACAAAGTGTGTGAAAGTGTGTGATGCCAGGCATGGAGGTACCAGCTCGGGCTGTTTCTGTCTTACTGCTCCATGAATAAAAGGCTTTATGGGATGAGACATCTGAGATTCTGCTATGGGAAACATGATCTGACTGTATGAGTGGGTGTGTAGGGAGGCGAGTGGGGCACTCATAGACTCACTGGATCTTCTCCTTGCTTTGGTCCCTGCAGTGAAAGTCTCCAGCCTTGGAACTGGGGAGTTTCCTTAACAACATTAGCTAAAAAGCTGAGTTTCTTTTCTGTAGTGGTTCTTAGCTTATACTGCAGACAATTAGCATGAAATGCTATTTTAAACTCCAGTATTTATATAAACAGCAGTCCTAATTATCTATGTTATATAATTATTCTTAAAAGTAGTTAGTAAGGGAATTTCCTCTAAACAATATTGCTCTGTTAATTTTTGAAGAACTTGTCAATAATAGGGTTTTGTCCTACTAGTCTTAACAACTTTTTATCCTAGACTGACTTTATTTTCAGTCATTTTGATGTATATCAAGAATAATTGCATCAAGTCACTGGAGCTACAGGACCACTGTAAAATTCTAAATAATAATTAATGGTATATCTGGAGTAATCAGTCTGACTTAAGGAAACCCAAGCATGAAGTATTTCAAAGTGTACTTTCATATTTTTTCAGTGAGATGTGGGCAAATCTATGATGTGATGTTTAGAAAGTATAGGAGGAGGGAAGGCTTGCCAATGGTGTCTTTGATTGCAAAGATGAACAGTCCCTCCCTGTACTCCAGGTGAAAAGACAACCTTAAGTGAGGAAAGAAAGGATCAAGGTAGGGAAAATGTGGTGCTGCGCTTTTAGTCTGAAGCACAAAACAGTTCTGTACCAGGAACTGGACCACTTTCTGTAGGTGCTTGGTTTGTGAGCTGTAATTACCAATCAAGTTTTTTGTGCTAACAGGACTGTACTCGTGGCAATTTCCTGTGTGTCCAGGTGGAGGCTTTTGTTTAAATATTTTGGGGTTTTTTTTTGGAAAGAGTGTTCAGAAACTAACCCTGGCCAGGCCCATGTGAGGACTTGAATGAGCTTTAAGTATCTGATGATCCCTACATGTTTTCCAAATCCAAAACTTCTAGCTCCCACATGCTATCCTCCTCTAGCTGCTGAGTGACTATGTAAACGTTTATTGCTGCAAAACACAGAGATCTTTAATATGAGAATCTTAGTTAAAAACATTTTACATCTAGTACTGCATAACAGGTCTCCCTCTCCTGTAGTATCTACAGCCTGCTCCTTTGCATACCTTGTCTGCCAAGTCAGATCTTTTCTGTGTTCTCAGATGCTAATAAAACAAGCTTTTGATGAAAGAGAGACAGTGAAAAGAGCCAAGTGGAGACTCCAGTAATAGGAACAGCTACAGAGACATCCAACACAGTCTTTTCCACATTCTGATTTGTGCTTTTTTCTGGACCACTGGTCTGCTTGGTACAAAATGTGCCACTTTCCAGCTAAAGGAATACTTGGACTTGTAATTGTAAAACCTGCTGTCCAGTTTCCTGGTTGGACTATGGTTAGTTGAACCTACTTTATCTAGTAAAGTACCCTGTTACATAATAATATACTCTGTTATAAATCTATTGGGATTCATATTGGCAAGATTTTTTTACTTTTCATTAACTAATTGGAGTGTGATTTCCAGGTTCAGGCCCTTGTTTTTATGGTAGATTATATATTTAATGAAAGATCACTCTGTTGTTCTGGGGATACATAAATGAGGAGACAAGAATAAGGAAGGGTTTAAAATCTTCTAGTTGCTTCTGCAATGTTGGAAGAAATGAATCACCTTTTACAAGCAGGGATTGAGATGTCAGTTGCAGTCCTGGACTAAAAGGTGTGAATTCTCAGAATAAATGGAGCATACTATAAGGTGTATTCTTAAACCCAAGAGTTCTCTGTTCTGATTAACTGTGTAAAAGTTATCTGGTCATTCCAGTCAAACCTTATATTCAAAAGAGAAAAATTTCATCTTTAAAGGGTGATTCATATCATCATAGACAAAAAAATGAGGCAGGACAGGTGAATTAGTCTTTGAACATATCTGCTTCTCTCCAGTGATTTGAATGAGTGAACTACTTGGGCATAGGGCAGGTAAATTCCATCCATACTGTCCTATCTAAGTGAGTCTCGCAGAATGCAGGGTCTTGATCTCTTCTTAACCAATTAACTAATTTTTATCCCAGATTTATTAAAACAAATGACACAAAACAACTAGACATCTATAAATAAGGCATGTGGTAATATAGCCAATGAAAAATGTTTGTTTGTTTGTTTGTTTTAAAAGAAGGGTAACTTAACGTCCAAAGAAGGTAGATGGTAAGCTTTTGCAGAGAGATGGAAAACCCACTGGAAAGGCATTTTTCTTCTTTGATTGTTTTTTTCAGGGGGGACTGGTCTGAAGATTTGAGGAAATAAAAAAAGGTAATTACAGAGCTCAGTTTGTTTTTTGCAATTAGCAGTACTATCCCCAAAGTAGACTGGAAAAAATATTGTAGGGAACAATATAATTTTGGAGTACTGTGGATTTTTTTTTTGTCTGGAGCAGAGATGCTTTAGTAAGCACCTTCAAAGAACAATGCATAGTAAAGAGAGAAAGCACACACATGAAAAGTCTTATCTATAAACATCTGTTATGTCTGCCTTTAATTTCTAAGATTTATAACTCAATTATAAAATTGTACCTAGTTTATAGCTGTGTTTATATGGAAAACATGCCCAGTTAAAAAGAACTCTATAATGACTATATCTGAAATGCTAAAGGCTTTCTTTGGTTTTCAGTATGACAACTAGCTGGTTATTACTGCCTTTGATGTTTGGTGGAAAGAAAGATAGAGAAGACGAGTTACTTTACTTAAAACCAGTTTTTATTACTAGAAGGAAGAGCACAAGCAAAGATGGCCTGTATGGGAGAGGGCATACAATATGAAACAGGGCAAAAGTGGTTCCTTGCTTTCTCCACAGATGTAGAAATTTAGGTCATAGAACAACATTTCCCTTCACCCTCTTTACAGTTTAAACTACTGTGACCGGAAATAAAGGCCGAGGGTGGTTGGTTTGGTTTGGTTTGGTTTGGTTTTGGGGGTTTGGGGTTTTTCTGAGCAGTCAGTGCGGTGCTGTGTTTTGGATTTCTAACTAAAAGTGTTTAGTTTAGTCTTCTGAGGAAAGGCTGAGGAAGCTGGGGTTGTTTAGCCTGGAGAAGAGAGGGCTCAGGGGCGACCTCATCACTCTAAAACTCCCTGAAAGGAGGTTGTAGCCAGGTAGGAATTGGTCTCTTCTCCCAAGCAGCTATCAGTGAGACAAGAGGGCATGGTCTCAAGCTCTGCCGGGGGAGGTTTAGGTTAGATGTTAGGAAGAAATTCTTTACAGAGGGAATAATCAGGCATTGGAATGGGCTGCCCAGGAAAGTGGTGGATTCTCCCTCCCTGGAGGTTTTTAAGATGAGCCTGGATGTGGCACTTAGAGCCATAGTCTAGTAACAGTGGTGGTAGTGGATCAAGGGTTGGACTTGATGACCTCAGAGGTCCTTTCCAACCCATCTGATTCTATAATTCTATGGTTCTATGATTCTATGTTTCTATGATTCTATGATTCTAAACACATCCATGTTTTGTCTATTGCTGAACCCATTCCACTTGATTTAAGGGGAGAGTGAGCGACCACATGTGTGGGTGCTTAGCAGCTGGCAGTCGTCAACATAGCACACAGTGAAGAAGTTTCCAGCTGATAAATACTGCTCTGGAAGTAGCCAAAGCAGAATACTTTCAAGTAGTTCAGGTAATGTGTATCGTCCCTTTGTATTGAATGGGAGAAATAGAATATGAGTCATCTGACCTATTCCAGATTTCTATCCTAATATGAGGTGAATCATCCTCTAAGAAATGTGTTTCTTACTGTTTAGTCAGATGAATTCCACGGTTTGTGTCACTAAGTGAGGTCTTGTCTAAGTAAAGGTTCAGCTAAGCAAGAAACTTAAAATATAAGAAATTTATCACGGCAAGAAGAATAAAGGAACTAACTGTGGGATGACTGGGATAGGCTTGGAGAACTGAAGGGCTGACAACATTATTACACACCCAAAGTTCTATTTTTGAAATACATATTTAGCAATTAGCAATAAACCCACATAATTCTTCTTTTCCTGCTATATTACAGCCAGACAATGCTTGAAGCGATTATAGTACCCAGCTGTGGCGGAAATATAAATTTATATTTTAAAAAGTTGAGAATGAATTAATGGGTCCATTCAAATAAGATATTTCATTCGCAAAAGTAGAATGGGAAAAAAACCCCATGTATGTAGGAGCAGATGACTCTGAAGGGGAGAAGTTGTGAATAACAGATGAGGCGATATAAAATAATACACATTTAAACTAAAGACTTCTGTAAGAAGGAAGAACTGTTACCTAAAGCAGCAGATCAGTGTGCTGGACTGTTATGGAACAGTCTTAATAACAGACATTTGAACAATTCTGTGGAAAAGCTAAGTATCAAGAAGGCTACAGGAGAAAAATAAAGAACAACAAGAAATTAAAACCCAAAAAGTGTATTTAACAGACTTTAAAAATCACAATCAATCGAATATTGTTGCAGTATGTAGGAAATAATTAAAATTGTATTCCATACAAATCCTTAAATATTTGATATTTCATGCTGAGCCACAGCACCTGTAATATATTAATGACTAAGTCAAATGTTAAAATTAAAAGTTAGCAAAGTTCATTAGTATTGTACTTCTTAAAAGATGCCTATAATTCTTTTCATAGAATGAAATTGGGGAAAATCTCGGCTATATTCAAATTAAAATGAAGTCAACAGCTGTAGGCTTAGCATGAAATATTATATAGTTCAGCATGCTAATTTAATTATAATTGCTATTGCTAAACAAAAGGTTAATTATAGAGCAGGAGAATATCATTGTGGAAAAGTACACCAAAGCTCTGCAAACATATCCATACTTAAATTTTGCAAACAGGTAGATGAAATGTCAGGGTTGTACAGATAGTAAATTACATTTTACATTCATGATATTTGCATTGTGTCTGGGAGTAATAAAAATCCATGCCATAGCAGAATTCATCTATTTTCAGCAGAAGTAATATATAGCAGACAACTTTTTCATTCTGGCCCACTTCATAGTCAATGTTCTATGCTCTTTGCCTTCTAAATTGCAATTGAACAGTCCTTACTTTCCTCTGAATTCCTTCATCAATCCTGTATAATAACATCTGCCACACTCCTCCATTTCAACCATTCTCATATGAAGGCAGTGAAACAATAAACAGACTTCACTTTTTGACTTCTGAGTACTTGGCTATAAGAATAATAGAAATACTTCGATGTTTCAGACCAAATGCTTACTCTGACTAGATATTTAGCACAGAGAAGCAACAGATGCTTAGGAAAACATTTAAAGATATGGTATTTACTGTGAAATGGTAATTTCATCACAGTTCTACATTCTTATTTAGAATATCACCTTAATGAGTGGAATATAGAAAAGGAGTGAGAGCTGCTAGTTTATTTTTATTGTCCATGAAAATTCATAATCTTGGTGGTTTTGTTTTCTTTTTTCCTTCAGTGAGCCAAATACTGCTCCCAAATATGCATTATTTTTTTTTTTTTTTTTACAGCAGTGCAAAAAGTCCACCTGTATCTTCAAACTGATTTTGTCACATTGATTTTTCTTGACATTTCATGTAAGCCTACAGGAAAAAAAAAGGCAATAAATAGAAACTTAAATGTGAGAAAACTTTCGGATTTATTGACAGTAGGAAGTTTAGAACTACTGAAAGTAATTTTCCATGTTAGCAATTATTTTTTAGAGAGAGTGCTCTTTGAATGCTGTTTGACTAGCTGCTTTCATTTTGGGGAAATGGAAACCATGGAAACCTGCTTTTGAGATGACTGTAAAAGAAGCTGTCTCAGAGCAAGATACAACATTCTATATAGCAATAACTTTGTCAGTTACGTGAATGGCTTCTAAGGTGGTTATTGAAAAGTAAATTTGCTTTTGAGAGCATCAGTAAGTTCAAATCAATGAGAATGTATTTTGTTTTCTTCTTGTTGGTTTGTTTGTTTGTTTGTTTGTTGTTTAAATAATAAATGAGCCTAAAACATACTAGTAGGTTTTTAACGCAGTGATAAGAAGTATTTTTGAAATACTTTATGTTATTCATGTCTGCCTGGTAGTGCAAGTTTTATTTTCTATTCCTTAAAAATTTTCTTCTTTATTGACTAATTTATTTGCAAATATATACACTTAAAATCTAATACATAACATCTATGAAATTCTTAATGAAAGGAGTTCCATAACCAAGTTTTGGTTGTGCTTAATTTTGATTTTTCTTCAGACATTTTGCAGCAATGAGATATTTTCTTCTTTCTGTAGAGACTGAGGACACAGGGAGAAGGACTATATCAAGTTACATGAGACAGTTTCTTTTTTTCTGTGAAATTTCCTATTCTTTCCTTCTATTACTTAGAATTATAGAGTCATCAAGGTTGGAACAGACCTTTAAGATCATCAAGTCCACTTGTCAACCCAGCACTACCACTGTATCCCTACACCACTAAGCCACATCACCCAGCACCAGATCTAGACACCTCTTAAAGTTCTCCAGGAATGGTGTCTCCATCACCTTCCCGGGCAACCTATTCCAATGCCCGACCCCTTAACAGTAAAAATTTTTTTCTTAATATCTAATCTTAATCTTCCCTGTCTCAGCTTAAGGCCATTTCCTCTGGTCCTCTCACTGCAGGCACAGTAGAAGAGACCGGCCCCCACCTCCCTAAAACCTCCTTTCAGGTAGTTGTAGAGACCAGTGAGGTCTCCCCAAGCCTCCTCTTCTCAAGACTAAACAAACCCAGCTATGTTCTTTTTAAAGTTAGGGGCCCAGAGCTGAACACAGTAATTGAGGTGCAGCCTCACCAGTGTTGAGTACAGGGGGATGACCACTTTCCTGGTCCTGCTGGCTACACTATTCTTAATACAGGTCAAGATGCTATTGGCCTTCTTGACCACCTGGGCTGGCTTATTCTCCTCCTCCTCCAGACTGTAGCACTGCATGGGGTTCCTGCAACCCAAGTGCCTTATTGAACCTAATGCAGTTGTCCTTAGACCATAGATTGAGTTTGTTCAGGTCTCTCTGTGGAGCCTTCCTACTCTCCAGCAGATCAACACTCCTGCCCAACTTTGTGTGATCTGAAAATTTACTGGGGGTGCATTCAATCCCCAAGTCCAGATAATTAATAAGGATGTTAAACAGGACCAGCCCCAAAACTGAGCCCTGGGGAAGAGTACTAGTGACAGGATGTCAACTGGATTTAGCTCCATTCACCACAGCTTCTGGGCCTGGCTATCCAGACAGATTTTTACCCATTGAAGAGGCCACCCATTCAAGCCACAAGCAGTTATTTTTTATAGGAGGATACAGTGGGAAACATTGTCAAATACTTTACTGAAGTCTAGATAGACAACATCCACAGCCTTTCCCTCATCTACTAAGCAGATCACTTTGTGATAGAAGAAGATCAGGTTGGTCAGGCAGGACCTTCCTATTGTAAATCTATGTTGTCTGGGCTTGAGCCCCTCATTGTCCTGCATGTGTCATGTAATGGCACTCAGGATGTCTTCCATAACCTTGCCTGGAACCAAGGTTAGGCTGACATGTCTGTAGTTCCCCAGATCGTCCATACCAACCTTCCTGTACATAGTCATTACATTTGCTAATTTCCAGTCAGCTGGAACTTCTCCATTTAACCAGAACTGCTGGTAGATGATTGAGAGTGGCTTGGCTAGTTCTTTCTCCAGTTCCCTCATTACTCTGGGGTGGATCCCATCAGGGTCCATAGAGTTGTGAGCATCTAATAGGCATAGCAGGTCACTAAACATCTCCTTCTGGATTACGTAGGCTTCACCCATCTCCTTGTCACCAATTTCCATCTCTGGGAGCTGGGTATCCTGGTGGCAACTGGTCTTGATGTTAAAGATTGTGTCAAAGGCAGTATTAAGCATCTGTTTGCTCTGGATGACAATAGTAACTTTACAGAGATTAACAAAAAGAGAAGAAATAATGAAAAGAAATCTGGGTATTGGAGCTAAACCCTTATGAGACTGGACAGAAGGCCTGGGCAGAATGAAGGTAAAACAAAACCTAAGCAGGGAGAAACAACTTGTATAGACACTAGAGAGGAAAGAAATCAAAGAGAACAGGCTAATAAGGAAGAGTCAATTTACAGAGAAGGAAGGCAAAGATGTAAAAGAGATGGCTGTGGACCACTGTTAAGAGTTCACCTCATTCTATCCCTTGGTGATTTTCACTGTAATATGATATGTTTATTTCTGTGGTTTTGGTGTTTAGTGTTAAGTTCTCCCCAGAGTTCTCTAGGCTTCTGAAATCCAAGGGATTACATGAGAAAGGATTTCTTACTGTCATTTGAATAGTCAGGGAATAATTAAATTTCTTACAGTAATACTATCTCACTTCATCCTTATTCTTATGGGACAACGTATTCTGAAACCTCACAAAGGGTTGAAGCTTTCTAATTATGCACTTATATCCCTCACCACTCATTATCTTATGTCAGTTTTGACAAAATCTTATTTTTGCCTGTTAATGTTATCACCACTCCTCCATTTATATTACATATCCCTGAAGTTCAAATGTTATCACTTAAATTTTAATTATAAAAATCATTATTTACTATTATTGAAAAGTTTTATTATTTGTTACTATTGTAAGTTGTTATTCAGAAGTGGTATACCATGGATCTTTGTTGCAAATGGAATTTACACTGGTTCCTTAAAACCAGCCTGGTGAATCTGATGGAAATCATACTATGGACACCCTCCATTTTAATTGAGAATGTTTTTCATGTGTTTAATTCAAACAGAATGAAAATAAAACTTTTTATTTCATAAGTGCCTGTTTGGACAGTTGTTACAGATATTTAGAGCAAGATTGTTTATTTGCAGGATTCTTTATTCCACTGTACTTATGTTAGTCTTATATCTGATCACAGAATCATTAAGGTTGGAAGAGACCTTCAAGATCATCTAGTCCAACAGTCAACCTAATATCATCATCATCATCATAACCTCTAAACTGTATGCCCTAATGTCACATCCAGATGCCTCTTTAACAGTTACAGATTGGGTGAATCCACCACCTTGCTGGGCAACTTACTCCAATGCTTTACCAGTCTTTCAGTGATTTTTTTTTCCTAGTATCTAATCTGAGTCTCTCTTGACACACCCTAAGGCCATTTCTTCTGATGTTGATTTGTTCAGCTGGCAAAAGCGCAGTCTACAGTTTCTTCACAAGCAGAAGCAGAGGGGGAGGCACTTATCTCCTCTCTGGTGACCAGTGACAGGACCTGAGGGAAAGGCATGAAGTTGTGTCAGGGGAGGTTTAGGTTGAAGATTAGGAAAAGGTTCTTTGCTCAGAGGGTGGTTGGGCACTGGAACAGGCTCCCCAGGGAAGTGGTCACAGCACCAAGCCTAATACAGTTCAAGAAGCATTTGAATGATACTCTCAGGCAAGTGGTGTGACTCCTGGGGTTGTCCTGCACAAGGGCCAGTAGTTGAACTCTATGATCCTTGTGGGTCTTTTTCAACTCAGCATATTCTATGATTCTATGATTCTATTATTCTATGATTTTTCTCAATTGCCTCTTAAGTTTTTCTAGTTTTCTTAATTGGTTTCAATTTAATTTTCTTCAAATAATTCAAGCCTATTAATTATATTTTACAACATCCCTTTGAGCTACATAAAGACCACATAGAAATAATGCTGTTTATTACTGAAGTTAAACCTACAGTAATGTCATATCCACAGCTGAGTATATAAGGTATGCAAAATAATTTTTTAACAATTCTGGGAAGGAACTGAAAGGCAATTGTATTGGATAGAGCATCTAGAGGGGTTTTAGGCATGTAGGTTGCAATTTAGTGAATTAGGATTCAGTGATCACAATTCCATTGCTACAAAAAAAGAATGTTATAGATCTATGACAATTATCTAGTCTTGAATTTAAGTTCTTGACTGAACTTAAACTGCCCAAAATTTAGAGGAATCCTGCCAGCTGTTATTAGTAATGTCCCTCTGTTACTTTTTATAAAATCTTATTCTGCCAGTGGGTGTAATAATGTTTCTGGTACTATTCCATTCATCCTTGCTTATCTGCCTGCTAGTTCCTTAGGTCAGACACTATACCTACCAGTCTTGTGTGGATGTCTTGGATACCTTAGATGTCTGAAATTAGCCTAGGCACTTAAGTTTATGCAAATGGAACAAGCACGAAGGATTTCAGAATGACTTCAGAGTGGAGGTGCCCAGAGTGGGATTCAGCTCCAAATTAAAGGGACTGTACACAAGCATTTATATTCAAGTTATATGTCTAAGGACTTATAATTAAGTCAAGGACTTAATTAACTTGCCCAAAAATAGACATGCAATACCCTTTGAAGTGCACCAGGAGATCCTCCTAACTGTTCTCTAACCTTGTCTTCAGAACAGACATGTCTTCTGTTGGTCCTATGTGACATCTGCCAGCTATATGTATGCATCTTTTGTTCACTAGATTATATGAACAGACACTAAATGCCTGCAAGAATGGAAGTAAATCAATTCCCTAGTCAACCTAGTGAGTGAAGTCTGAAGATGTGTTTAGCTGACTATATATGGGTACCCAATTTTAAATGTCTATAATCTGGAGTTTAAATGGATTCACAAAGTCTGAAGGAATTAGTTTACTAATATCAAGAACTTTTGCATCTTATCTGGAAAAGTGTATATCCTCTCTCCCACTTATTACTCACGGGAAATATTTTTTTACTTTTGTGAAAATTAGTGTCGTTAAATTCAATGCAGTAATAACAGAAGGCAATACTTAGTCATCTTCTTGTCTGTTTAGTATTAAATAATTGGATTTCCTAAGGAAAGGCGGAACCTGGATATGGCTTGATGCAATTCTGATTTAACTACCAGGAAGTGATTGGTTCAGTGTCACCCACCATGCAGGGCTATCACAGTCTAGAAGAGATTCATCGTATCTATGCTATACCGTGTTTGGTCCTGGGTCTTGTTTGAGCCCTTCTGGCCGAAAGTTACAATTATTGATGTGTTAATGTTTTTTCTCTGTTAAAAGTGCTTGAAATAATGTGAGATTATCTTTTGGCTTGTCAGAATCAAGTTGATATAATATGAAAGTGAACTCATGCATTGCATTTGCAAAAGTGTGGCATGAGGGATATGTGCAGACATTTCAGGATACAAAATTCTACTGTTGTAGAATGCTGTGAGGTGAAGGGATACAGATGCTGTACTTTTGGTCCACATCCATTCCTTAATGTTCTCGAGAATCATCTCTGGATTGTACTGTCCTTTGAACTGTGCTTTGTTTTCAACCTAGAAGAAACCATTTAATTCACTTTCAAAGAGAGAATGGTGGTAAATTAATGGAAAATTGTGGATGGAGGATCCAAGGAATCAGAATTTTAAATTAAGCAGAAAGAGTAAAGAAGTTTTTATGATAAGTTAAATGAATGTTAAGAACAGTTTTTTTCAGTTTATGAGAAACATGGTTCTAATAGTATATTTTTATAAAAATGATTCAAAAGTGAATTTCTACACAAGGACAATACGTTTTTTTCTTTCATGGAAGTTAAAAGCAAATATCAATATTTGCTTTTGCCACTATCAATTCTATTATCAGTGCAATTTTGATGTAAAAATTACTGTGTTGATCAAATGCTAGCCAAACCAAATTCAGGCATTTAAATGATAGACCCAAGTTAACATTCTAGTTAAGCTGTGTGTTTTTCCTATATAGTGCATTGTGTTTTCGTGGTAAGATTTTGGTTCAAGGGTGGCTGCAAGGGTGGCTTCTGTGAGAAAGTGCCAGCAGTTCCCCCCATGTGCAACAGAGCCAATGCCAGCTGGCTACAAGAAGGTCCCATTACTGGCCAAATCTTAGCCCATCAGCAATGATAGTAGGATAACACCTTTAAGAAGTGGCAAAAAACCTTGCACAACAGCAGCCTGGGAAAGGAATGAGAATATATGAGAGAAACAACTGCAGTCATGAGGGTCAGTGAAGAAGGAGGGGAAGGAGGTGCTCCAGGTGCCAGAGCAGCCTGTGCTGAAGACCATGGCTATCCCCCTGAAGCCCATCAAGGTCCACAGTGGAGCAGATGTCCACCTGCAGCTCATGGAGGACACTACATTGGAGCAGACTGATGCCCAAAGGAATCTGTGGCTCCACGGAAAGCCCGTGCTGGAGCAGGCTCCTGGCAGGACCTATGGCCTGCTGGAGAGATGAGTCCACACTGAAGCAAGTTTCAGTCAGGACCTGTGACTTTGTGGGGAACTCATGCTGGAGCAGCCTGTTCCTGAAGGACTGTGTTCCATGGGAGACACTCAAGTTGTAGCAATTTGTGAAGAGCTGTAGCCCGTGGGAAGAACTCATGTTGGAGAAGTTCATGTAGGACTGTCTCTCATGGCAGGGATCCTGTGCTGGAGCAGGGGAAGCATGTGAGTAGTCCTGCTGCTAAGGAAGAAGCAGAGGCAGAGACGATGTGCAATGAATGGACCACAACCTCCATTCGCTGTTCCTCTGCATTGCTGTGGGGAGGAGGTAGACAAAATTGTGAGTGGAGTCTGGGAAGAAAGCAAAGACTGGGGAGAGGTGATTTTAAGATGTTATTTTTATTTCTCATCACCCTACTCTAATTTGATTAGCAATAAATTAAATTTATGTCCTTGAGCAGAGTCAACTCACCACACTCAGGAGAAAGAGGCACAGACACACACAGGCTACTCAGATTTAAATGAACAGGACTGGCCTTAGTTTTCTCTCTCTATGTCTCCCCCTCCACTGCCTATAAAGGTGAGCCTAAAGTCAATAATTTCAGGACCTTAATTAAAAATAGGAAAAATTTTCTTGTGATACTCATGAAGCAGAGTAATCTGAAGAAAAGACAGTGGGAATTTAGTAAAGATAAAGAATGGAATGATATCCTGACTAATGTGGATCATGTCATAGAGGTACATCACTTTTAAAGTAATACAGCAAAAATAGATCTGTGTATCAGGGGAAAACACCTGATAGTAGTGGATATGTAAAGCTTAGCTTAAATTTTCTTTTTTTTTTTTTTTTTGCATTTACTGATAACTTCCAGTCAGGAGATGACAATTCTGATTAAAAAAAAAAAAAAAAATCTTATTTTTCCAAAAAAATGTAGTGAATCTGTGGCTCCAGAGGAAGAAAAAAAAATAATTAGGATCTTGAAACATGTTACTTGGTAATGAAACAAACAAAACTTCCCAAAAAAACAGCCAAACAAAAAAAAATTAAGGAAGAAAAGTGACATAAAATATATGTAAAAAATACTCATCAGAAAATGAGAGAGTTCATGTATGCAATAGAAAGACAATCTAGAATGCCTGAGAAAAACATGAGAAAAGAGGACAATAGCCCTCCCAAGAAAAAAGAAGGCAGAAGATAGCACTAAGGTTTTATACTGTTTTCAAACTTGGAAAACTTCTAAGGCCCCAATTGTTTTGGAAGGATGATAAGAATAGAATCAATCAGAAAGTAAATCTTACTTTTTTACATAAGAGTGTGGTTGATTTGATCATTGCTTCCCTCATTATTCTGTACAGAAGGATAAAGAATAGGAAACCTATGAAACACAGACTTTGACGCATTAGGGACCTGAGGAGTAGCTGAATCTCTGAAGCATCAACTGACTACAACTCCAACTAACTTTTAACATTTTAGATCCTGATACTGTGCATATGCTGAAATCTACTGAAGGCTGTAGGCTTCCACACATAGTCAATTGAAGGATTAAAGTTATCAGCTGGAAACTGGCCCTACTGCAGTGTCACTAGAGTGGGGGCTTCCACATGAAAAGTAATTTGTAAGATTCCTGTTGTTTCAACCTGTTGGCCAGTGTGTGAGGAGGACATACTGGTAAAAAGGAGATCATTGGTGCCTGTTATCATTTTCATGCACTTAGACTCAACATAATGTCTTAATGCAATAAACTGGTCAATAAATATTTAAGGGTTTATTATTTTTAAGCTTTTGGGTCTGGTCTTTTAATACTATAGTGCCAGAACTCCAAAGAAAGATAACATATGCATTGTGCATTACACAGTGATGGATATGCATAAGTTCTGCAATGACTGCTCATAGTACACCACCTCTATTCCTGATTCCAAAGTATCACCTATAACATTAGTCATGCTGAAACATTTATTATTTCAGACAAGGTATCTTTTC
Organism: Pyrocephalus nanus; assembly: GCA_038380795.1. Taxonomy (NCBI): domain Eukaryota; kingdom Metazoa; phylum Chordata; class Aves; order Passeriformes; family Tyrannidae; genus Pyrocephalus; species Pyrocephalus nanus. The sequence continues at coordinate 74,417,006 of CM076259.1, read as the reverse complement.
TTCTTCAACTCAATTTTTCCTGCTGGGTTTAAGAAGGGCTGACCTCTTAAAATGGTTTTTAGAGAATGCTTTTTACTCACTAAAATAATTTTAAAGTTTTTGAAAGCCATCAGAGAAGGTGATGGAGGTTAAATTCTTACTAAGAACAGAAAAAAAAATCTATTTAAAATATGTAAATCCTCATCTTTTTTTGTGACGAATGCCAATATGCATTCCAAATCACTGCGCTTTTGAATATATCCCTCCATCACTAAGAGGGACAAAAAAAGTCCTTGTTAAACATATTCATCAGTACTTTGCAGCAATAAGTAAAAGAAGTCATTGTGGCAATATCTCAGTGTGCTTTTAAATTTTTTTTCTCTTTTTACTGAAGATTTCAGAAGAGGTGTTTAAAAAAAGAAAAAGGATGGAGTATTTATTTTTATTTTGTTTCTTTATTATCAAGACAATATTTTCCCACTTCTTTTTTTGGATCTAGTAAAGAGTCAGTGTGATTGCTTTTCCTGCAGATCTGAGGGTTAAATACATGTTGTGTTTAAAATCAGATTAGAAACCTTCTTTTTAGAGCTGAAAAATAAATTACAATATAGGGTTTACAACAGCTGCTGTGGCTGAATAAACCATGAAGTTTATATTATCAGGTGAATATCTGTGCTAAGGCTTTAGGCACATCTCAAAGCTGTAGGATATTAAAAAAACCCTGTTTTTTGTTAACCAAGGCATCCCACTGAATAAATGAAAACTAAGCTTTGTTAGATGATATGTAAGAGTGTTTATTGTGCTTTAAAATATACTACGTATTTTTCTCAGATTGACAGGTTTAGTTGCTACCTGGTTATCATACATTTCAGATTAGTATTAAAAATGAGAACTTAATTCCTTATTAGAGAATACTGACAAATTCTGATTCTGGGGTTTTATTTTTTTTTTTTTTTTTTTTTTTTTTTTTTTTTTTTTGCTTTCTGAGAGTGCAGACACCTGCTTGTTCATTTTTTCATAATTGTAATGAGTAGATAATCATGAGTCTTGTGCAAAAAGAAAAAAAAAAATTTCAGTTGCTGAGAACACAGCAGAGATACTGATGATGAAGTTTCCATGCTTATTGCTGAATGTGGGAATGGTAGTAAAGAACGTTAGAGGTGAAATATTTATACAAGGTGAAATATTTATACAGAACAAAAAAGAAAGATGAAACCTTGATATGAGACATATATTCATACCATTTGCAGATCTTTGTTTGGACCAGCTCTTACCTCCCATCACCATAATAATCTTATTGTTTCTAATAGTATCTAACTAAGGCATGAAGTCATTGCAAGTAATGAATCATTAGCTTTAATATTTTACTTGGACTAGAAAAAAAAAATGGATATAAGCAGCCTCATAGACAAACCTATGTGATTCCCTGAAATAATTAACAAATTTATTCCGGAAGAGACATCTATGGACAAAATATTTGATTAGAACATTTTTTAAGTTCTCTCAGAAAGAAGGGGCAGAAGTGTCGTTCTAACAAGGACAACCGTCAACTGCCTGTGAAATCCACAAATGGATGAATATTGATTTTTTGATACTCTGTTAGATAAAGTGCAGTTGTCAACAGCCTTGTGAGTTCCTGTGTAACTTGTGAGGCACAGGTAAGGGACTGTGAATATTATAAATGTCTAATGCTGTTTTGTGTCTGAAGGATTTGGATAGAATTAACCCACTCAATTAAGCATCATAACAAATGTTAAAGTAAGAGTGAGATAAAAAAAGAGATGTGTAATAGTAAAAGGAGTAAGTTTTTAGAGCAGCCTTCCATATACTGTGGTGGAAGGACAGAAATGGGAAAGTTAACTTCATTTAAAAATGAAGTAGGTTATGTTGTGGAATTAGCCTTATGGCATACTGTCTGCAGGAAAATAACTATGAATTAGGAGTTCTGTAAATTCCTTTTGATTCTACTCTCTGTTGTTTGATGTAGTTTTATAAAGACTTGCCAAGAAATACTGCATCAAGAATTCAGATCCTTATGGTGATTCTCATGTCCTACTCATGCAGATTCATTCACAAATATTCTGGACCAGTGGTTTATTTTCCTTTATATATGACTTTTTAACATTTATGCCATCTCAGTGGTAGTGTCTGTTTCACAGATTGCTTGTCCTGGAGAGAAATATGTAAGTTTTATGGATCTACAGCACTGAATCTCATTCTAGCTTCACATTTAATTCAGCCTCAGCACTTCCTTGGATCTCTGTGGGTTTTCCTTGAGCAGAGCAATAGTTTCTCTGTTTAATAACTCAGTGTAAAATGTAATAGATCTCAAAACTGTTACTACTCCTGTTTTCCATGGAACATGAGCATTCTATCCCACCATCCCTTTTTGAAGAGTCCTCATTTTATTTGTTGCTTCACTTTTATTGCGCAATATCTTGCAACTTTTTTTTTTATTGGAAAAAAAGTTTCCCAACTATTGAAAAAAAAATATATATTACATTAGGAAAAAATGTGTTTTCTGGATATTTTTATATGTATGAAGAAAATGCTATGTAGGAAAAAATGGTGTAGAACTTGCTTTGAAAATCATATATGTAAGGAAGGTAAAAAATCTTCCTAGACACAGATTATATAACTCCTAGTTTGCAAAGACTTGCTAAATGATTCTTCCTTCCCCCTCAATCTCCAATCCATCTCAATTTTTTGCATTCTCATTAAAAACATCCAATTTATGAATCTCATCAAGCCAGAAAAATAACCAGAACAACTTGTTGCTTAAACTAGGAAAATTGATGGAGGTTATAAAGCATTTACCTTCCTTAGTATGGACTCAAGTTTTTCACTAGTTTTCCTTACAGAGTAGTAGAGGAGTAACAGATTGTTACTCAAGGGGAGTGCCAGTGATACTAATGATTATGTTCATATTTATCCTTTCCCTGTTAAGAATTGTCAAAAGTAGGTACTGAAGGATTAGTGCAGATTCAGGCTTCTTAACAAACTTGTAGGAAAGTAAACAAAAAGTTAAGCAAGAAGATGCATGTTACCAGTTATAGTTAATCCCCTTTGTTTCAAATCCCTGCTGAAGTTGCTCATCAGCTTAAATGCAAATGTGTTGTGGAAATCCAGCCGATGAAAACAGTGATTCTCTTGCTAGATATACTGACTGGAGGAACTCCTCGCTGTAAACTTTCCTACTTAATAAAACCATCCTACAAAATTATTTGAAATGTTGAGAAAGTAATACAGGGACAATTTTATTTGCTAGGCAAGCAATGGTTTGTGAAACAGCATGTTATTTAGAACTGGAATAAAGTTTCCTCTATTACTGAATGTAAGAGGCATTTTACTTTTACACTGCTTTCTAAATGTATTCATAAAATTTGAGAAAAATATGATCTTACTATCAAATCATACAGAATTCAATAGTAAATAAACAAGACTTTATCAGTTTCTATACTATTTTTTCAAGATTTTCATAATGAGGAAATTTTAGGTTTATTAAAAATGTACTTTGGCTGAGCTGTGCTGCGTAAAAGCCCATCTCTTTCTATTGATTCATGCCAATTAGTGGATTGAAATTAAGAGAGCTGACTCAGAAAATAGTTTTTAAATGGTCAGCAGTACTTTAACTGAAGATGTACAGGTATAGGTCCTTAGAGAATGAGGCATCAAATATCACTTCTGTGAAGCAAAAATGAGAAACTATCATCCTTTCATGTTCAATTTTTTTCTGAGTTAAAACTCAGCATTTTTTAATGTCAATTTTAATGACAATTAGAGCATAAAGATATCATCATAAAAGGATACATACAGAAAACCTTTTAGTTTATTTTTTCTACAATAAGATTTTAAATTCCACCCTTAGTCTCCAAAAGTGATATGTGAAATTCATCGTTATAAACTGGAAATAGGATCACAGATTTAACTGAAGGGCAGAAGGACATGGCTTTCATAACACACATCCCTGCATTTGCATGTCTATCATCATATTGTTTAATAGTGTAAGGGAAATAATATAAGGAAGTGTCTTTGCTACAAAGACTCCTCTGTAATTCTGAGATTCCTTTCTTTCATTTTAGTATACGCTTGACTATTTTTAATACAAATCAGTAGTCATATTTTTATATGCTAATGCATGCCATAGTAATCAAGGCATAAATTCTTTTTTGTTTCACCTGCTTAGTAAATGTATATTATTGTGTGTGTTATTGTGTATTTCAGCTCTTCAGTGAACGTATTGTGAATACATTCATAGAAATCAACATCTGTTGGCAAACAAACAGATGTTCTCTTCCTAAGAGAACAAAGAGACAAAATGATTTAATGGCTTATTTTCAGGATTAATGTCACTGGTTGTAGTTCTTTTTATTCATTATCTTTCATTATAATTGATTTTAAATAGTCTAAAATAGTTCCTAGCATGCAATTATTGATGAAATGCTGACATGGAAATTTATCATAGATTATGCCACAACTCTTTTTTTGCTTGAAAAAAGAATACAAAACATACTTTGTAATGTGTAATGTGGTACTCAAAATTCAAATTTATTCAAGTTATTACATGGTGTAGAAAGTGATCTTTGATTACTGGCATGGCAAGCCCATAGCCATTCAACTCATGTGGGTACACCATGATCACATCTTCTTTCCCTCCCCAAATAAGGGAGGGAATTCAAAATGTCTCTTAGGATTAGTTTTAACTCGATAACTCCAAACCTGCCCCTGTCTTAATCTAGAAAATTCTAGTCTGCATGCCATATCTCTGCTAATAGTCAAAAGTGTGGACAATTGTGTATCATTGTTAAGGTCCATGTTTGGGTCCTTTTTATTTTACAGGTGTACATTCAGCCTTCTTAAGAAGCTTTAAAAAATCAGTAGAGGAATCCCTCCTCCCAGAAGAGGGAGAGGAAAAGATAACAAATCCTAAATACAAGAAAGTTGCGTATTGCCCCACAGTAAGCAAGGACGAAGTACTACAGCCAAATGAGTTTATACACTGTTAGAAAGGAATATTATTCAATTCATGGAGCATTTTAGTTGTAGAACTTCCACAAAAATTTATCGATATACATTTTGTTGAGGTTCCATAAGAGAATGTAACAGCACTGGAGGCAGCAGGTTTCTAAGACACTGCCTTCTGTTTGAGAAAACAATCATACTGGGGGCTAAGTAGCATCCCCATCATTTTGATCACATTAAAGGGATGAAATATTTTACTATAAATAAAACAACTGTGCTTGAAAAATATCTGCTTTGCTGGCATTGCAAGAGCTTCTCTTCACTAACAGGTTTAAATTCTAGGACAGCACTGTTAGCTCTAGGACAGCTTGTCAGCAAGTGGCATGAAGGTGTGTCCCCATAAGTTGTCATTCCACAGCAGTCATAAGGAAGTTTTCTGAATAACTCCTTTGATTGTTTCTTAATATCTAAATAAGGATCCTGGTGCTCAGGTGTAATGATATTTGCATTTACCAAACCTTTGCAGGAACCAAACTTTTTAACTTTTCTTTCCCTTGTTATGTCTGAATTTCATTCTTGTGCTTGTGGTAAATAACAAAAAAAGAAATTATTATAAAATAGAAAACACAGAGAGGAAATTAAGTTTAATGTTGCTCTTGATAAAGGTTCAAAACTACACTGACTTCAGTGAGAATTCTACAAAGCAGATTATTATAGATTTGGATCTCCAAGACTTATGCACAGAGAAAAGTCATTACATTCATTCTGGATTCTTCAAAGTTCCTAAAAGTTTGAATCACAGAATGTAGATAGTTTTCTCAGAAGGCCTTGTTACAATCCTGCTATGTTTTTTCAACCCTAATAACTCATGTACTTTTTTGTAATTCTGCTAGAAAAAAAAAAAAATTTATATTCAGTAGCGTGACAGCATTTAGATTGCAGTGACATAACTGAGAAAGTAATTTAAAACAAATATGCCATGGACAATATAGCTTCCAATATCTGACTTTCATTTAGATTCACAGAAGCATGAAAAATAGTGTGCCTGTGTTACTTATGTGAATTGCATTGTGAAACATAATAAAAAAGAAAAGAAAAGAAAAGAAACCTCATCTAACCCATGTTGGATAGATAAGTAACGCATGATACATGGATGATTTTGTGTCTGTCAAACACAACAGAAATTGTCCAGAATACAAGTCAAATACATGGTAGCTCCCAGGCTTCCTCGTGCTCTTTAGTTATTGAATTGTTCTATTCTGCACTTAAGCAACTGAAAATTATTTCCTTTTAAGGATGCTAAAATAACACTCGACACTCTGATGTATCTTGCACTGTATATTAAGTTTCCTATCCTTTCTTTGATAATTACTAGTGTGGCAAGATTCACCCTTGCACATCAAGAGACTTTAGGACAGATAAGAGAGAAAAGATGTGCTAATTCACAGCACTAAAGCTAGTCCCAATAGCTGAGTGATAAAGTGTTTTGACAGAATAGTTCAAAAGTCACATTGAAGTAATTTTTCATTGCATGTTTTATGCTCTGTAACCTACCAAGAAAAAAATATACAAATCTTATATAAGATATAAGCCTATATAAGATAAACTGCCTTCAAGATACATACTTTATCACTGAAACCAAATAAACTTTGAACTGTTAATATATTTTTAGATTAAATAATGCAAGCCTTTGGAATTTTGCAGATAAAAAAAAAATAAGCAGAAAGAAAAATGTTAAGACAGTGATTATTGCTTTAATTTTGACATTATAATATCAGCACAGTAACCATACTTTTTTATCCTATCTTTCAAGAGCTTTTGTTTGGTGTTTAGAAACAAAAAACAAGCTGAATCCCACATCAAAAAATTCATTTTGAGTTTAACATAAAAGCAGAGCGATAAGAAAAGAAAGCACCAAATAAAAATAATTTTCAAAATCTTCAAATGAAAAAGAAGAGTCAGATGAGAATCTATTACTTAAAAATGCTGGTTACTTTGATAATATTTTAAATGTCTAAGGCATCCAGTGAGTTGACAGATTTGGTATGGAGCTACAGGAGACCTCACGCCCCTCCAGAATAGCAGGTAGCTAGGCAGCCAAATGTGTGAAGATCTTTGGACAGTGATATAAAAAAAATCCTGATTAGATGACTGAACCCCTCCAGTAGCAGGGCACAATATCATGGTGGAAGCTGCAAACCTTGGCTATGCCAGAGGAAGAGCCTATTGAAACCCCAACAAGGGGTATAGCAATTACACTGATTCTGAAGACTTATAACTGGCTCTGAAGGAGAGACCTGGGTTATGTGTTTGGAACAGTTGGTGTCCCAAGAAATAATACTAAAAGTAATTTTGGTAATAAAAACATAGAATTGAGCCTGGAGGCATTCTGTGTTCTCTCTTGTTTCCTTGCATACAAATGTTGATCAGGGGCTGTCTGATATTTAGTATCAAACATATAATATTTAAAAAGCTAATGTAGTGCTCTTATGGTTTGACAAGTTGACAATATTCATGGCTGTAGTGCTCCGTGTATTTACAGCGTAATACAAAGAGGAAAAAATATAGCAAGTTCCTTAACAGAAAAATATCTCAGTGCTAACACTGTCTCTAAGGGTTTGCCTAATCCCTCTTATGAAATTGATGATAGTTCTACTTTTTGTGGAGCAGTTGTGCTTCAGGAATTGAATTTCAGCCACTGGTTAGTTTCACACAGATCACTGAACAACAAGAAGGCCATTTGAAAATGAATGACTCTGTATTCCAGGACCAATTCCATGAGATAACAGCTTTTGTGTTAGAATGAAGAGAAAAACACTAAAGAGTGGAAAGAAATTTTTAAAAGGATATGAAGGACATAGCTTAGACACCTGGTAATACTGGAAAATATTATTGATGTGGTTGTAAAACCTGCATCTGTGCTGGAGAAATAATGGGTGACTGCTTCCAATAAGCTGTGAATTTATGTGTGTAAATGAAAAACAGTATCTTAATCTTTGTACCAAACTCCTTCTAACAAATGTGCTCAAAGTGCTAGAGCAGTAACTACGGAAGAATTGGATTTAAAAACAAACATGCAAGCAAATAAACAAAACCTGTCCCCAACCTAAATATACATTTTATATTATTCTTAATGTTTTGTTATGGATCATTTTATATCTCACTCTGGCAGAACAATTGGAGTCGAATGCATTCAACTCCTAGCCCAGACTGTGTCTTTGTCCCTTACATCATAATTTTTGGGAGTAGTATAAGAGCAATTACATCAGCTAGTAATTCAGCAGCACGTGGATTTCTCCTATGTTTATTGTGCAGTTGTTATAAATGAAGTGACAAAACCAAAGATCCACATTTTATAGCCTCCTCTTTGGCGTTGCCCATTTTGAGTAATATTTTCTAAAAGAGTTTTCTTTCCTGATTCCTTCTAATGTCATTATTAGATTAAAGCTTTGTCCTTGCAGAATTGATGTGCTTATATTCAGAAGACAATGCCATGCCATCCTCTCAAGGAAATCGGTTTTCATACTGCTCTCATCTAACACTTGCAAGTCTCTGCAGAGGTTCTGTGTCAGTGATTAAGTCCACTTGCCATAAGCAGTCTAACACTGAGCAAGATTAATTCCAGAAGTGAAAATAGTAACTATCTTTAATTCTATAGAGGGCATTTTAGGTGTGTTGATTCTGATCATCAATTCCCAATGGAATGTAATTTTGTTGCTATCCTGTCTAAGTGCAGTCTATTGCACTGTGGTGGTGCATCCCCACCTCCCCCAACTCAGGCTGCTGTACAATCTCAGGAATCCTTGTTAGCCTTGGCCTTGATAAATGGCTCCCAGGTGATGCCATTCCCCTTGAGCTTATCAGAAACACTGTCTGTACCAGGAACTTCTGTTGACTAACCAAGGAAAGGGATGAGAGATAATCAGTCATCCCCTGATAGTCTTGGAACATTGCTTTCCTGAAGCATAGCCAGAGTGGAACAGTATTATTGTTGCTAGACTTTTGAAAAATTCCAGCAATTACATCTTGGATTATGTCCAGAATGGAGGTTCACAAACGACTAAAGCAAATCATCTTGGGACCCTATAGAACAGTGGTCCTAAGTGAGGGCCTTTGAGCTCTCCTGGACTGCAGCAGGCTGTGACCAGCGTCTCCTGTGAGAGCAACATCTCTCAGAGCTCACAAACCCTCAAACTGGTGATACTTCGAGGACCATTACTGAAAGCTGACCATGGGGTGTGGGCTGAAACTTTCCTCCATTCCTCAAGGCTCAGCTCTCACCTGTTGAGAAATGTAAAGGCATTCAATATTCAATATATTTTACTGAATTCTAGGGGACTTTTCAACAGGCATACTTTTATACATTTATATATATATATATATACATCTTCATGTCTGTGTGTGTGTGTATGTGTGTGTGTGTGATCTGATTTAAACACCCTATAGCAAGTGTAGGATGAATGTTTCCATATAAGATCTATAAATAAGTCATTGCTGCAATTATTGTAAATGCTATTGAATCACTTTGTAAATGTTAGATTAGTCAATGAGTAAGGGCTACATAATCATTTAGACATAAACCATTGACCAAGTCTGGGACTACGACTGGACCTAGACTCCATCAGGAGTTAGAGAGCAAGGGGACTCTCTGAAACTTGTGACTTAACAGGAAAGTCTCCCTTACCCATCTGAGTCTTTACTGCTTTGCGTCTGAGGTCCTCTAAATTGTTTCTAATCCTTTTCTTTGTATGTTCCCTCCATGAAGCAAATAATGGAGTGAACCTTGCCACTGAACTTTGTTAAGTCATGCTTTTGCAAATTTATATTAAACCTCATTTTTCTGTTACTTTTTATAGTGATTCTTTAAGTGACCTAAATCACTCATTTGTGACAGGCACACAACATTCTATGACCTGGCATTTGTTGAATTTAATATTCTATTATATACATGTGTTTACACAATTTTGAAAGTCCATTTTGATGGCTGCTGAATAGTAGTTTGATGAGAAAATATTTGTAAGTAGTTTTTGTTGGTATTTGAATATATGCAATGAGATTAATTAATCCATAATGATGTAAAATACTTCTGATTTCTTTTTACCTTTAAGAAATAAGTAAAACAGCATATCCTACACAAAATACAAACAGAAAGTAACTGATGTAAAATTCACAGGAAAAATAGCTGCAATTTTTTAAAAATAGAAATAATAAAAAAATCAACCCTAACATTACATATTTGAAAAGATTCTTTTCCTATTGATGGCTTGAAATGTACATTTAGATGAAGAACCTAAAGCTGTACTAATATTAACAGTCATAACTCCTTTAATTTCTTGGATGGCTTGTCCAGTTTAATTGTTAAATATGGAATTTTAAAATTTTTAAAATCTAAATAAACACCCCTGATTTCCTTTCAAAATATTGTACAGATTATTTAGATGAAACATCTTTTAAGATGGATACTTTTTTTATTATCTGACATTGACCTAATGCCAATAGAACTGACATGAACTAAGTTGAAAGAGAAAGATGTTTATCTAAGACATAATAATGTAAACCTCCATTTTGAAAAGGATAGTGACCATTTCTGAGCACATTGTCAACTGACAGCTAAAATTCGTAATAACATCAACCACACAAAACAGATATGCAGACAGAAATACAGGTTATTGACATTTAGATTATTTTCACATAGAGGCTTTATTCCAAGAATTTTTAGTATGGTGTAATCAATAGTTAAAACAATACCCAAAACTATAGAAAGAGAAGCAAAATTAAATAATATAAAAATAATTCTAAAATGACATTAATTTTAAACTAATCAATTGGACAACACCTTGAAGTTTCATTTTACTTCATTAAATAGTATGAAAACTGAAGGTTAAAAAAATTGTCCCAGTAGTTCTTCTAATTCTATTCTGTCTGTATATAGATCTCTCAACTACTCTTTAGTTTGCTAGAAAACCACAGTACTTAAGTGCTCAAGTGCAGCAGCAATTTTTGCAGTTGTAATTACAGAGAGATTCTTTTTAAAATCTAATTTGAGGTAAACCTGCTTACCTCTTGGTGTAAACACAGATTAAGAAAATCTATATTGCTGTAATTTGCAGAAGTCTTGGAATCCAGTTTTAGGTAAGCAGTGGAAGTAATCATTGCTCATTGCCTAACTAAAATGTTAGATATGTTCCCAAATGGGGGTAATTCATTCTACTTTAAAAAAATTTGACCTGAATTCCATGTAAAGTCCAAGGAATGAAGAAGGTACCTCTAAAAGCAAAGAGTAAACATTCCTTAGTCATTCAGCCTCCACTGACTGGGAACATAGATATGTCAGAATGGTCATGTAGCCATGTAAAGAATGAGCCCTGTTCTGAAGAGAGACACCAAATAGAGCAATGTAATAAAGCAGCATAGTGGAAGGACTGCTCACCTTTCAGATACTGATCTATTTCTTTGAAGCATTCCTCCTGAAAATGGAAAAAACCTCTTCTGTGCTGTTTTTTTGCCTGCACAAAAATCTGTGCAGATCAAAGCTTCGATGTTACTAGGTTGGATGGAGTAGGGGGGAAAAAAAAAAGGAAAAAAAAATACAAACTCAGTACACTGATGAGTCATCACTCCTGAAAATGTTTGTGTTTTTTCCCCTTTTAATTCAGTGTTCATTTAATGCAAATTGCATTCAAGGGAGTGCTGTTAGTACTTTCAGGGCACTATTCTGATATGTGTTTTCACTCTCAAACTTAGGGGGAAAACTCAGGTTTCCTCACATGGCGAATTTTTACTGTAAGACTATTTTCCCAAAACACAGTCCACAAAATAGGTTCCTGGCAAGAATTTCAGTGCTGTCCTCTTCTAGAGGCAGGTGTCCACCTCCTCAGAACAACTAGCTCTGATCATGCCTGGGTGACACAACTAGCTTTTAGCTAAAAAGGGAGTGAGGGTTAACTAAAGTGGAAAGCAGGCAGACTAAATAGCTGTTTGACACTGAATGAGCTTTAGGCAGACATGCCTTGATTGAACTCTCCTTTATCTATACAGAATCACATATACATCTGGGAACTGGAGAGTTTTTAGAAATGGGAGGATTTGAGGACTGGAGCATATTTTTATGAGATAGGAGAAAAGCTGCTTTATCTGCCACCTCCCTAGTCCATAATAATAGCTGAATAGTTCTTATCAGTTCAGCACTAATATTAGTAATGGAGATACAAAAGCTTTGTAAGGCCTCATCCATTTGCTTTGCAAGTGGAAATAAAATTTCACCAGAATTTCATTCTATCTTGTAATTTGGCCTTCATTAGTTATGTGGTATGATGAACTCATTTGCTTTAATACTAATATGTAAAACAGACATCTATTTTTAATTTCTAATTAAATGAAATTAATAAAATATTAATTATCATTTCAGTATAATATAGCTACTTTCTGAAAATGTGTTTAGAAAAAGCAATAAAGAAGTAATTTTCAGTACATGGAGGATTGGGTTAGTGAAACTATGGCTCTGTTTATAAAAGTTTTACAAATGTCGAGCTTTCTTCTTTGTGAGCTGCTCCAGTAACTTCCCTGCAGTATTTCATGCTGTGTAGAACCTTGTGAAAATTTATACAGGATTAAGACTTTCCACATTAACAACAGAATAAGAGTTAAAGAAAAATATGCAAAATATTATCTCTGGAACAGATTGAAATATGTAATGTACAGACTTGTCTGCATATACCAAGGGAAAGTTGTCCTGTTTTAGGGGAACATTTTTATGACCTACTAATTAAAGAACTTGGACATTATATTGTCAGTTCTGCTACTAGTTGGCTTTGAAATATTAAACAAATTTCTTAACCTCTCTGAGCATCTTTTCTGACTTTTGAAAATGAGAATACAATCAAAAGTCATACTTAATATTTGTCAGCTAAGTTCAGATTTAAAAAAAGAAACTGCAATAGAAATAGGAAACAGTACTGTTGTCATCTTTCCTTTATTGCAATCAGAAAACAGAAGATTACATTCATTAACTTTTTATTTTGAATTGTATGTATTATGTCATTGTTACATAATTTGTCCTCATTTTTAAACCTTGAAATGCAAGTCAAACATTCTGAAGGTCTGAAAAAATTAAACCCTAAATATCTGATTCTTGAAAGTGAAAATAATATGCCCCATTGAATCAACAAATTGTTGATTCACATAGTAGGAATGTTTGCATCAGAAAATGTTCAAAAAAGCATGAAGGAGCATAGTACTAATTTAATATGATTACAGATTGAAATTCAATGGGGAAATTAGTGTAGCCTAATTTTCATTTTGAAATGAAAATTAACTTCATGGATTTTTTCTCTTCTTAGCTGTGAGAGAAGAAAAGTGTCCACATCTGTACCACATTTGTAAATGTTTAAATCATCTAACAAGAAACATTGTTTTAACAAGTAATGCAATCTGTTAATTTGTTACATAATTAAATATGCATTTCTGTAAAAGCTCAAAACTGCAAGCACATTTAATGAAATTCAAATTACATTAATTTTTGCACATCCAGATATGTTATTAATAAACTGAGTAATTTATACCTAATTTACATATTAAGTGAACATAATTAAAATCAAACATTCATTAAAGAATCACAGGAAATCTCTAATTTCTCATGTATTTAAAGGATGGAACCAAGATTATTTCAAGAGTAATGCCAACAATGGGCAGTAATACATATGAAACAGGTGAATGTACTGAATGTCAAACTATGTTAAAACAAAAAATAACTTTCAAATATTTTGATAACTCATTCCCATAGTTTTTGCTTTTCAAATATATTCCAAAATTTTGATTTTGTCATTGAGATGAATTTAACTATGAAATTGAAAATATCAAGCAGTAAGAATATTAGAAGTGCTCAATTTCTGATTTTTTTTTTTTTAATTGCTGATATTTTGGAAGCATGAAAGCTCTTTTTCCTCTCCAGATTTCCTTCGTAGCTATTACATTACAAATAAATAAATAAATACAGAAGAGTTTAAATTTTCTTTAAATTTCAGGAGTTTGCACTTAAAAAAATATTAAAAGTAGAATGATTCATGATAAGGATATGCATGTTTGCAAGAAAAGTATAAGCTGTAATACAGCCCCTGTGCATGTAAAATTATAATGCTTTTGTCATTGTTAAGACTTTATCCTTGTTATGATATTGTCATTTGATAAATACTTTGTTCTTTCAAAGCATTCTTTGAAAAGATCAGTGAATTTCTATTGACTCAGTCAAAAAACCCTGCTTTCCTATGATAGGAATAATACCTTCAAATTTCACACTAGCATGGTTTTCAGGGTTTCCTTTTATACAGTAAAGTTAATTAAACTCTTGGTACAATGACTGCATACTATTTTAGGTGTTTAGGTCATTAGTGCTTCATGTTTAAGAGGCTGGAAAACCTTACACGGCTCCACAACAGAAAAAAAACCCCAACTGTTTGTTTCTTTGTCTTGTGGTATCCTGATGTTTCATACAGGTGCACAGGAAAATTCTGTGCTTTGTGCATTGAACACACACAGAGAGGAAGAACTCCAGCTTGAGCTGTAGCTGGAAATAATTGTAGTGGATAGGAAAGGGTGAAGAAGACCTGGAGTTGTGATGGACTAATAGGCTGGCAGAGTAAAAGTGTAATCACAGCAAAAAGTAAGCAAGTCACAACTTTATGAACAACTGTTCAAAATTAGAAACTATCAGAGAGAGACAGTTGAAGAGACTATGACAAGTAGGAAACAACAAAATTGTTCAGACCTTTCTGAATTCTAATCACTGTGTTCTAGCATTGTACCTTTAGTGCCTCTGCCTGATTCAATAAAGGCTTGGATAACAAATTTCTGCCTTCAAAGGCATTTCAGATCTCAGTATGTGAAATAAAATAATTGGAGACTATTGAGACATACTTAGTCCAGAGTTTAAACATCCTCAAAGTTCTTTGTTTGTTTCAGTTTCAAATATTATTTTGGTCATTTCTATAACATGAAATAGTATAAAAGTAGAAAGAACAGCAAACCAGTTACCTTGATGGGATTTTATATTTTTGGTTTAATTTGCTTCCTTTTCAGTCTTGATATCAAATTCTCTTTTGAAATTGAAATTAATGCATTACAGATTTATTTCCTATTGTAAAATTGCTTGGCACAGGGCAAATTATTACTGAAAAACTCTAAAAGAAAAAGAGACATTCCCAACAGCATAATTGTCAGCATTTCTATTATAAACCCTGCATTTGATGTTTTTCTTAGTCTGTTGGCTTATGTCGTGGTTTTAGCTAGCTCTTATAAGCTGGGCAGAGAATTTTCCCCTTCCCCCCCCCGGGTTATCAAGATAAGCACTCAATGGCACAAAAGGCTAGCCGGGCTGGCTAATGGCCAAAAGATTAGTCTCCTAGGAACGGGGCAGATAAGGAACTCCACCTTTTGTTCTCTTTCTCTTGTCTCTCTGGGGCAAGGAGAGGGAGGAGCTGGGGGGCTACTGTGTGGCTGGAAGGAGGTGGGGAGGAGAGGCTGGTGTGTGCCGGTGGGCTTGGGACCTGCTGCGAGCTACAGAAATTGCCTGGTTCTTTTTCTTTCCTGTCGGAGGGGAGTTTGCTGCTGCTCTCTGCTCAGCTGTTGCTGGCTGTAGGCCCTGCTTAAAACAAAGTCTAACCAGCTGGAGATCATGAGTTTTCTTCCACTGGGAGAACTTTCTGTTTGATTGCTGGTTTTTTCCCTTCTTTTCCTTAACACCCACCCCCCCCACCCAATCCCTCTCTCCTGTCTCAGTGTGGGAAGGGAAGGGGAACTGAGAGGTGTTTTTTTTGTTGTTGTTTTGTTGTTGTTTCTTACTGGACATTACAAGTTCTGCATCTTCAGTGATACAACAGCGCCACCTGGTGGCTACTATAGGACACTACAAGTTCTGCATCTCCAGTGACCCGATGGCGCCCCCTGCTGACTGTGGTTGGAATTGCACCAAAATGTGTAAAAATTGAACTGTTTACTCTTCCTTTTGCCAGTTTATCATTTTGTTTTTGAAGGGGTTATTTGTGGGTATAGGAGTGTTGTTTCACTAGGGGTTTTTTTTGTGTTTCTGTTAATACACACATAGCTTTTAATTTTAATTTTAATTTTAATTTTAATTTTAATTTTAATTTTAATTTTAATTTTAATTTTAATTTTAATTTTAATTTTAATTTTAATAAGGCAGATATTTTCCCTTTTCCATAATTTGTTTTCCTTCAGTCAGAGCCTCTTACTTTTGGATTTAAAATTGCTTAGAAAGAGAAGTTTGAGTCTTTTCTCCTAACCCATCCTCAGCAAAAGACCCTTGCCTCATTTAAACTGGGACAGCTTACTACAGAAAACTGAGGCTATCAGCTGAGATGTAGTTTAATTAAACAGAACAGAAATCATGGCATTAAAGAATTGGAGATAATAAAGCTATAAAATTATAATTATTAAATATTTACTCACCAAAAATATTATGAAGTTTTCTCATAAAGAATAATGTCACTGAAGACAAAATATACTCTTGTTCTAATCTCACAGTTACTTGTTATTATAACTAGCATAAGTGAACCTTTATGCATTCAGAGAAAGACCAGTAACTTGAGAGATATTCTGTACTGACTTCTACTTACTGTATGTTAATATTGGTATGGCAGGCCTGGTCTTCCAGTCAGTTTAATGTGTGTTTATCTTTATTATCTAAAATTAGGTACTTGAATGAAAGCTTGCAAGACTGAGAATTCGGTGATAGGTAGCTATATTGAACAATGTTACTGTCTAAACAATATATGACTTCTGTAAACCCAGTCATCATTAATGAAAGCCAACACTGCTATTTATCCAGCAAAAGCATACTTATCATGTCCCAAGGTATGATTTATATAAAACACTTATAAGTGGAAAGTGTGTAATATAAATTTATTGTTATGGTAACTAACAAACTAACAAACATTTATGCAAAATTTGAAAGATTACTGTTTCTTTTCCCATTGTCTGTAGAGACCACAGGAGCAGGAACCGAAGGTCATTGCTTCCTTGGGGTCTTCTCCTCATATCTATTAACAGAGTTATAAAGGGAAGATTTTATTTCTTCCATTTGAATATCAATGCTTCTTGCTTTGGGCTTACGTGCATGGGATATATTTATACCCAATAAATCAACTATGAAAAAAAGTGCCTCAAATTGGCATAGAGGTGTGAAATAACACTGCAGAAAAGAGTACAAATATTATGCTCGTATCCATACACTTATGCAAATGTGCCATACAAAAAAAGAAGCAAAGCATAGTTCACTTTGGAAATTTGTACAGGTGTAAGTGCCAAGGGAGTTGTCACAGAGGACAAGATCTGCCCTGTACTGAATACAGATGATTCCAGATGACTTCAAAACAGACCCACTGCGGGACACGTCTTTGTCCATCAGACAAGATGGGGGCAGCTAGGGAAAATGCACTTAACAAAAGGCAAAATTCTATGTAGTTAGTGAGGATTGAGGAAAAAATATGAGAGAAACAACCCTGTGAACACCAAGGTCAGATTAGAAGGAGGGAGAGGAGGTACTCCATGTGCCAGAAGAGGGATACCACTGCAGCCTGTGAAGATGACCATGGAGAGGCAGGTATCTGTCTGTAGCCTGTGGTTAGACTGATGTGGAGCAGGCATGCCTCTGCAACCCATGGAGAGGAATACAGTGGAATAGATAGTCACACTGTGGAGACCCCAAATTAGAGCAGGTGGGCATATCCTGAAGGAACTTGTGGTCTGGGGAGATCCCAAGCTGGAGCAGGGGAAAAGAATGAGTAGGAAGGAGCAGTAGATAAAAACTGTTATAAAATGGTCATAACTTCCCAGTTCCCCAACCCCCTTCACTGTTTGTGGGGAGGTGGTAGAGCAGTCAAGAATGAAAGAGTGAAGCTGAGCTTGGGAAGAAAGGAATGGATGGGGGGAAAGCGTGTTCTTAATTTGTCTTGGTTTCTTATAATACAAATCTAATTTAATTAGCAATAAATTATATTATTATTCCCTGTTTTTCCAGTGAAAATTGTCAAGTCATCCCTGTCTTAATCTTGATGCTTGAGCTTTTCCATTACATTTTCTTCCCCTGTACTATTGAGGAGGGTGAGCGAGAGAGAAGTTGGGTGGGCATCTGGCAGCCAGTTGAGATCAACCCAAAACACAACATATTTATTATTCTTTTCAGATTACTGTGTATGAATCCTTAAAATATCAACTTTTGTTCTACTACTATTTACTGTCTCATACAATATTTTCTAAGTTTTCTAGAGTTTTGACTATTGTTTGGCTACTATGACACCAATATTAAATAATTCATTCTAGGAACTGTAATTCACTCCTTTTCAGGATAATTCCAACTCTGTATTTTCTTCAAAACACTGTAGGTGAGAATATGCGACTAAGAAGTGATTGCGGTTTTCAGATTTCTGTGTGTAGATTAAGTTCTGGTTGACTTTTTTCTTAGACATTTATTTCAGTTGTTTTCCAAATAAGCATAATGATTAGGATTTTCAAAGTCACTAGTGATTTTTAGTGCCTGAATAAATTAAAACCAAGTGAATTAAATTCTGAGAGCCAGCTCTCAATCTTTCATCAAAGCTTTTTAAAAATTCAGATTGAATATCTGGTTGGAAGGGATCTTGAAAGATCATGTGGTCCAGCCTTTAATGGGAAAGGCAGCCTAGGTGAGATTATCTATCACCCTCTCTAAATGAATCCTTAAAACCTGCAGTGAAGGGGACTCTGCCATATTGCTGGCGAGGCGGTTCCAGTGAATGTTTGTTCTCACAGTGAAAAATGCTGGTTTCAGACACAATGTTGTTTTAACAGTTTAAAGACTCACAACACCAGATGTTAGCACCTGACTGGAGTATCTAGATTGTGTGTGTTTTATGCTCCATGAGATGGTTTAAATTACGATAAAAACATTTTTGTGTTCTAAGCCAATGGAGACTCCTAATTGTAAACACAGAGAAAACACAGATAGAATTTAACCCATTTAAATCCAGATACATCTAGGATTATGTCCTTAGCATGGAGCTACTTGATCTTTTTTAAACCACTGTGCAAGCATATCAGTAGTTACTGTGTTTTTTTGTGAATACGTCATTCCTATTGCTTTAAATAGTGACAACTAAAACCTACACAACGGATTTTATTATTTCATTCTATATGGGCAAATAGATTGCATTCCATATAAATTTTTTATCCTTCACAGAAAGCTGTTAGTAGAGCTAAACATTAATTTACTATGATTTTTTTACATTTCTAATGTAAATATTTTTCTTTTTTTTCCCTTGTAAGAGGACTCATTAATATTTATTTTAAGCTATTTGATAAATGGAGAAAGTTTTTCTGTGTATATATGTGATCTTACCACTTTTCTATCTATTTTGTCGGTCTTTACTTTGTGAAGTGTTAATTTTTTTTTTCCTGTTTGGAGGAGGGATTAATACCATATAGATTATAGTTAAAGGTACATTCCCTTTTGAAATTTAAGTATTGCAAACTATTTAATAATTTCAAGACTTATCAGTAAGGAGAACAGATTAATTTTCCTACAGAGGTGCTCAAAAAAAAAAAAAAAATTGCAAGGCAGAGATTCTCTTCCATACCTACTATCTCCTAAAAATAGTGCTAATTTAAAATGTGAATTCTCAGCCAACATTGCCATTGAAAACAACTGTTATATTCTTCATCTTCAGACTGTTAACAGTGTCCTTTCATGGCTCATTTTACTCAATTTAACATCTTCTCCAGGTATCATTGACCCTGGCATCATTTTACATCATCTTAAGCACCTTATAAGTCTCACTGGCACTATTTTAACCTGGCTGATAACTTTATCTAACTTGACCGTAACAGTGTAAATTAATTACTACAGAGATTTTTTTCCTGAGCTTGTTTTCAATTGATTCGGGTATCTAGACTGTGTACTATAATTTTTGTTACCTATATCTTCCAGCTTCCTGATATTTTTGTTATGGTTAATACAGTGTTAAATGATAATACTTGTTATCTAAACTTAATGCTGATTCTTCTTAAACTTATTTATTTGCTTCACCATCTTTGAAAATGGAAAATTATATAACAAACTAAGTATAATCAGAAGTTTATTGGTGACATGGAATTTCTATTTCGCAATTTTAAGTTAGGCTTGCTTCTTTGATACCTGTAGTCAGAAATTTACAATAACTTTAAGGCAGACAATATATCCTACTGGGGATGCTGCGAGCACTTATTTGATGATATTTATAAGTTATTTCCAAAGAAAAGCATCTTCTGGGAATGTAATGGTTCTCCAGGAGTGCAATTTATGTTCCCATTCAGCGATATTTTCTGTCACCCCAGGAGTCAGAGCTCACTCTGTGTAATCCCTTGCATGGTCATGTACTTAGTCTTCCTATTACATTAGTTCTTCATATCCTTTCTCAGTAAGTAGTTCTGTGAATGCATCCCTTGCCAAAAACTTCCACCCTGCTGGTAGAACCAACTCCAAAGTTTGATTAAGCTTGAAATAACACATGTAAAGGACAAGTAAGTTCAGTATTGACATCTGGCCACGGACTTTGTCTCTGCTTTTTTCTTCTAAATAAAAGAACCAGAGGGGATGACCTGAAGTTGTGTCAGGGGAAGTTTAGGTTGGATATTAGAAAAAGGTTCTTTACCCAGGGGATGGTTGGGGAAGTGGTCACAGCACCAAGCCTGCTGGTGTTCAAGAGTTTAAAAAGCATTTAGACAATACTCTCAGACACATGATGTGACTCTTGGGGATGGTCCTGTGCAGGGCCAGCAGTTGGACTCAATGATCCTTGTGGATTCCTTCCAACTCAGCATATTCTGTGGTTCTGTGACATCAGGAGTGGTTAAGAAAAGATAATATGTCCTTAGATAATATATTTACATGTTGTAAGGAGTCTAGATGTCCCTCTATCTCAGGAGCAGTAGAAAAGACAACAGTGATACAGCCATTTTTACTCCCTTACTGGTTAGTTTAGAGAGGTTGCTGCTCTAATTTCCTAAGGACCTACACACAGAATTTTTTCTCCTGGTTTTTGGGGAAACTGTCTGTACCTCTGTGTCCATTTCCACATTTCATTCCTTAATCTGTACTGCTAAGTCTTTTTCTCTAAGCTTTCTAGTCCATTCCTGAACCCTTTTCAAAATTAAAAGTTCTAGAGGAAGAGAAATTCTTAGGTACAGATTGAAGAAATACTAGGACAAAGGATGTGACAGATCAACAGAAGAAGTGACTGGAGAGAAAGAATGGAAAAAATGAATTGGTATAGGAAGACATGGAAGAAAAAATAAAAAAGACAAATATAAATGGCCATAGCTGAATATTTCTAACATAAACCAAAGGATGGTTAAAAAATAATTAGAAAGATCAGGGGAAACCAAAGTAAAAAAAATGCAATCTCTGCGAACCAGGAAAAGAGGATTACTTGCAGTAAGAAAGCAAATTCTAATAAAAAGTATTTAGGCAAAATAAAAATAAGCCTTGCAATTAATAATAGCTGTTAATTATCGCCTTATCAGAAGTTTTTGCATTAGCTGAAATACTGGTATTATATGGGATTAACTTTTCTCTCGGATTCATCCAGTAAGGTCTTTTCAGCATATTTGTGCTTGTGGCAGATGCCGGTTTCAGGATTTCTCACTCTGCATACAATTATTTAGCAGCTCAACTTCTTTTGTTACATTTTTGTCATTTTGACTCTTGAAACTTCTTGCTTCTTTTGACAGTTGTTCCTTCTGCCTCTTTGTCCTACTCTGTGAACAAGCTAATGTGGAAAACATGTCAAGAAACTCTCTGGTAGGTATGGGAATGGGAAAGGAAGGTATTAGAAATATCAGTTGTATGTTCCATGGAGCAAAGCCCATAATTCCTCCTTTTCTCAATCTTCACAATGAAGAATCAGCTTGAGTATCCCTGCATTGCACTATTGCAGCTGCAAGTGCTGCTGAGTACTGTGGAGTGGCACAGAAACAGTGAGTACAAACCAACCAAACAAGCTCGTAGCATTTTTTGAATATATGTGTATGCATTTGGGAATGGTGGTGATGAGTGTTTACCCTGTTTAATAAAGGAGCTGCAACACATTACACATATATTATATATATTATGCCTTAAAAGTTTATTGCTTCCAGAGACAAGCTCAGGTCTAAAAGCATCTGATACCATTCCACTGTGCTCCTACAGTGAGCGTGAAGGAGGGTGGCAGAAAGAGACTCAAATGCACCATCAGCTTCAAAGTTGCAAAGCTTATTAGCTTTGGTTCAATGTTAGCTACTGCTGTCTTAGGTCTCCAGAGCATCAAATTCTGAGCAAGCTTATTAGGTCAGTCATACTGCTAAGCAAGAGCTATCTCTGTGTGTTTTTCCAGTGTCCCAGGTAATGAGCCCTTCTGACTCTGGAACTTAGGAGAAACAGTTGAGTTGCTCTGCAAGAAGCTGTCTGAGCCCTGCAAAGCTGGAACTGAGGCAGAACTAATAAGCCTTGATAAAATGAAGCTGACTGTATGTATTGGGATGTCTCTACATCCAACTCTACAGTTCTTTGGGCTCTGGGAATGTAATAAAATTCTCTTTCATAAGGTGATGGATGGCTTTATTCTTTGTTCCTGGCTTATTACATGCTCGTTGTACAGCACATTTTCTTACAACAGGAATAGCTGGGTAGTAAAGAATAGGGCTGACTATTTGGTCCCACTGTGGCCACAATAAGACTAGTTGTGTTGTTTCACAGTTGGTTAGCACCCATGTTGCTAAGAAGTGGTTCTTTCCCGTTGTCCTTTAGCCACTAATCTCTTTGGGCACTAATATTTCTGTAGCTGCAAGGTAGCAGATTGAGATATAGCTGAAAATTAATACCTTTTTATTTTTCCTTTTTTTTTTTTCTTTTTTCTTTCTGGAGAGCTGTGTTTCAGTTGTGCCAGTTCCTTGATTTCATAACTGTCTAAGTGCTGGTCACAGTGTAAGAGAGGTAGATAGCAAAGTACAGAAAGACATACTTAGAGCTGATTGCCCATGACCACATCCAGACAGCTTTTTAAAATCTCCCAGGATGACGACTTCAGAGCTTCTGAGCAATCTGTTCCAGTACTCAATCACCCTCAAACTGAAAATGTGTTTTCTGATGTTCAGGTCTAAACTCCTTTTTTTTGAGTTTGTGCCCATTGCCTCTTGTCCTGTTACTGGGCACCACTAGAAAGAGCCTGGCTCTATCTTCAGATATTTGTACACAGTGACTTTCCTCCTGATCCTCCAGGCTGAAGAGTTACAGCTGTCTTATCCTTTACTCATTGAACACGTTTTTCTAGTCCTTTGGTAAGCTTTGTGGTCTTTCAATGGACTGTCTCCCTTAGCTCCATACTTTTCTTATACTGAGGAGCCCATAACAGGACCCTGTACTTCATGTTTGGTCTCACAAGTGCTAAGTCAAGACAGTGCTGTGATTTATTTTAGTTTTGTGTCTCCACCACATTACATGGTATACACTGAACAAGAAATTTCTATCTGTTCTGTATCAGCTGGTATTAGTGCTAACCCTTCTCATGAACTTTCTTTCTATGTGATGTTGCCAAGCAGAATATCCAGGTTACAAAGATACCTTTTTCTCTTGGCAATTTCTTCAATGGTAGAAGTTTTAACTGGGTTACAGCAAGCCACTCCCAGGCCACTCAAAAAAGAATGTTTTCCCTTTTTTTCACAAATCATTTTTCAAAGTCAACTATGATCAGAGGACACATATTAACAAGAAAGGCCAGAGGAAAAAAATTTAAAAAGAGAGAGGAAAAGGCTTCTCCCTCAAGGATCAATTGTAAATGTGAAGTTTTTTGACAGTTCTAGGACAAATTTTTGTTCATTGTCTTTTATAGGCTATGTCCCTGGTCAACCTGAGATCCAGCTGGATAGAAACCTATCTCAGTGGGTGATTAAAGTTTCCTCTTTTTTTCTAGTGGCATTAAACAATGGAGAAAACAACTGACAAAAAAAAAAAAAAAAATCAAGCAATCAAAGCCTTATGCCAAGACTGTCTAGGTTACACTGTTAAACTTGAAAAAAGGCTTTGGCTATTCACCCAGCAGACTAAGAAAATGGGAAGAAAATATTTTCTTTTTTTTTTTTTGAAAAGGTGAGATACAGAAGAAACATAATGAAACCAACTAAAGAAAAAGCTAAATCCCTTAGAAATACTCTGTTGAAATAACTCTGTAGAAAGAGTTTTTTGTTTGCTTTCATTTTAGTTTGTTTTTGATTCCTCTCACCTTCTTTCCCTCAAGACCTAGATCAATTTGAAATAAAGGTGTGGGGGGGTTATTTTATTATAGGATTACAGATACATAATTTGAATTATGCAAATACCCTAACAGTACACTGTAAAACTGACAGAGCTCTAATTGTACATAGGAATACTTTTCAGAAGTCTTAATAAACTTATTGAGGTGGGGAAAAAAAATCATTGAGCCCTTATGAGACTTTACTGTAATCCACTGCATTGTGAAACAAAGAATATGTGCTGTGTATCCTGGTGGGAGGGTAGCACATAAAAGTATGTAAGAGCATTTGAGAGAGAAAAGCCTGCTTGAGCCAGTGTGAGAGGACAATTTAGAAGCAGCCTTGGAGCGTTATCCCTATTGCTTATTGGGAGCAGTTCCTTTGGTGAACAACTCCAATAAGGCATGCTCGGTTATTGAGTGGGGCAAACAAGGTGACCTAAAGCAGTCAAGAACTGCTACGTGCATGACCAGGGGTCTAATGATCAAACTTGTTCCCTGAGCCATATTATTATGGTGCTGACATTTCTGTGCTTTATAAACAGTTTAGTGTTACAGAATCACTACACAAGACTCACAAATGTAAATAATCCTGGCTTTGCTTCTTAAGTCCAGGGAACTAGAAATGCTCAAAAGGAAAATAAAAAATGGTGAGACAGAGCTAACTTTTTTAGCTAACATGATTTATTTCAAATAAATAAGGAAAAAAAAGCAGAATTTTAAATAATGTAAATCTATTTTTCTCTATGTCATTTAAATTGAAACCCAGTATTTCTGTGTCAGAGAAAATTATTTATAGAACTTCATGCACTAAATGATTATGTAGCTGGAACTGGAAAATCCTGACTTAAAATGTCATTTTGTTTTCTTTACCCTCCCTCCCCCCCGCCCCAATTTCATTCATTTATTTGATAAAAATATTGTGGCTGTAGTCTTTATTTTCTTTAATGTATTCAAAAAATTTGGCTAAAAAGTCATAACAGATCATTCAAGTAAAAAAGTTGATGCTACCAAGTCAGTGAATTGGTGCTTCACTTTCTACACCTAAAAAACATAATCCAGAATCTAAATGCTGCTGCCTGTGTGCCTTGTTCAGTGTGTAAGGAGGGTTTCATGTCTCAGTTTTGTCCAAATTACATACTAGATATTAGATGGAATAGAGCCAGTAAAGAAGAAGTGCTAAGTATGCAGGTTTGTTTGAAATCCTACTCTTCTGAGAGGCTAGGCACTTACATTATTTGGGACAATTTACCTTGAATTTTTTTATGATCAGGGACACTTGTAACCACTCTTGCAAAGAAAGGAACAGTTTGCTCTCTACTTTGAAAAAAGGCAGTGCATACCTCAATTCCTTTTATTCCCTAGTGTCAATGTGAGCATGAAGTGCAAGGTCTGGATAAATTGTTCCTTTCTCCTGAGTATTGGAAAAAGGAGAATTCAAGGTTATACCTACACCCTCCCTGTTTAGGCTGAATGTAATCCATCAAGAACGGACTGAGGACTGCCTATACTTCTTCTGTAGATGAACATTCAAAATTGATGGTACCATGAAGAGAAAACATAAGAAAAATCCTGTGCATAACTTAGCAGGTGAAGAATTCACATGAGAAACAGGTGTTCTTATATTTGCTTCAATGAAAGTTCTTTATTTCTTTTTTTATTTAATACCCGTGTAATAAGAAATGCAGTTTGCGTCTCTCATTGAGATCAAAACAAATACACCTAAAGTGAAAATCCCACCTAATTTTCATTTCATGATGGTTTTGAATTTTTCTCTCATATTTTGACTCGTATGGAAAAATAATAGCAACCTATGAGGTCAAGGAAAACCATGAAAGTTACACTTGTATGACAGTGAACAATATCCTAGCATACAGTAAAAACTAAAACTAGGAGAGAGGAGTCCAAGTATAGTCACTTTCAACTGAATACTTAATTTAGACCTGAAAATGTTAAAGAGAGGAAAAATTGCAAACAGTGTGGGTTCGAGTAAGTAGACTGTGTACCAGTAGTGTCAGCCAGGGGAATGCAATGTAGCAATGTGATTTCCTGTTAATAATTAACCTTATTCAAAAACAACAGGCAAATATTTACAGCTAAGTGTTAAAGGCACAAGTGGGTATGCAGAAGAAGGCATTTAAAGTTCAAAGCTATTTAAATATGTAATTAAACACTTACATATTTTTTTCATATCTCTCACAGAATTTTATTTTGAATAAAAATAAAGAAAAATCAGTCCCACCCAGGCTACTAAACTGTGTGCCAAAGATTGAAGAGGTTCCTGTAACTCAAAACTTCTTAGAAGGTATTATAATAATTTAAAAAAAAATACAACTGAAATATATCTGAGTTTTGCAGAACAGTAAAAAATAAGATTGTCACGGTCATAAGAGTTAATAAAGAAATATACATGTAAGTATAAATGAAGGGTAGATTTTCTCATCTATAATTTGATTTCTCCCCCTGTTAGGAGAAAGAGTAACTACAGTGAACACCTGATTTCAGGAAGAAAATGGACTAATATGGCACAGACACTACCTTTAATCAGAATCACAGAATTACAGAATATGCTGATTTGGAAGTAATCCACAAGGATCATCAATTCCAACTCCTGGCTCTGCACAGGACCATTCCCAAGAGTCACACCATGTGCCTCAGAGTATTGTCCTAATGCTTCTTCAACGTTGGCAGGCTTGGTGCTTTCACCATTTCCCTGAGGAGCCTGTTCCAGTGCCCAACCAGCCCTTGGGTCAAGAACCTCTTTTTAATATCCAACCTAAACCTCCCCTGACAGCTTCAGGTCATTCACTCAGGTCCTGTCACTGGTCACAAGAGAGAAGCTGCTCCTTTTCTCCTCACAAGGAAATTGAAGATTGCAATGAGGTCTCCCCTCAGTCTCCTCTTCTCCAGGCTGAATAGACCAAGTGACCTCAGCCACTCCTCATATGGCTTCCCCTCAAGGACCTTCACCATCTTTGTTGCCTTCCTTTGGACACCCTCTAAGAGCTTAATATCTCTGTTATATTGCAGTGCCCAAAACTGCACACAGTATTCAAGATGAAGCTGCCTCAGTGCAGAGCAGAGCGGGACAATCCTCTCCCTTGACAGGCTGGAGATGCTTTGCCTGATGCCCCCCAGGACACGGTTGGCCCTCCTGGCTGCCAGGGCGCTGCTGACTCAGATTCCACCTGTTGTCAACCAGGATTCCCAGGTCCTTTTCCACAGCACTGCTTTCCAGCATCTCATTCCCCTGTCTATATGTACATCCAGGGTTGCCCCATCTCAGGTGCAGAATCCTGCACTTTCCCTTTTTGAACTTCATAGGGTTGTGACTGTCCAGTCCTCTAATAAGTTATGTTACACATGCAAGATAAGTGTAGTTTATGTCCTATTTATTAATATGCATGTTTAGATAAGTAAGTCTTTGTATTGAGACCTCATAATACTGGAGCTTTAGTAATTACTTCATTATTTTCCTTTTCAATGAACCATCAGCTTCTTGTGGCAGAAAAGATATTCTTTAAGCTGGCGTTACTTGTCATATATTCTGAACTAAATTTTTTGCTTAAGCCGAACATTAGAAAGCACACTCAACTACATATAAATATAAATTCATTTTGTTTTACAAAAACACTCCTGCAGTTTGTTATTTTTTTGAACAAAGTGCAAACACTAAAAGATAATACTTGATGCTCCTTTCATTTTGACATTTTGTTTGTGAAAATCCATCAAGTTAAAATTCTCCAATAAAGAATGCTTTATTCATATATTAATAACTGAAGTGAATAATTTTGAATTGCCAGTGTAATGAAGCCATCTTATTATTTCATAGTTATGAATAATGAAATTTTGCAGTGATATTAATGATGATGAAAGTAACTGTTACTTCACAGCATAAGGAATTGATTGAGACAAAAAAGGCTGTACCTGCCTAATTATTTCTCACTAATAATTAACTTTGGTTATTCTGTGACTTGAAGTTTGAACAGACAACTATTATTTCTTCTGCTTAAGTAATACTTTCCATAAAGAATACTATAAATATTGCCATTTTAACAAATTGAAATTACATAAGTAGGCTTAAATATAAAAAATATACCTATTCATTATCTTTGCTAACAGTTTCACTAGTAAGCTAGGAAAGAATATAGCATTTTTTTCCTTGTCTTTTTACACTCAATTTTTATTTTTCATTGATTACTTAATCTCATCATAAGCAATTTTACTTTTTTTTTGCAACTTTATGATTTCACTTTTATCAATCCATGGAGCTTTTTGGTGATTTTAGGTATGAATTAATGGTTTACAGAATAGAAGACATTGACCGTTCTTTGTTTTCTCTTTAAATAACAGTATGTATGACCTTAACTAGTATATAATCCTGCATTTCACAGTAATAAAATAGAGACTTTTTTTTCAAAATTAACAATTCTATTGGAATATTATGTGGACCTGAATTGGTAAATGACATCCAATCACCTCCTCACAACTGAAGTCTTTACCTTGAAGGCAGTGTAAAAGGTTGTCACAGAATGTTAACAAGAAGTAATGATTGTTTTTGAAATTCCTGCAACACAACAGTACAAAACTGCTCAGAGTTCAGCCATCTGTGGTACTAGTCCTTGAAAAACTCTTAAACTTTTGACAGAGGAGATATAATCAATTTGTGATTTGAGCTGCAGTTGCAACCATATTCATTTAAAGTCCTTCCCTGTAAAAGTACTTCCCTGTAAAAAAAAAATATAAAGGAAGTACTGTCTACTTGTGATACAGAATTTTAATGTTATAAAATGTTTGTCTTACACTAGCTTTTGAACAAATAACTACTTATCCTTTAAACATGGGAAAAGCTCATATCCCTTGCACTATTTATGTACGTTCTTAACTTACAGTATTCGAGTAGTCATACTGAATTCAGCAAGATTATTCATGTTCCTATTGTTATTTTTCTTCTTTTAAGCATAAGAACAATAAACTTTCACGATGGTAAGGTTAAAATACAAACTGTTAACAATATTACTGGAGGTGGCAGTAGATTTTTAGAAAAAAATTGTAACCAACAGATGATACACAGACTGATCCTGCACATCATATGACCTTCTGGCTTGTAGACATCAGAGGTTTCTTGCTTTCCTGTGCAAGAAGTTGCATTTTGCCCACTGTTTCTAACTAAGCTTTTTTCTTTCATGAATTGGTCTGCTTGTCCTTACTTGAACTCAAACTTGCATTTAGAGTTCACAACATCCTGCAACTGTGAATTCTACATGAATCACACACTGTGTGCAGTGTCAGTGGGAATCAGTGTTTAGCTCCTTCTGTCTACACAGAAATCTCATCCTGTGTATATTTGGTGGTATCTGCTGAAATGTGATGAGCTGAACCTTTGGAAAGTTACCTGTATTTGGATAAACAGCATAAAGGAAGAGAAAGAAATATACTTGTATCTTTTTGAATATAGGTGGGATTGTAAACATCCTGAATTGATAAGTTCACATATATGCAGAATGGTAACGGTCTATTTTTTTTTTTTCTTAAAATATACTGCTTTGACTTTTCTATTGTAATACTAATATTCAAATTCTGATAAATTTCTGCTGTTAAAAGAATGTCTTATTCAAAGGCTTCTTTATCACCTACTGATTGGAGTACCTTAGCTTTTGTTTGGCAAACATAAGATAATGCAAGAACCAGAATTCTAAAGAGCAAGTTTCTTCAGGGAAAAAAAAAAAAAAAAAAAAAAAAAAGGCCTCTTGAATATAGATCAAATTCAGCTTTGGATTACATTTACCTTAACTTTGGTAAAGCATTTGGCACTGTCTTCCACCGCATCCTGAAAAATAAGCAGACAAATTATGAGTTACATAAGTACACACTGAGGTGGATTGAAAACTGGTTGAATAACCAAACCCACTTGGTTTTGATCAGCAACACAAAGCCCAGCTAGAGGCAAGTCACTAGCAGTGTATAACACAGGGGCTGGTATTGAGGCTAACATTAATATCTTCATCAACAACCAGGATGCTGAGACAGAGTACACCTTTTATCCCAGATGATAAAAAAATGGGAGTAGATAGTCGTACTGCCATTCAGAGGAGTTTAGACAGGCTGGAGAAATGGGTGGAGAGGAATTTCATGATGTCCAACAAGAGAAATGCAAAGTCTGTTCCTGGGATGGATAACTCAAGACACCAGGATGCTCTATGGGCAAGTGTCTGGAAAGCAACTCAGCAGAGAACTTTAGGGTTCTGGTGGACAGCAGCAATCCTTTCTCATAGCAAAGAAGGCCAAAAATGTACTGGACTACATGTAAGGAGAGTGTTACCAGCAGTTCAGGGAAGTCAATCCTTCTCCCACTGGTGAGACTGGGTACTGTTCAGTTCTAGACTCCTGAGTGTTAGAGACATAGACTTACTGAACTAAGACCAGCATAGAACCATAAAGATGGGTAAGGAACTCCTGCTTTTGAGGAGAGCTTGAAATCTGGGGCTATTCAGCCTGGAAGGCAAGGCTCAGGGGGAGATTTTACCAGTGTGCATAAACACTTGACAGAAGGGAAATAAGTTGAAGCAGGCAGGCTCTTAGTAGAAAATATGCTTAAGCTAACTCTGCTTGAAATGGAGAGCTGGACTAGATAATTTCAAGACTTCCCTTTCAACATAAATGATTCTGTGATTCCATGATTCTTGAACCTTATGAGGTTTCTGTTGGTTCAGTCTTCTGCTTTCTGAGATTCCTCCGAATTGACACTTTGCCATTTATTGTGTCTGCCACTCCACCCAGTTTTGTGCCATTAAAAGCTTTCCTGATGTTGCACTCCCATCATTGTCCAGTCCACTGATAAAGGTGTTGAAGAAAAATAGGCCTCAGTATTGACCTCTGGATACTCTGGTTGTCAGTGGCACATATTCTTTGCGCACAGGGATCCAACAGGTTTTCTGCATACTTAAATATCCATCAATTCATTCAGCCATTGCAGATTTCCTCAGCTTATGTATTATTTTCTGTTGTTTTGAATACATAGGACAGGACATAGTATATGAAGATTAAATGCTTGGGCAGTAAGCATTGCTTTCCGAATGAAGAAAAGGAAAGATGAAAGTAAAAGTATTATCAATGTGTAATTAGTAACTTGTTTAAAAAAAAAAAGTCAATGTACTTTCTGTTAAAGCAAAATAGCATAGAATTTGTTCTATTTACTTATAAACATTTTAGTGAATGACGTGTTACTGGCTTGAATATAGAGTTTTTTCAAAATGTGCAATTAAGATTATAAAATTATTAAGGAAAAGAAATGGTGGTATCATCTATGTATTGTTTCATTTTGAAAGAGATTTTATAAAACTGCTTTAGCTA
Organism: Pyrocephalus nanus; assembly: GCA_038380795.1. Classification (NCBI taxonomy): domain Eukaryota; kingdom Metazoa; phylum Chordata; class Aves; order Passeriformes; family Tyrannidae; genus Pyrocephalus; species Pyrocephalus nanus. The sequence goes on along the minus strand of CM076259.1, from coordinate 74,385,420 downwards.
CATATATGATACAGAAAATAATGGGGTTTAGATGACCTACCAGAGTGTGTAATTATTTAGATAATGTGGAATTCTGTGGAAATTACTAAAGTCTGTTACTGGGAATTATGTATTTTCTCATGGTATTAAGGACTTACACAGGTAGTGTGCATGGAGCTTTAAAATGCAGTATTTGGGACATTATACTCCTCATGAAAACAAGGAATAGTCCTATGAGATCATTCTTAATTTAGAGCCATTAAAAGGGCCATATAAAGTGCTGTACAAGCATAAAAGACAAGGATTCTAAGTATGTGAATGGCTACGGAGCTATTACAACTCTTAAAAAGTAAGTTTTATTAGATTTTTATTTTATTTTATTAATTAGATTTAGTGCCTTGGATCAACATTAGCAAAGTGTATATCTAAATATCGGTCCAGACTAAATTCAAAAAGGAAACAACATTTAATCTGCAAAACAGCATCATCTGTTATATTTTGTAATGGCATCACTGTCACCAGAATTACTAGACAAGCTTACAGCTGGAAGGGCAGGGGATGAGAGCCAAAGTGTGTTAAAACCCAGTGTTCATGATTCTATTTCAGTTTCAAATCAATGTAATTTATAAGAAACTGACAAATATTATCTGTCAGTATTCTTTTTGAGAATTGTCTTTCTGATCCTAGCAACCGTTCAGCCACATTGTAAATTCAGTCAGCCCTTTTAAATATAATAGTTTACAGTAATCTGTACTGCTAATAGCAGTGAGATATGGTTTTGCTTTTCATCATTCTATACATTTTGAGCAGGTTTTTATAAGTGTTTAGACATATCAAGATACAGTAAGTCATCTAGTGGGATTTCTGTGGTATGATTTACATGCACAACACTTTCTAAATACCTAAAAACTTTCTATCTGCTTAAATGTTTTAAGGTTTGACCCAGTTTTGAAAGCATGTGGGAGAGAACTGCAAAATGAGTAGCATGAAGAGGGTGGGTAAAAGATAATTTGTCTTTTCTAGACGAGAACTAGAAAAGTGTTGAAGGATAACGCCTATCCACACCCTGTGGAACACTTTCAAGGGGAATTACAGATTCAAGCTTTCAAGATTCAAAAAGTTTGGACAAGCATTCAAGGTCTGATCAAATGTTGGAAGATTTAACAGTTCTAAGACAACCCTCAATCCATGGGTGATAGTTGGGAGCTGAAAACAATCTGAGACTGGCAGAGTACTGGGAACTGCATCACATGCTTATCTAGTTGTTGTGCTTCATAGGAGTGGGGAGAGGTTATTGGACTTACCCGGTATGGACACACAAACACAGTTGTAGTCCTAAGTTCGTGAGTTACAGGAGAACAAGGAAGGTGTGACTCTTAGGAGCAAAGGTATGCACATCATCGACAAAGAAGTCTGAAGCTCAAGGGGGACAGACTAACTATCCCTTGCCAGCAGACAAACAAGGGGAAAAAACTGCCCTTTGTGTCAGAGGATAAAGAGGCACATGCTGTTGTCCCGCAATTGGCCCTCTTAAGGAAATGGCAGGGCAGGAGAAGAAATACTGCATTTTAAACAAGACACTGTACAAGGGACCATACCCTCTGTGAGTACCCCACTCATAGCAGTGGGCCCTGGCTTTCCTGAGGAAGGCTGAAATGGTCAACAGAAAATGTCCTGAAGAAATACTGGACTGGGGAGCATAACACCAGGAAAAAGAAAGAAAAGTAGAATCTAAGAAGGATTTTCTCTTTAAAAGATATGAGAGGATGATTAATGAGTCTTTCTGTAATAATGAGATAATGTGAACTGTTAGACTATTAAAATATTAATTGGGCCAGTGACAAATTCCTGGCTCATAAGTGAGATGTGTTCCCACTGCCTGCAATGAAGTTCTGGGAGTTGCAAGAGCGGAAGATCCACCACAGGGCTGGTGTCACCAAGTTTGTGGCTGGGCTCAGCCAGGGTCTGCAACATCACCCTGGTACAGCTTCCTGATATTAATAATGTAGGAAGAAAAATCTCAGAGAAGCCCGGCATTCTCTTAGTGTAGTAACCTAAGTTTATGTATAATCCAGCAGCCAGTCTGTTTCCACCTAACCTTACACTTCCAAGCTAGTCTGTTCCCCTTGCAACTGAGTTATAACATGATTATAGGTGCAGTGTAAGTACTTTGGTAATGACATAATACAACAAGTGTTCTTCCTCTTTAAATTATATATGTGTTTTTTGCGGGCCTATGTGGCAACAGAATCCAAGTTTCTCTTCAGGACATTTATACAAATCAAAAAAAGAGCAAAAAAGTTTGCCAAATTGCCTTAGGAATCAAGTTGTGGGGTGTTTGCTTGTTTGTTTGTTTTACTAGTGGTCCATGAATTATTAAAGTGGTTTACTTTTGAAAATATCCCAAATATTTCACGGTGTGTGAAGGGGATTGTTAATGCAGTAGGTGAAACCTTGGTCAGAAGAGATCTGTGTTTTGCAGAAGGTGCTTATTACCTGTGCCTGTGGCTTGTCTGTAAAGCATTAACTACAACGAAAGCACAGAGAGAAGACAGTGGAGATCAACCATTTCAGCTAAGAGCAGAGTGTCTTATTCCTCTTGTGCCTCTATTTCCCCATGACAAAATCACCTTGCTCAGGAATCTAGAGCAGCTGGAGCTTTAACTAGCATTGCTATTTATCAATCTCTCACTGCCACCAGGCTTTTATAATTTTTCTCCCAAGTGAGATAGGACGACAGTTTTTCTTTTATGTATAAGCTACTTCTTCATCTTACAAAGTCATGAATTCCCTTTCCTTATTGCTTATGAATTCATCTTGAGGGCCTGACAGCATTTTTCTAATCTTTTTGCTCTCTTTCCCTTCATTCTCCTCCAGAGGTCTTGCTTTCTGCCTGAGGTTGTCTGAATGCTTATGGATTATCGGCTTCTCTACAGCAAACTCTCTTCAGTTACATTTAAAAAAAAAAAGTCAGTAATTTTGTTAGACAGTCTGCTTTAGCAGATCAGTTGTCAGACAATTTTTTTATTCATTATTTTTTCATACTTAATTAGTATTTTGCGAAGAGAAGTTTTGTCAGTGGTCATGTTTTTTATGGTATCAAGAAAAATTTCAAGCACGATTTTGTCTACAAAAGGCAGAAATTTATATTTGGATTTTTTTTTTACAAACGATGTTTTAGCTTAAAGACTCAAGAGCACAGTTCAGTTCAAAAATGTACTTAAAGATTACTGTTTTTATCATGAAACTATCCTGAATGTGGAATGATATATTTCATTTTCAGTTAACAAAATCAATGAGAATTTTTAGACCACGAATTATCTGAGAGATAGCATTCTCATTTTTAAAGACTGAAGAGAAGTACATATTTCTATGTACTCTGTGAGTAAACCCAAGATAAGCTGATTTATGTCAGAAATCTATATATTGATTTTATGAAGCATTTGGGATTGTTTACTATGTGTTATATTTGCTTGTAGAAAATGTAATTATTTCCAAGGTATTTTATGATCAGTATTGGAACCTCTGAACAGTGGGTTTATCATGTGAGAATAAGAACACAAGGGGGCTCCATTGCTTTACTTTTGTAGATTTTCTTGTGCATTACTGGATCTGTACAAAACATTGTTTTCCTTGGAATTCTCCAGGATATTTTTTATAAATCCATAAAGGTGATTGAAAGGTAGGTTATTCTACCTTGAGAAAGAGAAATGTCATCTTATAGTTTGTTTCTTTTATTCAAAATAGATAATTTTTTTTAAATTCAGCTTGCTACAAAATTATGACAAAAATGAAATTCTGTTAACCAATACATATTAAATCTAACATGTATGAAGACATTATTTCAAAATCTTTTTTTAAACAGATGGTTGAGGTTAGTACAATCTTTGTAAACATGTTATTTTAGATGTATGGACCTTCTTTGACCTACTATGAAGAATTCCGCATTTAGAAAATGCTAATGGCCTTTGCCAAAGTAAACAGAGTGAGTTAAATGAAGGAATTCAATATTACCTGAACAAGACTGACTCCTCTTTTACTTTAGAGGAATAAAACCGTTTTTCTTGTATGACACAGTTGCTGTGCCAGAGTAAAAAAACAAAAGGCTACCTACTTCCTGTATTTTATCTGATTGCCTGTATATACACTGAAGGAGATGGCTTTTTCACAGGAGGATCAGCTGAGGGTTTTTCTTGCATGGATCTGTTTAAACTATGCAGTCTCTTTGTCTTTTTGACATCCTGTGAAGAAAAGAATTGTTCTTCATTGCCTTCTTCTAGTTCAGATTCTCAAGTGCTTGTATTTAGGGCAGAATAGATCTCTTGTTTTTAGTCATATTACTTTGTACCCTTATATCACCATGAAAAGGATGGAACAAATTTCCTCCCAAAAGATTTCAACTGAATTTCTTCCTCAGGAAGAAGAAATCAATCAAAATATCTTCTTTTCCCTTTTTTTCTCTGGAAGCATCAGCTAACTAATATTACCTCAAATAAATTCTGAAATTTTCAATGATGCTGAGGAAAAGCAAAAAACCAAACTAACAGGGAATTGCTTCTGAAACTTATGCAATTACAATAACTGTTTCCATTTTAAGTATATTCGGTAAGCAGACAAAAAACAATCTTTTTTTAGAATGAAAAAAGGTTAAATAAATATCAAGTAAAGATGTAGGAAGTCTCTCAGATCAAAAACAAGGGTTAATTTATTATAGTTTAACAGAGATGTTAGAGAATTTATTAATCTGAGTTTGACAATGGACTATAAGATGTTTCTAAAATGTTGGCTCACCTTAAGAGATGAAATTCTCTTTGAGAGAAACCAACTTCAAATAACTTATCTGTTGAGGTGCTGTTTGGTTTAAGGCATCTATTTTTGCAAAGCTCTTAGAAGTTTTAGGTCCCTCTGGGATCTTAAGCCTTGTGCTGAGCTGGATAAAATATTTGAAAGTGAGGAAAGAAATACAGTCTAATAATGGTAGTTACTAGGCAAAGCCATGTTTCAGCCAAGGAAAACAAGCTCTGAACAAAGTGTGGCTTGTTCACAAAAATGAAGGCAAGCCATTGTATTACTCATTCCTGCTCCACCTTCCTGTCCAAATGAGATTAGTTATATCAACAGAAAGCAGACATGCTGTGCATACCAGCTTTGTGATTTATTTTTTATTTATCAGTAATATTCTAGCTGAAAAGGTCCACCTCTGCCTTTTTTCCCTCAGACATTTTCTTTTTTCTTTTTTTCTTTTTCTTTTTTCTTTTTTTTTTTTTTTTTTTTTTTTGAAAGGTACAGTAGCAAAAATTTACAGCTTGAAATATAATCTGGACTGAGGACCAAATGCTGAAACCAACATGCTACTCGTGTTTGTTACTTCAGCATGGACATCAAGAACCTTCTTTCTTAAAGGTTCCAGATTGCAGGAAAACAACTAATCTACACTAAAATGATGTAGCTGAAACCCTAATTACTCTGTTTTCAAAGCACAGTCCATGACTTGCAACTGCAGTTTCTTTGGCTAAGCAAATACTATACATGGCCTGTCAAACTTCAAGCAGCATTTACCTGATTGTATTCATGCAGTTGAGCATGTCAAATGCCTCATGGTAAAAAAACCAATAACATAATAGGTTCAGTTCAAGCACCTGGAAGAGCTGAAGAAGGTAATCATAGGAGGTTTAACTGAGCCTCTTGGACCTTCCCACCACATGTGGAGTTAAGTCAACAGATTCCTTAATGATACTTAAAAAAACAACCAGAAAATAGTCTATAAATGATTTAGCAGAAATAAGATATGCATGCTGGCAGAAAAGAGATGAAATTGAAGTATTCCTGCTTTCACTTTTCCTGGCTACTCTCTTATCACATAATTTGACACAGAGATGATAGTGTAGGTAACTATAATTAGTGTGGGTCCCGATAATTTAACAACTGCAGTGAGGATTGATTTTATATATTCAGTTACAGTGCTCTTGCCTCCCCAACCTTAGGCTCTGGCAAAATATACTGATTGGATTAATCCAGCTGCCAGCTGAAGAAATTAACAAGGTTAGAGGTACTAATAAGAATCCATCCTGTTTGTTTGCATTCAGTACCATTTGTTTACAGTGTACGGATTTGTTGAGCTGAAGGAGCCCCTGCACTGCAGTCAAGCAGACGAGTGTATCTGTGTTCAGATTTTCTTCCTAGATTGCCAACTCATAGTTCAAATTACTTGGCTTCTTCTGTGCATCATCAGTCATGAGCTTTTCAAGCACCAATGGCTCATCAGAAGGTTCCTGGAACAAAAGCAACTTCGCACTTGAGTCTCCTTGCCTGAAGCTTACTCTCCTTCCCCTAATATATCGTTCCTTTTTTATTATTTTGTTTCAGCCTCCTCTCTGGTTCCTCAGAACTAGGAGTCACTGTTGCATAGTTACTAAGAACTACCAGTCTGGCAGTGTCAGTACAAAGGAGCAGCAGGGTACTTGACTGATCTGTTGGCTTTCTTTATTGTGAAGCTTAAAATAAGTTCTTATGAATTAAGAGAATACATCAAGATATACTTTTTTAAAATTCATCTTTTAAAAAAGTTTGTCATAGTTTTTAGGGACTTTCAGCCAGATTTAAGGAAATTAATGCACCTATAAGAGCAGATGAACACTCGTTGACTGAGGTTCTCAGTAGACACCTTGAGAGTTACAAGGTTTATCTTGACCAGGTATTTCTCTGTGGTTTTAGGAACTCGCATTTTTTAAAAAACTGTCCCTGCATTCTTTTCTAGCAGTGGTCATTGCTTTTCTTGTATACCAACCTATTATAAATCACTGAAATTATGTGAAAAAACCATTCCAGCAATTTAACATATTCCACTTTTGGGAGTCTGTAGTTCCCCAAAGTGTACTGTAGAAAAGCATGTAATGCTAGTGAGAAGCACTGAAGATCTGTTTCTGATTTTGGATTCCTAAGAAAAACACCCCTTTTTTATGGCCATACAAATTAAAATAAACCGGTAAATAGATATAGTCCTTCAGTCAGTGTATGACAGAACTGAATTAATACAGCTCTGTTGAAATTCAAGGGGTTATTTTACTTATGTGACCCAAGGACCTCACCTTAACAAGCATTTAAGACCATATTACCATTTTAATTCTCCATATCAACTAAGAATGATGTCAGAAGACAAGTCTAGGGAGTGAAGTCTGGTAGAAAAATTTTTGAGTTAGTGAAGAGCTAGCATGTGTTAGGCATTGTACAAGAATGCCTGGATCAACTCCTACCTGAAGTCCATATACTTATCATTGTTTTGAATATGAAATCTTGCTGCACTCGTGGAAGCTTTCCCTGTGAATTAGACTTACAGTCTTCAGCCCATTGCTATTCAAGTCTAGTGGCAGTGTTTACAAGATTGTTTCCACAAAGATTAGGTATTTTTTAAATCATTGCAAAATGTCTTTGTACTCAATTGTACAGATGAGCCTGTAGTGCGTATATCCTGAACTTGTTATTTTTACATACTTTCATATAATAAAGAGAGTCATGATTGCATAACAACTATCTAATGAAATATTCAGGGTTGACAAATAAGTTTAGAACATCTAAAAAACATCAAGCTCCTATGCCAGATGGAAAAATCTATGCCATAAAATTCTCTATTTAACTGTGGGTTATATTGCAGCTTTGAATAACCTGGCATGCAGGAGGCTGGCTGAAACCCGTCATCCAGAAATACAAACCCGGATATTTTGGGAAGTGATATGGGAAAAACTATTGAATGTTTCTCAAAACATAAAGGTTAAAACTGTCAGTTATATGAAGCAGGTTGACAGTGCCATTAGAATTCTATAGTGATGTCTTAGAGAAATTTTGGCAGTATATCAGAGAGTAAAGAAATAGTGATTGAATATGCAGATTTCTGAAAACTCTTTTAGTATAGCAGCTTAGGTTGTAGACAAACTTCCATGTGCTTGCCAGGATTTTAAAACTAAATATTGTGGAGAACTGACCTGCAGTCATTGATGAAATAGTCTAAAATACTTGCAGGGCATTATAATATTGCAGAGCAAACTTGTGCAATTTGAGGATTTCAGAATCCATAGTTGTAGTGGATATCAAATAAAACATTAGAGCGAAGTACGGTTGAGAGAACCAAGATTATATGAACTTCAAAATGGTGTAGACTCCATATTCTAAAATATTCAGGGGTGGAAGGGAACTCAAACTTTTTAAAAAATCAAATAGATCAAATTCTAAGAATTTTTCTGGTTGTACTTGTAGTATGATCTAGTAATTGATCAGTGTGGAAGGTTAAAAACATAGTTTGCAATTCTGAGTGGAGATACAAAAAGAAAAAACAACAAACTTTGTTTTTTATTAGAGAGTTTTTATCTCCATGTTAAATTTAGGAAATATTTCTACCTGTTTTTTTTATAGTGGAGATGGATCAATACCTTATTGCAGATCCGTGGAATATCATAGTAAGTACACATACTCTTCCATTTCTATGATAAGACAATCCTTTTTATGCATCAAACTGAGGGGATATTGCCATTTAACACCATTTTAAATGTTCTTTGAAAAGCTGTGGTTCCAGCAGGCATCCTCATTTAGCACTGCTGTATTTAACTCTTTTAGTGGGTACATGAGTAAGTTATTAAGTTTACAATTATGTTATTCCTAGAGAGTTTTTTGATGCCTAAAATCTTCTGAGTGAAAAACTAATTTAAGAAAGTAGAAAACAAGTTTTATTGTGTGGTTCAAGCCATTTTTTGAACTGTTTTTTTCCTTGAGAACCAAATACTCGTGCTGGCTTGAGTTCCCTGGAAGAGTTACTTGCCTCTATATGGTATTTGATTTTCTCATTTCAGGAATAAAGGCTTGTATATGAAAATAACCTCCGTTTGAAACAGAACCTTTGGCATTGATTGTTCCACCATTCATAGTATTAAAAAAAAAAAAAACACAATAAAGACTTACTTTTGATTTGAAATAGTATGTAAGTGCAAATGAATACAGAAATAATTGAGGAAAGGAATTATAATCCATGCTATTTTAAGTGAAATTAACACCAGCAGTAATAAAATTTATCCATAGCAGGGGGATTGGAACAGGATAGTCCCTTCCAACAGAAAGAGTTTGTATAATTCTATGATTTTATGATTCTGTGATTCTATAACCATATGAAATTCAACCAGGGAAAATGCTGAATTCTGCTTCTAGGGCATGGTAATCCTGGTTGTAGGTTCAAACTGGGGAATGACAGGCTGCAGAGAAGCCCTACAGAAAGATATGTGGGGATCCTAGTCAATGGCAAGTTGAATATGAGTCAACAGTGTGTCCTGACAGCCAAAAGGGCCAATCATGTTCTGGGGTGCATCAGGAACTGGATTGCTGACTGGTCATGGGAGATGATTGTCCCACTCTGCATTGTACTGCAGCCCCATCTCGAGTCCTGTGTGCGATTCTGGGTACAATGTAAGAAGAAATATTGGAATTGGTCCAAACGAGTGCAGCTACAATGGTGATAAGTCTTGAGGCCAAGACTTATGAGGAATAGCTGAGGTCACTTGATGTGTTCGGCTTGGAGAAGTCGCAGCCTACAGCTTGTTCAAGGAAAGTAGAACAGCGGGAGGTGCTGATCTCTCTGGTGATTGTGATATTGTGATAGGACACGAGGAAATGGAATGAAGCTGCATCAGGTGAAGTTCAGGCTGGACTTTAGGAAAATGATTCTTCACTGAGAAGATGCGTGGTCACTGGATGAGACTCCCTGGGGAAGTGGTCATGTCACCAACCCTGCTAGAGTTCAGTTTCTTGGGGATGTTGTTAAGAGCAGGTCCCTTCCAACATGAGGTAGTCAGTGGTTCATTCCAGGTCTAGTTTTCTTTTCTTACTAAATAATCCATTATCACTTTGAGAAATTCAATCCTGTGCTGCCTAGGAAAGCTGACTACATTAAGCTTAGCAATAGGTTTTTAACTTCTGTCTGTTTCTCCCTCCCCCCTCTTCCTGCCCTTCCCTTTCTGATAATGGTTTAAAAATGCCTAGCTTGATTTAGGTAAATAATTACAGCATTAAGTCAGAGAATTCACTGTTTGAGCTAGACAATTCAGCTTCTTTCTACATTCTGTTCAGTGCTGTATAACCTGACATTGTCTCAATGAGATAGATAGGTCAAAATGTTTTGAGTCCAAAGAAATATTTGGGGCAGGGACATTAGCTTAGTCAACTCATACCAGGAATGCTTTATCCCAGAAAATTTACATTATTCAGTGATTTATTTTCATTCTTTTGTTGCAAAAAAAGTTTTATTATTTGAATAGATATTAAGAATTGAGCTTTCCAGAAGAGCAAAAGAATATGTTGTTTATATGTGCAGTGACTCAACAGTAGTCAGCAGCTGATGATTCATTACCATATGTTACAGTTTTTACAATTGTTGGACATTCTTAATTAGGAATTTTGATCCGATCTTAAAAGACAACCTATAAGTTCATGAATATTCTGAAGGGAAAGACCCCAGGCAGGATTCATCTTACTTGGCTTTAGACATTTACAGTTGGGATGTCTGCCCTCAGCTCCATTTCTGTTTAACTGAGAGAAACGTGTGCATCTGTTACATAGTTCATCTGACCCAATGTGGTTGTACCTCTTAAAATGAGATGAGTGTACTCTAGAAGTTGTATAGAACATGCTCTCCATGTACTATAGGGGGAATCTAGACAGATGATCTGAGACACACTGTCTAATGCACTAAAATGCAAAGCAATACCCTCCTACCCCTCCTGCTGCAAAGATGATCAGTTTGCACTTTCAGCTTACAAACACTGAGAACGACTGTCTTTCCTCCATTCTGGCTTCCTTTGTTCCCCAGTTCTTCACTAACTTTGCTTAGATGGTTTAAAAACACAACTCTGAGACTTCCTCATAGATGGAGGTGCTTATACATTTCAGTGATGAGCATATCTTCTAGATCAGTTTTCACTCTTTGACCAGTATCTGGTGGAGATATCTCTGCACTTATTGGTGAAGAGAGCACTGCTAGAGAATAACAATTTTTGAAGATATATCTGAGCTGTGGCTGATCTGTCCAACAGCATGTGAGGTACTAGGATTTTATCCACAGAAACCCTGCCCTATTTATTCATGTGCTGATGTGGTGGAAGTCACTTGAATAAAACCTTTTATTTTTCTTATCAGGGAACTGTATGGGTCTCTCTGGGAAGGAGTTAACTTTCCTCATGGCAGCACTTATAGTGCTGTAGCTAGAACAATAGCGGTCACACACCAGTGTTTTGGCTACTGCTGAGCAGTGCTGCACAGCATCAGCTGTGTCTTCTAACTTGCCCTCTAATGACCAGTAGGCTGAGCGTGAGCAAGGCTGAGACAGGACACAGCTGGAACAGCTGACCCAAGCTGACCAAAGAGCTTACCATATGGCCTTGTGCTTGGTATTAAACATTAAGAGAAAGGAGGAGTGGAGTGGGCATTTGTTATTAAGGCATTTGTCTTCTGGACCAACTGCTGTGCATATTGACTCCCTGCTTCCCAGGAAGTGACTGGGGAAGTAGAGAATAAATCTTTTTTTCCTTTGTTTCTGAGCACTGTTTTTGCTTTTCTTTGTTAAGCTGCCCTTGGCATAATTGTTGCTTAATTTTCAAACAGAGGAAAAGGAATAATTTTGCTATGAAAAAATATTAGCTACAAATTGTTTTTTTTAACTTTAATTATCACATGAAACAGTAATAAATCATTTAGTGAAGCTCTCACAAATTTTAAACTGCCTTGAAGCTGTGGACACCTAAAATTTCCCTCTTTTAAAATGTGTATGTTTAATTAATAACCATATCTTATATATATGCCATAAATCCTTGGCTTCCTTTTATTTGAGTTTATTACTTTCTAGTGAAAAAGTGAAAGATTATCCTTCATAAGTTAAAATAAACTGAAATTGATGACCCTGAGACATATAATATAAATGGAAGCAGGACAGAAAACCTAGTTCTGAAAGTTGCTTTATAAATAATTCATGACTTTTCTAGAAATAGTCCATGAGCTTTTTATGACATTTTGTAAGCCCTAAAGTTTTTATTGCCACGAGTTCTATGCTGCTGCAGTTGAAAGCTACTTTTGCCAATATATAAAACATACCATTGGAAGGGCAGTAAAGCCAGGCATCTTTGTCCCATACTGCACATTGTCTTATTTTAGGTTGTATTCTCAGGCCTTCCTAATTAGCTGACATGTTCAACATAGAATTTAGTACCTGCTATATTTTTAATTAATTAAACAAACAAACAAACAAAAAAACCCACAACCACAAAAACCCCACAAAACAAAAACAAACAAAAAACCCCACAAAATAAAACAAACAAACAAAACAAAACAACCAAATAAAAACCCAAAGCCAATCAAAAACCAGATAAAAAGATGGAGCTACATCTGGGGAAAAGCTTAGAGCTAATAGAATTGCACTAAGAATTCACTAGAAATAATAAATGCAATTAGTTTTCAGGTTCTTTCTCCTTATGTATCATATCTCAGGTCAGAGCATGGCTCTGGGAACTGATTACCCACTTTGTCTTTTAACTTTTTTCCATTGATTATGATAATTCAAAGCTCAGTTTTCATTTCATAGCTATGACTAGAAGATAAATACTTTCTTTCCATGGCTGGTTAAGCATCAACAACTTCTGACATATATGACACAGTGTTCATGTTAATTAAAAATGGAATTGCAAAAATATTTCCCATAAGAATTCACTGTTTCTTAATAATTTTACTTGAGAATTTTTTTCAGACTATTTTCAGAAACCAAACCTATAGGAGAGGAAGAGGAAAATCATGACTTTTGTGGGGTTTTTTGGTGTGGTTTTTGGTGGTGGTGGTGGTGATAGTGTTTTTTTTTTTTTTTTAAAGAAAGTTTTTTTTTCCCCCCTTTATTTTCCAAGTTCTAATTAGCAGCAAGAAGATAGCTTGAATAATCTAACAGAATTAATAGCGGGGTTTTTAAGCAATAATAATAATAATATAGAACAGTTAGCTAATTTGATACATGAAAACTGGAAATTATACTTAATCAGGGTATCAAATTTAAACTCAAAGATACTGAGACACATGTGCAAGTCACATAGTCACATTAAGATTCATGAACAATCTTTCCAAATATACTTAATGTGGGAATCCTTCTTTTACATTTTGTTCAAACTTACTAAAGACCTCCCTTATTTTCAGATGGAAAATTATAAAATATGTTCTTTTTTCAAAATCGTGGCCCAGATTAAGCCAAACTTTCCACTCCAAGAGAGTAATATGAAATTGTGTAGTCAAAAAGAAAAAAGAAGGGAAAAAATAGTCCCATGGAAAGATAGCATTTGATTCTATATTTTTCCTTAGATGTAGTTGTGTCCTAGATCTCACAGTCAGTCTCCACTGATTTATGTAGTAGCAGCCTTGCTTTTACAGTCTCCCTTTTACTTCTATTTCAATAAAAATTACTTGTCTTCCCTTTGTCCAATCTCTTCTGCTTTGACAATTTTTCACTTCAGAGCATTCAGATGACTTTTTTCTGCTTGACTTATACATAGAGACAATTGAGACACACACATAATCTACCATTATCAGAGTAATGTCTACCGTTTTTAATAGTCAATGAAACTTCAAACTCTAGGAGAATTTTTGAATCCATCTTGGACCTCAGTTCAAACATGTCTTTTAATCATATTCCCAAATTCATCTTTATTAAGCAAAATAAAATAACCAAATTCTAAAGGGCTGCTGATTTCACAAGGCATTGAGCAGATGTCCCACACAAAAGATAAAACAAATGTCTCAACTTCTGAATCGAGATATTAAGAGAATACAAAATCACAGAGTTAAGGTTGGAAAGGACCTCTGAAAATCATCTAGTTCAACCTCCCTGCCAAGTCAGGGTCACCTAGAGCAGTTTACACAGGAATGTGTCCAAGTGGGTTTTGAATGTCTCCAAAGAGGGAAAATCTGTGACCCACCTTGGCAGCCTGTTCCAGAGAGGAGCTCTTCCACCCTCAATGTAAAGTTCTTTCTCATGTTGAGGCAAAATTCTTGGTGTTTTAGTTTATGGCCTTTGCTCCTCATCCTGCTACTGGGCACCACTGAAACGAGGCTGGCACCATCCTTTGGGTACCTGCCTTTGAGACAGACTAAACAGGCACAGCTCCTGCAGTCTCTCCTCACAAGAGAGATGCTCCAGATCCCTCAACATCTTTGCAGCCCACCACTGGACCCCCTCCAGTAGCTCCTTGTCTTTCTCATACTGAGGAGTCCCCTAGACTCATTTCTGTGTCCTTCCACCAGAGGACTGGGCATGATACACAAATGTTGCAACAGATTCACAGTGTTGTATCAGACAGTGTAAAACAACACCCCCAGAAGAGGTATGTGGGCATTCCCACATAAACCTGATTATATATTTATCCATTGAACTCTATGTTTCTGGGGCTTCTCTGACCCACAGTGATCAAGACTGATCCTTCAATCAGTGTACATGTAACATGCAAGAAGTAAGCCTTGTCACTGGAACCATGGGTGGTATCTTTCTACTCTTATCCTTTTTTTCCTATTATTTTTAAGATTATATGGTCATAATTCCATAGATAATAACCAAAATGGCTAAATACCTCCTTTTCATTGCAATCAAATTCTTCTAAAATAATCCCTATTTGTATATATATATATATATATATATATATATATATTTATAAACACGGATCATTCAGTGTCATTTCTCTCTAATCCATCCCATCCGTTCAAGGGTGGGTCTTAACAGTACATAAATCATCCAGGCTAATAAACAGACTAGATTTTTAAAAAGGTATGGAAAACAAAGAGTAAAATTGCAGTGAGGTCTGTGAATGAGAAAGAAATAAAAAAATCAAAATAATATTAAAGCAATATGAGCCTTCAAATATAGGAATATGTAGAACATATAGTTTGGTGCCAGAGATAATGGGAAGTGAATATAGAGGAAAGACAGAAAACTTGTCAAAGACTGAGAGAAATACCTGTGTATTTATAATTCCTTCCACCTGACAGTCTAAGCTCAGCAGAGTCAAAACAGAATCAAGTCCTCACTCTCAGGAAATATTCCTAGCACCAAGATGTGACTCAGAACTACATTTCATACTCTCTGACGTGAAGAGCTGTCTACTTCATAGATTGTCTGCTTTGCCCTTCTGATAATTCTCAGGCTAAACTTCTATCCTTTCTCATCATATTCAGTATGAGAGTGGCTGACGTTGAACACTCAGAGAGACTGCTCACTGCTCTCCCAAAAGAAGCATGGAACCATTAAACTCTCCTTTACTATATATGTATACAAAACAGTTGAGAATGCTATTAGAGATAAAAAATCCCAAAGGCTTCTCATGTTCATTACTGTTATGAAAGTCATTGCTTGTGCTTCCCTTTTGGTTTGCTGTATTCACTATTACCTTTTGCATTTCTGAGCAGAAACCTCTTTAGTGTTAGAGTTTTCTGTTCATAGATGCATTTGAATAATTTGGATTTTTTTTCTGTACTATTTCAACAGTTATGTATATAATGCTAAAATAAGTACATTTTCTCACTGTTTTAAAATAAGTATAACATTTAACACACTTCTATGACATTGACCTAACAATGCAACGCGTGGCTAGTTAGGGATTTCCAGAACACATACTCCATTACCTGGCATTACTTGTTCCTAAAAATATTGTTTTGTATCTGATCTTCTAGAATTAATTTTGTTTGAAGAGTTTTAAAATTTGTTCAAATTCATTCAGTCT
Organism: Pyrocephalus nanus; assembly: GCA_038380795.1. NCBI lineage: Eukaryota > Metazoa > Chordata > Aves > Passeriformes > Tyrannidae > Pyrocephalus > Pyrocephalus nanus. Next base: position 74,369,665 of record CM076259.1, on the reverse strand, counting down.
GCTTTTCTGTTGTTCTGTTGTTTTACCTTTGTATCAGTCTTTTGCATCAGAAAGTCCTTTATTACTATATTTTCTTCCTGGACAACACTGAAAATGTAATTACTGCTCTGGAATCCAGGGAAACCACCCATTGATGAAGATTTCTCACTGGTAATAATTTTGGAGATAGCATTCAGTTCCCAAACCTTTTTGAATATTAAAAACTGTATTTTTACTTTGAAAGACTCTTTAAATAAATACAATGTCTTAAGAAGTTTTATCAAGGTCTTAAAAAGCCTTACTGTATTTATGTTTATGTGAGCTGCATTAAATGTGTCTGGAAAAGGCAACGTCATGGGAAGCCCTCCAAAAATATATGCTAAAATTATTAGAGATGAGATAGGGATCACTGGGAAAAGGAGAGTGAGTCAGAATAACAGCAGGCAGTAAAAATAGGCTGGATATGAATAAAAAAAATATGACAGAAACCTAAGTTGAAATCTTTTACAGTCATCTAGAGAGGAAAGGGTAAAATATTGTCCAGGGAGAAGACATTGACACTATGTCAATATATCATTTTGGGAAACTTACAGAGCAGCTTGGAAAAAAAGTTAAGGGTCTTTTGGAACATATGATGGTTATCCTCTGGAAAATGTGCTCAAGCTTTCTTCTGTGGAAACTAGGATCCAGAAAGCATCTTCAAGAACCTGTGTCTTTCCCTGCTGTGGAGTCAGTATCCGTATGAGAAAAATACTGAAGAACTAAAAGGCAAACCTATTTCTGGTAGTAAGGTATTTATTTCTACAAGCTAGAGAAAGAGCAGAAAAATGCTTATGGAAAGGAAGAACAAGAGAAATAGTAGGAAGAAAAGAAATCATATTTATCCAAGTGCTTTTAACAAAGCAGGAGTCTCCAAACATTAATATTTTAGTTGTCATTGATTTTAAACAGAATGCATTATAACATTTTCCAGGAGACTTCAGCTTTGATTCTAGATAAAGCTGAAATGTAACCTAGAGAAATCTGAAGAGAGATAAAAGGACAACAGAGGCCAATTTAGATCAGTGGGAAGATAAAAAGTAATATCAAGCTGCAGACTCTTAAAAATTTAAACAGTATGCTACTGGGAAAGATTAATACAGAAATAAAAATAAATAAAAGCTTGTTCCAAATCACAAAGAAAAATTAATTCCTCATTGCAAGACATTATATGCCAAGTAATTATGGATTTTTTCAAATATATACACAATAAACAGCATGTGTGGTATTCCCCCTATATTAAATGGGTAGAGAGAGAAAATATGAAAATACGAAGAACTAACAAATATATTTACTATACATGCACACTGCACAGAGTAAGAAAGCAGCAAATCTCTGCTAAGAAGTATGTTCTTCTCTCATGCTGTGGGTCTCCTATTAAGATCATCTTTCTTGTAGCTGCCAAAGAATATGTTTAAATGCTTCTTTGTGTGCATATTGGCATTCAGGTCTTGGAACAATCACAGATCAGGAATGTGCAAAAGCTGACATGGAATTCATTGTTTACTTCCCTTTCCCTAGTTTTAGCTGGTAGTTCTTGGAGGACCATTTTAAAATCATCCTGATTCACAGATAAGAAGTGCAGTTCAGTTTTTGAATGTGAAATAGAACATGCTTATAAAAGTTTGTGAGTGATAATTAAAGAAACATTGAATTTGTCAGTGAAACATCAAGAACATTAAAAGAAAAGTAGAAGGTTAGAAATGAAACTAACATAACATTTGTCCAGAAAAAAAGACATAAGGACATAATTATCTCTTCTAAACAACTGATATTCAGTATGAAAATAAGAAAGAAAAATTTGGAATGAAGAAACATGAAAAAAAATCTTTAAGGTCTGTACAGGTAATGTGCATATTTATGTTAGGAAAAGAGTGTAATGTTTTTGGTCTTCTGTAAAGGAATGGAATCACACAATCACAGAATGATTGAGGTTGGAAGGGATCTCTGGAGATCACCTGGTTCAACCCCCTTCTCAGCCTTTCTTCATATGAGAGATGTTCCAGCCCCTCTGTCATCCTGGTAGCTCTTTGGTGGCTTATTTCTAACATAGAAGTGAAATTATCTCCCCCAGCTGAAATAATCTGTCTGGACCCCCTTTCCAGAATGATACTGACAATTTAGACAGAGTTTGGAGTACAAGAAAATAATCAAAACAATGTCTTCTGAGGAGTTAACTTTGAGATAACAATTACATTTCATAGCAACTACAAATACTCAGGAGACAAAACTACAGGGAGAAAGTGGAATGATTTAGGGTAATAAATGAAGGTTAATAAGGAATAATGCAATGAAACAAAGGGCAGAAAAAAATTAGAGAGAAGAGTACAAAATTTCCTGACAAAGAGAAATCAACATCTAGGTTTCTAAGGCAGTCACAGAAACTGATTTGTTCAGGACTATAATTACTGCTCTGAACAAAATGTATCAGACCTTTCAGGCATCAGTGCTACATTAGCAGTGCAATGCATTAGGGGATTTAGTGGGCCTTCTATCTTTCTGATGATTGTGATTTTCATATCTTACTCTCTGTTTACAGTAACATCTTTGTCAAAGTAAAATATTCTTCAGTATTAGACATGAGTCATCATGGATACAGATAGAAGATGATGTTAAAATAAATATGCATATCTATGCATTCTGTTAAAATTTAAACATAAAGTTAACTTGTTTTGTAAAAACTGCTAGTTACCAAAAGTGGCCAGTGCAATGTCATAAAAAGATCAGGAAGTTTTTGCTTTAATATCTCAGAACTGGTAAAGAAATATAGTGTTAAATAGAAAGCAATTTATTTCATCTTCATTAAAATTAACTGTATCTAATTTCCTCCAGATTTGTGTTTTCTGTTCTTTAGAAACAAATATAGTAATATCATCAGGCTCCTCCATTTGCAACAGTTTTTCTTCAATATGCATAAATGTTCTCTTGTCCTTTTCAGTCTGAGCTTCCTGCCTGCTCCTCCAGTGTGCCTGTGTGACATCTGGTCCAGTTAATCAATGATCTTATGTGTTAGGAAGAAGCTCTTTACAGGTGATGAGACACTGAAGCAGGTAGTCCAGAGAAGATGAAAGTGTTCAAATCTAGGTTGGATGGGGCCCTAAGCCACCAGATCTAATGGGTGGCATCCCTTTCCATGCAGGGGGTTTGGAACTAGATTACCCTTTAACCCAAACCATTATATGGTTCTGTGATCACATTCCTTGGGTTCCCAGCTTTACTTCCAATGTTTCCTCCATGTCCTGTACCATAAGCACCCTTCATGTCCACTGTTTCACCTCCTAGTATGTATGTCATCCACCATAACTACAAATTGTTTCTCTTGAATGGAAAAAAAGCTGTAGAAAGTGCAGATATTTTGCAGCTTTGCAGGTGTTACTCGAGCAGTTGGAACAAAAGGATTTGTCATGTTCACTTGCATGCTATCCATGAAAGACAGCTGAGATTATCATATCAAAGGATATGCTGTTTAAGAGCCATGTTTCCTTAATGTTTTTTAATTTTGGCTGATATGTGCTTTTACTGAGTTACCTCTGGTATTGGCTGCAGGAAGACTGGTTATTTCCACTAGGACTCAGAATGACTGTTTAGCTCACTAGAATCTTCTCCCCATCTTTGAACTGTGTGTATTGCACGCTGCAAGCAATGTCACATAAGGAATACTACAGGTTTGCTTTTCTTTCTTTCCTTACTATGATAACATAGTGCCTCATGGGAATTTAGCTTAGTCATCACGTAAGGGAGAACATGAGCATGGATAAGAAGGATTAACCCACCCTGCAGGATTTGCCTCTTTTTAGCCTTTTCCTTTTTATGGAAATCCAGTTTGTAGCTTCGAGGATGCATACCTTTCTGCCTCCAAAATAGTTGGACAATAGCACCCACCTATCTAATCTGAAGGTCCTTTCACAGTAGGCATATTCAGGGAGGGGTGAGCTTCACTGGGTAAGCAGCTGGTTTTTTACAGTTCACTAGAGTGGACAAAAGTTTTTGGTAATGTTACAATGTTTAAGCCATTAACTATTTCAGTCTCTGACAGGTGCACACTTGAATCTCTGCAGTAATTTATTTATGGCAATCTTTCAAATCACACCAATTTAAATGTTGCAAAAATTTAACTATAGGTCTGACACTGGATGCACAAATAGTCTATGAACTATAGGTCTGATCTTATTAAAAAAAGTCAGTCAGGTTCATGAGTAGCAGAATTTATTGCATGCAACATATGAGGTTTTTGGGACAGCTAGTGATAAATGTGTTAACCGCAGAGTAGCTATATATAGCATTAGCAATACAATTGCAATCACAAGCTTAATATTCTGGATTAACAATCAGCATAACGGAGGACACAAGGCTTACAAAAAGGTGTCTTTTCTGGAGAGAGTGAGGATGACAAATCCATCAATCTGTCCTTTCAAATTTTTTATTGAATTCTTATCCCCCAGTTAGATAAAATATCAGGGTACTTCTGTAACTTATTAACCACTGCTGTGCAAAGTGCTGTGGGTGGAACTGTGGTCAAACTTTCCATTCTTTGTGGTCACATTTTATGGAATATTTCATGATAGGAGGTGTACTTCACCTGTAAAAACATTTCTGGATAATAGGCAGAAGAGCAAGACCACACAGCCTCTGCCTGGTTTCTGTGCTTGACCTCTCTGCTGTCTATATGTTTCAACATGTCTTCCAGGAGGATCTGCTCTATAATGTTACTAGGCACAGAGTTGAGAGTAGCTGGTCAATATGGCATTAATTTTACCCTTTTTAAAAATGGGCATGATGTTTCACTTCTTCTAGTCACCAGAGACTGACTTCACCTGACTGCCATGACTTCTCAAACATGACGGAAAGTGGCTCAGAAACTACATCAGTCAATTCCCCCCAGATACTTGGATACATCTTGTTGGGTCCCATGGACTTGTGTATGTTCCATTTCCTAAAGTAGTCTTGAGCCTGATCTTCGCTTAATATTCCCCAAGTCGTTGACTTGAGGTTCAAGGAATTGAAATGGGAAGGGTGATTACTAGGGGAAACTGAGACCAAAAACTTGTTGAGTACCTGTCTTCTCCATGTTGGTCATACTAGTTCTTCTGTTTTATTTATAAGGAGAAGTATATTTTCTTCAATCTTTCTTTTCTGACCAATACTTTTTAGAGAAACGCTTCTTATTCTTTGCATCCCTTCCTTGCCAAATTCAGTTCCAACTGTGTTGTTTTCCTTATCCCATCCCTACATACCTGGGCAAGGCTTCTACATTCTTGCCACTAGGATACCTGGTGCCACTGCCTATGAATTGCATTCTTACACTTTAGTTTGACCAATAAGTGCTTACTGAGCCCTACCGTTTTCTGCCTTTTTTTGCCCACTGTCTTACACACAGGAATCAGGAGCTCCTGTGCTCCAAGAAAAATGTTGTTAAAGAGCTGCTAGCTACCTTCTGCTCCTTTATCCCTGAGGGCATCTTTGTCTGCACACTGCAGAAGGGTGCAGATAGCTTAAAAATGTAAATCAATTATTTAATAATTAACACACAGGAAAACAAATAGGATTTAAGGCATTTATGTGCTCAGCGTGCCTGATAACTTAGACAGGAAACTTGTTGGCAAAGCAGGCATCAGTCCAGAGCAGTTCTACTGCTTCCTGGATGAGTGCTTAATATTGCTGTTTTGCCATCTTTCACTAAATCTTTTGGAATGGATAAAATGGAATACACTGATCAATGACTGACCATCACTCTTGTTTTGTTTGCTTGGGTTTTATTTTTTTCTTCAGGACTGCATTCCATGTTGATATTTTTTTCTTCAATCCCTGAAATAGAAATTATTCCTGTCTCAACTGTCCTACTTTTGTCTGCAATTTTACCTCTCTTACCTTTCTAACAGACTTACTAACACCTTTCCCTCCACAAAATTTGTCCATTTTCTCAGAAATTTGAGTGAGGGTAAAATTGTGCTGGTTTAGTCTGGGCTCCCTAGGACACAGGTAACCAACCTCTCAGGGGAAATGGAAGCTGGGGGAATTTACAGAAGGCATAACAACGTTACAGTGTTAATCAAATGTTGAATGTGCTGACTTCTCACATACAGGCAGTGAATTCTGCTGTTTCTCTCTGTAAAACAGACTGTTTTTGTCCCAAGTGGTTCTTTGATGCACTACTGGAAGACAGAACAAAAAAGAAATTTCATGTTTTCCCAGGTCTGATTTTTTTAAAGTACAGACTTTACTATCCTAAACAGCTGGAAAGACAGACTCCATCTCTTTGATTTGCAGATAGGAATGCCAGATTCTCTACCTAGACCTAAATGCAGAACGATGCAAAATGTGGATATATACAGTGTCAGGCAAGGCTACTGCCTCACCTAGATTTTAAGAAAATTATAATTCCTGAAGGTAACACTTTGTTTTCTAATTCTGCAAAATAGTTTCTTCCTGTTTATTGGCAGGTATGACAACAATGTATAGATTCATAAGAGGAGATAAACTCCTCTTTGTATTTCTTTGTAATTATTTAAAAGTTGCTTTGCTTGCTCTCAGGCTACATAGATATCCCTTGTAAAACCAATGGCAAAATGAAGACAAAGGATCTGCTGGAACTTGAATCCATTTAATGAAATAAACAGCTATCTGGGTTTTGGTGCTATCTGTGTTACTGGGAATTACACTTTTAACTGATAGAACTTTATATCAGACAGAAAGCTCTGAAGAAAACATAGTGCAGAAGCATATGTTCTGTTAGAGTAGTTAATGCTGCCTAACTGAAGAGATACAGTGGATCTCTATCAAGCACCTTGAGCTAGAAGTGACTAAAGAGCATGACAACCCTCTCCCCAGTTTACAGTGATGAAGGTAGGAAACTGAATCAACTGTGTTGGTTCAGTTTCCTAGTGAAAATTGGGAGACTATATAGAAATGCAATTTCTTTTTTTCAGACAGGCTGAAATACTTAGCTGTCTGTCTTCATAACAAGGAGAGATACTCCATGAGAGGAGGAAACAAGCAGTTTCCAGCTATAGAAGATCCATAGTGGTAGCAAGAACATTAGAGAAATCTCAACTCACACACTCCTAAGAGTTTACTTTCTAATTCTTTAAGTAGCTGTGAATGAGGGTGGCTATTTTAGGGACACTGAAGATTTTAAAATTGGGATTTTGAAGCCCAGACATGGTTACTGCATCAAGAGTTCAGACTAGTCTGTGACTAAATGATGCACAACATTACTTAATTGATTCCCCATTTATGTGAGCATTGGCATTGAAAATTCATTCTTATTTTTTTTTGTATAGTGAAACCACGGTCAGAATTATAAACCATATTCTAATTATAAACTGTGTACTCCCTTATAAGCATTTTCTGTGTTTAACCATACCTATTTTTCTAGGAGAAAAGAGTAGGTTTTTTTCTGAGCCAGACTAGAAAAAATAAAAGGAAGCTGACTTTATGCATATTTAAAAATAGAACATTTTATTTTGTACCTGGTGTTTGTTCACTGCAATTGTGTTCAAATTGTGGGCTAGGCACCTAGAGGCAGGGGAAGAAAGCAATTTATTTGGCTCATATAGTCTCTAAGAGGCCAAATATCTTTTATATCTTTTGTGAAGTCTTGATAACATCCTGAATTAAGAAAAGAGCTTATCTGAAGACTTCTAAAGTTCTTTTGCATGGGCAAATAAATATTGCCTTAAATATGTTCTAAATATCTGCTTGAAATAAGGAACAAAAAACAACCGTCAGTGTTTAGTGAATATCTTCTCCTTTTCTAGGAGTGATGTGTATAAATAACTATTATGATCAGATCTGTTGTTCTTGAGTTTTTTAAGCCCAACCTCCACTGATTCTCAAAACCTGTAAGGATTTGTAGTAGACCTTATCTTGATTTTATAAATGACTAATGATAAAATGTTATACATATATATGTATTTTATAATTTGACAAATTTTATTAACATTTTTGTAAAAGTGCAGAACACTGGGATATTTGTTTTGTTATTCAGGAGTGGCAAGTATTCTATCTGATGAGGCCTTTTTCATTTTGACCTAAAAAAAAAAAAAAGAAAAAACTCCATAAGCAAAACCCAACACATAATCTTAATTTCTCCTGTATATAATTTTAATTTCCACTCACCTACCATTTGGGCAACCTAGGGATGGAAAACAGGAATGTACCTCTAGAAGTCATCTAACTCAAACCCAGTCCTTAATTCTGCATCACTACAGTCACTGTCAGAGACATTTGGCTTATCTGTGCCTTAAAAATGTCTTGTAAAGAAGACTGAGATTGACTCTACCAGTAGTACTTCAGTACCTTTTCCATCATACAGTTTTTTCCTGTAGTTTTCTATAAACCTTTGCTACTATCTGTCTTTGGAACACAGTTGTTGTCAGCCTGTGCTCTGAAAAAGCATGGCTGAACTCCTCATACTCTAATATCTGATTTAAAACAGTATGAGAACAGGAATGAGATTCTCAGCCCGAATAATAGACTTCATATCCAGATAGCCTCATGAGGGATTCACTTGTCTAAGCATATTTGTCTGGTATCATTATTGATGTCCTAATAGTTCTGAGACACCTGCAGATGTTTGTAAGATAAAACACAGAACTTAGGGAAGACCTGTGGCTTTCTTGGTGGCATCTGGAGATGAGAGAGGATGCAATAAGGTACAAAAAAAAGTATTAGCAATCAATTTTTAGAAAACTGAGCCATGCCTAGTATATCTAAAATTTATCTCCCTATGAGATTGGAAATCTAGCTTAATGGAGTTTAGAGATGTGTCTATCATAAGGTTAGAGTACACTCAGTGTATCAGTGATCTCCACTAGTTATAATGGAGATCTAGAAGCTCAGCTCACATGCAGATAAGTGTATTGAATTTATTTAAATTTAAATGAAACAAATCCCACCCCATTTATCCAAATCCCAGTGCCTAAGGTACATGCCAGTGAACAAATGCACATCACCTGGCTTTTGAGACTGTTAACTGAGATTTCACCTCAGTATAAATACAAGGGCCCAAAGTAGGTCTCTCAAGCTAAGCAGTTTATTTTTCTTGTTATCAGAGGAGTTCCTACCATATGAATGTCTTAAGAAAGCCAAGACTTTTTATGGGCCAAATATTAGCGGCAATTGAAAATGATTGAATAACGTTCCTAGTTATTCAGCTAGATCAGCTGGACTGAGTAAAGCCAATGTTCAGAGTCCTGTGCTGCTTGTGAGAGATTGTGAACATGGATGTAGGTTTTCTGAGAAAAGTGCATAAATATTAGCAATAGAAACTGCAATTATTCCAATTTGAAAACAACAGAGTGCTCGGTGTTTATGTGTCTTCTGACATAAGAGATGGGAGTTTCAATGATTGCTACAAATCACTTGAAATAAAAATATTGCAGATGAAAATAATATCCTTAAGGTTCAGTTTGTTGGTCCAATTAAATATCCGATATTAAAAACCAAAACTGAATAAAGGAAAATAACAGATTATTTTGTCCTGACTATGATAACTGTTATATGACTGTTTATAATAATATTCCAGCAATTCTTTCCATCTCTCTTGAGCAAATGTAATTGTCATTGACAGGTAGAAGTGACACCTAATGTAGTAAGCAAGTGCTTATTTTTTGCCTTCTACAGTAAGAGAGCCTTGTTCTTTAAGGGGGAAAAAAATCCGGAAAAAAACCAAATGAACAACAACAACAACAACCACCACCACCAAAACCAACCAACCAATCAACCAAACTAACCACCACCACAAAAACCCCCAAACAAACAAAAAAACAAACAAAAAAACAAGCAAACAAAAAAAACCACAGAAAAAACCCAAACCCAGCAAAAATTTTACTGAGGTTCTTTAGAAACTGCCTGTAAAGAATAATAAAGCAAAACCTCATCATTTTTAAAGAATTTGCGGTTTAATAGAGACAGTTGCCCTTAAACTACATGGAAGCGTGTATAGAACTTCTCTAAAGAAAAAACAATAATTTAAGATGTAAGTTATGCAGGACTGTATATGCTTGACTGAAAAGGGAATGGTAGGATTGATAAAAATTGTAGGAGACACACCCTTTTAGTGAAACTCACATCTTATTGAACAAAAAAGGCTTTATGATTAGAAGAGTTCTACATAGAAAAATTATTAAGCCTAGTAAAATTTGTCCTGCTCCACTACACAATAAGAAAACTCATAACCACACCTACTAAAAAAGCTTTTTGTATGTGTTTATTAAATGGTTATCCAAAGTTTGAAATATCACTGTAGACCTAACTCCAGACATACACAGCTATCATCTACCCTGATGAGTGGCTAGAGATGTAAGGAAACTGAGGTCTGAATGTGACAATGTGCTTAGCAACTAATAACTACTAGTCTTCGCACATATATACAAATCAATTAAAAATTACCATAGCTGTAAACTACAGAGATAAAAAAGATATGTGGAGGTCTTTAGTGCTAGAAGTTCTTACTGTAATCATTATCCATAAGTTTGACATTATATATATCAGTAAGCATATGACAATAAGTGTGAGTTTATATATGAAGTTCTCTCTGACATCTGAGGCAAGTTAATCTTGGATAACTATGCCATATATGCGTTTCATATTTAAAATCATCTCAAGGCTCATCAGCTTCACAGAGTTCAGATCGATAATTTTAGACAGTTCTCATAATTGTTTTTAAACTTTTAGAATGATTGGGTTTTATAATTCTTTCAAAAACATTACTTGATTGAATATTTTATTGATTATATTTGGTCCTTCTTCCACTGCGAATTGCATGGGATTCCATTCATGTGAAAGAAAATCTTCATCTTAAATTGACCAACCAATTTAACTGATAATTTTACAGTTACGTTTACAGGCATCTGATAAGAAAAATGATAAGAAAAAATCAGTTTTACATAATGTCAATGACAATTTTCAGTACTCATTTATTATTATTGATGGGCCAAATACATTCTTTATATGTATCTTTATAACTCTGTGGGTTGTTTTTCAATTTCTCTTCCATTTTTCTCTTTATAAATCCATTGAAACTAGTACCCGAATCAGGAAAGTTTCTGTTAAGTTTCTAATCTTTGACAAAAAGCAAATTAAAAAAATCTTCTTAGATATCAAATCTAAAAGAGTGTGTCTTAGTAGCTTCATGAAGAATTTTGTGATCAATTGGCCAGGACCTGAGGTAGACAGGCCTGGCGTTTGTGAATATCATGCAGCATCACATCATGTATCATATGGAATAAGTGTGTAGCACCTCCCTGGAAGAACTAGTAGTAGAAAGGGGACTTTACAGCACTTTTCAGTATTTTTCACTCTGTTCAGTAACTGTACCTCTGCTATGAGTATGTACTCCATTCATGCAAATTATGCATAGGTATAATTATGCAAAAGAGTTTATTAATGAAAAATTATTAGACTGCCTCAATGTTTGCTGACTTGCATTTTTAATAGATAGATGGTGTAGCTGTTTTGACATGTCAGTCACCTTTTTTGTCCTTACATTTAACTGTGTCATGAGAGGTTTTAGCTGAATATTAGAAACAGGTTCTTCTCCCAGGAGGCAAAACAGAGTCCCCAGGGAAGGGATCACAGCACCAAACCTGACAGTTCAAGAAGCATTTGAACAATATTCTCAGGGACATGATGTGACTCTTGGGGCTTTCTGTGCAGGGCCAGGAAGTGGACTTCAATGATCCTTATGAGTCCCTTTCATCTCAGCATATTTTGTGATTATGTGATTCTATGATTTATGATTTTACTTTGAACATATGCATGATTTAATCATCACAGAAAGGACCTGCATAACACAGTGTCAGGTGGTAGCAAAGAGAGAGGCAATTAAAACTTCCCAAAGTAGTAATAGAAAATATTTGTTGAATATTTTCAGGCTGGCAAAACTATTTCATGTTACAATTGTCAGAGGCACGACAGTATCTTAAGTAGACCTATCTAGTGTTCAAATTGTAGCAGTTTAAATTTTTTTTGTTGTTTCATTTTACTTTTGTTTGTTTGTTTGTTAGTTTGTTTGGGGTTTTGTTTGTTTGTTTTTGTCTGTTTTTGTTTGGTTTGGGTTTTTCTTGTTTTTATTTTTCAGTGGGACCAAGGATGTCTTTGAAGAACATGAGAGAAATTCTGAAAGTACATTTCCCAGTTTTAAAAGAAATCTAGACTTTGTGCACTGATAGAAAATCAAGGCTGTTCTTTACTTAGATGCATTAAAAAATAAGTATGTCAGGTAGCTTCAGATTATGCATCAATAAAGGTAGGGTGAAAGGAATCTATAGAGAGGGATAAATATGCACACAATCCTAGCTAGAGCTACATTTCTAGGGTACAGAAAGATGAGAACAAATTTCTAGAAGCAGAGATGGAATAGAGAAGGGAAGGATGCTCCTTCCTTTTTTACTCCAGATACTAGGTTAAATATTGAGTGCTATGCTACTCCTCAGTCTGACTGTAGTTTCTTTATCTGGTGCTAATTAATTTAACAAGTGTTTCAGCTTGACCTCTAATGTCATGGAGGTCTGGAGAGAATGATAAGACAAAAGCTGCCCACTAAAATGTGCAGAGGATAGCAGAATAAAAAGGGCAAAGCTTCTTCCTAAAGGAAGGAAGATCCTTTCACTTATTTCCAGTCTAAACTTACTTCTAACAGACTTTGCACAGAAGAGATTTTCTTGGCAATTGGCTTCATCAAGAGGCTTTATTAGGTTGATGCAGATTAGGGAAACTATTTAATTCAAAAAGCATTCACAATTCCCATCTTCTCTGTGAGATAACTCTTTTGTCCGGTCATTCTTATTTGAACATATACACTAGGGAAATATATTTTTCTCTATAACATCATTGTAGTTTAAATGTTTATATATTCATAGATATTCATCATTCTAGCAATTTAGATTCATATTTTGCATTTCCCCTTTTGGGAATATTATAAGTTTATTATTCTTCCTGGATCACAGTCATAATGATGCTTGATAAAAAGTACTGAAAGAAAAATCTGAAGATTTAGTATTAAGTCAAGTTTTGAGGCCTGAAAAAGAGCTCCACCAGAACAATGATATGATGACTGCAGATAAACTTTTACAAAAGAGGTAGCCGACATGAATCTTGTTCCTCTGAGGTATATAAGCATATAAATCTTAAACCCTCAATATATAATTTTAGATAAAAAAAAACTTTTCACAGACTTACACAGTATTTTTTGTTGAGTTTTGTATGTCAAGTGTATTGTTAAAAGTTGAAAAGTTGAGTTCCAAAAAATAAGAGATTTAAAGAAAAGCAAATTTTTATACAGATATAAACACTAGTTATTTATAGCAGAATTATTTCATAAAGGGTGTATTCCACTGGTGACAATTTTTTTTCTGACTTGTATTTTAAAAGTTGTTTTGAACATTGAGTCTTTAATGTTGAGTTACGGCTTCAGAGGAATAAAAAATAATGCCTTAACCTTTACAATTTCCAACATCTTTCCGACATGTGATTTATCTATGGAGCTTGTTTGTTGAGATTACATATATATATATATATATATATATATTTACCCAAAATAGCTGAAATGGGAAGACCTTTTTTTATAATGAGGTATTCTTCTGGGAAATTATTAAGGCGAGAAAAGTGACCCCTGATTCCTTAAACAGCTTTTGAAGAACTATCAGAGAGAGAAATGAATCAAACCATCATCTTAAAACAATGCAAGAAGAAATGCAATTTCTTATTCAAAACTAATTTTGCTTTACGTTTTTTGTTGGGTTTTTTTTGTTTGGTTGGTTTGTTTTTTATAGGGTTTTTGTTTGGGTTTTTGTGTGTGTGTGTGTGTGTGTAATCATTTCTACTCTCTAGCCTCTTAATATCGCTGTATCTGATACAGAGACTTGTGATTTTTCTGCATTATTTTCTGCATTATTTTCTGCCTTTGATGACTTTGGCAACACCTACGGTAAGACACTGGCAAGCAAGTAACCTCTAACCCATCAAAAGGTTCTTCAACATTTAATCCTGGAGCATTAAATAAAGTTATAAGTTATCAGCTCTCATCTAGGTTTAAACTCCCTCTTCTGTGAACACTATTCAAAGCACAGTTTTTTCAAACATTTAAGACAGTTCAACAGGAATTGTTGAACAATGTTCAACATTTATATACAATAATGCCTCTGTATGTTCAGCAGAGACATTTTATTAATCTGTTTATTAATCCGTATCAGTCACTTTTTTCTTTATATCTTTCATTTAATTAATACCTATATTAAGTCCTATGTAGAAAAGTTCAGTGTTAGGAATCAGACTATCCTCTGACCCTAATCAACATATAATTCAGTCAGGCTACCTTTAAGCCATAGTATCAATATTCACTTTAATCTACAAATGACTTTGTTCATCCTGCATCAGCTACATAGCTGAAGCTTCTCTATATCAAATGTCACTGAATAGATAACACTCTTTAATTCTAAGGACTGACAGTTAAGCAGAACTTCTGCAATCCATATTTGTCCTATGGAGCTTAAGGATTAATTTAAAAAGGATATTATCAATCTGATAATTGGATTCATTTTGTAATTTGATATAATCCTTTTTCTAAAAGATTGCATGACCCTCCTGCCAAGAATTGACAGACAGCAACTAATGCTGGAATAAAATGTAAGGGCTTGTTTCTGAAACACCATCTCAAGCAGACCAGGGATAATTGAATTAAACTTTAGTACTCAAATAGCTAAATCTTCCATTCACAGACATGAATTAAACTTTAATAAATAATATTTTTAGTCAAAGGATATAAAAAACCCTAACAAATGTATAAATAAATAAGAGGGGTAAAAATAACTAATTCTTAATATATATTCATAACAGTTTTACAGTCTTTCCTCTAGCAATTGGTCCTCAGTTGACTGGCCCTTCCTGTAGTATTGTTTATTGAGATTTTAAGGTTTTGAAAACCTTCTAGTAGAACTTGTTTTTGTCATCTGTACCTGTGTATATAGCCTCTTCTATCAGAGAAGGTCCTTGGTCTACCAACAGCTATCACTGCCCATCTCTTACTCTGCTCCTATGTTTTCTAGCTCTATCAACTCTGCACACTTCCAGTCCCTCTAGAAAACTCAAAAATGCGCAGTAACATTTTTGTGTAGTGAGGAATAAAAATCATTTTAATATTTTATTTAAGAGAATATGCACAGAAGTGGGAAATAAATTGGAAAATAAATGCCATCTACCATCACACAGGATGTGTACTCACAACTTCTTTCATTTCCTCCTAGTTTGAGAGACCCTTACAGATTTCTTTGCCTCTTGGAATTTTGCATTTCAGTATCATCAGATATGTCTTTAAGTTGAATGACAAACCACCTTTCTACACTTAGGGAGAGTTAAGTGGCTTTGATTTTCATACACTACTAATATAACTCTTATGCTATAGCTTGATTTTTTGACAGGACTGTATTTCAACCACAGTGATACAACGCTATCAAAACAAGCACATCTAAGGCCTACCCATTGGCCTTTCCATTTCTTTTGTTTCTACAACCTCCTCTGTCCTTCAAGCCATTCCCTTTCTAGGGTTGTCCTCCTCTCTGGAATTCTCTGAAATCATATTAGAGGATGAAAGGATTTTGCTTACAGTTGAAACCTGAGACATCAGATTTACATATAGTTAGTGCTCTGGTCCTTTGAGATAGTAAAATCTGTAAACTGGTGTGCTTTGTGGTTAGTGTGTTCTCTTTTTTAGGCTGACAGAAATAAAATGCAACTCAATGTGCCACATGTGCACAAAAAATATTTCTTAAAACCCAGACAGAGAAGTACCTCTGTCATCCCCTAACCCCTCAAGCAGTATTCATTCATGACAACAAATTACTGAATATAAGATGGTCAGATTGTAGAGATATATAGTTGAAAGTCCGTAGACTTAACATTTCTCATTGAGATAAAGTAGTAGAGTCTCCATTTAAATAGATATAATATTGTTCTAAAATAAGGTGGATTTTGTTTACCTGAGTCCATGTTCTTTCTTTGGGAGCATTTGGAAAGCATGCAATTATCTCTTTGCCAAGCTGAAATAAGGGTCTTTGTAACAATTGTCCATCAGCCTGACTATTCCCAGGAGGCTACTTAAGATTATGACAACTTGAAATGCATAGGCCTTTTAAACCCCACTTCTACGAACTGCTTTAAAAGCTTATGTGACATTAAAATGGAGAAGGAAATGTAAAAAAAAAAAAAAAAAAAAAAAGTTGAATTTCTGCAAAACATCCATTTGTCTCTGATCATGTGTATATTTTAAGAGATTCACTTCTCATAATAAAACATATGGGCCTGACCTGTTTCATGATTTTCTGCAAGTGTATTTTGCTGAATTCAGCTCAGTACTTGTGTAAATTTGGAGTAACAAAATGAAGCATCACAGTATTTTCAGTTTCTGATCCACCAAGTTGCTTTCCACCCTTCAGCCAAATTTAGATGGTTTGTCAGCTGAATCTACATTTTTAGTTTCAGTGGCAGATGTAATGAGAGCTACTGCTGCCTCTCAGATGTGAGAGACATCAGCTCTCAGTCCTCGAGTGTGCTTACTGTACACTGAATATGAACCAAGTCAAATTAAAAGGACATTGCTAAGACTCTTGGCTTGAACATTTCTAGCTAGAAGGTCAGTTCTTGCCTGATATGCAACATTAAACATATGGCGCGGACATTTCACTGCAGATTTTCTTGACACTGTTAGAAATATACGTTAGAGAGATTCTTTTATACAAAGCTAGGACATCTGTTATGCTGCTTTACATTTGTGTATTCCTAAACCAAGAAATCAGAAGGGAGCACTTTGATCAGGGTCATTGGCAACCCCAAAATAATTCTTAATTAATTAATTTGAATTGCAGTATATGAATAAAGACAAAAATCCTTTCATGCCCCTCTTTTTCCTTTAGGATAGCTATGCTGCTTGGGGTTGATTTTACTTAGCATGTTTGATTGCATCTAGGAAGAAGGGGTCTAGAAAGAAAAATCATGATAGATTAAAGTATTATTTTTTTTCTGTTATTTCATTATGCATAAGAGAGTTCTGTGTTAGCATTTCTTATTTTATTTTTAAACATTTTGTTTTGAAATACAAAAGCAGGAAATATTCTCTCTTCAATAAAATTACAAAATGAGCCAATATAGTCAGGAAATCTCAAACAAATTTTCATTAAAATAATTAGTTCAAATAAAATGAATATAGAGTGATACTATACTAATGGTACAGAGGAAGAATATATTGTAAGCAAAATAACATACTCTGTTACATAATGTGCCTATATCACTGCACTTGCTCAGGGGTACATAAACATGTGAAGTACTGAACAACAAAGAAAAACAAACAACAGGAAATATTTAATACCCTTTTTTCAGTAGCAGAGAGACAATTATGCTGATCTTTTCTCAGAATTTGCCCATGGTCCCTCTCAGCTTCTTTAAAATACATTATTAGTATCTTCTTCTGTGCTTTTCTGCTTAGTCTGTGTAAAAGTAGAACACGGGCAGATTGACAGCTCCCTGAAAGAGCTTTCTAGAAGCTGCAAAATACCTTAAAGAGCAAAAAAAATTTGCAAAATCTTCAGTTTACTTATTTTCACCATTGTAAAGAAGGATGACAGATAAGAATGTAAAAAAGTGAATGTTGATTGTGCAAGTCCTTAATTTTTCCTGTTAAAAAGCTGTTCCAAGAGTAGTGAGTTTCACAGGCATTTTTTAAAATGTAGAAAAGATACAATAGAAAGTATATTTATGCAATAGAAATTAAAACCCTTAATCTTATATGTTTGTTCTTGTTAACTGTTCATAAAATCATGCATTTTTGCCGTTTTTAAAAAATTTCTGAATAATTATTTATCCTTATACCTGCCTTCCTCTTAGACTATTGAATTTTAATCATTTGCAGCACCTTGAACACAGGCTGAAAGGAAAATCTCCAAGAGATTGTTTTTTATCTACAGTTTAAAAAAGTTTCATTAAAGTGAAAGGGCATCTCTTACATGACCAGAGACAGCTAAAATGGAGCACAATGTTTGGTCTTACTCCTTGAGTTTGAAAAATTTATAATGGTTTAACTTTTTGTCTTGGCAAAAGCTCTTACAAACTTTTCCTTTGTTTAGAATTTAAATTCCATAGTGGCTTTTATATATCAATACCCAACATGATTTCATTGGAATAAAAGTTCAGCAGATATGTGGGAAAGATTAATTTGGAAAAGAGCAGTTTCAAAATGTAACTTGTCATCCCAAGAGTGGTGAATAAGTGTGAAGAAATTTTCAGTATGAAAAAAATAATCTAATAGTAACAATTTTCTAGGTGCCTTTGAAGTCTTCTGAATTATTTAAACCAGCATTCTATGTATTCCTGGCTTCTATTTTTACTTATTCTATTATTCTAAATCAAGTATTTTGGCTTCTAACAATCACCACTTAAGTCCTAAGAGGACTATCAAAACTCTCAGACTGAAGACTCAAACACTTCTTAAAAAATCACAGTCTTCTACTCTGCTAACAGTTTCACCTTAATTCAGCAGACATTAAGAAGAGAATACTTGTGGAATACAATCATTAATAAGATAGACAGATTTAACTTGAGAAGAAAACAGAAAATATCAATAAGTCTACATTTGAAAAAAAAATTATTTTCTCAAAGAAGGAGAAAATTATTGAAGACCTGATGAAAGAAGAAATTTAAGCTTCTTGACCTAGTTCACCCAGACTTTATACTGTGTTCCAACATCTTTGTATTTTTCAGTCTGTATTCTGGCTGTAACTTGACACCACAAAAAATCCTATCTTCAATTCTCTCTATAAAATGAAAATTGCTGATGATATGAAACCAAGTAAAAGAAACATTCTTGAGTCTTCCTTTCAGGTATGGGAGATATGTATAGAAATACTGTGACATTGCATATTTCTCAGAGACAGTAGAACCTGAAGTTATGATGACATTGCTAAATAAAGGATGTTTAATTTAAGGGGATTGGTCCTTGGTCCAAACCCAAAGGACAACAAGCTGGTTTCCACCCACACTTCTGAGGAGTGGGCTTTTCTGTGGCACATTTATTTGAAGAGAGCTCTTTAGGATAGTTCAAAATGATCCTGACAGTGAGCTGACAGTTAAATACTATGTGTATAGGATTCAGTGTCAGCATCCTAAGATGCCAGGTCTGTGGTTAATTTTGGACATGACCTAGAAAAGAAAAATAGAGTTATAATAGGATTGCTACTGGACTGTGCTTGGTACAGAAATATAACTGAGACTGAAGCAGATTCAAGACCTGTATTTCTAACTGGGAGTGTTATTACCTGCCATTTGAGACGAGAGCCAATGTTTTAAAAGAAAATCATTTCTCTCTTTCCAGGTGGATTATAATTAAGTTCTTCAGAAAGCTTGCTTATTTCATTTATGAGAATGAACATTGGATCAAACCCCTAAGAGAGTGACTGCCGAGTGCACCCAGTATTCAGCATTAATATCTGGTGCCAAATTATTTCTTCAAGTAATCTGTTAAATGAATGTGACTTTTATCAGATAATATATTCTCTTGCATTTGAAACTGGAGTTTGGCAGAAACATCCCTGACTGGATACATAAAAATATTAGAAGTGACAGTTAAAAATTATTAAAAATTCTTTCACATTTTGCTGACATTGAATTCCTACTAAACATTTCAGAATCTTAAAATTGCCTAATCCATTTAATATCTTAATAAACACATTATGTAGATGCACAAAATAATGCTTAAATAAAATTAAGGTAGGAAATAGAGAAAATGACAGATTGATGAGAATAATAGGATTATGTTTGATTTTCTCTAAATTTGACTTCATTTGTTGCAATAAATGGCAGTATGGGAAACAATATTTCACAGTCAAAATATCTCTTGATATTTTAAAATAATCAGGAAATGAATTCAGAGGATTTCATATTGGTATTGCTTCCTTCAAGAACTTGAAAATATTTTCTAAGCCGTTCATGTTTAAAAAAGAACATATTTTCTATTCAAAGTGATATCAAATTCCATATTCCTTAGAATTTGAAGTGGCTAAAATTGCTTATTCACTGCTGGTACTTCAAAAAGAGGAGAAAGTCGCATGGGTATTCTTGAATAAATTATAAATATATTTCAACAAAAATTTGCTGAAAATGTGAGAAAAGTATTTTCTGGGTTAATGATATTTAATTCCTTTATGTATTGAAACAGAAATTATGTGTTTAGAAATGTCTTGCTTTTTTTGTATGTAAAATCTTGGAGGTATAGCTGATGAGGTAAACACTTTACAACGATAGAAATAATATTTCCCATAACAATTGTACAATTAAAAGATCTAAAACATTTACCATTCTACTCCCTTACTATTACAATGCTACAAACATTCTCGCAAAGCCTTATGGAAAAATGGAATGGACTGAGAAAATTAAGGATAGCCTATATGTGAAATGTTTTTGGGTCATAGAGGAGATGCTACAGTGTGCTTGGTTTCTTTTTACATGCATAGGTTTTTTTAAATGTCCTTCCAAACTAGCCTGTACTTTCTGATACTTGTCTCTAAAATAATGCTTTTAAATCCCATAAGCACTTATTCTTCAACTGATTTCCTCACTGTCGGTTTATCATTAAAAGGCAAAAAGCATGGAATTTCATTGATAGCAATTAATTCAGAGACTTGTGAGTCTGCAGTCATGGAACTTTTTTTTATATCAGGACTTAGGACATCTTGTGGAATCATCTCCTTTGTGCCACATCTATCTCAGACAGAATTTTATTTGGAGACATTCATTAAAACACTTGAGAAGAAAATACCATGCTGTAAATGCTATCAACTAGGCTAATAGCAGCAGTAGGTTATCACACTGGGTTCATAAGGATTTATGCAAATGAGTTTACATGCATAATGCTACAGCAATGTTAGAAATGGTGTGACTAAAGTGTTTGACAAATGAAAGGGAATGGATGCATGAGATGTTTCAGTGCAACTCCTTCAAGACTGAAGCATTCCCTATTTAATTCTATATTTATTTTTTTTTAATTCTAAAAAAATCAAATGGAAATTAGTTATATTGTTCAATAGAATTTTTTGAAACCTTTAATTTTGTGGAATCTTGATATTTTGATTTCTCATTTAAGTTATGGAGGAAAACTAATGTCAAAGTATTAAACTTGAAGTGTGTGTGGAAAATCACTGACTCAAGTTCTTTATGGAGCTCATCACAATAGTTTACCAGCACACTGAAGAGGCAGTCCCCACCTTTGAAACAACATAATTCAGTGTAGATGAATGATAACTAGCTTGAATTGACAGTTACCTAAAACAGAGCCTGTAACTATTCCCTAACTCTGAGAACAAGTCTGAATGTCTTTATGGTATTTGGCTCTGGGTTTCCTCCAGGACACATTGATGACCCTAAGGGATAAGCAAATTGTGGGAGCAATTTTGTCTTGCCTAAACATTAGTTCAAAACTACAAGTTAGGACAGGTTAAAAACTGAATCAAAGGCAGTACTAATAATTTAACAGTATGAAAATTTCATATCAATGGTAAAAACAACCTGTCCCTGTTTAGTTTACAAATATATCCATAGAAACCTGGAATAAACTTTAGTGGCTGGATGATTAATTTGTTCTGAGTTGAGCTGAAGCTTATGTGAGCATCCACATTTACACAATAAACCCTTCCACATAATTTCAGTCACATACTTTCAGGTGGTTTGTAGTAAGGCCAGACTGATAAGGGAGATCAGATGGACTCACTTTAGTTAAGTGGACACAAATAGAAAAATAACTCTAGTCTTCTACGAATTTTCTTAGTGTATTTCAGGGCAAAATAAAAATCTATGGTTTTTCAGAGGCAATTTAAACTGTCCATCTTTGAGCTGGCCCATAGCAGGATGAGATGTACTCATTCATTTTGGCTGGAAGTCACCAAACAAAAAATTCAAGCTAAACATTTTAAATTTTTTATAAACAATATAGATTAATAGGCACTGTGGGCTCACTCCAGCTGTCTAAATGTAGATTTCTTGGGCCATTTTAGAGTTCTAGGATGCCTATTAACATAGGGCTGGCATATGACAAAAGAAGTACTTTGCAAACTGTAATCTTTAGAATTAGTAGATGGTGATGAGATGGAACATCTTAGTATATATGAAGTGGCATTAGATACCTGAGGTTAAGAAACTGAATATGACTCTTCTGCATAAAATGACTCTGATCTATTTAGATCAGAATGTTAAATTAACCACTGAATTCAAAGCCATATTAGAATGATATATGTTTACTTGTTTATCTGTTCCTGTTTGATCAGATGAATCTCCAGTTTCCCAAAAATTGATGCAATAAATGACTGTGATGTGGCAGTTATGGAATGTCTACCCTAAGTTTCTAAATTGTCTTTGCAGACCACCTTTTAGTATAGGTGATCAGATTTTTAGAGACATCTGTAGTAATTGTATTTTTGTTGTATTTTTATAAAGAAGCTACTGGGAATGATTCCATTATTTCTGAATCTCTAGCAAAAGCTAATTGTCTTATTGATTTCATTGCATCTAGGTGTCATACTCTAGCCTGATATTGTGAAACCAAGTAAAAATCAAATTAAATCATAATTGCTGAAAGGATTCATTAATGAAACAGTTGCATACTTATGAATACTGTTCTTATATAACCCAAAAATAATCTCAGAGGGGTTTTGCTTGAATAAAGATGCCAGTCCAGGGATATCTTCCCATCCTGTAGTTTTTATGCTATTGTAATATGATGTGAGCTATACTGTAGTACATATTCATTAGACCAATGAAAAATAACCGAACCAAAACTTTATTTGCAGACAATATTCTTGATTTTGTCCCCATTCTCCATATCTTGTTCAGGGTATTTTCAAATTCAGAGTACTTGGAAATACATCTACATTTCTTTTAAATTTAATCTTCCTCAAGAAGATCGTAAGGTTGCAAATAATAGGCTGTCATTTTCTTCATTATCACATGCGTATCCTTTCTTTCTCTGTAGTTATTTTACTTGATGGTCATTTTATTTGAATTTGAGTGAGAGCAAAAGGGCTAACTTCTCCTGCCAAGAAACAAATTAGCTTTTTACGTTGTTTAGTAACTGCATCCAGTTCCAAATGCCACCAAACAGCTATTAAACAGCAAGCCCCTTGAACAAAAACTCAATGGTGCATAACATACTTGATTAGATGTACTCTTTTCTGAAAGGGCCATTATTCTTAGTAGGCGTATTTCATTACTGTTAATCTGAGTCTAAATCTATGCATCCATAACTCAATAACTCCATCTTCTTGTGTTATCTAGCTAATCTTAGGATGTCGTCTGATATTTGTGGGTTTTCTTGAGACATTTTTGAAGCTGAAGAAACACATTTACTGTTCTCTGCTGCTGTTTCTTCAAACTAAGATCAATTATGCCCAGGAAGAAAAAGGTTTTACTCTTTTATAGACTACTTTATTTTTCTCTTCAGTTGAAACAAAGCAACATTCTCTGCAATTTCCAAGCAAACACATCATTTCCAATCATTGCTTAGTATTGGTTTCTGTCTGGATTACTCAGTGCTTTTCCTTTAGTCAGTCTTCTCTATTTGCAAAGAGTAGTATAGGTGGACTACTATGAGGAACTAAACTGATGTTTGTTCAGATTAGGTGATCTGCTTTTCAGACAGTAAGTTTCCTCAGTTGAGAAAGCCAATTTGCTGGTTTTACTGGAATTTTGATTTAAATGTATTTCATGATTTACTAGTGAACAAATGTTGAAAAATGTCTGCAGGTGATTTGATTCAGCCAACCAATTTATGTCCTTGTATTTTATATCTCCTTAAGACACTCTAATTAGCAATTAAAAATTTAAATATCATTCTGTAGTAATAAGATAAAATTTGCTTTAAAAGGTAATGTGGCATTATGTGAAATTTACTACTTTTTGCTTTCATTAAAAAATTCTAAATCTTCTAAATTAATTTAGAAGATTGCAGAAGGATATCTTCCATGTAAGAGTTTCCTTGGGAAATAATGTAAGTCATGAGAAAGGTAGGCTCCAGCATTAGAAGGCCATCTAATAGCTCTTATAGTGCAGAGTTTGCACAGCATACGATTTTTAGAAGACATGCGTGCACATGTCAAGATTCATGTGGCTGTTACTATAGTATAAACATTCCTTCTTTATATTCCCATCAACCTCGAAACAAATCGAATTCAGAACGTTATTTGAGTGCTTGTTGTGAATGTGAGTGACTTTTGTGATTTTTCACTTCTCTGGAAACCTTCGATGGCTTTAGTAATTTGTTGGCCAAAAAGGCCTTATGCACCAGCATGCATTGAGAGGTGAAATCTGAATATTTATGTAAATAGACGGAGAATGCCACTGCTAAAGCAAGCTACCATATCAAGTGCCATCTTTGTCACATGTTTTGATTGTATTAAAATCAATGATGATAATGACAAGGTTGAGGACCTACGGATAAAAATCAGGGAGAAGGTCAGCAGGGTGGATGTGCTGTTTGGAGTCTGTTACAGGATGAACAGACAGATTGTGTGTTTTACAGAAGGCTGGCAAAAAAGTCTTCTCATCGCCAGTCCTTGTACTCACTGGGGTCTTCAATTTTCCAGATGTCTGCTGGAAACACACAGCAGAGAGGAAGCAGTCTGGGAGATTCCTGGAGTGTATGGAAAAGAACTTCCTCATGCAACTAGAAGTAAGCCTACCAGGGCGATGCCCCACTAGACTTGTTTGTGAACAGAGGACTGGTGAGTGATGTTGCATTCTGTGGCTGTTTTGGGCACAGTGATCACAAAATTATACTTTTCTCTTCTGAATGAATAAGGAGGGGCACCAGCAAAGCTGCCACCTTGGATTTCCACAGGATGGACTTTGGTCTGTTTAGGAAACTGATTGACAGTGTCCCTTCGTAGTCAGTCCTGAAGAGCAAAAGAGTCCAGGAAGGCTGGATATGTTTTAAGAAGGAAATCTCAAATGTAGAGGAGCAGGCTGCCCCCATGTGCCCTACGACAAGCTGGAGGGGAAAAAGACCTCAGGATACCCATCTCCCAGAGCTGGAAGTTAGTGATAGGGAGCTGAGTGAAGCCCCCATAATCCAGGATGCTTGGGCTAGTGACCTATGCCCCTTAACATCCATAAGTCTTGGGCCCAGATGGGATGCATCTGAGAGTAATGAGGAAGGCTTGCCCAGTTATTGTAATCATTTATCAGCAGTCCTGGTTAATCAGAGAAGTCCCAGCTGAACAGAAATTAGCAACTGTAACACAAGAAGGTTTGAAAAGATCCACAGAACTATAGGCCTGTCATCTTGACCTCAGTACAGTGAGGAAGGTCATGGAACAGATCAACCTGATTGACATCATACAGCAGGTGCAGGACAACCAGGAGATCAGGCCCAGCAAACATGGGTATACAAAAAACAGGACCTGCTTTACCCATGTGATCTGCCTCTATGACAAAGTGTCTCATTTAGTTGCTGAGGGAAAAGCTGTGAATGTTCTTTGTCTAGACTACAGTAAGGTGTTTGGCACTGTCTCCCACAATACTGTCCTGGAGAAGCAGGCTGATTATGACTTGGACAGGTGCTCTCTTTGCTGAGTGAAAAACTGGCTGGATGGCTGAGCCCAGAACTCCAGTTGAATGGAGTTACATCCAACTGACGTGCAGTAATTCATGGAGTTCTCCAGGGCTCAGTACCGGGGCCAGTCTTGCTTAACATCTTTATCAGTGATTTGGACTTTGCAGATCACTGAATCACAGAATATGATGAGTTGGAAGGGACCCACAGATCGAGTCCAACTCATAGCCCTGTACAGGAACATCCCCAAGAGTCACACCATGTGCCTGAGAATATTGTCCAAACACTTCTTGAACTCTGTCAGGCTAGGTGTTGTGACCACTTCCCTCGGGAGCCTGTTCCAGTGCCAACAATCTCCACTTTGTTCATGAGATCCACGCTGTTGAAAAACAGCAGAACAAAGAGGGCATCTTTCCAGTTTGGCTCCCTTAGGACCTGTTCAATAAATCTGTCATCCATTTTTTTTTATGAATATTCTGGCCCAGGTTGTACCAGCTGTGTGATGCTCCCAATTGATTTCTGGCAAATTGAAGTCCCTCAGAGGAACAAGGGCAGTTAACTTGGAACTGTCCCTTAGTTCCTCAAAGAATAATTTTTGACATCCTCATCCTAGCTGGGAGGTCTATAGTAGACTCTCACAATGACATCCACATTATTTGTTTGTCCTTTGATTCTTACTCAAAGGCTCCTAATTATGCCATTGCCAGCTGAGAGCTCCATACATTCTATGATGACAACAAGTTGAGTGGGAGTGTTAATCTGCTGGAGGGTGGGAAGTCTTTGCAGAGGAATCTGTATAAACTGGATTGCTTGGTTGAGGACAACTGCATGAGGTTCAATAAGGTCGAGAGCCAGGTCTTGCACTTGGGTGACATCAACCCCATGCAGCACTGTAGGCTTGGGGAAGAGTGATTTGAGAACTGCTCAGTGGAAAGGGACTTGGGAGTTCTGGTTGATAGCCAACTGGATATGGGCCAGCAGTCTGCTCAGGTGACCAAGAAGGCCAATGGCATCTTGGTCTGTATCAGGAATAGCGTGGCCAGCAGGACCAGGGAAGTGATTGTCTCTCCTTACTCAGAAGCGGTGAGGCCTCACCTTGAGTACTGTTCAGTTTTGGGCCCCTCACTTCAAGAAACACATTGAGGTGCTGGAGCAAGTACAATGAAGCTGATGAAGGATCTTGAAAACATGTCCTGTGAGGAGAGGCTGAGGAATCTGGGGTTGTTTCATCTGGAAAAGCAGAGGCTTAGTGGGGACCTCACTGCTCTCTAAAATTACATGAAGGGAGGTTGTAGTGAGGTGGCTGTCAGTGTCTTCTGCTATATCTCAGGTAAAAGGATGAGAGGAAATGGCCTTAAATTGTGTCAGAGGAGGTTCAGATTAGATATGAGAAAACATTCTTTTCACTGTTAGGCATTGGAATAAGTTGCCAAGGGAGGTGGTGGAGTGATCGTCTCTGTTCAAGAGGCACCTGGACATGGCACTTGGGGATACATTTTAGGGGTGTCTATGTGGGTATTAGGTTGACGATTGGACTTTATGATCTTGGAGTTCACTTCCACCTTGATGGCTGTGATTCTGTGTCTTTAGTGTTCACATTTAGTTTGGAAGCTGGTGGTAGGCTTATTGGTTCTAAAATCTTCCTAACCTTCCTTCTAGGTTTGATTTTTCCATTTCCATTAGTAGAAAATTTGTTAGGGTTTGTTGATCTCACTTTCTTTAGCTGCTCAGAAAAACTCCCTCTCAACATAAAACTAACAAAGAGGTTGTTTAGTCTTCTGTAAATATTATGGAGAAGGGGACTACCATCTTTTTTAAAAGGTCAACAATTTATCTCTACAGCAACTATCTTGGGATGGTGTTTCTTATGTCTATCTGACTTAGGGGAGAACCTAAGGGTTTCTAATAATTTGCTTAAGAATAGTTGTCTAGCATTACCGATGGCCAGTCTTCTGTTATATTTACCAGTTCTGTCAATTGTGATAGAATTTGCACGGTCAGCAACTACAACAAAGAACTCAGGGGAACCATGCCTCTTTCCAAACAGACTCCTGGATGCCAAAGTGTATCTCTTAGAGCTCTTCAGCGGCCGTAGATACCAACAATTATTCAGTGGAAGTGATCCCCTAACATGAACTACTTAAAAATTTTATTGTTTTAAATATTTATGCTGAGATTTGGTGTCCCATTGTGTTCTTTTATATGCACATAATGAAAGACAATCCTTTCCCTAAATAAAATAGTTGAAAGTATAAAAGAAAGAAAAATGCCAAAGTATAGGATATATATTCTGGTTTCGGTTGATCTTGAAAATTAAGATGGAGGTTCTTAAGCTAAACATTGTTGTAGTTTAACCCTGGCCCTCAACCAAGCACCATGCAGCCCTTTACCCACTCCCCCACTAGCAGGACTGGGGAGAATGGGAAGGGTAAAAGCTAGAAAACTCATGAGTTAAACTATACAGCATTGTAACTAGCATGCTGTCAGAGTTCAAAATGAGTAATTGAAACCATCTTCTATCCAAAATTGTGCTATCAATGAAAACATCAGTGAAAATAACAGCTAGTTCCACATTAGGAACCTGGAGGATGTCCAAATACTTGCCCAAAGACACAGATGTGGAGAACCAGTTTAATATCAGACATAAGTTTAACAGAAGAGTGGTCACTGGGGCCACAATAAACACTATTTTACTTTTATCATGGGATCAAACAGGATACACAGCCCAGCCTCTCTCAGCCTCTGTACTTTTCAAGTAAGAGTGCCAACGTACAGGTCTTGCACTTGAAGGTAATATGCAGGTTTTGGTTTTTGTCTTATGCAATGAGAATGAGAGGCCTGCTCCACACAGTTTAGAAATTAAAAAATCACAGGGCAAGAAACAGCCAAATCTGTGTTTTTGTAACTCTCAAAAGAAAAAGTAATGAAAATTCAGTCAAGGCAAAAACGTAAATTTGGAATTATTTTTAGCTACATAGAATTCTGAACCAACCACCCAATTGCTTCAATTAAAAAGAATACAAGCTAGAGGATTCTAACACACACCAGTCCTGAGAAAGTGACAGGTCACAACAGTTGTTATCTGATTTGAAGACCAGCTGCTCCCCCTGGGAGATATTAAATGGACTTGTGATCTCAGCCTGGTGATTAGAAAACAGATATAGATATCACCATTGACATCATAAACATTTATACTTAAAGGAAAGGGGAAAGGCCCAAATATTATGTTAGAGGGTGTTTAAAACCTTGTATAGGAAAACATTGAGTAGGACAAGTGACACCACGCTCCTACACAGATACTTGAAGTGTACCAAATTAATTATATGTGTGCTTTATAACAGCATTAGTAAAATTACACACCAGTGCTAACTTTAAAATTAACTAATCATAGAATTTAATACTTTAAAGTGTCTAGTTCAGCATTCTTCCTTGTATGTTGATGTGCTAACTTCCATGACTGACATGAACTGCTATCAGAAATAAAAGGAAGATAAATAAGTGCAAAAAGAAAAATAGAGATCAAACCCAGAGTTAAGAAGTAAAAGTTATACTTTAGTTGAAGCAAAAGAATAGGAAGAATAGAAATGCTAGTACAATAGTTTGAATGACTCTGAGACAACTGCAGATTTGAAATGATAAAGACAATTTTTCAAAGGACGCTTAACCACTCTATCCCCCTGCCTCATATTTGAAATCCTAAACATTTTCATCAGTAATTTTAATTTGGAAATCTATATTGAAATTTATATTACCTTGTCAATCTTCTATCCTTTTCTGAAAGAAATGGCATGCTCGTGTGCTGATTCTGTATCTTGTGTATCAATATATATTATTTAGACATTCTTATAAACTTCTATTTTTCAGAGTCTCCAGTGCATTCATAAAGCATAGTAGAAAAATATTCTATTAAAATGATGTTATTCACCAATTTTAGTCTCAGATTGGTAAATTGCAGTTGATATTCAATTCTTTGTTTGCTGCTGGAGAATAAACAAGACATTTTTTGTGGCAGTTTAAAATTATGTTGTTAACTTCAGAACCATCAGGCTGATTTTTTTTTTTTACTATTTCTGTATTTATGTAATGAAATAACTTTGCAACTCTCTTCTTTATAGAACTGAAAAGAATAAAAGAGTAGTTTTATTTATGAGTTATTATTTTCTATTATTCTTCTTATTCTATAACAATTTCTCTCCTGTTGTGAATTGGACAAGATAAAATATAAACATAAGTTATATATTCAATAAGTAATAAAAATGTACATATTCCACTGTGCATTGAAATACTAGAATAGTTTCTACACTGGAAAATAATTTGTGCAATTCTACACAGTACCAGTAAAGGGCAAGATTGTAAAGACCTGTCAGTGGTGGTATGCTTGACTCTGTTCCCATTCATACTTAGAAGTGAAGATATTCTCCCTATATTTTCTACTGAGATACAAACTCATAAACATGGCCAAATTATGTAAAAATTTCCTAAAAGCTAAACCTGAGAAAATGCTGTTAATAACACTGTATTACTTTTTGCTGATAAACCAAGAAATATCAGAGTTATAGTTGAAGTCTTTTTTCTGGCCTAAGAGGATGAAATCACATCTCTGATCAGTCTGAGGAATGCCCAGGTATGACATGGTAAAACAATTTGTATTAAGTTCAGCTCTACCCCTGACATTATCTGTTCAAAATACCAAATGCAAACTTCATACTCAAAATACTTCTTAGGTAAAGCTCTGCACTCCCTTTAATTTGAAAACAAATAAAACAATACTGATTTCATCTGTGAAAAGGACATTTATTTGGCCCCAATTAATCACTGCAATTTTTATTGTCAAAACTGGTAGAGATATCCAAGGAAACATTAGCAAATTTTCAGAAAATGGGGCTCAATTGCATTATTTTTATTCATAATGCCATCTTGTAGAGAAATTAACATCTAACCCAGTGAAGATTACCATCTGGAGTTCAAACTCCTAATTTTGCCATTCTGGCAAAAATAACTTCTATCTTTTTCCTTTGTTTCTCTCTGCACAAATAGATGAATTCATATACACAGATCCTGTATTACAATATTTCAAGATGGTAACAATACAACCTCATTATTTTACTATTAAGTGAGAACAGATTAAAAAATTCCATTATACAGATAAAACCCAATAACCAAAACTTATTTATTCTCAGGCCTTTTCACATGGTCTCCAATTTAATATCAATGGAATATGAAATTATCTTCTCAATTATCTCTGAAATTAGATTTTTTTAGTAGCAGTCAATGGAACTAGGAGGAGTAAGACCACTCTGCTAAATTGTCAGTGATGCTGTTTATGGAATGCTAACCTTGCCATTGTTTATCCAAATTTTTCATCACTGAATAGTAAAACAATTGGTTACTTGATATGTTTTATACAGTAATCCCTTCCTAAGAAAAATTTGCCTTCGTATCATGCATATCTATTAATATTGCACTTATCTTTCAGCTATTTTGTCTAAACAACTCTAAAGGAAATAATCCCCAAAAGTACTTCAGACTTCCAAAGACAGGGAATGTTATAATTTAACCCCAATAGGCAGCTTAACCCCATACAGCTGATCACTAACTCTCCCCTGGTCAGATGGGGAGAAAATCAGAAGAGTAAAAGAGAAAAAACTCATGGGTTGAGATAAAGACAGTTTATCAGGTAAAACAAAAGCCATGTGCACAAATAAAGCTAAGTAGGGAATTCATTCACTTCTTCCCTTGGGCAGGCAGATATTCAGCCATCTCCAGGAAAGTGGGGCTCCATCATGCATAACAGTTACTTTGGACGACAAATGTCATCACTTCAAATGTTCCACCCTTTCTTCTTCTTCCCCCTAGCTTTTATCACTTATCACAATTTCTGCCACTTTTAGGTGTGTTAAGATACAAATTACAGGGTAAAAAAATTAATTGCTGTCAGATTCAATTTGGAACACCTTATATGGTATGTTTATTTCTAGAAGTAATCAGTGTAGTCCCACTCTTATTTTTAAAGCACTCCTCAGTAATTTGGTCATGTCAAGGAATGAGCCAGAGGCAGAACCTGGAAAAAAAAATCAACTGTGAAATCTGTAGTGAGATGACTCACTTAGACCTTCTCTCAGCATTACAATGCTTTCATGCATTTTTTAGCACACTGTTGAAAGAACAGAGTATGTCATTATGGAGATATACCATCAAAATAGTTTACAACCCATACTGAGAAACTGTGTTGTGTTTCAGGACATCCTGAAAAAGCAAGGTAACACTGATTTTTAAAACTGAGTTGGGAGCAAAAATTAAGTCATGTGATGGAAATTTTTCCATTCTTTGCTTAGTGAGGAATTCTTGAGTAATCTAGTCTCAAAATGTCTTTGACTCAACATTCTACCTACTGTATTCACTCAAATTTATAACTTTAACTTTCTATAGCCTGGTCCAACAATATTGATTATAAATATTAGCAACAGTTATGATCCTCGTTTTTTCAAATTTTTTGTAGAACTATAACTGGAAACTTAGAATTCTGATGAAAATTAAATGCAATTTTCCCATTCCATATTCAGACTTCCAATTAATAAAGAGAAAAAGAGTAGGTTTAGATTAGATATTACGAAGAAATTCTTTACAGTGAAGGTGGTGAAATACTGGAATAGGTTGCCCTGAGAATTTGTGGATGCCCCATTCCTTCAAGTGTTCAAGGCCAGATTTGTTGTGCCTTTGAGCAACCTAGTCTGGTGCAAAGTGTCCCTGCCCATAGCAGGACGATTGCAACTGGATGATCTTTGAGGTCCTTTCCAACTCAAGCCATTCTATGACTCTATTCTATGAAATAAAACAAAGTGCTATATAATGAAAACCTCATGTTCACATGAATAACTCTTCATGTATTCTAACTTAAGTTATATAGGTTTATAAGCCAAAAATTTAAAGATCAAATAATTTATTAGATAATGCAAAGTATTTTGCTGCCTTTTTAATTTGTTTCCCCAGTAAAGTCCAAACATTCATGAGAACAAACTGCAAATCCCTTGTCTGTAGTAACTATATCTATTATAAATCTGGCATAAAGTTTCTAGGGATCACATTCTATTTTTTTCCCACCTTATAGATAAAAAATATGCAAAGCAAAATGGGACATTCGGTCTGAAAATCTGTAGTTGTTCACTTTGGGAAAAATGAATTATTTTGAAATTACATCTTTCACTTTTTACTCCTGAAAATTCTTCTCCCTTGTCCCTTTTTTGAAGATAATGAGAAACGTTAGTTGAAGCTACATTTATTTTTTTAATATGAATGTCTACTTTCTTAAATAAACCAAAACCTTACATTGTATTGCTTTAATGTCATAAGTTTAGAAGTTTTCAAAGAACTTTATTTTCAGATTTTCTTAAATAAAAAAAGAAAGGTCAAAATAAAAAAGAAAAATCCCAAGGAGATTCTAAGAGGAACAATAAAGTTTACTTGCTTTTATCCTCCTTTTCATGTTAACATGGAAAATAGATTCTTATGTACAAATTTTAAATAAAATATGTTTTCTTATGATCCCTGAGATACACCAAACTTTGAATCAATATACCAAATTTTAATTCACTTCACTTTCTATTTGATAAAAAGTACTATGGGTTCATTGCTGAAATTACTACACTGATCATTTGTTCACCTTTTGACAATGTCAGCATTATTACCACCATTTGTTATTAAAGAAAACAATCTTTTGTGTGTGTGTGTAAAAGACTGAATATTCTTATTGGAAACAGACTAATGCCCACGATCATGCAATAAATTTAAATAGCAATGTTTGGAACAAGAGGCCATTTAAAATTTAATAAAATTATTTCTATTTTTGTAACTGAGAATTTTTTTTAATGATGTACAAAGATATATTGCAGTATTGTTTGTTGCAAAGTGCTCTCATTTCACAGAATATTTGTTACCCTGCACAGTATCAACAGTCTGAAAAAATTATTCTCTACTAATGTTAGTTGCTTTTTTATATTATTTTCTGTGCCCTTGGAAATGTTTGTCCTCATTAACTAATATACCAGCTGTTAACTGCTGGTAGCAGATTTTGAGAAGCAATTTCTTAAAAAGAGAAGCAGTATTTAATTAACTTATATGTATAAGTATCTGAATGTTCTTTTTACATTGACATTTATTATCACTGACTTTTAATCTTTGACACTAAAATGAAGTAATTAAATTGCATTTGTTTGTGTAGCAGAGTACCTGATGAGTATTCTGGAAACATATTTCTTTTTTTAGGGCATTGAAAGGTCAGTAAAGAAACCCCACAACTACTTTTCAGTATTTCTTTCATTAAAAAAAACCACAACAACAAAATACCCAACAAAACCTCAGAACAAACAAAAAAACTCCCCAAACCCAATAAAAACAAAAACAAAACAAAACCACAAACACCTCAAAACAAATAAACAACACCTCCCCCCTTCCCCCCCAAAATTTAACCTTTTTTCTAAAAAAACCCTGTCCAAACTGAAGAGGAACATAAATATTGTAATACTGAGTGTCACAATGTTTAATATTAGTTGCTCAAGTGCTGGAACAGGTTTTTCACATAAACATGGTAAGAGTGAGAAATCATTTACCAGCAAAGGGTCAAAAATGTAACATGAACTTTATTTGGAAACTCAAAAGCAAAGTAATAGGGACAGGATTTGCCTTAAACCCTATCTTTTTGGATTAGGTATTTTGCACACTGAAAATTTAGCATCTTCTTTCACTTGTCATTACAGCTTGTAACCTTCCACAGCAAAAGGCTCAACTTTTTCTTTAAAAAAAAAAAAAAAAAAAAAAAAAAAAAAAAAAAAAAAAAATTAGGACATTAAGACATTAGTCATTCTTTCTGTCATTAAAAAAATCTTTTGAAGAATGAAATAGAACACCTCATATATAGGCATGCAAGAATTTATTGTAAATCTAATTGATGTTTTAGTGGCCTAATAAAAACTTAAACAATTATACTAGTCCAAACACAGTAAGAGCTCTTTAAACTGTTACACAGAACAAGTTACTGTAGCTTATTTTCTTTCTGTCTTTAGGCTCACCTTTTCAAAGATTCCCTCAATTTTAAGGTCAGTGGAGACTTTCTTCCTCAGGAAGAAGTGGGTTAACAAAGCAGGTCATCAAGTGTGCAAGGCATTTGCCTGAAGAAGTCCAGTACTGCTTCTGAGGGCCTCTTTCCCTCCAATCTTGCCTCTGCTGAATGACTTTTTATATCTTTTGTTAAAACAACCTGCTTTCTTCTCATTAACTGCTGGTTAAGCTTAGAAAGGTGCAGAAGAACCTCCTCCACTCTCCTCTAGCACAACAGGGTTCTTGTTAGGCAATGACTGCTAGGCATTTACGGTATCAAGGCATAGGTGAAGCTAAAGTAGTTGAGGCAACAGCCATAGATTAAACTCTCTTGGCCAAGGCAAGTCAGGCAAATTATGAAACTGTGGAGCCCAGTGAGTGCACAGCCTATGGGCTGCAGGCTTTTTTACATTTGGAGCAGTGTTTTAGGCTGAAGACAGGAATGACTAAGTGAGGAGCCATCAGCACTGGCTGAAGTTTTTCTACTTGGTCTAAAGGAATTCTGGACTGTGTTGGAGAAGAGGAGATGGGATGAAGAAAAAGTGAGAGAACAAGGGCTGTAATTTCATGCTTACGACTTTCCTCTGGGACATCTGGATTTTACATTCAGCTTTGAGGGCTGATTAAGTACTTAAAATGTAAAGTACATAAATAGAAACTCTTGTTTTAAGTCTCCTCACGCAGAGCAGAACACAAACCAAGAATATCTCTTGTACTGGGTGAATGTCCTATGCACTAAATCCTTATTGAAAGGATATTGTCAACTTTTCTTGCCTCCTTCTTCAGGAAAATAGTAGTTAAGTCCAGGTGGTTTTTTTTTAAATGATTCTCATTCAATAAATGTGTTCTGTGGACACCATCTTGCCTGAGCTCCTTCCTAACCTCTGTCCTTGAAAGTGATCAAAAATAAAAGTAGATAAAAACAAAAGCTTTTTGGAACCTTGTGGAAGACAGGCTTGATCTAGAAAGCAGTAAATCATTACTGTCAAGTCAGAGTGCCTTTAGACAAAAATATAAGGAGAATTTTGGTTACCCTAGGAATCTGAGCTCATATTCTTAAGAGGTGTTGAGAGTCACAATACCAATTTAGTTACCTATACTCCATCTAAATTTGGCTCTGGACATTTTTTTTTTTTCAAATTGATTGAGCATTGAAATGTTAAGTCCATGTATGGTTAAGCATTTCTGAGTATCTGTGCGGCAGGATCTGAGGTCTTCTTATCTAGGAAAATGATACTGTCACTGTTTTCTTTTTTAAAAAACAAGCAAGCAAACAAACAAGCAAAACCCGAACCCCCCAAAAAACCCCATCATGGTGTTTTTACCCTTGCTACACGAATGTGAAGACTCCTGTGGATGTAGTTAAAGGAATAGTATTCTACAGTATTATATACACCAAAAATGATTAATATGAAATGGGAAACAAATCAGCAAGTGTCAAGAGTACCTAGTGATCACTACTATACTTTCTGCACCATCTCAGGATTATGTGTAGTGATATCATCTTCATTTAAGGGACATGATGGCAATGCAGGTCCTTTCAGTTTGTAGACTTACATAATATGTTGTCTTTCATACTCTGGAACCCTAACTGTCACAATACTAAGCTTTGATGGTTGCCAAAGCTCACAATAGATACTTTTTTTTTTTTTTTTCCCCCTAGGGCATTCACTTGACAAAAAGAATCTTAACATATTTTCATTAGTAAACCACATCCTTTCTCTAGGCTGATGAAGGTCAATCTAGAAAGGATTAAAGTGTCTGTTTACTAAGAAAGTCAAAATGTAATAAAGATTTCTTATCAAGACTCCATCTAGCCCATATATTATTTTATGCCATCACCCTGGAATTTACATTACAATTCCCATTACATGGGATAAGACAGAGAACAGTTGGTTCTTGTCACTAGTTTTGCACTTTTTTATAATATACCCTTAGGTTATGTTAGCTTTTGTAGCCCTTTCAAACACTTCAAGTTCTCCTGTATCCTTTTCAGAGTTGAGAGGACAGGAACTGCACAACTGTGGGCAGACACTGAGTTTGCACAATGACATAATGTTCTGGTTATATTCCTTATTATCTGTCTAAAAATTCTTTACACTTCAATTGCTTTTTTTGACTACTGCCAAGCACTGAGCTGATATTTTTATGAAACTCCCTGTCTTAATTCTGAGTAGTAATGGTCATCACCAAGCCCAGCTTTTAACACATGAAGGTGGAATAGTTTCTCCACATGTGCTACACTGTGCAATAATCTATAGTCAACTTCATTTTCTATTTTATAGCCTTCTGGTATATCATAACAGACTTCATAATCCTGTGTGTCCTTACTCCCTTGAATAGCTCTATATAATCAGCCAACTTTCCATTCTTTCTCATCTGTCCAGATGTTTATAGATATTTGTACACATGCACATATAAAATAAAACTATTTAATTTATATATACACACAGCTATTCATGTGTATGTGCATCTATATGTATATATTAAATAGCCTTGAAGCTCTTCATGTGATTTTCCTACACTGTGACAACAAATCTTTTATTCATATTCTCTGTTTTCATTTCTTTCAGCCAGCAGTGTTATACCACGCAGTGCTAGTACATGCCCCATTTGACCACAGCCTTCATTCTCAGCTGGTAGCAAAGACATTAGTTCTATGAGTGCAATCTATGACTGCATACTGCTGCTGCCAAGTGCTGTCCCCTTCTCAGGTGAAACTCAAGCATAGGCGATGCACCTAAATCAGCTTCCAAAAATCTCTGCCAAGATCTGATTGTGCCATCTGATGCCAGAGACAGACCCCCTGGTTCATCACACCTCAGAGTACTTTTTAAAATAGTATGATTTTATCCTTAGGTTGCTCAAAGTATTTTCACAGTACCTTTGGATGCTGCAGTTTGCCACTGACTATTCCCCTTATGAAAATTTGACCTACAGAATCATAGAATCATTGAAGTTGGAAAAGACTTCCAAGATCACTGAGTCCAACCTTTGACCAAACATCAGTGTTAACACTAAGTGCCATGTCTAGTCATTTCTTGAGCCCTTCCAGGGTGTGTGTCTCTACCACCTCCCTTGGCAGCCTGTTCAGATGCTTAACCACTGATTCAGTGAAGAAATTCTTCCTGAAGTCCAACCTGGCATTCCTCTGGTGCAGTTTGAGGCTATATCATCTTGTGCTGTTGGTAGTTTCCTGGGAGAAGAGGCTGACCCGCATCTGCCTACAACCTTTCTTCAGGTAGCTGTAGAGGCTGATAGAGGCTCCTCTGAACCAGTCTAAACAACTTGATCTCCCTCACCCACTCCTCATGTGACTTACTCTTTTTACCCTTCATCAGCTTTGTTGCCCTTCACTGGACTCGTTCCAGCACCTCAATGTCTTTCTTGAAGTGAGGGGCCCAGAATTGGACACAAAATTTGAGGTGCGACCTCACCAATGCCAAGTAAGATTAGACAATCTTCCAGAGTGTGTTTTCTTGTTTTCTTAAAAAAAAACACAACAAACCAAACAACCATTTCTGTGATAACAGAGCAGCTAAGCAAGTAGCTCAGATAGCAGAGTATAGTAAGTGGGGGAAACTGGGAGATTTGCTTCAAAATAATCTTGTTGGAACTAATACTCAAATGTAGATGCATGCACAGCAGGCAGCGGTGAGTTCTGTGCCCAGCAGCAGCACTGGCTGTCAGTGCAAAACAAAGACAGATGATATACTGCTGTGTGATTCTTAGTAAAAATATTCTCTTGGGAAGAGTAACAGCTTGATTCTACCCCCACATAGTATTTTTTCATACTCCAAGAAAGCCCCTTGGCAATAAAAAGACTATTTTTGTGCACTGCAAAATAGTCTCCTGCCTTTTGTCTATGGTGAATAATTGTAAAGGTGCAAATATAGGATTAAAGAAACATAATAACAAATACCTGCTCACTTACGAACCGTATAGATGTTTTTATTTCACTATTTATTATACTAATATATACAAGTAGGCAGTAGAGTAAAAAATGTTCCTAATTTGAGTAAATTCTATTTTATTTCATTTTACAGCTTATTTTCAAGTCTGACAGCAAGATAGATCTGCATTTAATATCCATTGTTAGTGAATAGATGATACTTAATATTATTTAGGATTCAGGGATATCTGAATTTCGCTGTAGTATAAAGTTTCCAAAATTATTTTGCAATCTCACTTTTTTTTTTTTCTTGGAATGGAATTGATACTCTCAATAACTGAGAGATTGAGAGTATATTAGTTCTAATTTGAAATAAAACTACAAATGCTGCTGGTAAGGTCATGTTTCATAAACAGCGATGTTTAATGTCTCCTGTAGGAAAGGTCTTATGGTTTAAGAATCTCTTTCCTTTTACTTAACTGATTGGTAACCCCTTACCATCACTATGAATACCTGAGCACTTCCTGGTAGCAGGATAAAATATTCGAGGAATATTTTGAAAATGGAATCAACCATTTTCTGCTACTTTCCTTCTGATCTAACACATAGAGTAGATGATTGCCAGTTCTTCAATTTTGAAAGGTTTAAAAAGGATACAAGACAGTATGATAAGCTTAGTGACCTGACATAAAATGCCTTAAGATGGAAATTGGACACTACACTCTCTCTTTGTTCAGAACACCATAATATGAATTTAGATGCAAAATATTTCTCCTTGAATTAAGCTTTAATTTTCACACTATTTTTCAATTTCCACACTGAGCCAAAGAGTATTGATCATATGAGGTATTTACAAAGATTTAGAACTCAGCTTTCAAGGTTTTATTTAGAGAAAAGCTATTTAAATTTCCTAATTTCAGATTCAGAATAGGAAAAAAATGAGATATCCTCTGTTTTTTTGAAGAAAATTGTTTCCAGATTGAAATAATGTGAGTTATCTCAACTTTTCCTTCACAAATGTGGCAATAGCAAACTACAAAGAAACATCTCTTGTAAAATGTTGGACACCTTTTACCCAAGCCAAATATCAAAGAAACTGCTAGATACCACAATATTTTAAAAATCTAGTAAAATATGTATGTTTTTTAAAAATATATCATGGTGTAATTGTGGAAAGGTAAAAAACATTTAAGACTTCAAAATGCAGAGGAGGCCTTTTTTTTTTTTTTTTTTTAATAGAGGTTTCCTAGTTTCACAGGCACTAACCTTTCTTAATATAGCCAAAATATGAGTATATTTTCATATGTGTTCAGGAATGTTGAAGCTGCCTTTCTAGTCATTAGTAATGCCATTAATACAATTTATGTGGAAGCGTATATATTCTTATCTCTTTAAATCCTTCCTTTTTTTCTACTGGAAGGATCATAAAGGCACCAATGGTTATTTTATAAAGAAAGATGACAGAAGTATACATTTTTATTTCCACAGCACTAAAAAAAATACCAATCAATCAGCAGCACCTGAAGTTGTCTACTTATAGATGTGGAACTACTTCCAGTTCTCCAGAGGGACCAACAGAAAGAATAACTCTCTGATTGAACAGATAACTGTAGCCTTTTTAAAAAGCTCAGAGAAAGCAATGAGAGATTTTTATTTATCTTGCTGTGATTTATATCAGGTTTTATATTTCTTGCCCCCCATGTTCAATTTCCTTTACCAGCCTGGAACAGGAGGGGTGTCTAGCATTTACACTATAAACTTCTGTTCTTGACCTTTTCTATGACATAGTTTATATATTTTCCACTCTTCCCTAATGTTCAAAGATCTTTGCTCCTAAGGGCTTACACAGAAGGTGCAACACTGGAAGGTTTTGTAAGTAGCCTGTGAGATCCTCAGGGCAAACAGTTTTTCTTGATTCTGTCTGCAAAGCACAAAGTACACTTTCCACAGTATAAAAATAAATCTTACCGCTCCCCATCATCCCTGGTAGGCACCTGGACAAATTTTATATTGAGTAATTGCTTTTGGCTTGCTCTTTCAAGATTCCGAGCATCTTTCAGTTCATGACGAACTTCAGGGGAGGGCGTGAAGTTTCTCAGACACTTGCACCAAATATCCAGCACCTATAAATATTAAATGATGTCCAATAATACTGTAGTTGTAGGGGAAAAAAAAAATCCTTTTTTACCTTTAAAATATTTGTGGTATTAATGAAATTTAAACACACATTTTAATCACCTTTCTATTTTTATATGGCAATCAGTTCTAGATTAGTGAAGTAGTATCCTGTTATATTAATTTTATTTCTTCCCTTCTGAACATACAAATGATGAATTAATTCACAGTGCAATGCCCTGAATGCATGCATTGCAGACTAGTCTTTCTGTTCAGAAATAAAAATCAGACTAGTCTTTCTGTTCAGGCTTGTTCAGAAATAAAATTCTTAGAGAGTTTCCAAATATTGCTGTTAATATAGCTGAATTTTAATAGGGGCTAATATTGGCTTTGCATAACTTTCACATTTCAACTTAGAAAATGTGTTAACATTACTCTTGACATAATGAAATAATTATCAGTGTGTGTGTTAAGTTTTAAATTAAAATATAATGGGTCAACAAAAACAATAACATTTATGGGACCTATATCACAGGAGTCTGTAACTCTTTAATGATATCCACAAACAAACAACCTACACATTTAATTCACCACCTCTATTAATTGAATATAAGTTATTTGCTTGGTTGTAAGGTATTAACCAATTCCAATCTTTAGCATTTATAGGTCTGCCTCCTGACATGGAAATAATGTTAGGAATAAAATTATGTTTCCTTTCATTTTCCCTTGTACATTGAATCAGACAGGGAAAGAACTACAATGTCGTCTACCTGGATCTCAGAAGCCCTTGACATAGTCCCCCCCAACACCCTTATTTCTGTACTTTAGACATACAACTTTGATGGACCAATAGAATGATAAAGAATAGGCTAGATGGCCATGTCTG
Organism: Pyrocephalus nanus; assembly: GCA_038380795.1. Lineage (NCBI taxonomy): Eukaryota > Metazoa > Chordata > Aves > Passeriformes > Tyrannidae > Pyrocephalus > Pyrocephalus nanus. The sequence continues at coordinate 74,328,076 of CM076259.1, read as the reverse complement.
AAGAGTTACCGTCAGTGGCTCCCTGTTCAAGTATAAACCAGTAACAAGAGGTATTCTTTGAGGTCTGTATTGGGACCAGCACTATTTAATATCTTCATCAATAACACAATGGAATTGAGTGCACTCTCAGCAAGTTTGCTGATGACACCAAACTGAGTGGTGCATTTGATTTGTTTGAGGAAAGACATTCAGAGGTACCTTGAGAGACTTGAGGAGTGAGCCTGTGTGAACGCCATGAAGTTTAACAAGGCCAAGAACAAGGTCCTGCACCTGGATTGGGGAAACCTCAGGCTGAGGGATGAGGGGATTGAGAGCAGCCCTGCAAAGAAGGACTTGGACTGGTAGATAAAACCTTGGACATGAGCCAACAGTGTGCATGCACAGCCAAGGAAGCCAATTGTATCTTGGGCTGCATTGGAAGAGGTGGGACCAGAAGTTTGAGGAGGTGATTCTGCCCAGCTGTTCTCATGAAATCTTATCTGGAGTGCTCAGTGGAAGAAAGACATGGATCTGTTGGAGCAGGTCCAGAGGAGGGTCACAAAAATGATCAAAGGTATGCAAACACTTCTCCTATGAGGAAAGGCTGAGAGAGTTGGGGCTGTTCAGAATGGAGAAAAGAAAGCTCCAGGGAGACGTTATTGCAGCCTTTCAGTATCTATAAGGGGCTTCCAAGAAATGTGAAGAGAGGCTTTTTACCAAATGCTCTAGTAACAAGATAAGAGACAATGGTTTAAAACCAAATGAATTTAGATTTAGGTTGGATATAAGGAAGAAATTCTTTACTGTGAGGATGGTGAGGCACTGGACCATGTTGCCCAAAGAAGCTGTTGATGCCCCATCCCTGGAAGTCTTCAAGGTCAGGTTAGATGGGGCTCTGAAAAACCTGATCTCATGAAAGGCGTCCCTTCCCATGGTAGGGTGCTTGGTCTAGATGTCGCTTTCAACCTATTCTATCTTTCCATAACTCTAGGAATTATCTAAGGTAACATCACAAATATTGTTTCCCGTATGCTTGTTCAAATGTAGAAGATATGGAGATTTCTGTGGTCTCTTTTACAATCAAAATACTGTTCTCTGAAGTATCGTAATATACATTTGTGGGAGTCAGAGGATGCCAAGTAGAAAAGGGTAACATTTAAGGAAAGGCCAGGATTAATTATGATATAAATGGATTAGATGTGTGTTTTGGAGTCGACTGAGGGAGTGGAAAAAGCAGGAAAAGTGATTGATGTTTCTTCCCACTGTGCATTCAGAGGAGTCTGAAGGCCATGTCACTGTTAATTTGTTACTAAATATACCGCAGCTTCTAGACTTGTCACAGTAGGAAATTTTATAGGCTTGTTTTGCATTAGCAATCACTCTCATTCCTTTTCAAGTACAGTTATATTTTTTCTTACTCTCTCTATGAAGTCTCAGACAGGATCAAAGTCCTGAAGTGTAATGTTTCATAATGTAATTCAGTAGCCTGTATAGTGTTACTACAATTCAGATTATTAATTTGATGTGTTCTTTTATAATGTCCTTAGTTAGTCCTGCTAAGAAGATTGAGCATCATTTGCTCCTGAAATTTTATTCACAGCAGGAAAGGGAGAAGGTGTTTCCCAATCAACTACATTTCAAGGTTAAAATACTTATACAGTGAATGTGTTTGAGGGTGATAGTTCCTTTGTGTGGTCTATTTCTTACTTAATGAGGCCAGTCAAGGGGTCATGAATTTTCTGTGGTAGATCTTGGCTCTTCAGCAAAAAGATGTCTTGAGGCTTTAGATGTTGGTTTAGAATTTCCTGCAAGAACATACAGTTTGTTTTTTTTATAGTAAGCATCTCATTCTTGTTCAAGAAAACCTCCAGAAACACTTCACTCTCAAATAAATAATTAATATAATGATATGATAATAAATAATTAGGAGAGAAGACACAATTAGGAAAAGAAAGGTGAAAAAATCATCTTAAAAGATTCACATTTCAAAATATTCAGATTTGGATTAAAGTAATCAGTTCATATGACAGTTATGGGCCCATAGTGGAAAAATTAGTCACTAGAATGCTACCACAAGTATCAGTTTCTATCTAGTTAGCCAACACTTTTCTGAGTTTTAAAACTAATTTTCCTGTTTTTAAATAACATACTGGCTAAAAAAAAAAATCTATTAAAAATTCCTATCACCTACCAGTAAATAAATTTATTATTTTAAAGCATTCTATTTATGCTTAGATAAATAGCATCTATTTATCCACTAAGCAAAAAGCATAACTGCTGAGTGTAAAGGAAAATATAATTACTCCTTCATAAGGCTGGATCATCAAAATTGGACTGTAAGCTGAAAAACCTTGCCAAATTTGAAATTTAGGTATTTCATAATAAAATCCAAGACCTCCAGAGGGGATGGATAAAAGAAATGCACGTGGCACTGCAAAACAGAACAAAAAATGTTGCAACCAACTTTAATAAAGTATTTACATTTTGTAAATTGTCTACTGTGGTGCAACAGGTAGTTTCTCTTTTAGTTGAATAGGGAAGATGCAAAATTAATCAAAACTCAAGTATTTGTACCCCTCTGTCTCAGTGAGGCTAGGAATCCAGCACTGATAAAACTACAAACTGATGAAGAAATGCAAATTTCTGTCTTCTCCGAGTTTCTTCTTGTAATTACCTTCTGAATTCAGGTGTGATTTTGAGACATTGAGTACATGGTTAGACAACAAGACCACTTGAATTGTATGAAACTGCTTTGATATCAAGGAAGCGAATTTGAAAAAAACACAAACTGCTACAACATACCCTGAAGCACAGCTCCGTGTATATTGATACCTACACACACTTTCACATACGTGAAAGGTATGCACACACTTATATAGATATGTGTGTTCAGCTTGCTACAACTGCTCTAGCAATTCTAATGAATTAGGTAATGGGGGAAGTGGGAGTATGACATTAAGCTCCTCAGGACTCCAGATTTGCAACAAGATAATCCTGGGCTCTGTGTAAAACAACATCCCTGGCACTTACTGACTTGTGATCAACTGATTGATAGTATCTTACTTTGCAGGACTCCTGCTGATCTCTTGATGGTGGGAATACTGCCACCTTCCATACCTCAAGCTGTCAGTCAGTCTGTGCAAAATAGGAACTTTTAAAGACTACTAGATAGGAGCAGGTGCCTTGCTAGATGTAGGCAATCTGTTCTCAGAAAAGGAAAGCCTTCCTAATCCTGCTGAGTTCTTTCAGATTCTATGAAGCAGACTGTCTTTCTGTTTGTGAGGCAAAAGCTGGGTGATGTCAGAAAATAAAATAAAGGGAAAATACAGAAATTGTCATTGGAAATCCAAATCTTTGTTTGAAAATGTAGTGGACTGACATGTCACCCTCCTTCACCTCCTATGCTGAATCCTTTCAGATTTTCCTTGGCTCCCATATCTAATCCAGTTCTCTTTCCATCAGTCTAAATGTCATCTAGAAGAATGTTTCTTCACTTTTCTTTCACTTCTTTCACTTTTTTTTTCTTTTTTTTTTTTTTTTTCTTAGTGTCTGTTATTTGCTGATGTTAGGAAATCATCCCTTGAGCAACGAGCAGGCATTCAAAGGAACATACCTCTTCCCTGAAGTTTCTTAAAAGTAGAAGCATCCTCCACAAGCTCTGAAACAGTCTTTTGGGCCACAGGAAAACAAATTAAAAACCTAAAATTCACAAGTCTTCATATCTCTTCACATATGGCAGGGAAACAAAAAAAGGAAATAGAAATAGAAGAAATAAACATGCATTTATCCAGAATAGTTTGGAAAAACTGAAAGTTAAATGCAGTGGTGCTCAGCCTGTTTGAAAGATTGAAAGGGTTATGCCAACATATGTAAATAGGGTACTCTTAAGTTTTATGAACAAACTATGGAAGCTATTGCAAAGATTTTGCCTGAGGATTTCATCCAATGTAAAAGCAATATTTCTTTCTAAATTAAAGAGAATGGCTTCATCTGGGAAGGCTTAAATGACCTGAATCAACCCTTTAAGCTGGAGTTTCAGTTTCTTTTTCATGAACTGGGATTTTTTTTATCATGAAAATAAACAAGGGCTTATTTGAAGGCAGAATGATTTTCAGTGAGGACAGTGTTTGTCCATTAGTTGAATGAACTGTTGAAACTGAATGTTGTAATGCTGGACAAAATTTATCAGTAGCTGAAGTAGTTGAAGCTGATATGGTAAGCAGCCAGACTCCTTTTCAATCCTACTCCCTTGAAGACATTTCTTATTTTAAATTTTATGAATTAAGCCTATCTGCAGAGATATGTTAACTAATTTGGTTGCTAAAAAGCTTAAGAATGTGGAACTAATATGAAATGAGCAAAACATTATCATTTATTTGTAGTGCTTTCAATTGCTGATGTGGTGCACAAAATATCCAGTGAATATTTTTCTTCTTTTTTTCAGGATAACTCATCATTAAAGCTTTTAAAGAAAATGTTAGGGACAGATGATAGCTTCAACTTTATTGCACTTGCCTTTTCAGTTGATACCACCCTTGTCTTTGGGGATTTTTGCAAATAGGTTTGCAGTAGAATCACTGGGCGTCCCTAAATTGAAGGACCCCTAGGACAATTTCCTTTGCTCTCTCTCAGAAATCCCTAACCCAAACATAAACACCTGAGCCTTCTTTCAATTTCTCTTTGTGTGATATCTAGTATAAAATGATCCCTACATATGCAAATATGTATGTAAAAGGATCATCCTACCCAGACGGTATTAGAGAAGTTTAGCTTTGCCTGGGAACGTAAGAGAGGAAGGAAAGATATTATGGCAAAAACCAAGTCACTCTTGACCACTTGGAGTTCATGTTTTTCTCAGCTGTTGTGGCTGCCTGTGCATCCAACCTCAACAATAATCTAGTAAGAACTTAAGACTGTCCATAACCTTGGAACTCTGGCAGGCACTTTCAACAGAAGGTGCAGTCATGGCCACCAGCCACTACTTCAAAGAATTTTTCTTGGCAGGCCACATCATATGTCTTTAAGGGGATTTAGGCTAAACAAGCCATCTTTCCCTCAGGACTCACTCTGTCTATGATAAAGACAGAGTTACTGAAGAATCAGCTCTATTTGGTTTTGTTGTGGAAACTTAGAATTGCACATCACTGGAGTACTTATAATAATGACACCCATTTCACCTCACACCTGCGTTTTATGGGTTTGTGTAGCAAGTGACAAGATGGAACTCTGCTTGTGTTAGTCTTAAGAAGAGGAACAATTAATCAATGTATCCAACTCCTGTTTCATAAGAAAAGGTGTGAACAGTCACTCTACTCTAATTTCAAAACACTGTAAAAATCTTCAATTTGCATAGGTCATGATTAAAAATGTGAATACTGTGTGTATTTTTTTTAATACCTAATATTAATAGTGTTATCACTTCTGGATATTGTGGGAATGTATTTGCCCACCAGAATTAGCTATCTCTTCCATAGACATGTCTGAAGCATTTACTTATTCTCTACTACTGGAGTATGTAAACATATATTAAAGAACTTCCCCATTTATAAACAAATAAATTAATAAATAAACTATTACATTAAAAAAAATGTGCCAAGTAGCAGAGCAGGAGACAATTGGGAATATTATTACTATCAAAGATCAGTCTTTGAGCATTCAAAGATAAAGCTGAAATAATTCTAAACAGGTGGATTTTTGAATAAGCTTGATATTTCATCATGGATGATAGAATTTGAATAAGAGTGCCTCATAAGAGCTAGTCTTCAGTGATATTCAAACTTTTTTCCTCAAACAAAGTTTTTCTAACAAACTTTATTTCCTGCTCTTCAAATACATTTGCCATGTTCTATCATCAAATACATGGACTCTCATGAAGAATGGATATGATTCCCTCAGGAAATAGAAAATATCTAATTCTGGTGTTAGTACAATGTCTAGGTGCTACTTGCTATGTTTTACTAACCATGAAAAGCATAGATTAAGTTATCTGAGTATAATACTCTAGGGAATCTCAAGTCTCTGGCTGTGCTATTGAGTGAAGGTGATATAAGGACAGCAATCCAGTAGCATTTTCATCCTCTTATAAAGCTTTGTGACCACTTATATATCATGTAAAGTTTGGAGAATTTCTCTTTTTTGTGTATCAAAAGTCATTTGCACATTCTCTCCATTTAACTTTGGTGTCTAATATAACATATTACTTAATTATTTAGTTGTCTTTCAGCACATTTTTCATCGTACATGATCACACTTTTAATCAACTAATTTCCATGTATTTCTTTTTATTTAATGCACACTATTTGGAAAACAGGGCTTCTCGTGTAAAACAACAAAAAAGGTTTCCATTCTTCCTCTAAAAGACTATGCTTATTCAAATGCTGTGTTCCATTAAAAAGTCAGCAGCTTACTTTACTGGTTTAGCTTGTGTTTCAGAAGCATTTTTATCCAGCCATAACTAATGTGTATTCATACCTGTATTGCTGAGGGTTGAAGTGCTGTCAGCTTTTGTTGGGGCTGCCCTCCTTTATCCATTAAATTACCTCAGGGGAAGCTAGCACGTCGGAGGCAACCTAAATTTCAAGCAAACTTCTGTCAGAAAACTTTTTTAGTAGAGGCAATGTGACCAAGCACTGGGCAGAAGACATATTGGGCTTGTCATGTTTTGTCCAGGTACAGAGCAAATACTGTGTATCCTGACAACTGCAGGCAGTGCTGTCAACATAGCTCTACCCAGCATATAAATAGACATTATTTATGAATTTATTTCTCTTCAGTTCCAAACACTGGTTACTGGGCAAATTTGATGGTGATTTGCTTTTTCAAACTCTGGACCTGTAGCAGGTAGCCATAATCCCCTCTTCTCTCCTTCATTTGTCTTCCATCATTGCTGGTGGGCTAGGTAGAGCAACACATTGTTAGGATCTTCAAAGATTCTTATTTTAGAAGATTTATTTTACCTGAAAATGCTTACCTTTGAAGATGTCATTTCACCTTGGTTTTACAGAAGGATTGATAAAACAGTAAAACCCCTTTGAAGTGAAAATAGGCAAAATTAAAGCTTCTTCTGTTTAACCCACTTTTTAGAAAACATTTCAAGAAACAAAATGGCTTAAAAGCAGACATTTTGTCAGGAGCCATGAGCTTCAGAAAAGCTGAACACCAGCTCTCTAACACATTTCTAATTAAATATGCAATTAAAAAGCTTTCAGTGGCCCCTAAGGCTTCTCAACCTAGTTAATAGAAAACTTCTCATCTTACTTTAACAAGCAAGATAAAACTTAAAAAAAAAATTTATTCAGTGTTAAATAAAGTGCTTTCCCACATTGTTTCCTCTCTGTGCTTCAAGAATTTATTGTATGATGAATCAAGTGGCTCAGGATTGTAAAAGCAAAACAGTAAAGATAATGAATACTAAATAAGTTTGCTGGAAAGTTAAAGTAATACAGATTATATTTTAGGTATTTTGGGGGTGTTAAGTAATATTCAGGTTATGTGAAAGAACCTGTTTAATAATTATTTAGTTGGATATTTTAAAACATTTAAAACTTTACATTTTAGAAAAAAATTCAGATTAGCTCTTTTCAGAGAAGGAAGTTTTATTTCAGTTGGACTATCAAAATTGTGCCACTGAATGGGTATAGTGCAGATAGTAGAAGTTTGATCATAAAAGCATAAATTATAGGAAGTTTTTCTTTTAGTTTTTTGTTCTCCAAAGGTGTGGGGTTTTTGGTTTTCATTTGTTTGTTTGTTTGTTTGTTTTAGGGGGACTGCATTCTTGGGAATGTAATGCAGATATGTGATAAAGTAACAATTTATTTATACTTAATGTCAACAACAGAACTACCTGTCTTTGAGATGAGTGCATATTTTCAGTCAGTGATGACTCTGAAAGCAGAACTACAGAAACACATTCAAATAAACCCAACAGAACTATTTTATGATGTCCCCAAGAAATTATGGCACTTTAAGTACATGATTTTAGAGATATAACATCTCACAGTGTTATGGAAATAAAAAGCATGCAACACATCATAGCCCTGATCTCCAGGACCTTGTCCAAAATAGATTCTTCTCCTTTGTAGCTGCTTTTCTAAAAAAACCCCCAACTTTGGCTTTCTTTGGCTTTACAAATACAAAAACCTCTCTGTAACCCAATGGACCAGTTGCCTGTGGTGAGTCTTTTGCAATGGTTAGACATTTAGATTACGTTTCTCCAGTTTTCAGTTTACTTGTAATTGAGTTAAAGAGGAAAATAAAGGAGAAAATGGTAAACCAAATGTTCTATGTTTTCACATATAAATGTGTATATGATATATACTTCTGTTGTGATGAGGGCAGATTCTTTCTCATTAAATGAGTATAACACAGTCAGGAACACATGTTGCTGTTGTTTCCTTTGTTGACTGATCTGTTTCTTTTTTCCCCAGGAAGAATTAGTAAGAGTTAAATAGAATTGTTCAGTTATGCAACTCTTGGAACTCCTTCACAAAAGAAGTAAACTCTTGAGACTGCATTTTGTATTAAATATTCAGGTGATCAAGTTAAAATTCCATATTTAACAGTATTCTCTAATATTCCAAGAAAGATTCTTGAAGTCTAGTCATTTACTAAAACAGTAGAGTCAAGACAAGAACTCAGCTAAAGCAATTTTGTTACAGAGCTGAACTTTTAAACACAAGGGAGAAGGGTATGGAAAAGCATTATTTTACTGTGCATCTTCATTAAGACTTACTACTGTGGAATTTTAGTTTGGATTTGAAAAGACACCTAAGGGTAAAGGTAATTTTAAATAATTAATAGAGCTACTTTTGCCTCAGTGACTTAACCAAGCCCCAGTGTGTTGCTATTGGAAAAAATTTATTAATTCTAGAGCAAGTTTAATTTGACCTCTGTTATTCTAGCAAAAGATAAAAATATATAGGGTATTTCAAATGAAAAGGGCATAGAAAAATATAAATGAATGAGAAATAAATGTAATCTGCTTGAGACAGTGAAAGTTACAGAGGAGATTTCTGTAGCATCAGCAATAGGACTGTGTTAGCCAAAGGGAGATAATAAAAATAAAATAAGGAGTAAAAGTGGAAATGAGGTCAATATATTTGAAAATGTGACTGCAGCATTTATATTTTCTATGCCTTTGAAGATGAAATTTTCTTTTGTGTGAATGGTGGTGTAACAAAATGCCAAAGAGTTGTGGTAGGTAAAGTTGATTGATAACATCAACCAAGCTGTAGTAAAAGAAAGAGCACAGATAGATGATATTGCTGAATTTTCAGCTTACCAGACTTACTGTGTCTCAATTTCCAAAACCTCTGAGTCACCAACAGTGTTCAAAACTAGGTAATATTTATGCCAGAAAAATATTTCAGCTGCTATTTAATAGATACTATTGAGACTTTTCAGAGTAAATAATTTGATACCAGAAAAAGGAACTTGATGCAATATGATAAAATAATGTCAAACAGAATCTTTGCTGATTTGAGCTATTTGTTAAGTAATCCTTGTAAAGGTCCACTCCAAACATAAAAAAAGACACAAAGACCCACACCATTCCTCAATAATAGTTATTTATTTATCGGGTGTCACAGAGTAATATTTTTAAAAAGGAGAAATCTAGACATAGGAATGTTTTCTCAAATCATCATAAGGCTATCAGTTTGCCATTGCCTTAGTCTTTTTCTTCAAGGCTGTTAAATTTATAATGAAAATCTTTGGGCTAACTTAAACAAGATGCCAGGTTCTGATCCCTGTGTGAATCCCAGAAACATTTTTAGTGCAAAATCGTTTGCACTATGCAAAGACATATTCCTGTTAAACTTAATAACTTATTAATTGGAACAAAACCAACCAACCAACAACAACAACAACAAAACCCACAAAAACCCAAGCCATTTTCCTTGTCTAACAAAGGAACAAAATAGCTTTACATTTATTCATAAAAAAGGTCTAATAGCTTAAGCCATTTATTCATCATAATAACTATGGTGGTATTATGAATAAGAGCTTCCAATACCTTTTCTTCCATGCCTCAATTTTCAAGGGGATTCACAGAGATTTAATAGCATGTATCCCATTAGTATATATCACATATCTAAATAAACACACTCTACCCTGAAAATGGAGATGTTATGAGCCAATTCGGGCATGTAACTTATATTTGCATTCTCATTCAGTGGAACTACTGAATTCTACACTTTCAGGATCAAGCTATTAAATGTAGCTCAGGAAAAAAACAGCTTGCAATCCTAATTCTAAACAGGAAAACTTTTCAATATAATTATATGAATAAAGTATTGTGGATTTATAGTTTCTGAATTGAGCATAGTAATTTTCAGTTATCAGAAAATTAGTTAGATTAATTTTCCAGTCTTGATAACTGCCTATTTTTTCCTCCTTGAAGTTTGTCTTGCATAATCAACTGGCAATTATTTGCTGTTAAACTTTTCTACAAAATTAAAGTCAAGGACTTTCCCATGTGCAACAGGGTTATTGAATTGCTCATGGAATTATAGAATAGTTTGGGTTTGAAAGGACCGAAAGTATCATCTATTCCAATGTCCCTGACACTGGAAAGAACCCCTTTCACTAGACTAGGTTCCTCAAACCCACATCCAGCCTGGCCTTGAGCACTTCAAGACATGATGTATTTATAACTTCTATGGGCAACCAGTACCTCACCACTGTCATTGTGAAGATTTTCTTCCTAATATCTGATCTAAACCTACTCTTTTTCAGTTTAAAGACATTTCCTTACCCTATCACAAGGTCATGACCTTGTGAAAAGTCCCTCTCCTGCTCTCTCACAAGCCTCCTTTAGTTACTGGAAGGCTGCTAGAAGGTCTTAGCAGAGCCATCTCTCTTCCAGTCTGAACAACCCCGACTCTCTCAGCCTGTCTGCATAGGAAAGGTGTCCCTCCCCTCTGATCCTCTTCATGGCCCTCCTCTGGACTTGGTCCAACAGGTCTATATCTTTCTTATGTTGTGGCCCTCAGAGCAGGAGGCAGTATTCCAGGTAGTATTTCACAAGAGGGAAGCAGAGGAGGAGAACCACTCCCCTTTTCCTTCTGGCCACACTTCCTTTGATGCTGCCCAGGAGATGATTGTCTTTATGGGCTGCAAGTACACATTGATGTCTCATGTCAAGTTTTTCATTTACAAACACTGCCAAGTCCTTCTCCCCAGGGCTGCTTTCAGTCCATTCTCCTTCCAGACTGTACTAGTTTTTGTGATTGTCCTGACCCAGGTTAAGGACCTTGCATTTGGCCTTGTTGAATTTCATGGGATTCACATGGGTTCAACTCTCAAACCTATTCAGGTCCCTCTAGATAATATCTTTTCTCTCCAGCGTGTTTGTTGTATCACACAGCTTGGTGTCGGCAAACTTGCTGAGGGTGCATTGAATCCCATTGCCCACGTTGCAGACAGAGATGTTAAAAAGTACTTGTCCCTACAGGAAATTGACTACTTGTTCATTTTAACGTGTACTCAAAGGAAGACAGGATGTTTTGTGGAAGTAGAAAATGCAGCATTGCAAATATGAAAAAGATCTAAATGTAAAACCTGCTTTACCTGATATCTTCACCTCTTGGGAATCATAGCCATTTCGTGAAGAATTAGCTTAAGAGAACTACATTTGAAGTTTTCCCTGGGAAAACTTCCCATGGTTTCCATGGACTTTGGATCAAAACTTATGTGTTGCAATGGGTTAAAAAGCAGATTATGCATACAGAATAAAATTGCAATTATGTATATGGAAAAGAGAACATTAGAATAAATCTTCCTAAAATGGTTGGAATCAGTGAAATGCAGGAAATGTTTGAAGAATACTGATATTTCATTTAATCTGATTTTAGCTGATCATGTATTTGCTATAAGAACACACATTTCAATACAGACCAACTCCTTATTACATCAGAAAAACTATTTTCATTTTCTTATGTGGGAGTAAGATTTAACTGTGAAATCTATTAAAGTCCCTGGCTAAGAGGGAGGACATATGAAATAAAAGTTTTCATCTCTTACCTTGCTCAGTCCCATTGTTTTGAGGGACACAATGTTATCACACAGTCGTGCATCCAGTTCATGGTGAGCATGAAGTATCTTTGACCAAGATACCATGAGCAACACTGAAATGATGAGAGTATTTATATTTATGATGAAAGTGTTGCATTACTGACTTTTCACTCTATTTCGGAGAAAAAATCAGAAATTAAAAACATCAATTTAATCATGTTGGATGTGCTGTGATAACGCAATTGGGGACTCAGTGGCAAAGAAACATTTTCCCACTGAACACATAAAAGATTGTGTTCCCTAAAAAAGCAAGGAGGTAGGCATTCAGAATCATCACATCTGAGCTGTAAGGCTCTGTAAGGGTCTATGCTGAACTCAGCACTGAAACTCTCTCTGTAATGAGTTGTAGTAAACAACAACCTCTGGGGACTGGACTCGGACCAACCATCTGTCTATGATTGGGTAACTTCAGCCAAACAAAAGGAAGCTCCTGAAAGAGAAGTACGCCTGAACATTCAGTATGATTTCAGGGTATAGTAGTCATTTCTGTCCCAGCCATATATCGACACCTTAGATATTGTTAGTTCCTTAGCTGTAAGCAGGCACAGCTGTTACTTATATGTGACATTGAAAACTGTCAGGAGCCAATATGACTGAAAAAGTAAATATTTATGTATTAAGTGAAGGTACCAGAGGAAGTCTTTTATATTATAGTGAAATAATATTATTTTTCTAGTTTTGTTCTGATTTGTATTCAGCAAAAAAATCCAGTATGATTTTATTTTCAATACTTTTAATAACTGCATCAGTATATTTTATTAACCACAGTTTTTCATCTCTCAGCACAGTCCATTAATAGCCCTGTCTGCCTGCAGCTGGGGAGGTACATCACTATCTCTAGAGTGAAAATATCAAGCCAAACTGTATTTTGATTTAGGTTGGCTACAGAAGGTCTTCCTAATTTAAATCCACCTCTTGTACTTTTCCCAAAATTATAAAGCATTTTTTTTCTTGGTCCAAAATTACTTGAGAGCCAAAAATGCAAGAATTTCTGAGAAAGCATAATGAAAGAGAAACCTAATAGCTTCTAGCCTTATTGGTGCTGTGCTTAGAGGGGGAAATTTTCTGATTCTTTTTTTCTGTTATTATGTCTAAGTTTTCACTCTATGTATTATGCATAAAGCTGCATAACATAAACAAAATTGCTTTTTTTTAAAGTGAAATCTCAGACTACAAGCCTGTGGAATCTATGGAAACATACTTGCATTTACATGTTTTTCCTTCTGACAGGCTTTCTAATCTCAAGAGACCAAAGCAAGAATACCTATGGCACAAGCCTGGTCAACTGTCCGTTGTACAAATGTAAACAAAACTCTGCTTATAACTATGGATTAGGGAAAATAGGTGTTTTCATCTTGTCTATATTTTTCCTCTATAAACACAAACAATTTTAAGGTACATTAAAAAAGGACAATTCCCTAAAGTCACTCTTACACTTTCTCAAATCACAAATCTCTTACTTAATGACATTTTTTATATTATCAAATCACTTTTAAAAAGTTCTGCACTGTGGGAAACTTAAAGAAAGTTACCATATTAATTTATAAAATATATTTATATAATATTTATATTTATTTATATTTATATTAATTTTAAATTACATGAAATTATAATCTCATCAGAACCATCCTATTTGGTTTATTTTATTTACAAAGTGAATGAAATAACTGAATATTTTGATCCTAATTTGTTGATTTATTTTAGTTTCGATTAAAAATATTATCTATAATATATAATATTATCTATTCTCTAATTTATTACATATATTTATCTCCTGTTCCTTTGTAAAAGGGGGACTCCCTCTCCCCACCCTGAGATAACAGTGATAAGAAGATATGTCAGGTTTTTTAATTTCAGGCATTTAAAAAATTTTTTGTTATGTCTATTTTTCTTTAAGCAGAATGGAAACTCAATCTATCCAAACTGTAGAGTTAACATTCTTTAATTCTTTTAGTGCTATGCTTTCTTCAGGCTCATTCATTATTTAATGTCTAATAAGTGCACAAACCCAGTAGTTTTTCTAGCTTCCTTGGTTAATTTTAAAAGAGATATCGATCCTTATGTAACCAGATTTCAAGGGGTGGCATTTTAATTCTACTGAAGACTAATTACCTCTTTTGTTTATTTTTTTTTTTTTACTTTACTCTTCATGACATAGAAATCATACTTTGAGGTAGTCATACAACACCAAAACAAAGGAGACCGGAAAGTTAGGTCTCCTAAATATGCACACATTCTGACAAAGTGTCAGAAATTTTCATGCTAAGTTCTGTTCTCAGTGAAGAATTTCAGTTTATAATCTACCTGAAATTAAAGAGTTTTACTTTACAAAAGGAGCTGAATTAATATTTCTGAGATTGTGTTTTTTTTAAGGCCTTTTGAGATTGTGCCTGTACTGGTTTTGTCGTTAGTGGAAAACATTAGCAGCATGCAGAGACATTGTATATCAGTGACTATGCTGTTCATGTCTATCTTAAGAAAACTAATAAAATTCATTAAATCTCTTTTTTTCTCTATAAAGATATAATCTCAGAATTTAAAAGAAGGAAACTCAATTGCACCTAAACTATGAAGCTACTCCTTTGCTAAAATAATGATTCCAATTGGAAGTGGAAGAATATCATCTCTTAAATCTGAGTGTCCAGTCTTCAAAATAAGCAGAGAAAGAGAATAGTTTAAAATCATGAGGAAAAAGGAAGTTTTGGAATTTGAATATAAACCACATAATTGCAATTATCTAAAATTAAAAGCAGTCCAAACAAAATAACAATCAAGAAACCTGAAACCATGCTAATAATGAAGTATTAATATAAGCAAACATAATTAAGAACAAAAAATACCTATGTTGGTGGTATAAAACAGAAAATACAAAAATGAAGAGAAAAGAGCACTGAATGGGTTGAAGGTAAAAGAAGATAAGAAAACCAGAGTTGGGGAGGTAGAAGGAAGGTCACAGAACAGGCTATGATTAAGAAAAAAAATTCAAGTATATGAGGAACAAAGGGTCAGCAAAAGAAGCATCACACTCTGTGAAGGATGGCAAAGATCATTTATCATCAGAAGAGGCAGATATCACTTAAAAAACTGAATTTCCTTCAGTGTTTAAAAAGGGTGACAGAGGATAGCTTGAAGAAATAGACATAAATTTCCCAGGTGACGAAGAAGCAGAAATAATAAGGGTAATCACATCAGGAAAAGTAATTAAGGCATCTAGCAGCTGATCAGACTGTAAGGCAAAAAGAAATGCATTGAAGAATTCTTTAAAGAATGCAGCATAGAAAGCAGAAACAGACCTTTTTTCTTTTCTTTTTTTTTTTCCCTAAAAGTTCTGAAGAAAAGTAGATATAAGTAGCATGTGCGTAACTAAGATGATACCAGCAGACAGAAAAGCAATTTTGATTACTAATTGGTATTTTTGGCAGTAACTCACAAACTATTCATATTCAAAGTTGATTTTTTCTGCCTGATAAAAAAGTTAGGTGGTTCTAAGTTAAAGTAGAAGCTAAAAAGCTGCTTAAACCTTCTGACAATTTGATGTAAGATCCTACAGAGAAATACTTTGAAACTGTGACTTCTAATTTCATAAAACCCTAACAAATTAATAATAAATCAATTAAAGATATTCTTATCATCTATTTATTTCTTTCCTGTGCATAGACTTTTTACTTTTTTTTCATAATAAAAATAGGAAATCAGTTTACCAAATTTGAAATTTTAGACTTAAAATTACTACTTGCCTGTTTTTTTCATGAAGGTCAGAGTTAAATATCATAAATGTCTATAACTTACACTGAATGCATTTTTCTCCCATTCATCAGAGGGATGTACAATCATATGAATCGATACAAAATACACCAAAGTGAGCCGGATTGTCTCTCCTTAATGAGACTTGCCTTGTGATGGGCCAGCTTTTGACTTCTCTGTATCTTGTACCCTCCAGGCTTCAGAACACCAACCTCACCCAGCCTATAACTTCATGTCAAGTGATGATTTGAGAGAATTAAGGGGAGAAAATGACACCTGGCTCCCAGCACTCTTACCGTTGGCTGACATTGTTGGCATAGGCAGCCTGTCTAGATGCTTTCCCCTCATACCTTGGCCTTAGACTGATGTCAGCAGTTGCGGGCAGGATGCTTCAGACATTATCCATGTGAGTCAGGCCTCAGTCAGATCACAGTGGAGCAAATGGCTGGGATAACTCTTACCTTCATGTGCCATTGGTGTCATCGCCTGTTGCTGCCAGATGACCCTTAGGGTCCCTGGCATCCACCAGAGCCACGGCATCATTCGTGATCCTCTGCTCTTGGTGATTGAGCTGGTCACTGCATGGGCACATTGTACCTCATGTTTCTTACTGCTTCATAGAATCATAGAATATGCTGAGCTGGAAGGAAAGCATCAGAATCATTGAGTCCAACTTCTGGCTCTGCATAGGACACAAAAAAATCACATCGTGAAACCCCAGGAATCACATCATGATCCCATAAAGGTTTCAATAATGTTTTCAATTTAAAAAAAAGTAATATTTAGATCACAGTGAGCCTTACATCAATCAAATTTTTTAAATACTGACAATTAAAGACAAATTGTCTTTATTGAAAAAATATTGAACATGGACTTGCTTGACATTCATGGAAGTCAATATCTATTACAATACTAAATTATGGAGCATGACAAATATGGGTTCTGAAAGAAATGAGGCTGCACACAGAGTTCGGTTTCAGGACTTGTCCACCAATCTTTCCTGAGTTCCCCTTTTATTCATATTCTCTCCTAAACAGCACCTGGTGTTTGTCTTTTAGTTAATCAAAATTCCCAGGAGCTTCCTAAACCAGTGCTTTGTTCCCACATATTCACCCTCACATCATGTTTGACTGTTTTCAGCCACTGGAAAAACAGTCAGACCACACAGACTGCTAAGTGGTGTCCTGCTTTAAGAATACAGCACTCTACCAAAAACACCGGCCAAGGCCAAGGCCAAAGCACTCCTTTTTGATCTTAATTAACTGAATGCAGGTGCTGCTGCTTAACTTGTTCCCACAAGGAGTTCCTAAAAATTAGTGGACTCGATCATGTATATTTTAAAAATGTATTTTTTTATGTTTTATAAAATTTTAAGTATATCAAGAGATATAAAGTCCAGTTCTATTTATAACCTCTGATTCTGTAGTTCCCTTACTGTTTCTTTTTTTCAAAAACAATGCCTGTCACGTATTAGCTTGCAATAGTAGAGGCATGTGATATTCTGATTTTGTAGCTTTTTTAATTTTCATGTAAGAATTACTGCTAAAATAGCTTCCCTTTTTTTTCTTAGCCATGACTGCATTACTGCAGAGAAACTGGAAAATGTGGCAAAAGTCTTGATGGATTTTTGGATGTAGGTAGTTGCACTAATTATATATAAACAGGAACTATATAAAACAGTAACACCTTTAGCAAGGAAAAATCACAAAATGCAGATTCTGTGGAACTTGTCTCTATTGTAAATTGTGATATGAAGATGCAACGAAGCAGAAGTTAATGGATGGCACTATTATTAGAAGTGATAGGTAATTCTGGAAAAACAAGATTTGGGCAAATTCCAGGTATCTTCATTCATTCAATCACTCTCAGATGTCAATGACATTACAGCATCCTGTGAAATGATAGCATGCATAACAGAAAAAAGTAGCTTCTATGTAGTAATAAGTTCTTTTTTTGAAGGAATTTTGCCTTATATTATTTAAAAAAAATTAAACCACAACAAACCAAACTAAGCCCCCCCAAACCAAACAAACCCCCACTTACTTAGGTCTCCTGTGAAATGAAAGCTGGATTATTATGTTGGTGTCCAAGGAGGTGCTGTCTTCTGTATATATATGTATGTATGTCTGTTTTCTGGAACAACCTTTAAATAAAAGTGTCATGGTTTTTCTGAATTCATGAAGTCTTTAGTTACATTTATTTCAGTTTCTGTAATTCATAAATAATTAGTTCTAAAAACTAATGGGAAATGTTTTGGTTTATTTCATGGTACAAGTGATGACTACATCCCATCTTAGAAAATGTGGTAAACAGATTTTATGCACAAAAGCCTCTCTGAAATGTGTGGAGAATTTTCTCTAAGGCAGACATCTGTGTATTAAACTAATTTATCAAACTGAAATTCACCTTTAACAGAATGCAAGCAGCCTTTTTAAAAAACTGTGAACACCAATACAGTGTAATAAATAACAAGAAAGTATACTTCTTTCCCCCTTTTCATTGTGTGTTTGTTTTTGGTTTTTTTTTTTAATATCCTGGTTTTCAAAGTGGCGCTGTACAAATGGTGCAAATGATAATAGGACTATCTGGTTTTTGAGTTTGTAGTGTTTTGTTGGTTTTTGTTTTGTTTGTTTTTCAGTTTTCCTTTTTTTTTTTTTTTTTCTCGTGAAAACAAAATTTAAAAGTTTATAATGGGAAACAATGGGTCTGAAATTAGAACTGTTATTCTTTACTTTTGTACTCTTATGCTTAAGCACTGAAAGCTAGTATTTCCTCTGTGATGGCTCCAAAAATCAACATCAAGCATATTTCTGCCTTTGTGAACTCTTAGTTTTATCAACATCTTTCTATAACATATTTTATCTTCTCTTATTACTTAAAGATCAGAATCCCCAATGCTGTGATTCAAAAGCAGTAGAAAAGGTCACTACAGATCTTTTCTTTCTTTGTTTATTTCAGAAGATGAGGAGTGAATGTGCAGATGCAAAAGGCAGTACAATCTCTTCTAAATATGAAACACATCAATATCACTGAGATTTCCATGCATGAATGAAATTTGCAGTATCTTGGTGAACAGTATGAGAAGAAATGATTAAAAATATTTGTTGTTCTTTATATACTTGGAAAATTTCCTTCAGCATAAAAATACTTGAAGACCATCGCTGAAGAACAATATGTTTGGACCTGATTGTGTCTCTTAGTCATCTTTAGTAGTAATTCTCACCGCAAGTTGCCCTAACAATGTCAGTCATACTATTTGTGGATGAACTTGCCATTAGCTGAGGCAAGAGAATCTAATTTTTTTGCTAAGTTTATACTTCTCAACTGCATTAAAAATATTACTTGGAATTATTTTTTTTTTCAGAAATTGTAAATCAAAATAGTTTTATAGTCTTTTCAGTTATAACCAACAAGTGTTTTCAGTTTCTTAATAATTTGAACCCCTATATTTAAAAAATGTCCTCTGCTTGAAAGTATATTGAAAAGAAAGGATGCTTCACTGACATTTTCACATGCAAAAAATCTGCAATTAGCATATTCTCAGCAGATACAAGGGAGTGCTAAATTTATGGTAACCTAAGGGATGCTATAATTTATTTTAAAAACATTTACTTGAAAACTTGTGCCAATCCCTCTGGGTCAAAACCAGAAATAAATACACTGTTATATTTTCTTTAGCAATAATATTTATTATCTAATTTTCACAGCTCCATTTAAAAGCCAGACTACTACTTTTAGTAAGTCTAAAGTTTTAATGCACAGGAAGGCAAAGACTAATAAACATATGCAGCATAATATTGCATAGTGGCTACATCCAGAATGAATAGAGAAGAAGATCCTTTTGTTCTGATTAACAACCCCAGGATCAGGCCCAGTGGTGACAATAGAAAAATGTTTATGCATTTTGGTATACTTTTAAAAGTTTCTAGAGGGTAGATGATAGTTTCCATTTATACAAGAGACCCAGCTCTGCTTTATATTTACATTTACACAGCTTTAGCAATTGACAATAGTTTTTGTTGTTATCTGAGCCTTGCAAAAGTAAAAAAGTATTACAAGACTGTAACGGTGGTGATAAACTTATAAATAATACACTAATGAACTTTGTAAATGAATTTCCTTCTATGAAATACAAAATATTTTTTCTCTATTCAATAAACCTGTTTATATTGCCTATCTGCAGAAAATTTAATGGATTGGTTAAAGGTAAGCAGAGATTTTGAAACTTTTAGATTAATGATTTTTCACTTACTGGTAAATTCTGCTTAGCTCTTTATTAACACCTGGCTTGGTAAAGCCAAACATGCTCCTTGCTACCTTCTCATGTTTTACTACCAGTTTACTGCTGCAAATTCTGAATTATTTATGGCAATATCGATATCACTAAACTCTTTCCTTCATAGTATTGAATACATTCAAGTGCCT
The DNA here is from genome assembly GCA_038380795.1 of Pyrocephalus nanus. NCBI lineage: Eukaryota > Metazoa > Chordata > Aves > Passeriformes > Tyrannidae > Pyrocephalus > Pyrocephalus nanus. The sequence goes on along the minus strand of CM076259.1, from coordinate 74,307,856 downwards.
TTCCTCTGTGATATGGAGGGGGAAACGACTAGAGGGAAGACATGGAATCTCTCTTTACATCCAATTTTAATGCTGTAAAAGGAACAGAAGAGAGTTTCTCTCCTGTCGCTGTCTTGTTCCTGCTCCTGTCTTTCTAGAGCAGGGTGAATTTCTCTTCCAGACTAAATCTGTATTTTCAACTTAACATATCATTGTCCCACCTAACTTTTTAAGTGGTAAAATACACTATCTCTGCTCTGAAGGCTAAGCTGGAGCTCTAAATAGCACACCATCAAAACCCTAAATAGAGACACAAGTTTTCTGAACCTGTTTACACCTCCAGGGTCACTAGGGCAAGGCAACATAAATGTACTCGAGCAGGTGACAGCTGTCTGCTGCAAGCACTCTTAAACCCTGCTGTTTCAGACTTCAAAGGAAAATGTGTGCTATCATCCGCTTTTTCTGTGGAAGTTCCCAACCTTACTAATCCCGTATGGCAAGTTGTCAAGCAGTAAGAAAACACAAGTCCTCTGTAGTGCTTTAAATAATTTACTGTTATCGAGTAGCTGAAAATTAGCCTAGCCCACAGAGGCAGTGTGAGTTAGCACTTTAACTGATTGTGAAAAAAGTTGATGGTATTAAATAATAGAACAGCTAATAATTATTCAGCATATATTGTAGTAAATTGTCAGGCAGTTGTACCCACAAAGCAAAACTATATTCTGTATCTGGTTCACATAGCCAGATTAAAACCCAATCATCATTAGCATATTGAAACAATTTTGGCCTTCTGTCAGTTCAGATGCTTGAGCTGCAGGAGAGATAAAACCTCTTCCTCTAGAGCATAATCTCACCATGCTTACCTCACTTTGGTTTTTTTTTTCCTATTTATCCTCCCCTGCTTTGGCACCCCTATGATGACAAGAACAGATCAGGTTAAATTCAGTTGGACTGTGTGTGGTGGCATTGCTGTGGACTGCTGTTGCTTTGGGGAGCTGGATCACCTGCCTTGAGGCTCCTTGTTGCCTTGCAGCTTCCTCCCCAGGAGGGGCTTGATGGGGTTGGATACATCCTCACAGGAGGCCAGGTGCTGTAAGTCCCCCCCAGACGAGCCTGGGGAGTGCTCTCAGATCTCCCAGCTGGGGTATATCGTGCTGAGCCAAAGCTTATTGCCCTCAGAGACTGTCTGAGCTTTCCTTCACCTGACTGTGTGACTTGTGGTGTGCATCCTGCATCATGCCATTTACAGTTGGATGCTCTTGTGCACTTCAGTGACAACTTTATTTGCATGGTGTTATATCATCTTTCCTTTTTGAATGCTTGCCTTCTTGCCTGTACCTTGTGTGTGTTAGTGAAGTCCTTTACTACTCCTAGAAGAAGTCAGGAAAGACATCAAAGATGAAGGAGAGAGAGTGAGAGGGAGAGAGGATGACTCAAAACTTAAGGAAGTTTTTGAAAAATTCTTCAAAAAGGATTCCTTGGTAAGACCTTTTATAAATATCTGATGTGATACTGAGAAAATCACTGATGTTTCTCCCTTTGCTTTAGTGTAATACAGGTGCATTTTTCAAGATGAAGTAAGCAAATTTTATTTTCAGAAATTTTTCATCTTGGCAACTGTATTCTGAAATCAGAAAGAGCCAGGAGGGTTCTGAAAATGTGCATTTGAGTCCCCTTAAAGAGAAAGGGTTTTAATGAGAATGTTACGTTGCCCAGAAGAATATATACATGCTAATTTATTCAGTAAAAGAAAATGTTACTGTTCCACCAGCTATGTTTTCTGTAAGGATAACCATCTCTGAGAAAACCCATTTTTAATCCTAGCTGACATTATGGGCAAAATCCTTAATAATAAATTCCAGTGGTGGCTGAGATCTGGTCAAGGTCTGTTCACTATTAACAAAACACCATAATTTGATGCAGATACTTAGATGCCCTCAAAAAAAAAAAAATGTTATCAGTAAAAGTTAGTACCTCTAGGCTTGAATGGCAACTTAGCAAATGGTTTGAGAATATTAATTTTAGAATTAAAATATCTCCTTGTAGTGGACAAAAATCAGCAAGAGACAGAAACACTTATTACCTCCAAAAGCAAGAATTACTGAGATCATTTATTCTTCTGAGAACTAGAATTAGTGGCTCAGATGGACTACAATTTCCGTATTTTGAAGAGTAGAGCTATTATCTTTGCATGGCAGTTTTCTCCTTTACACCAGCCTGGATTTGGGGGCTTCCACAGGTGTCTTTGTGCTGCCCCTGTGGTGCACCATAGGCTATAGTGGATATTCACACTCCTGTAATCCTCAAAGACATGCCAGTATTTCTGTGCAGTGTGTAGTTCTCACTACATCAGCTGAGACTTAAATATTAAATACCTTAGTCTGTCCAGCTCTTAAATCCTTTTAAAAATCTAGCCTATAGATATATAGGTGAGTATTACAAAAAGAGTTAAAGTGGAAAACAATAATTCCTTACTCAGTGCAGGTGGATGTAGTATGTCAGGATGTATTGCAGGAGGAGGATGAGGGAATACTGAGCTGCTGTTGCTTCCTTCTCTGAAAAGTGATCATCCTCCTGCACATAAAATAAAGCAAACATCCTGAGAGGAAAACAGCAGTATGTGACAATGTCGTTACTGCTCTTTGTCACAATTTAAAATTTAGCCTGAGAATAGAACTAAACTGAGTAAACCAATTTTGTGAACTATGCACTTATTGATGTTTTGATTGTTTATTTTAACATAAGATGTACATAGATGTATAAATATTTGCACCAAATAACCACTTTCTACACTGACAGCAGCGCATATTTCATAGTTTGCCATAGAGACCACACAAACTACTGTGTGGTGGTTTATGTGATTCTATGCATGTATCATTAACTTCTGCCCTTCCTCCTACTTATTTGTCACAGAAATTTTAAAAAAAATTTCTAATAGTCTTCTCTTCTGAGCTGCAGGAGAGTGTTTACTGCATTCACCCATTTTCAGAACATTTCATTCTTATTATGGAACAAAAAAGTAATGTAAGTACATAAAGAATGGAAAAAAAGCTGAAAAAAAGTTTTAATTTCTGTAGAGTTTGAACCAGCAGGAGTCTCTCTTGTTCTGTTATTCACAGAAGCACACGCAATGCTTCAGAAGGAAGGGTTTTCCAGCTGATAAAACCCAGTAAATTTTAATACATTTCTTACTGCAGAACTAATTACAACCATTGTAATACTGCTTACATGTACATGTTTTCCTATTCAGAACAAGAACTCAGAGCTGCAACATAATGAATGTTTTTGTTTTTCTTTTTTTTAATCTCAACATATTAGGGAAGCCATCTTGATGCAGGCTATGTTAGTCATAATCTTACCTGCTGTTACAAGGAGAGTGTATGGAATATCTGAAGCACTGACAAATCTTCTTTAGGCTTTTTGTTTGATCAAAGATGAATAATGTATGTAAGAGGAGCTGTTAGGATAGTACTCTGTCAATAATAAACTGATATTAGCAAACTTCCAAAAGGTTGTATATGCATGAGTAATGACTTTGGTTGTTTACAGTTAATCTGAAAAAGAAGAAAATAATAAAAGGCAGATATTAAGAAAGTGTTTTTTTCTTCTTTTAGAAAGAAAACCTAGGGCAAAAGAAAATATTATGGTTAGTAACTAAAGTGCAGTATGTGTAATTTAAAAAAAAATCATGCATAAGTTAAAAACAAATTGAAAAAAATCATGCTAAGATGCTTTTAAAGATGTTTTTAGGTGTTTATCAGTTTGGAAACTTTTTCAGAGGTTATTAACTTACATGTCCTCTTCTGAATATTTACAGATGTGAAAGTGAATTCTTATGCAGTTGTTTATGAGGACAAATTACTGTGGGATTTTCTACGCCTTTGTTGTTGTTTCCCAACAAGGTTTGTGAGAAATCCAGCCTTTTGGAGGAAAAAGGGTATAATCTTGTAAAATAAAAACTTAGTCGGTATTCAGAAAGCATATCAAGCATTTTTAAGGAAGAAAATATAATGACAATGACATTGAATGTGTATACCCAGTTATGATTCTCCAAACAGTATATAATTCCCCAGTTGAGAAGAGAGAACCCACATATTTTTAAAAAATAAGTTTTTGAAGGAGTCAAAGGACAGGTGATTAACAGGAATGCAGAGTTATGAGGATGATGATAGGAGATGGCATTAAAGCTATAGCCACGACAGTGCTGCATAGTAAGAGATTATTGAGGGGCAGAAATGGGGCTATGGTTGAGTAGAGGGAAGTGTCATATGCTCACTGTATTTAAAGACCAACTCTTCAGAAGCCTCCAGTTTATATGAATCATGCATAAGATAAGAAAAGCCTTTATTTAAAAGCCTACGGCAGCAGAGTTGGAACTAGATAATCTTTAAGATACCTTCCATCCCAAACCATTCTATGATTCCATGATTTTCCTTCTGCAGCAACTGAATACCTGAGGTGACTTATCTGGGTGATCAAAATGTCATGGGAACCATTTCCTTGTTCTCTACGCCCATCTCCACGACGTCTCAGTCATAGTCAACGTGCATGCTTTTTCTCACAGGAGACCTTCCCCCAACCTGACACCCCTTTCCCCCTACCTCTTCAGAGTTATACAATAGGTCACAGCCACAAAAATCCTCTAAACTGTGTCAGAGAAGTCAGACAAAAATTCAAAGCAATGTAATGTGCATGGACAGAAAGATCTAGAGTATTTGTGCAGACCTGACTAACAAAGATCATTGAAATCCTGTTATGCCAGCATTGATTCCTTGAGTAGCTAACACCACAAAAGAGAAATACCAGGGAAATGTCATTCAGTCAAGGAAAAGAGCAGGTGTTCATTTTAATGTTGTAATGAGGAGGAAAGCCAAGGGCAGTCAAGTTCACAAATTCCCATTTTCTGAGTGTTCACCTCTGCTTTCAATGTCACCCCAAAATTTTCAGGGTTTTGACTTTTTTTTTTTGTTGTTGTTTTGTATGGAGAGGAACATTGTACATAACCGCATTACAAAATCTACCATTCATCTAAATGCTTAAATAAGCCACAGAAATATCTAGTGGAACATTTCTCTGTTTAATTTTATTCAGCTACTCACATTTTGCATGAGCTGTGAGGACATCAGATAAGACCAGAAGTAACTTCCCAGATGCATTTCTTTGCAGTGTTTGATATACCCTTCCAAAGGACACTCTGCGTTTCATTAACCTTTCTGTCTATGAGCATGTCTTATTCAGTAGAGACTAAAGCTACTTGTGTTTAAATCAATCCTCTTGTAAGAAAGAAGTGAAGGAAGATAGAGAAGAATTTCAGGTTGTGGTAGAAAGTATTCTATTGCATGTAAACCAGAGGATTTGTTTTATTTGGTTTTTGTTTTTAAGAAGCTATGAAGAAGATGCATTATAAAAGTACTAAACATTTATCCAGATATTTGGGGTTCATTAAAACCAGGCCTTACCCCAAGTTCTTAAAAGCCTGACCACTATTAATTTTAAGCTTCCAGAACAACAGTACCTCTTGTGTATGATATGCCTTACAGACTGATTTAGAGTACATACTTGTGTACTTGTTCTGAGGAGAGTCTCCGACAGACTGTCTTAATAAACTCCCTAATCATGCATACACTTTTAAGCACCACATCAGTTTAAAAATGAACAAAAGGCAGAATAAACTCAATTTGATCACAGTGGTAGTAAGCACTGTGGATCTAGCATGAAGTACAATTTTTTTCTGCCTTCATGCAGTTTGCAGGATGCACAAGAAGTGAAATCTCCAACTTATTTGCCTTTGCCCTTTAGGTAATCACTATCATTTTAGTGAGCTTGTGAATGTACTCTAGGATATTGGTAATGAAAGCCAATATCAGATGCATACAGTATAAGACAACCTTATTGCAGTGCTGCCATCACACATCATTACTATCAATTTGACCTTGTCAGCACACTGTGCAATATGTTCTTTGCTTTAGGTTTTATTACTGCTGTTCCTACTGTCTGCAGGAGTTACGTGATCTAATTGATCTCAACAGCACACTCACCCGCAACGAGAATAAATGTTCTGTCTTCAGGCATATTATTGTAGTGATTTCTTGCATTTATCCACAGCTCATATCTGAGCAGACCTGTTATGAGCATTATTATGCACTGCAATGTATTTTGACTTTTAGATAAGATCTTGCACTGCCTGTCATTCACTCTCCTTTAACATGAGTAAAGAGCTTATTAAGGATGCATACTTCATCCTCTGAGATTAGCTGCTGTCAACGCATTTATGACACCATTTATTCTAAAAATGTTGCAGAGAAAATGCCGTTCAATAAACATATAGTTTTTGCATACTTATCTTCAATATATTAAAATGGTATTCAGGTCACTGAGTCAAATTTAAATGCTCCTGAGATCAGAAATATGCGTTTTCCAGTTTCAACAGCAGAGTATGAAGAATTAAACGCATTATAGAAGGAAGAATTATAGAATTGTAAAAAATAGATTATTAAAGTGATTTCATATTGTGAAATTGCAAGGAAGAGGTAAACTAGCTGTTACAACATTTGGAAAACTTTTCAAGGGCTGGAGAAGGAAGACATTTTGTTAGAAAATAAAATTAGAATTTGTTAATCACCTGTTTGAATAGTGAGAGGGGAGAATGGAGAAAGCTGATGAAGGAGAGAGACTGAGGTACCTAAAAGGCAGACAGAAAGTTGAGAATGAAACCAATAAATAATGAAGAGGAGTTGGGATAAGAAATAGAGAAAGTTATAATAGCTTTTGAATAAATAGTGAATTCCAACTTTAACCTTTAACCTTGTAAACACCTTGCAAGACCTTGGAATTTCATCTAATGTAATCATCTAGGTTTCCTCGATAGTCTGTGAAGCAGGATTTTCTAAAGGCTGATTCAAGTCTTCTCTCAGAGATACATATTGCTAAAGAGTCTAAAATACAGATGTTTTGTTCTCTCTCTCTCTTTCTGCAATGACTATGATGAGAGTTTAAACTGACTGTCAAGATTTTACATGGCTTCAGTTAGGAGGGATGCATTTCCCTACCAGTATCAAGATGGTTTTACACTTGTAGCAGTACAATGCGACAGGTGAGAGCACCTAGGCTGATGCAACAAAATATGACACAAAATTGAGGCTAAAGTAGGTTAAAGCCAGCATGAAGTCGGGAAAAATACAGTAGAAAAATGATTCCTCAGTGTATTTTGCAGAAGAACTGATTAAAAAACCAAAACAAAACCCCCAGTAAAAGAGTTTTCAATGGATTTACTACAGAATTAAGCTAGATGTTAATTTTGGTAATCTGTAAACAGCCTTATACTGCACAGAGGATGACAAGAGTGCATTTATTTAATCTCATTTTGTTCCGGAGGAAATACCATGTTTTCTCGCGAAACAGCTTGAATCCTTTGAGACGATGTGCTTTGCCCTCAAATGTTCAGTGAAACAATGTGGTAGATCCATGTAACAACACTTTTCCACTGACTTCTGGTGGTAGCAGCACCTGGAAAGGACAGTAGGAATGCTACAACCATAACATAGTTCAGCCTAGGAGAAAGTCTAGATATAGGTATTTCTAAAGTCTGAAGTATTACTTGTTTCTAAATATACATGTTTTTAAATTGAAGCAACATTACATTCATAGGCATTAAAATTACTAGCAACTCAATAATTTCTAGCCTTAAATTGAAATACTTCACGAACATAACATTACCATTTCATTAATCTAAATTCTGTGGATAGAAAATGGAAAAAAAATCAGAAGAGGATAAAATCCATAGAGACAAGGGAATATAGAAAAGAACAAAATTTGTTACAGTAAATCATTTTACCCATACTTTCAGGAAGTTTCCATGTTGACTATTTTTTCAAGTGCATCTATGGCTTTAATAGTAACGCTATTGCCATCACTTTAATTATATATTATATTAAATTTTTTGGAAAAAAACGGAAACAAACTTTTATCCTACTTTTATTGAATAAAATTTTACATTTATGGATTTCTTCAGTGCTGTAGCACGATATATTAATATTATAATTATCACTGTAGTAATGCTACTAAATGATACTTACATAAAAAGCTAATTTAGATACAAAAAACAATTTAGCAGGTACAAAAATAATTCTGTTGTAGATGCACTCCGTATGTTTTGTGCTATAGTTAAGTAATTGGTGATTTTCTACTATTTCATTAGTAGTATTGAGAAACTGCATAATGAAATATGCATCCATGTCTTCAGCACAATGAAACATAGCTCTAGTTGAAAAGAAACGCATTCTATGATGGCAATTAATTTATTATTTCAGGGGATAGTTACAATGTTTGACTAAATGACTTATATATGTACTAATCATTATAGGTTAAAGTATTATTCAGACAAAGTTAAGCAAGAGTCTTAAGACATCACTGCTTATTTCCAAGTAAGCTGAAAGAAACTGAGATTCATGAATTAAAAGAAAAAAAAAGAAAAAAACAACTTGTTTTAATTTAGAAGAAGATAAGTTAGCAATTGATATGCCACAAGCAATAACATTACATTTATTTAAAATAAGAAGTTACCTGAAACGAAACCAAAAAATAATAACAACAAAAGATAGCTAATGAAAAGTTGCAAAAATGGATTATTTTTCAATATTTGTTTGAATTGCACAAGTTTTTTCTCTTCAGCCTCTCTCACACCCATTTGTCACTAAGAATAATATACCTTTAAGTAATGTGTTTGGAGCAATGGTTATGCCTTTTTAACATTTGTTAACATGGTTTGTTATTACATTTCTAAATGTAATAACTTACATTTATAGACAAAAGTTATTAAAAGCACAAATATCTGTTAATTGTCTGTGTCCACATTAGCATGCTTGGTAAGAGCAGTAATGAGGTTTCAAAGTGAATCCTCCGGCTCTCCCTGCGCATTGATTAAGTTTGAAAGGGATATTCTTTCACAAATGCTTGATTATTTTTGAAGTTAACTACAAAAAGAGCTCTGGTCTCAAATTGCTATCAGTATCAATTGGTATTGCTCAAACCACTGGGGCAAATCTAAGTGTTTGAACCAATGTTTTCTACTTTTGGACATCTTCATATCAGGAGGATGGTGGAGACATTTATTCAGGGGAACTAAGTAAAACTAACCTGGAGGAAGTAAAAGCCATATTTCATATAAAACATTTCATATATTGTCAGTGAAGGCACTTTGCCTTTGTCATTTTGATATAGGAATCTTGCCCTACAGTACAAAATTGCTTTCTATTCTGGATGTAGCATTTCTCATGCACTGTTTATTATTTACTTCTCACTAAATGACACAAAGCAGCCAGAAGGGGAAACAATTATATGTAATTGTTCATCAGATACAAAAACATGTATAATGACTGCAAATACTTAACATGCATAATTTGTGAAGATTTCTAGAAATTAATTTACTTTATCTATACTGTGTATTTCAAACCACACTAGAATAATTTTGAAAAATAATTCTCCAACACATGTGGAGAAACCAGGATAATTTTTCAGCTCCTTATTAAATGAGACAAAAAGAAAAAAAAAAAAAAAAAGAAGAAAAAAAAAAAAAGAGAAAAATGCTTGATTTAGTTGAAATGGATAACTTGAGCAAAACTCAGTCATTTATGTAAAAGGTTTTACTGATGACCTATGGGATGGAATTCTGTGTTCTTTTTCCATTAAATTACAAAGGAAGGAGTGTAGCTGATGTCACCACTCTGCACCTAGTTACTGTGGATGAATAACTCATAGAATGTGTCTTTCCTAGAGGTACTTATTTGGATTTGTGGATTTTACTTGCTGAAAGAAGTAAAAGAAAAATTAATGTCAATAGAATTCCATTCCATCACATTTAATTTGTACTGCCACTTCTTCTTCCACATTCCTTTTAAACCTCTTTCTATTTGCAAACAGCCACGTGCCCTTCATTCAGCACTTACCTTTGCTTAGCGAAGACTCTTCAGTGCAGAAATTAATCTCCTTGGCTTTTGATGCTGAAGTGTCCCTAATGTTATAATCAGCTTTTTATTTAGGAGGAACAGGAGGCATGTCACAATAGCATAGGCAAAGATGGTTTATTTTAGTGAGCCAGCACGATTTGAGGTTTTGTGGCAAGAAAAAAACTCAAGGCACAAAAGAGCTCAGTTTATCTGACCTATACACATCTAATCAGTATGTTTGTTTGTTCCTCACAATTTACACTGCTGTCTAGATGAAATCCTAGAAACAATCTTTCCATATAAATAATGCTTGCTAAAGATAGAAGGCCAGAAGTCGTAGGTTTCTACTGACCCTGTTTAGAGACATACTGGCTGAAACTCCTTTGCCAGAAAGCTTTATGAAGATTGGATAGCTAAAACGGAGAGGTTCTTTTGTTTTGAGAGGCCTGTATATTCCACAGCAGGTGCAGAGGTAGTGTATTACAATTACTTGCAGCTGAAATAGAGGCCTGTGACACCTAAAAAATATAAATATGTTGATCATCATATGGTTAATTGTAACTCAATTACAAGCCCACTGAAAAAATGTAAGCAAGAACATTAAGTTAGCATTTTGTAATACTGTGAGGGTATAGCCGGACATAATACTTGAGCGATTCATGTAAGTACTGGAATAATGTGACCACCAAAGGGGAAAAGAGAAGTTGCATGTAAGAGGCGTCCAAGTAAGACAAAGTTTCAGGGGACAACATAAGCGAAAGTGTCTGCAAACTCATGGGACTTCATAAGAAATACACCAGGATAATTGGAAAGACACCCTTCACCCTCAGAACAGCATCAGGAGTAGATGATTTGTCCTCTTAGGGTGGGAGGGGGATCCTTAGTAGCAACTATCATGAAAACAGCAGGTAAAAGTGACGAAAACTGAAGAAGAAAGAAGACAAGATACTGTGCTCTCTGTCAGAGAGCTCTCAAGCCTGATAGCATTTTTCTCATCAAGAAGTAACATAGCCACAGTTATCAGTGGTATCAGCACATAACATCAGTGATGTACACTCAGCTAATTCAGAATTTAGGTGTTAAAGGCACACTGTACACTTTGTGTTGAGACTTTATTGAAGACAAATTGAAAAATGTTATATCAATATTTATTTTTAATATGCGATAACTAAGCATTGGCATGAAGTCTATTGTTAATGAATGAATTTAGTAGACATTTTTTGAAGTGTAAAGGTGATCTGACTTATTTGTTTTCTAAGCCTACTCCTCGTAGTAATCGGGTTTTTTCTTTCTTTTCCTCTATGTGTGGGAATACATATACATATTTTCAGTTGTAAAATAATATAGAATTTTCTTGTTTTCTCAACTCAGATGTAAAGAGAGAGAGACATTTTTTGTAAGAGAAGAGGAAAAGTGAATCTGAATTTTAAATCTCTTTTGATTTACAGGTAGGTGTTCACCTGTTATGCTGTATCATAATATCTAAAATCTTTGCCCCTGCTATTCCTTTACTTGCATTTTCACCCTATTTCCTCTTGACATGATATAGATTGGCTGTCTCCACCAAATGTACTAAATAGATAGTTTAGCTCTTAATTTTGCTGTGTCTTTTGGCTTTCTTGTATCAAAAGTCATCAGGTCAGTGCAACTACTTGAGCATAGTGAGTTCTTGCTTTCCTATAGTTTAAAGGGATGTAGATGAAAATTTTCTCTATCTTCACTCTGAAAAATCATTAAATAAAGATCTCAAGGACTTGCTCAAATTATTTATGATGAACACTTAAGATATTAATGTTCTTTGTACTTCTTGGTTTAAAAATGAGTTTTAATATTACCAGTAAGACAGTGATTCAAGAATCATCACTTTTAAATCAAAATATTAGGCCTAGTTTGTTGATTAATGAGCTGATTCTGGGTCTTTCATTCCTAATTAGCTGCCCACATGTTCAGTGTTTCTCTAAAATCTCACTGTATGTTTCTTCTCTTAAAAAAAACCCCTAAAAATAAACCAATTCTTAAACACAAGAGAAGTCTCATTCTCTCAAACCGCACATGAGAAACAAAGATAGACAATACATAAGTCTGAATCCTTTTGGCATATGAAAGGAATCTCACTCAAGCTAAGGTCAGTTAATTATATATGGTAATGAAACATCTCGATCAAGATACACACACAAATCTTTACTAATTGTCTATTAATTTTATTAATTGTCTGATCTGTAGTCAACTGTTTAGATGATAAACTCATTAATAGCCCTAAACTTATTTGTCTTGTTTTTTTCCTGTCACAGTTCTGATCCACAAAGAAAGAAAGAAAGCTGATTTGGAGATATCTCTTAATTGGTGATAATATCAGACAACCTGAGCAGAAAGTGCACATTGCAGATTCTGCTTTATAAAGAATTGAGAAGTTGGTATACACCCTCTGAAGAGGTCTGTAAAGGGATATTTCTGTATTCTGTTCTGACTTGGAGAAGAAAATACAGTGTGTGGATTGTTAAGTCACATTTTAAATTATTTAGTATAACTGACCACAGAATATTTCTTGAGTTTTTAAAGCAGAGCAGGTTTGTAAAGTCACAGAAATAACTTGATAAAGGGATCTTGAGTTTAAATAAATCAGAATTTGCACTTCACTTTATCGTGCTCCTATGCAGACATCACAAAATAGAGAATGTAGAATAGAGAAAATTCTGCATCTGAAGAAAACCAGACTAACAAAAGAAAAAGGAAAGCTGAGACACACAACAGAGACTGTGATTTCTGCTATAAAAGTCAGCACATTCACCTCAAGCATGTGCCTGTGGTTGTGTGTATTCTTTAACTGTGGGGAAGCACAGTTTAGGTTTGTGCTGGAGAGCAGGCTGTCCACACGCAGATAAGTTACAGGGTACAGAAGAGGCTGGAATTTGTCCTCTATATGCAGCCTGGGTGAGGTCACCTTGGGTTAGGAGAAAGAGCCTTAGGCACAAAATCTGAACCCTGACACTTCTCACAGAATAAAACTTGTTCTGTTTTCTTTATGAGGGATTTTATTCTCTATGGAAGAGAAGAAAGAAATATTCCCTTCCCAGACTCAATCAAAAGCCCTCATATTTTATTTAGTGAACAGACTATATATTATCAATACAGTGATGTTTAAACCGTATTATTATAGTAGCAGTAACAATTTGTCTGATTACATGTAGCTTGCATGTTTAATATGCATGCCCAGTAAGAAAAAACCTTACAATTCTTTCTTAAACAGAAACATCCTTTGATTACATTCGAGATATATCTTTTAATTTTTAAAAGAAAATTATTCCCCAAGTGGTCTATTTGTATGTGGTGCACAAACCTTAAGACTTACAATCTCTCCAGTGTATTAAATCCCACTGAGATAAACACAGTAGCCTGCTTTAGTAAAGAAAAAAAGTGTAGACTGATTTTTTCTTCTTTTTTTTTTTTCAACATGAGTTATAGCTCTGTACCTGTCTGACTATCCTCCTTAGAAATATAGTTCTTATAAGAAATTCATCCTATGTGTGAAAGGTCAGAGTCAGAGGCTAAGTGTTCTACAGCAAGCCTCTAGGCTTGTTGTTACATAAGCCCAGAGGAATAAAAACATGTTCCAGTCAGACAATAATGGGTAAAGAGAAATAAAACAAAAATGCTCTGGAGGAAAAAAAAATAATATCCACCTCTGTGTTCTCAGGGGAAGAACAGACAGTAAAAATAAAAAAGAATCCATAGAAAGAAAATGTTTACTGTAAAAGATTTAAACAGAAAAGCCTGTATCAAACTACGTGAATAATTTATACAAAACCCCCAATAAGACAACAACTCTCTCTACGATCTAGTATTGGAATACATTATAATTTTCCACAAAATAAACTAAGGGTATTTAAAGATTTAAAATATAATAAGGCATAGATAAGCCAAGTGAAATTATTTATACAACTTAATGTTGCCCTAAGATGATGTTATGCATTAATCATATGATTCTATTTTTTATTCGTGGTCTTGAGTGAACCTGAGGAATCACTTCACTTGTGAAAACACCACTTATTACTCACTCCCACTCTGCATGGGCAACAGTGACTAAAATACAGACTAAAATGACTGCTGTAGTGTTGGGAAATTACTATCAGCTGATAGCTGTCATATATATTTAATTGCAGATGCAAAAATTTAAAAATTATTCCTCTCTCACATGAACACTTGGTCTCTTTTTTATAAAAAAAAAAACAAACAAGCTTATCATTTCACACACAGTCAATTATATAAAGAGAGAAGGCTGGTGTATATTAATTGCTCCTGCGGGAATTTGAGGTGGTTTTGGACTGTAATTGGACATATCCAAGGATACTTGTGCATGACAGCCCGGAAGCTGCATACTTTAAAAATAACATCTTGATTCGTAATGAAACAGACAAAAGCCAAAAAAATAACAAGGTGTCTCTTACATATCAGTAAGTTTGCTCACTACTGCAGTTAGTCTATTTGCCATCCTAAGGATGACAGTAGCGCTTGTCAGAACTAAATTACTGAGGGTATTAACAGTATTGAAGCAGCTGCCAGTCAAATTGCAAGAGCCTACCCTCTGCCTGTTCCAGGGTTTACAGTGTCATATGTCTCGAACAAGGTCACTTTACTTTGCCTTATGAAATTATGGGATGTGTATTTTTTTACCCTTATAAATGCAAGAGGTTATAATAGCTGCTCTGAGTACCGTGTCTATGTAGGTATGTAGGAGCAAAAAGCAGGGTATGAAAAATGTAGTTTATTGCTTTCCTGAATATAACATTAATTTCTATTCAGTTATACTGAATGGAAGACATACTTTACAGCTATTAATCTGTACAGTAGTTATCATTAGTCTTGCAAACTGAAGATAATTTAAAAGTTTTTGCTGAAATATAAAAAATTCCAATGGTTCGTAATTAACAAACAACTTTAGTTTCTGATTAAAAAATTTTTCTTCTTTACTCAAGGTTATGCCTAATTACCGTAAATAAATAAAAACTGCTTGCTCTGTCCAGATCATATAGCAATGGTTTTGACACAAACATTTCTACTGTATGCCAATTTTCTTTTTTTCCCTGTTTTGTCAAAAAATTTCTGAAATATCCTTCTTTCAGCATAAGTAAAAAATGTAAATTTAGTCTAGGCAATGAACACCTGCATGAAAGACAGGAAAAGTAATGATATTGTTACTATTAATGCAATAATTAAGAGTAAGTAAATTTCATGTCAGAATTAATTGAATGTTCTAATACTGAAAACAGTCTTAATTGTCACATCATTTTTTAATCAAAGAGTATGACTGTCATTCTGCTGCTATTAAAAGCAAGAAATGAGTGCAAATCACCATGTTTTTTTGAAAACTCTTTTAAAAGTTAATTAGGATACTTTTATTATATTGAATTGCTTGTGATGAAAACAAACTTCACCAGTAATTTATAATTCAGCTTCAAGACACTATCATAATTAAGAATTGAAATTTCTGCTATAAATACTTAGCTTGGATAAACTGTGTACATTTTTATACACATAAACCATATATAAATATGTATACACAAATATATGATATATTTTCCTTAGTGACAGCTTAGCACTGAGGAACCATTGTTTTATAATAAGACTGATAAAGACTATACAAAGGAAAAAATCTGACATTGAGAAATAATCTGTAAGTACATGAAGTTAAGCATTGTGTACATAATATTTTATATTAAGACCTAATTTTGAACTAATAAACTTCAGGCTGGTTAGTGTTAACCCTTTCACCATATAAAGACAACACATTGCAATAATTACTCCCCTTATAAGTTGTTTTGATCAGTCCATTTGTATGTGGTTACAAGCACATTACTGAGCAACATTAATTTAGTGGAGGTAGAAGTGGAAAATGTAGCTCAGAAGGAAGATCCAAATACCCTGTAACATTTTTAAAGGCAGCAAAACTAGTAAAGGTCAATTACTAATATGGACTGCATAATATGGCCCCTTCTGTACTTAATTTTCTAGAAAATTCTGATTCATCCCATGTTGTTTTCCTTAGAAATATGGCTAAAATCAAAGTGAAGTTATTTATCTTTCTACATTAACAGTCAAATCCACTTAAAATTCCTTCCATCTGTCATGATCTTTATCTTCAAAGAAGAACAAGAAACTGAAGGAATCTACCACAACTATCACTAATAAATAATTTTCCTTCTGAAAATTTAGTTTATCTATAAAATGAAAAGTCCCCAGAACTTAGAATTTAACATTCATGGAAATGATACAGATCGCCACTAAAAATATAAATTAGAACATGGTGCAGCCTTTAATATCCTCAGTGGGTCATATTGCATTTTTCTTCCTTGGAGCACATCACCTAATCATGTAAGGGATATGCTGGTTTCTTATTTTTAATCCTAAACAATTAATTAAATCAAATATTTAAATTTCTCCTAATTCCAACCACCAAGTAATACCAACATTGAGAGTTTGGAAAACACAGAAAAATATAAAATATTACTTAGTATCTTAAGCAGCCACTGACACTGAAATATAATTCTGCTTTTAGTTCTGTTTCTTTAATGGAAAATACCAGAAAAACTTCTCTTCCCCAGTTCATCACTCTCAACTCTCTTCCCCTCCTATTTATATAACTTCAGAACTTACAAGGTCTCCAAACAGAGCATCCTCTCCAAAATTCAAAGAGTAAAACCTGTCCTTTCCTTACTTTTGTCAGTCTTCTATGTCCCAGCCTGAATTTCAAAGATTCTGGCTGCCCATTCATGCCATCCTGCAATGTCATCCACATGAACTTCTCTCCCTAACCATAGGATGCAACAATGCAGTATCATGCAGAGCAAGATAACAAGCACTCTGTCTAGGGCTACTGAGAGAAGTTTCCTCATTTTACCATCCATGTGTTTTTAAGTGACATTTGGACTTTCTTCTGACTAGCAAGATTATAGTGCCAGTGACATTCTGCAGCATGAACCTTAAGACATGACATCTCCTGTCTTGAGCAAGAACAGAAAAATAAAAATAAAAGAAATGCATTGTAGATTATAACATTATAAAGACAAAACAGAAGACAGAGGAATGTTCTGCTGTAAAATAAGTGGTTCCACTTTACAGATCAGAATTATAAGGAGTTTCAGTGTTTGGTTCGGATGTAATATCAGAAATCCTGTGTTCATCTCTGGAATAGTTTCAGATAATGAGAATAAAAATTACTTTAGGAGAAAGAGAGAGAGAGGATAAAAGTGAATATATATCTTTGAGAGTTTTCATATATTGCACAGAGATGTATGTATCAAACAGCTACAGACACAGAAAATGTGTGAAAGTGTTTTTATTTTCTTTTAAGTTGGTCCTTCATTACACTGAGTAGTCTCCATGATTCTGAAAGAATTTCAAAACAGATAACAAAATATGAGTGTACATAAATAAAGACAGGCTGTCAATTGTTTATTTCAGAAGGAAATTCTAGAAAAATCCCTTAATGACAAAGAAATGCTTTTAGACAGAAATGTTATTATTTTATTTTAAAAATTGCATATTGTTCTTCTTATGAGGTAATATTAACTAGCCTCACTTCATTAAAGGAGTGAGAAAGACAATCAGGAAGGAAAAAATCCCTTGAATTCTGCAAACCGAAGTGCAGAGGTCCCTCAGCTGAATATACATGGAGCTTGATGAATCAATATATTTAGTGGTCTGAATTTATATGCAAAAATTAAGTGAGATAGATCATACCTTCTGTGAAGCTTATGAGGAAAGCTTCTTTTTGCAGTTTCCAACAAGACAGAAAAAAAATAATTTGATAAAATTATGGTGATGTGGAAAAAATATAAGTATATGTGAACAAGACTGTTTTCTGTGAGGTTTTTTGGTCCTTTGTGTGTGTGTGTGTGGTTTGGGGTTTTCTGTTTGTTTAGTTGGTTGGTTTTGTTTTGGTTTTTTTTGTTTTTAAACTACTGTATTCAATATGTAAACTTGTACCCTTAAATAGCTTTTACATAAAACAGAAGATAAAAGGTAAATATCATTTTTTTCTCAAAACTAAATGCGTTTTACTGCAAAGTCAGGGCTATTATCCCCTTATCTGCTCCTTAGTAGTGACAAAACTTAGGAAATCACCTCCAAGGATTTTTTTTTTTTTTGGTAGTTACTTATACATAAAATTTAAAGAAATGTAAAAGGTCACAACAGTAAATTACTTTGAAACATTTTGGAATGAGAAAAATGGGCAATGAATGTTATATTTTGACCTTTTGCAGTGATTTGTGCTGCAAGAAACAGCACTTAAGTAAAGCTATACCTCAATGAATAAAAAAATACTTTTTAAGATTTCTGAAACAATGTGAATTTTAATAATTTATTACATAGAATTAATTCTATGAACTCTTGCAATGAGAAAATTTTAGTCCAGACTGGTTTTATATGCAAGTTAAATGTGGTTTTCAGTTGAGACTTTCTCAGTTTAGGGTGAATCCACTGTTATTTGTAAGTAGTGCTGTAATGCAGCCTTCTGAGAAGAATAGAAAGAAGAGATTTGTCAAATGGTACCTAAAAAAACCCACAGAACAGATTCTGCAGAATGTACTGGTGTGCCCATGTCAGCATGGCATTTTATCTTCATCCTTTATCTATTCAGAAACTTAGTTCTTTGTTCAAATGATTTAAAAGGTATAAAAATATAATCTAATTTTTGTTTTATTCTATACTCAGTACTACTTTTTTGAGATGCTACTAAGCAATCTCAGATCTTATCAGTCCTGACAGGATCTAAGATAATTTAACAGTAGAGAAAATATTCATAGTTGTAGGGCCTGGAGAAATGGGGCAGACATACATTTTATATGTAAGATGGTGCCATAAGGAGCACTATACTGGAGTTTTATAACAATACATAAACACTGTAGTGGTTAGAGAAGAAAGGCAGTAATAAATTATTAATACAGAGTAGGTCTAGAAGACCCATGTGATATCTGCTGAAAATCCAGGTCACTGGGTTGAGCATCATCCATGTGAAGCTGAGTATCCATTCTTATGCATGATTTGAGTTATTTATGTCCCCTTTCTCCATACGTCAGTTACTTGAGTAAATTCTCAACAATTTGGCTTCAAGTGTAAACAGACAATGATATCCCGTTTGAACAAAAAGAAAAATCATTACAGTTTCACTAGCTATTTAGATTTTAGATTTTTTGCTTTCAACTGTGTTGAATAGCCATTTTTCTTTAAAAGGATAAGGTAAGAAAATTGAAGAAGAAAGCAAAAAGTATTATTTATGCTTTATATAACATATTCTGAATGTCTTGAACATAACATAATGGAGTCATACTGGTATTCTAGAATAATTGGTGTGTTGGGAGCTGCTGTAAAACTACATTTATTCAGGGATAAGAAGAACTACCCTTCTTCGAGATAAGGAATATTAATTGGCCTGGCAAGGTTTGAGAGGAAAAAGGATAACAGCACAGAACAGAGAGGCAATAAATAATCCTTCAATACAGCTTTCATCACAAATCAACAGTTAAAGATGCTATTGAATGTTATAAATGCTGGGAAATGTGGAGTCATAGCTTCCACTTAATCCTTGATGTGTCAGGATCCTCAAAGTTACTTCAATATCATTAGATATTTTTAGGGTGAACTGAAGTCTCTGACCTCTCTCCATTTTATCATGTGCTTGAACTAAGTAAGCTACTGAGCTGCACGTAGAAATACATGCATTAATGTTTGTAATCACTGTTGTGATGCTCAAACCAAGCCAGACTAATACAATAAGCTTGTCTTTTCAGCTTGTGTTGCTGCTTATACCTTGTATAGAAATCGGCAAACAAACCTCTGACAAGTCTGTACATGCTACGTACTTTTAAACGCTTAATCCTTTGAATCTTAAACTTTTAATCTTGCTTAGCTACTAGGTGACTGTATAGGTCACCCAATAGAAGACACTGAGAATTAAAAATTTTGCATGTTTAAATTTTTATAGTTTCTCACATCTAAGTCAACACCAAATTGTGCACATAGGTAATTTGTTCTGATTATTTGACATAGACGTGAATAATTCATTAGCCAGACAGAAGTTCCACCTCTGAAAGACTCTAACATGTTATTTGCAAGAAACAAAAAGGGTGTGTAAGGAACTGAACCAATTTTAGAGCACAATATCGATCACTTGGATTTTTAGTTTACCAGCAACTATCATGCAGACTTAATAAGTCACTTGTCCATGGAGCACCCAAAGGCAAAATGGTGCCCCTGGTATGCAATTTGACATTCTGTCCTGTGAAAAAGAAAATAATTTTCTTTTAAAAAAACAAAAAAAAAGAAAACCAAAAAAAAAAAAACCCACACCATAATGCCAAGGGAGAATAAATGCAAGGGTAATGTTCACAAGTTTCAGTGAACAAGTAATAGCAGTCACCTTGCTAGTGTTAGCTTTGTCCCTTGTTTCAGTATGGCATTTCAGTTAATTTCTTGAGGCATCCAAGAGAGTAAGATAGTTAACAGAATACAAATCATAAAAGATCAGAAGGAAACTGGGAGAATTAGTGCAGTAATACTTCTCAGTCAGCAGCTGTGGAGGCAAACTATAAGTGATGCAAAGTAGGAGAGAAAAGTATGTTCCCTTTTTTTAAGTGGCAGTGTAGTCAAAGTCAAAACAAGCTACCTGCTGTTTGTATTTATCTTCTAATCAGCAAGAGAACCCTGCAGCAGCTGTGCAAAGCTGCCAGATGCTGTACACGTGCCTTTTCTTTTCCCTAATTAATTTTGTTGACTTGTCTCTGTTTAGCCATTGACTTTTCTCAGGAATTCTGAGACCCTTAGACCAGTCACCTGTGCAATCATTTCTATCTCCTTTATCATCATCTCCCTGATTCCAAATTTCTCTGTTTTCTTCCATTTACCTACTGCTTTAATGCTTGAGATCTGTTATTACATTGTATCGCATTCCACTGAGTAATTCAGTATATAGATGCTCCCACACCTACAAGCATGGTAGTTTTCTGAGCTGAAATTCAAGGAATTACAGTTAAAAGCAGTTTATTTCAAATATTCTTTTTCCTAAATATTTTTTACCAAGTTATTTCTTTTAATTAAGTATATGATGTCAAATACCCTTTCCTTGACTTGCGAGTCTTTATGTGCCATTACAATGATTCAATGAAAATGGTTTGTTGTTTGGTGTAGTTTTTTTTTTTTTGTTTTTTTTTTTTACTTATTTTAATATGATTACAGGGCTTTCAAGACTTCACTTTTAAAAATGGTCTGGCTTTCCACATGTACTTAAAGCTCTGAATTTGAAGTATCCGAATGCCTTCATAGTATGTTTGAAATACTGAAGAGTATTGATTACATCCCCATTTTGTCATATCTTTAAGTGCTATGCCACTTATTGTGATAACTTCACTGCAAATTAACAACTACATGCGTTGCTTTTGAAATCTTTTCTATTTTTCTTTTTTAAATAACATTAACAAATTCACTGCCATTTTATTTTTTTCTCAGTTGTAAAAACAGTATACACAAATAACTTGAAAACGCTGGATAGATCAATAATATAATATATATGGTTTATTTTACATTTAATGTCATTATTATTAAATTAATTCCTCCTAGAATAGGCAAAGGAGGGAATGATTTCCCATTAAAACATGATCATGAACATTTGTTAAAGCAATCCCTACTCAGAAACAAAATGGAGGTTTTTAACACAAAGGACAAATGGCATCAAAAGAATATATGATAAGCAAAAATGTTAATTGCTTTTTTAAAAGAGCTGTATAAAGAGGTGTGCCCTGTATAGTTGCTTTTTGCAATAAAAGAGAAACAGACCATAATAAATTGTCTATTAGGCACTTAATATAATTAGTAATAAACACATCAACAAATATATATAAAAATTTTACACATATTAAGCCTTTTTAAGGAAAGGCAGAATTCCTATATTTCAAAGAATAAATAGGGAACAAAAATCCAGGAAAGGGGTTTACTTTTATGATTGCTAAATGTTGAAGTGTTACTACAATAAATAAGTTGAATGCCTACGTTCAAGCATATGAGATGTCTGACAGAATTACTGTATTTGACATTAAACAAATGGTGAATTAGGACCTGAATGTTCAAAAATGTAGTATATGATTTTGAAAAGTTATAGAAAAAATATTCTATACTAAATAATGTGCTAAATATTTCCTAGAGGCTAAACCTTTGTAAATGTTAACTCAGATAGTATTGGAAATAAAACGTAGATATCGGATTGCCTTTTGTACAGGACCTGTAGAGTGTTTTCCAAAACGCATGTGCCCTGCAAGTTAGTTAAATATCAGAAGGTTGAATTCAGAATCCCAAGACTCTGAATAAGACTGAAAAAATGTCATTTTTTTCCCAGTGTTCAAAGTTATCTTGCATTTATCAAAAGTAAACATACCTTTTAAATTTTTTTTTTCTTTTTTTTTTTTTTTTAGTAGAAGCAGCTTGTCACTGCTGCTGGACTTCTACTGTTTTTGCATGCTATGTTAGGACATAGAAGAAGAGCTACTACCTTTTTACTATGCACAAGTACTTACAAAAATATATCTTGCATGTGACTTCTTTTTCATCCAATACTGATTTCATCAGACCTCACACATTTGTTCTCTATACTGTATGCTATAGAAGTTAATTTTTTTATAAACATTGTAATGTTTTGTCTTCAATCACAGATGCTTTTCTGTTCCAGATCTAGAACAGAACTCTACTGCATATGGAACTTTATGCAAACTATTATTAAAATATTGTGGTCCTTGTGGAGACCAAGGATTAAATTTAGCTGTTGAAGTCATACAAAGGAACAACCAAAATATTCATGGGGTCTTGGTAGATATGGCACAGAACTAAAGGAAGTCTGTGTTTTTTAGGATCAGCATTTGAAGGTCTGATTAAATTTCCTAAGGTGTATCAAATGTTCATGGCAATCTGTGATGCAAAGAGAACTGTGTGGACAGCTGACCAGTTGTACTGGCTGAATTAACCTGCTGGAACACAGCCATGCTCAAGACACATGTGGGGGACTGGCAGGTCTGACAGAGGTCCTGGTGGAGATAACTACAACCTCCAATGAAGGAAGAGGAGCCAGGCTCAGTTTAGCCTCATCTACAGTGGTGCAGGTTCTGCAGTCTCAAACTGAGGTATAACAGAGCAGAGACGGCACTGGAAAGTCCACACTGGAGCAGCCCAAGGCTGAGCTGAGACCAAGCCAGGCCATTAAGCAACATGGAAAAATCTGGACCTATTCATTCCTTTTCCCCATTTTTTTATCTCAGAAGATACATTTACACAAAGTTTATCCCATGTTTTTTTTGTTGCTATTGTTAATAGAGCCATAATATGAGATCTAATATTGTCCCACCAGTAACATGTCAAAGCCATGTTCATCGGTAGAGACATCACCCCTCTGTTTTGGGGGGATATCCTGGCCCTTATTTTTTTTTTTTTTTTATCCATACTTTTCCTTTGCATGCTCTTTGTTAAGAGCTATGGTAGAAAAGTGGGAACTCTTTATTGTCGCACACTGATTATACTCTCTTGAATTTCTACTTACTAAACATTCTTAAAGTGGCCAGGGTTTTCTTGCTTCTAACAATGGATGGAGCTGTGGAGGATGGAAACTGGAGCACTCACAGAATAATAGAATCAATGGCAGAACACTCCAGATGAGACAAACAGATTGACCTTCAAAGAAATCATAAAAATCCTCCTAATCTTAGCCTATTAGCATAATTCCTGCTCCTCAGAAACCACCAAAACACACAGAATAGCATTCAAAGACTTCATTAACCTGGATTCCACTCTGCCTCAAACATTTCTGTCCAAAAAAAAATAATTGTCACTGCTATGAACTAACTCCTTCCCAAAGACATGCACTTGCAGAATTAATCCAATTGATGTCTGCAAATAACATACTTTCTCCAGATAATCAAAACCAACTGTAAGAATCCCATTATTTCATTTTTCCTGTAAGATGAGCATTACCTTCTAAATAAATCACAGAGTAATACCTTCATTTCAGAAGTTCCATTCCTGTGTTAACTTTTAAAGTTTCAAAGTATTTTATTACTAATGTGGTGAGTTCAATTAACTATTTCTGGAACTGATACATTCTTTATGTTCTGAATAAATACGTGGGGCCAAACTGTGGAAGCTTTACACATGCTGAGCAGCAATCAGCTCAAACAATTAGTTATTTTTCTTCCGGGGATGTTATTTTTGAAACCAAATATTATTGAGCAAGATTAAGGTATCAAACTCTGCTGGAAGCAGCTACCAGCTTTACTACTCTTACTTTCTGTTAGATGTAATACTTGGCATTCTATATTTTTCTATATAGATATATATAGAAATATATATATATAAATATATAAATAAAAAATTGTAAATTGATATATATATATATATTTCTATATGCTTGGCATTCTATGTTTTTCCAATATTAACTGAAATTTTACTGACATAGAACAATGGATAACTGAAATTATTTGCACAGCTTATTTACTTTCTTAATGTCTCAGACTTTATATTAGTTTGTCAGGAGAAAACAGAGTCCGTAGTCTTTTTTTGGCTCTTAATCTTTCAACAACAATTTAAGGAAGAATCATATGGTACTTAATTCATATCCAAAAAGAGAGAGCCATATGAAAGTTCCTTAGTTAAAGTCTAGACTGTAATAACTGTATGAAATTATGGTGATAGGAAGAGTCCTTTGTCTAAAGAAACTATGGTTTTCAGAAAACAGCGATAAATACTCTTTTTTAATATAGTATATATTGATCTATGGCATATAAATTCTTTCTTTTTCTAGTGATTGCTTTATCACTCTGAAAGTACAATTTCTAAAAATTTTCAGAACTGTTTTCTGCACATGGCAAAGATAATTTTTTTGTTCACTTTCTTTAAAGAGAAACTCTAATGTTTTGAGTCCATGCAATCAATCTAGATTCCAGAGAAACACAGCCCCATCAAAAACAGCATATAAATGAAAAGGATATTTTCTATTTGTTTTCAAATGCCATCTCTTTTCCTTGTTATATATGATGTGTATCTGAGTATATTTTCCTTGCTATTTTCTCAATTAATAATAGGAGTAAAAATTGAAAAATCAGCAATGTATTTAAGACTAATTTGAAATGAGTATCCCCCTTTTTCAAATTACCTTTTGTTGATTAATTCAGTTGTGATTAAGAATCACAGAATCCCTTTAGGGTTGGAGAAGACCTTTAAGATCATCAAGTCCAACAATTGCTACAACTGCCTTCACTTTTTATACAAAAAACAGGAAACATGGGCAGTGTCCTCATTAAACACAGTGAACAAAGACAGGATAGTGTAATACACACAGCTCCTAGAATCCCCTCCTTATCTTCTTGCCATGTTCACTCTTCCAATACTATTCTGGGTCTTAAGGTCAATGCAATCAGTTTGGTGTGTATGAGGAGGGGTCAGGGAGTCATCATCATCTCTCTTTCCTAAAAAAGTAGCATCATGTTGATGTCAGCTGCTTCTTTTCTACCTTTTAAGATCCCTTTTGATTTGTTTTTATGGGTTTGATAACATTTAAACCTTGCCCTTCATCTGCAAGCTACATCCAAATTTACACTACCATGTGGTGAATTTTACCTATGTTAGAGCCTTGTTTGTTCTTCTCTCATGGCTAAAACTCCTTGTTCAGATCCTGGTTTGCATTTCTTTAACCTGTCACAAGGGAGTTTCTTACAGCCATGGAGTCTCCATTGTCAGCCTTGTCCCTAACTCAGATGTTAAAAAGAAAAAAAAGCATTTTTTTAAAGAAATAAATTAGAAAATTTATTATCAAAGCGAATGTAAGTAAAGCTGGAAGCATTCACAATAGGTTCAGACAAGACAAGTCTGACAAGCCTCTGTTCTGAGGACTTGCAATCTCACCGGTATGTTCCTAGAAATGGCAATATGGTAATACTGGCTTAGAAGGCTACAGTAACTTCCAATTTACCTCTGCTTAGCAGCTAATGCATCTAGTGTCCCTCTATGGGCTTGTGATTAGGAAACTTTCCAGCTTCCATCTCCTGCACTACCAAATAATTATAAACATTTTTTTTTTTAAAGTAATTCAAATAGAACCTTTAACTCAGCAGTCCTTTGTCCTAGGTGAAGTTATATAGGGTATAGAGAGTTATTCCAACAAAACTGAATACAAGGATTTCTTTTTAGCTCCAGGGAATAAAGAATCTTCTTACCATTGTCGTCCTAGACAGTCTCCTTTTTTATTTGTTTTCAGTGATGACAGCTGGTTCAAATCCCTTCCCCAGAGGTAAAAATAATTACTTCATCCGTATCCTCTATGTCATCTTTAGCAACCAGCCAAATGGATAAATTAAGAACACGTTGCTTCTTTCCTACTATTATTGGCTTTGACTAAGAGGGCTAGAGTATCTGATTATGCATAGCAATGATAAAGATACATGCAAATGTTGTTGCTGCTATGCTACTTAAAATATATGAGTACCTGAGCTTTTAACGTCTTTGTGCATTGACTGCAGGTTTTTTTAACCTAAACCAGGGATCTGCAAAGTAACAATGAAGCAAACATCCTCTAGTCTTTTCCTTTAAAATATTAGTCATGCTTGTTTCCGAATATATCATTATTAATTATAAAACAAGATATACAGCCTGTATTCTGAAAAGAACAAAAGAAACTTTTATTTTTGAGAAATATGTTCTTGATTCGTAGAGCTATACTAGCAAAATTGTTGGACACAGTGATCACACAGTAGGAGGTTGCAGGAGGTTGCCTATTGCTTGACAGTAGTACTAAGTATGGAATATTCATGTAACTCTACTTTTTTCTTATAGCTTAGATCCTGTAGACAGAAGTGTTCTAGAAGACCTTATATTTCTCCTATGAGAGTAGAAACAGCTTTCCTTTTTTGATTTATTCTTTGTTTGTTTGGTTGTTTTTTTTTTCTTTTCCCTAATGGACAAGATTCCTGACCCACAGGTAGATAATTAAATTTAGGTGTCTTAATCTAAGAAAGAATCTTAACCTGGCCATACTGAAGGGTGAAAGGAGTTGGATTCAATTAACCTGAAATAAAATTTCCATGATATTAAAGCTGTTCTTGGATATCCCTCCCTGCTTTCAGCTCTACCCAAGGATCATTCCATTTCTCACAGACAATTTTAAGAAAGGAGGATGTGTATGCTGGTTTACATTAATTAGTGTAATGACTGCATATTTATTTTACAGTTAGAAGTTCTCAAATCTTCGTTTACGAAGCCCAGCCATGAGAAGTGTGATCCACCTTTAATAGCAGTGTTTTGAGGCTAATAGTAATGCTTTATCATTCTATATATTCCATAACATATGCAACTTATTTGTCAATTATAGGCCTTTTGCTCAGTGACTACTGGATTTGGCTACTTGTGATCAAATTATGAAAATCCATGTGATAGAGGAACTATTTTACCGAGAAAGTTCCAGGAAAATATTTAACCCTAGAAATCAAACTTTCTGTTTCTTCTTGAATGTCAGATAAGGTTAACAGTAAAACAATTATGTAGACAAAGAGAAAATGTCAGAAACAGTAGAAATACAGGTCTTGGACTAATAGATCCATCACATTTGAAAAGGAACAATACCAGTTATATGGAAGAAGACTATTAGAGAAAAATAACAGGGATACTGAACACAAAAAAACACCAAAAAATACCAATATACTGCTGGCATAAATTGCAATAACATTTTATTTAACTTATAGACAGGGCACTGGCAAGTTCTTTGAAAATCACAAGAAAATTACACCTATTGCTATTCTCAGCTGGTAAAAGGGATTACTGATTATGACTTTGATGTATTCATCTTCAAGTACTAGTTAAAAATGTCTAAAATAAATCTAAACCCACAATATTTGCAGTTTCTGTCTGGTAGCTACACATGTTCTTACAAGTGACAAAACAACCACAATGTATATTATGTTTAGACCTGGATCATAAAAGTGTGGTAGTATGTTAATAATTTAGATGCATTAAGTAATTATGTTGTAATTTATGTTTGTTTATCTTTTACTACTGTGCTTGGAGCCTATAAGCTTATAAGCTTATAAACATAAAGAGATAGATATGGTATCTCCTCATTAAAAAAAAGTAAATTGAAAAAGCAAAAAGAGGCTTAATAGAGGTAAAGAACACTTAAATCATGTTTGCCTATTAATTTTTTAATTTAGTGATTACATTAAAAACTTCCATTTCTTGAACTGTCTACTTCTAAGTTATATATTGATGACTTATTGTAAAAGCTTCATAAAAGTGGGCTCTCAGAGATGACTGAAGGTAGGAATGTATTAAATTTATCAGCCAGCTCTAGTACAATACCTCAGTAGGAAGTGCAGAGGTATTTTGGGCAGGAGTAAGGCAAGCAACCAACTTAGGCTGGCATCATCTGCAGAACAGAGGCAGTGCGTTGATGGTAATATGATTGTCTTGGTTTTGTATGGCCCAGAGTTCCAGACAAGGTAGCTGGTACAGTGCTGTGTTTTTTGGATTTAGTATGAGAACAAAGCTGATAACACCCTGATGTTTTGGCAATTTCTAAGCAGTGTTTACCCTTAGTCAAGGACTTTTCAGTGTCTCATGCTCTGCTAGAGAGAAGCAGAACAAAAAGCTGGGAGGAACATAACCAGGACAGGTGACTAGAACTGGCAAAAATTATATTTCATACCACAGGTCTTTATGCCCAGCATACAAAGTGGGGGAGTTCCATGGAAGGGGGCAGTTATGTCATTTGTCTTCCCAAGTAACTGTTATGTATGATGAAGCCTGGCTTTCCTGAAGACAGCTGAACACCTTCCTGCTTGTGGGAAGTGGTGAATGAATTGCTTGTATTGCTTTGCTTGCATGCACAGATTTTGATTTAACTATTAAGCTGTCTTTATCTCAGCTCATGAGATGTCCCATTT
Source organism: Pyrocephalus nanus (assembly GCA_038380795.1). Classification (NCBI taxonomy): domain Eukaryota; kingdom Metazoa; phylum Chordata; class Aves; order Passeriformes; family Tyrannidae; genus Pyrocephalus; species Pyrocephalus nanus. Next base: position 74,278,971 of record CM076259.1, on the reverse strand, counting down.
TTACACTTTCAGTTCTCTCCCACATCCCACAAGAAGGGAGTGAGCAAGTAGCTTTGTGGTGTTCAGTTACCAGCTGGGGTTAAAAAAACAACAGATCTGAGATGAAAACTGTAAAATCTGTAAGTAGGGATAAACTGAGCTGAGAAAGTTCTTGAAAATTAGAGACCTTAATATAGTGAAAAACTTAGATCTTCCAGAATAGAATGTTAGGTTGGGTTAAAGAGTACAATAATGAAAGTTCTTCTTTTAACAAACTTCTTTTTCTAAGCAGACAAAAAAATGCAAAAAACTTTGGCAGTAGTATCTTAAAGCTGAAGAACTGATAACTAAAGCTAATTTCAGGCTATATGTCTACTGGTAAATGTATGAGCCAGGAACATTTTGCTGTTTTTAGAGCCAAATGGCATGCACAGCTCCCGTATTCAGGGGACAGGCTCTTTTCTGCACCCCATACACCCCAATCTGTATGATTCCTTTCAAGCTTTCCCATTAGTAACAGTCCCTTGCATATACTATCCCTTGAACCATGCCCTGAATTGTCTGATTGTTAATAGTACTATTTGAAGACAAAAACCAAACCAAACCAAACCAAAAAAAACCAAACAAAACAACAAAAGAGAAATTCCTAAATTCACTGAAGTTACAGTTTTGCCACCAAGTGCATTAATACTTCAACTTGCTTTCTCTCATTTCCAGAATGAGAGGTACTGACAGTAGAAGCCAAGGAGTTTAGTGAGTAAAATGTAGAATCTGTTTTCAACAAAGCCCTCAGTGTCTGTTATCTGTATTATTAGCACATTATATGATGTCTCTACAGCTGTAAGCATAGAACACATGCTGGAAACTATTCATTTACTAAAATTTATATAGAGATCTGTCGTGGTTTTAGCTAGCTCTCGTAGCCAGGTGAAGAATTTTCTCCCTTCCCACCCCGCCATGTCAAGATAAGCACTTCAGATTACTAAAGACCTAGCCCCATGGCTGATGGCCAGACATAAGTCTCCTAGGAGACAAGGCAGATAAGGACTTGCACTTTACTTTTTTCTCGTCTCCTGGGCAATGAAGGGGGAGGAGTTCAGGGGGGGCTACTTTGTGGCTGGCACGCAGGCTGGGAGGAGAGTTTGGTGTGTGCCGGTGAGGGGTTTGGGACCTGCTGTGAGCTGCAGACATTGCCTGGCTCTTTTCTTTCCTGTTGGAGGGGAGTTTGCTGCTGCTCTCTGCTCAGCTGTTGCTGGCTGCAGGCCCTGCTTAAAGCGAATCCTAACCAGCTGAAATTTGTGAGTTTTCTTCCATTGAGAGAACTTTCTGTTTTATTGCTGTTTTTTTCCTTCTCTCTTCCCCCCCCCATTCCCTCTCTCCTTTCCCAGTGTTGGAAGGCAAGGGGAACTGACTTGTTCTTTTTGGTTTTTGGTTTGTTTTTTTTTTCCTTTCCCTCTGACATACTGGGAGGGTATTGTTTTTTCCCATCCCACGTGGCAGTGACCAGGGATCCCACAGCCCCGCCTGGTGATGGGCACTGGACATTACAAGTTCTGCTCCTCCAGTGGTCCAACAGCGCCACCTGGTGACTACTATAGGATACTACAAGTTCTACATCTCCAGTGATCCAACAGCGCCACCCAGTGAGTGGCACAGGACATTACAAGTTTTGCATCTCCAGTGACCCGACGGCACCTCCTGCTGACTGTGGTTGGAACTGCACTAAAGGGTGCAAAAAATTGAACTGTTTTACTCTTCCTTTTGCCAGTTTATTGGTTTGGTTTTGAAGGGGTTATTTGTGGGTATAGGAGTGTTGTTTGGTTGTTTTTCTTGTTTTTTTTTCATGTTTCTGTTAATATATATATACCTTTTAATAAAGGGCTGTTATTTTCCTTTCCATAATTTGTTTTCCTTCAGTTGGAGCCTCTTAATTTTGGATTTATAATTGCTTGGAAAGAGAAGTTCGTGTCTTTTCTCCTAACACATCCTCAGCAAAAGACCCTTGTCTCATTTAAACTGGGACAAGACCAAAGAGAGAGAGAATCAGCTTTATGGTTTAACATTTTATGATGCAATATATGAAGTAAGTAATTACCTACAAGAAGCATGACACTGCTGGAGTAAATCATCTCAAGAAAAGTTTGTCTTTCAAAAAAAAAAAAAGTGAGAAGAGTGTCAGCTTGAAGAGCTGAAGCACACGTGGATAATCTGATCCCTTTAAAACTTCAATTCTTTAGTGAATAGAGACTGAAGTGCCATTTCTGCGAGTGACATTCTAACCACAGATTGTACTAGAATGAATATTTCAAGGTTAAGAAACATGACTATTTTAAGTAATAGTAATTAAAAATCAAATTCTAAATACATAATTAAACCCCATGAATAGTTTCAAATACCAATTATCAAACCAATTTTTCATGCTCATTCATAAAATAAGAGTTGAAGACAGTCATTAACTATTTTTCCTCGCTGTAATCTCAGGACATAGCTACTAGCTATTCATCCTCATTTATCTACCTAGTGAATTATTTCTCAGTCAAAAAGAGACAAGAAGAATATTATCTTTTAACTGTATCACTGATATACCAGATCCTGTTACATTATATTCAGTGTGATATCATACGGCAAGCAGTATACAGCTTCGACCAGCAGTGTCTTTTATGGTGCCTGGTGGCTTATAAATCTAGTAGTACATTGTCCTTGATGATGTGGATGTCACTCCTTGCAATATGGTCTTTTCAACAAAATTCTCAGTCCCTTATATGTGCACAATTATCTGTAAATCTGGTTTAAGTGGGTGATGAAGGCAGAGTTCAGATAATGTATCTTGTCTGCTGAAGACTGCAAATTCCCTTTTAATAAACTTCTGCTGATAAGAATAAAACAGCCTCTTACTCAGAATGAAGTAATTAGAAATAAGCTGCTTGGAATAGGACCTTAATTTTGCCTAAAAGAAAAATGCTTCTCAGAACAAGATTTGTAGATTAAAGCCTTTATTTCTATGGCCATTTTTTGGACCCATAAAATGAGAACTATCTTGGAAGAAAAATCAACTTTATTTTAATTAGTATTTTGGAAAAATGGTTTTTAAATAGTTGAAGAAAGATAAGAATATTTTTTTCTTCATCATTAGGTCATCAGGAAAGGCTAAAGACTACATTGGACTGAAAATGGACACCTATACAAAGGCTGCATTTCTGGAATCACTATTAAGGAGGCAGTTATTCCAATTTTCTCAGTTGTAAGTGAATAGGGAAAATGCAAAACAGTTTAATTCTGTGTTTCCTTTCTTGCTAGAGTGTAATTATTTTCCTTCTATCTATCTATGTATTTCTTTAGAATCGCATTCCCTGTAATGAGATTTTTCTTCTGCATTGGTTTTTTACATTGGTTCACAAAATTAGGCCGTGTCTTTCATAAGGAACCACACAGCTGTCTTGAGTTTCGAAGTCATGTTTTAGAAAGCCTTTAGGGTAGGATTTTAAAAATAAATTTAGAAAATTTGTTCTGATGAAAGTCATTTAAGCATGCTGGGAACTTGACTCTTTATCAATTATGCCTAAGCATTTTAATAACATTTCACACTGCTTGTGATTGCACACACAAGATGAAAGATGAGATGGCTGTTGAGAAGAGGTAAATAAACTGGAAATGTAAATCAGACAGGTAATTAAAATGCTGACTTACAGAAGCACTCTACACTAAGAGGGTCTTTTGCCATGACACTTAACATTTTTGAAAAGGTCAGTTTTCCACTTTCTGAAGCACTTAAAATCCTTTTATTTTAATAATGATAGTACATGTCAGCCATAATATTCTTGGTTTCCCATGCTTTTCTATCTTTAATTGGTACAGAAAACACTTGGGCATTTATTCACCTTCTTGAACAGTGTCTAATGCCATTGGTATACAGTAACATATAAAAGATAACTTCCAGGGCTGGGAGCTAAAGCATAGGACTTATGGAAAACCTGTGCTTTCTGGGCTAGCAGCTGGACGCTTTGTAGAATTTGGTAGGGCACAGAATTAAGTAGCACAGGACACCAGAATGTTGCTGACAAATGCCTTGCTTAAACAAATACTGATCTAGTTCAGAAATAACTCAAAATATTAATTATTAGCACTGATTGTCTCTTGCCCACCTTTTTTAGGCTCACTTGAAGAGCTAAAGGTATAATTTTTATAACAAAAATTATCTTTGTCCTAAAACAATTTTCTTAATGTGAATGAAAATAGTGTTTTATTGAAATATGCTCATATTTCAAATTATACTTCATTCTCATATTACCTAGCCTCAAATAAAAAAATACACTTGTTTCTGTTGCCTAGACATTCAAAATGACCATTCTGTGATTTAACACTATATTACTAAGTGACAATTTAGAAAGCTTATTTCATGTCGTCTTTATCTGTAACACCAAAATTTGGAATGAAGTTTGACTAAAAACTCTTAAGTAGCAAAGGCTCATTGCACCTTTTCTGAGATGTTTAACTGATATTTTCTCCATAGTTGTTCATGCTTATTTTTATGAATTTTCCCTGGCTTTTACATATTTTCTAACTCCTCATACGACATTTTATATCCTGGAATGTTTCCTTTGAGATCTCAGATTCAACTTTTGTCTTATGTAGAAATCATTCTTGCAGAAATGACTGATGGTATATTTGTAACTCCATTATCACTCTTTCTTACAAGCCCCTCAAAAACCTATAGGTTTTATTCAAAATAATTTTTCCTTCCTTTTTTCTTTCTTCATCTATTACAATTATTGTCTATTGCACCATTTTATACCAACATGAGAATCCATTTCTTTCATTCAGAATTTTGTCTTCTCATGAAAACCTTACTTTAGTTTTCTTTTCCCAAGTAAATAAGTTCTTTTCATTTTATTCTTGTTTTTTTATTACTTGTTTTTATTCTACTTAAACAGAGAGCAGATCACTAGTACGCCTTTGCCTTTTTGTTGCATTTGTATTACTACGAAGGACAGAAATACTAACAACCCACAACATCATGTTTGTTTTCCTTCTGACTGACCTAATGAGATGGTAATACAGGTTAAATGCTTTTCTCTTCAGAAGTTCAATTCTGAGTGTGACTTCTTTCTTCAGTAAGAATACAAAAAAACAGATCAAGGAAACTATTAACAAATTCTGTATTTTATCTCCACTCTTCAAATATCATAGCAGTGTTTTAATATTTAAAATCTATACCCTCTAGTGGCGAAACATACTCAATTTTTAGGAAACTAGGCTAAAAATGCCTATTGATACAATGGCAATTCAGCCCAATCATATCATAATCATGAAACAGGGATGGCTCTTACATCCCTAACACGTTAACTTTCGTAATTACAGAGGTTTGGAAGACCATTCCAGAAATTATTTTGTCATAGGTTCCTATTTCACATGACCCAGTTGCCATTTAGGATTTACTGTGGTATTTAGTGGCTTAATCAGACATACCTGATTTATCACAGTCACATTTGTCACAGTCACATTTGAACGAATGAGGGTGGCATTCTGCTACATAATTTGTGTAATTTTATCCTTAAAAAAAACCCTAAAAAACAAAAACCAGAAAACCATGACAATTATAAGTCACTTGCTGAGAACTGTTTTCAGTTTTTTTGTTTCACTCTTTTGTTCTATAGCACATCTTTTATATTTGATATCTCTGAACCTGCATTTTTCTTTGGTTTGGGCTTTATTTTTGCTTTTCCTTTCTGATATAGGACTGGATTAAACCTCTGCATTTTAATTCTGAGTTGAATTAAGAAGCTGACTGGTTAAGAGCTCTTAGATTTTTTTCCTAAACTTTTTAATTGCTCAGAAGAAAACACTGTTGGTTTTTTTTTTTTTTCCTATTGGAAGGCAGGAGTTCAGCCATTCCCAGGAAAGCAGAGCTCCATCATGTGCAATGGTTACTTGGGAAGACAAACACCATCACTCCAAATGTTCCTCCTACTTTCCCCAGCTTTATAAACTAAGAATGATGTCATATGGTATGGAATATCCCTGTTGTCAGCTGGGGTCACTCCAGCCTCCCATACAGCCTTCCATCCTGTATTTCCTCCCAACCTCCCATACACCCCCAACTTCCTTGGCAGTGTGGCAGTACAAAAAGCAGAAAAGGCCTTGGCTCTGTGTAAGCCCTGCTCAGCAATAACAAAAACATCTCTGCATTACCAACCGTGTAAAACCCAAAACACAGCCTCACACTAGCCACTGTGAAGAAAATGAATGGTACCCCAGGCAAAACCAGCACATCTCTGTATGTGCAACTTGAATTAAAGGGTCATACTCCTTTGAAGACCATCCTCTTTTTATAGAAAAAAAAGAAACCCTATATTGAAATCTATGCCACCACAGACTTCCTCAGTAAGAGCAAAAAGTTGCACTCAAAAGAAGATCATCACTCTTAGCTGAACAAGCTTTCAGACTTTTTTCTCTTTTGACAGCAGAAGCATAACATTAAATTCATCAACACTCCACCAAGGCCAAGTATTTATATTCCTGATGCCTTAAATCCCTTATTTCATGTCATCTGTCACTTCATCAGTAGTGTTCTTCCTAAAAATTCTGAGGGAAAGGTTATATTATGCATACTTCTTTCTTTATACTGAAATTCATATGCTTGGTTTAAGAGATACTTTAACAATCCTTGGCTTTTAAGTATATTATCAGACTAGCAGTTAATGCCCTATACTAAGTCAAAAGGTGAACATAATATTTTATTTTTAAGAGGAATAAAGTAATTTTACACAAATGAAAATGATAATTTCTTGCATTCTTGGAACATTTAAACATTACATACGCTTGCTCTAGTCAACTCCTCTGCTAGAGAGAGGAAAATATAAAGCAATTACTCCTGGGCAGTTTACTTATTTACTAATTTATATGAAATATGTATTTGTGAATTGCCATGTCTTCAGATACTTCTTTGGTAAATGCACAATTTAATAAACTTGATGTAGTGTGAAGGGTTTGAGCTTTTTGTTTTCGTTTGTTTTGATTTTTGCTTTTATGGAACATATTTAAGGCAACATGCTTGAGGGAATGGTGCAGTTTGTCACATCACATACCTTCACTTAATGTCTTTAAAGTGATAAATCAGCAAAAAGTTTGCATGTCCCTATATTATCTTTTCTTTTCTTTTGCTGTTTAACTGATACACAGACCACCGGAGTCACAGTTGAGCGTTGAATTCCAAGCTGTAGAAATGTGTGCTAGGATTAAACCTTAATATTATTAAAATTATGGAACTTTTGACATGCAATTATCTGTGTTTTTTTTTGTTTTGTTTTGTTTTTTTTTTGTTTTTTTTTTTTTTTTTTTTTTTTGTTTTTTTTTTTTAGTAGAAAGTAGCACAGTATATTGGGTGTGGTCATAGCCTTCTATTCTGTTGTGATTAGAATGGTTGTAGCCTTTTGCATGAGAGAAAACCAAATTACTTCCACTGTCTCCTGCTCCCAGTTTCTACTGTATAAAAATGGGAAATCAAGTATCTGGCAGAAGGATAGGCAAGGGACAAGTATGCAGTCTTGCATGCAAAAGGGACTGAAGAAGTGAAAGAAGACAGAAGTTGATCAGAAAAGGGAGGTTAAACAAGCCACATCCTGAGCTGAGAAGAGGCAATAAAGAGTTGAAGGACAACTGAGGAGGCAACTGAAGGGGTGCAGAAGGGAAAACTTCATGTAAGCAGTAGCAAAAATGAAGAGAATGCAATATCAACATTGTTACGCAGGTTGTTTTTAGAACAGTCCATACTCATTCACAGATGGAAGGGAAAATAAAAAGTTCTAGAGCATGTATAGGAAATATAAATTTCTTACTTTAGGAGGATATTTACCAATTTACTGAATTTAAACCTATGAGAAAGAAAGGTTCAATAAAAAGGAGCAAATTCACTAAATAAACCATTCCTTAGATAAACCATTCTCTAATCCAGAATAGTTTTGCTGAAGACAAAGGAACAGTATTACTCCAGCTACAGAGAGGAGTTAAAATTTTAAATGCTAAAGCTCAGGATTTGGAATTATAAACAATATGTTTTCAGAGATATATTAGTGCCAAAAGCCGTGCGTAGTCATAACCGTAATGAGTATGTGCTGGTAATTTAAACAAAAAAAATTACATTAAAATACAAAACTTAATGATTTCTTAATGCAAAAATGTCAAAGAGAAAAATTCAAAACGAGGAAGAACATGATAATGATTATATAAATTATCCTAGTTAGCAGTTAGTTTTGGAATGAATGCATATTCCATGTGATATATATTGTTGCAACAGAGTTTATTCTATCAAGTTACTTTCTAATTTTCAAATTTTGAAATGTAATATGCAATTACATTCTACTTAATATCTTCTGCTTAGCAGTTGCTTTAACTAAGGCCAGATGGACTGCAATTAGATGTCAAATGGGAACATTTAGCACTTTTGAAATTAAACTGGTTATTCTAATTCTTCATGAAAGTGATAAAAATAGAGATGGGGGACGAACCATGCAGAAGCCTTAGACAAACCACAGAACACTTCAAAAGGAAAAGGAAGCCTTTTCACAGTTGCTCTCAGAAGAGCTGAAATATTTAAGGGAAAAATATCAATTACAATAGGAGATAAATAAACAGAAGACTTAATAAATACCAGAATAACATTCCCCCCACCCCCAATAGAGAACATCTGTACTGCTTGTGAATTTTTGCAAAATACAATAAGTGAAACAGAAAATACAGGTGCTAGAATGAATCAGCCCCTGCTTGTGCAGTATTTAGGATGCATACAGTCTCTGCAGATGAGGTGACCTAGAAGTCTTTTTACATCTTTGATTTCCCTGGTAGTGTGCCTCTGCAAATGAAGCTGATTAAGGAGAAGAATTGGATGTATGAGTGGGGAAGTGGAGAAGCCTGTATTACTCTCACATTTGCCATTGTAAATACTACTGAGTCTGAATTTTACGTACCTTTAGAGAGCACTTAATCTAAAAATGGCCTTTTTTTTTTTTTTTTCAGTTAAATTGTTTCCCTTTGTCTTTCCAGTGTCCTATAGTTCATTGTAGATCTAGATGGGTGCTTAAAAACTAGAAGCCTTTGTATCATCCTACTGAAGTGAGGCCAAATGCAGAAGAGGATGAAAGATTCACAAATTAAAAAAAAATAAAATAAAAAAAGGAAAAAAGAGAATTGGCATTAATTTCCCTGGTTTATTCATACATATTGTAGTAAAAACACACTGGACAGAAAGTTGAATTTATACAAAGCATTGCAGTAGGTGGAAGCTCACACACTTGTTCTGGATACTAGTAACATTCTCAACTCTTCAGTCTAAAGAAGGCAAAAAAATACAAGTATTCCGCTACCTAAATGAGCATATCAGCTTTTGATTACAATCTGTATCTATATTTATCCATTTCTGTGTGAATATAAAAATGACATTTACAATTGGATAATTGTAGGTAGTTCTTAATCTAATAAAAAGAATATCATGTTCCATATTTTGAAGCAGATAAACATTACTCAAGTCTGAATATATGACTTCATGCTATGGTAGAATTATGTCTGGTTACTTTGGAAGTATTAAGTATTTGGGATTGAGGAGGAGGGATGATGGGTTGTTGAACCAAACCTTGAGAATGTATTTCAGCTTACCAGTGTTTTACTTGGAACTTCCTTTAGCTTCATATTTAGCAAAAATTGCTAAGATTTATATTATTTATAGACAGATTCAGACACCCTGTGTTTCTTTTTTTCTTTGATTTTTGTATTTTTTAAAAGCAATATGCTATTCTTCAGATATCTGTCTCTTTTCTAAGGTTTCCTGATAACAAAAGTATTACACTTGAACCAATTAGACAGATTTTGTTTTGCTTAACCTTCAGAAGGCAATGCTTCATATTTAATCTGTGTTTAAATATCAATTAAGGTGATGGTAAGGCATAAGTAAGGCAACTTGATTCTAGGTCTTAATTGCTTTGCTAGCACTCCATATCAAACATAACAATGAACATTGTTAATTGTTTCCAGCATTCACTTCACATCATCCTGTCATTCCATGGCATATCATGAGCTCATTACCCATGTAACTATTTTTTCATAACCTCTATAATTTAAAACCAGTGAGGCATTCTGCATAAGTAAGACTTGATAAATCAAGCTCTGGATTTTTCAGCCAGCTGTAGTAGTATTTCAACATGCCTGAAAAAAAACAACCAACCAAGTGTTTAACTAACCAACCAAAACTCCCCAAACACAGCAATAACAAAAAAACTAAAACAAGCCCTTCAAAGTCTCAAAGTGGCCCATATAAGAAAGTTATTTGTAACTTTAAAGCCAATAATGACTAAAGAGAGATTAATTCAGATTTTTAACTCTGGTAAGAAATCTTAATTTTCTTTAAATAATGTTTAGTGTTAATTCCTTTTTTTTTTTTTTTTTTTTTTTTTGTGATTATACAGCCTCACTTGGAGGAAAATAAGAATAATTTCTTGACCCAGTAAAAAATACAGTGCAAGGTATTAATGTATAGCTAATTTTCAATGCTACTTCAAAAATATTATTTTGATATGTGATCCTGAGTTTCTGAATTTCTAACCCTATGGAGCTAACTATATTCATTCACTTTTAAGTGAACTTATGGTAACCAGCAAAAATTTGATTATCTAACATTAAGAAGTCTATGTTTAAGAAAATGAATTTTTTCCTTGATGTGTTCCGTGACCACCAGGAAGTTTTTAAGATACCTGTGTTTACATTATAAGTGGTCAGAAGAAAATAATTGCATAGGAATCATTCCAGGACTCCAAAAAGGGCATTCACCACCCCTCTCCATGAAGCTGAGCCACTCCACAAATGCAAGAACACAGGGGGATGATGTGAGCCATATAAACAGTGAACTAGTGACCCCAGTGCATTACTTTCAGGGTCTCACTGACAATCGTAAACCCAATAAAGGTGTCATGCATGTAGATCCACTACGCTCAGGATACTGTCTTGAGGGAGGACAAAGAACATCAATACAAATAGAGGGGTGGGTAAAGAGAAAAATTGAAAAGCTGAATTACTGAATCACAGAATGGCTGGAATCCAAAAATACCTGTGGAGATTGTTTCAGCCACCCCCTGCCCAAATAAGAGTATGTTCACCTTCAGAAAGTCTCCCAGGACTCTTTTTAGTCAGGTTTTGGATATCTCCATGGATGAAGACACCACAGCTTCCCTTAGAAACCTGTTCAAGTGTTCAGCCACCCTCACAGTAAACAACTGTTTGCTTATGTTCAGACAGAATAGCATGTGTTTCAATTTATGCAGATTGTCTTGTGGCACTATTGAGAAGAATCTGTCTTTTATATTTCCCCTGAGTCTCCCTTCTTCAGTCTGATCAGTGCCAGTGCTCCCTATCTCTTCTGCAATGAAAGGTGCTCCAGTCCCTTGATGCTTTTTGTGGTTTTTCATTGCACTCACTCCACATGCAAGCCTTAAATACTGAATTTTGACCTAGACCTGTTATAACTTTATTATTGAAATGGGATACAGCCTACTCCCATGATCAGTGCTTGGATAAATGAGAACTACTGTGTGCCTACCCAGTTCTACCTGCTTAGCTTGATCTGGTATATATGGGAAGGAAAGAAAGAAAAGATGACCCAAGTTGTCATGCAACTGTTAACAACTTTTTGTTACTTTGGAGCTCTGCTTATGAGCCCTGTAAAAAATACTAATTATCCTAAATATGGGGATACAGTGAGTCCATCATAGAGGTCTGAAAGAGATTGGGGGGATGGAGCCGCAGTTTTTCACAAGTGCGAACTATGTGCACATCACAACATGGAAACCAGTGGCTATGCTCATACTGCTTATAAATAAATTTGAAACTGTGGCATTTAGTGCAGTGATGCTTTGCTTATGGCTGCAGCACCCAAATTCTCCCATTTCAGACTGGTTTCCCATTTTACATTGAAACATCATTGGACAAAAGGTAGGATTAATTCACTGTATGGATGTGCCCAAAAACTTAGCAATATTAATTTATTACAAAGATTAATTTTTTAAAATTACAATTATCTAAATTTAAAAAAGCCCCAAATACATTATGACAAAGAAACTAGTTTTTCAATTGCAGACAGTTGGAAATTTTTTGTTTTTTCTCCAGGTGATGTTTTTCAATAATTTTTCAATATTTATGATATTCAAGTATTTAATTTAATATCCCACTTTTGTTTAAGACAAAAAACTGAAGGGAAATAAAAATTCCCTTCAGCTATTCAAATACCACAATCCAGGTGGTTTTGAGCTTAATGTATCACTTTTAGAAAGTCTCTGGAGTAGTTAAGGGAATAGTTCTTTGTAATAGATAGAAGAGAAAGTGTATTGTTATGAGGAAACTGTGGAGGAGCAAAGAAATGTAAGGATGCATACTAATAGATTTTTGTTTTTACCTTCAATTTATACTGCATAATTGAGGACATCTACTCTTCAGGAAATCAACATTATTATTGCTGTCACATAGGGACTGATCAACCTTCCAAAAGTCAGAAGAAGCAGAAAGTTAAAGATCTTTAAGTATTTTTTTTTGGTTTGTTTTTCTGCTGTGGGATTTTAAACTCTTGATTTTTTTCATACTTACTGATGGACTTTTGACCTTCATGAATTAATGAATTATAGATAAAAATGAAATAAAAGGAAAGTAGTAAAGATTGTATTGGCTGGAGAGACTATGAAAGTTGTACTTTCAGAGGCATTCCCGGTTGAATATATAATCCTTGAAAGTTCACTTGCAATAAGTAACTATTATGAGTGGCAAAAATTAATCTTCAGATTATATTTGTGCATAGAATATACATCATAAAAAACATGATATTTTGACTATGAATTTATTATTTTAATGTAGGAACTGTATACTATTGGCGCAAGATCTTGTTGATTTCTTACTCCAATTTTTTGTTCTAACTGCTTAACCTGGACTCTGTAAAAAATAAAATAGCTCATTTCAAATTAAACAAAATCCTAAAGAACAAAACACATGCCCATGCAATAATACCAAACCAAGCAAAAAAAATCCCACCCAACCCAACACAATAAAACCTTGTATTTTTTAATTTCTTGTGACTTATATTGCACTTAGACTTGTACCTTAAGCATTTCATAAAGTATTAACATAGAAAAAAAGGCCTGAATAAACAGAGCAGGCTTATTTATTGCTCAGTTCTGAATATTTCTATTAATTTATGTTAAAATATAATCTCACAGAGAGATTATCTTAATTTTCATTCTATTTTTTTAAAATCAATATTTTTACATAGTTTCCTTTGATATTCATACAGCATCTTAATTGCAGATTACTTTAATTTCTTGCCAAGGATTTTCCTTCTGCTTTCAATAAATTTGTCTAGAAAAATATTGTTAGTCTTGCTATGTGGAACTGTTTATTCTTCAAGAAATATAAAAATTGCATTATCCTGTAGAATATAATTGTGAGAGTCAGCCTATATAAGTTTATAGGACATCTCTCTGCATCTAGTTCCAATTTTCTTAATACTGAACAGTTCATAAAGCTGGATGGTTTGCAGAAACTTTGTAGAATGCACTTGTGAAACTGAGCTCAAGAAGTGTAAGAGGTGAATTCATTTTAAGAAAGGGTTTTGCAGGAAGTAATAGGTCTAAGAGGGCGCACATACACATTTTCAAGATGTTCCACTTCAAGCATTTACTTATAAATGGCACATAACCTTAGCCTAACTGCCCCCCAATGAATGCAGGGTAACAGATCTTATGAAGACAGGAAAAAACTCTGGAGGTAACCACTCTTCCCAGCTGAATCCAATGGGGAGATAATAAGACTGTTCTTGAAAATCTGGTGCCAAGGCTATGTTTACATTAGTAAGTAGTGCAGCACAAATACAGTGGACCTATGGGGTGAAATAGCTGGTGGGAGGACTAAGAGCCTACGCTATATCAATTTTAGGCATTGTAATGTATGCTAATTGTGGAGTGCTCCCGTGGCTAAATTCTGCACAGGAGTTGCAATACATTGGGTGATCTTCTGAACTGCATTCTCCTGTATAGCTTCATCTGGAAATAATCTAGTTTTGGCATTCAAAGACTGTTAAGCTGAGAAAGTGTAACAGAAATTCGCTTTCCACCCTCAATGAAGTTGTTGAAATGAGGGTGGAGTGAATCAGGGACACTGTAGAAAATTAAGACTATGTTTACACATAGCATTGTAACTCATTTAGCTGGGCAACGGGTCTAACTGTCTTAAGATCATACTGACTATATTTCCTAAAAAATGTCTTTCATTATGAGTAATTTTCCTTTTTTATGGGATTATAATTAAGTGACTCGAGAAATCACTTTTCCTTTAATATTGTTGTCACTCCATCCATTAAACTTGAACAACTTTCAACCAGCCTTATTTTATTCCTTGATCTGATGAAGGGAATATTATTTAAATGACTAAGTAACCAGAAAAACAAAACCAAATATCCAAACAAACACAAAACCCAAACCTAACCAACCAACCAAAAAAACCCTGATTAAACAAAACAAAACAAACAAACAAACAAACAAACAAAAAAGGAAAAAATAAAAAAGGAAGAAATTATGGCAACCAGAGAAAAAGAGAAAACCTTTGTACTGTGAAGATGTAATCAGCCATGATATTCTTTTTCTTAATGTGTGTCAACTGAATGAATAACAATTCATTGCCAGTACTTTTCTCTTGAACATAGTAGGCTATCTGGAAAAACATTTTATTATTTACAATTCCCTTGCAATACTTCAGTGTCTGATGACAATTTAATCTTACATTAAGATACACCCATAAGAGAAGATTTTCTGCACGTAATTATTATGAATAAGATAGAAAAAATAATTAGTTAAGTTACCTTTGTAAATGCTGTTCATGTACTCATGAAACGGGATGAAACTAATGAGGCACAATTCAGGTATCCATAGGCCAGGGATCTTCATCCAAGATAGTCATACTGTCATCTCTAGCTCTTTTGTAAGATACTTTCAGAGAGTGAGTCTCCTCAACATGATGTCAATATAAAAGCTAGATTGCTCCTGTTTTGAAAGTATTTCTATTTCTTTGTTGACATTAAAGGTGTAGCTTAGCTAGCGGTTTATGTTGAAGATACCCCAATGGAGATAAATATCAACTATAAGTTTAGAAAATTCTTTGATGTTTAGAT
Organism: Pyrocephalus nanus; assembly: GCA_038380795.1. Classification (NCBI taxonomy): domain Eukaryota; kingdom Metazoa; phylum Chordata; class Aves; order Passeriformes; family Tyrannidae; genus Pyrocephalus; species Pyrocephalus nanus. Next base: position 74,263,802 of record CM076259.1, on the reverse strand, counting down.
CCTTATTACATTCCAGAATCTGAAAGTAGTTTGTCTATATTAGCCATTTTATAAAATTTTCTCTAAAAACTTTTTATATGTAGATTTATATTGATTGAGGACAAACAAACACTGCCATAGGTACACATGCATCCATGTGTGAATGTGTGTCCTGTGTAAGGATTTGATGACTTGAGATAAAGAATGAATAACATAAAGAAGACCTTTCAAAAAACACACAACATAATAACAAAAAGGTTTGTAATATTTGTTATACATCAACTTACAACTTTGGAAGGAAAGCAAATATTAGAAAAAGAGACAGGAAGTAACTTGATCACTGCTTCTGAGAAATACAGAGTAATTGGATTTTTTAGCATTTAACATTCAGATCATCTAAGATTAATAGCAGTTTGGGGACAAAAAAAAATTTTACTCTCTTCATTTGATTTTATATTATACCAAAAATAAGAGTGATCTGATATGGTCCTGGGTATAGAATCTTTCTAACCCAGCATGTGAAGCAATCAAAAATGTTTGTTTTCCCCTTGTTAAATCCTTTCCAAGAGCACACCTTAAAATAATCAAGGGGGGGGGGGGATGTGTAGAAGTTGTGTGTGTTTATGAAAACTTCAGTGCAATACAAATGTCATATTCTATGAATGAAAAACGTTTCTAAAAAAACTCAAATACCCCCCCTGAATTTTCTATGTTTTTTAGTTGTTGCCAGTAATTCACCTACCTCCCCTTAACATTGACAGACTCCAGAAGTAGAAGACATAAGTTTAATTTTTTAAGGACATGCCATGGCTTAACCCCAGCCAGCAACCAAGCCATTTGCTCACTTCCCCACCAGTGGGATCAGGGAGAGAATCAGAAGGGTAAAAGATAGAAAACTCATGGGTTGAGATAAAGACTGTTCAATGAGGAAAGCAAAAACCATGCCTGCAAGCAAAGCAAAACAAGGAATTAATTCACTGCTTCCCAAGGACAGGCAGGTGTTCAGCCATCTCCAAGATAGCAGGGCCCCATTACACCTAACAGTTACTTGGGAAGACAAACACCACCACTCCAAATGTCCCCCTTCTTCCTCCTTCTTCCTCCCACTTTATATACTGAGCATGATGCCATATGGTCTGGAATATCTTTTGGTCATTTGGGGTCACCTGTCCCAGCTGTGTCCCCTCCCAATGCATCCCCAAGTTTCCTTGCCAGCATGGCAGTAAAAATCAGAAAAGGTCTGTGTAAACACTGCTCAGGAAGAACAAAAAGATCTCTGTATTTTTAACTTTGTTCCCAGCACAAGTCCCAAGCCCCTTACAAGCCACTGAGAAGAAAGTTAACTCTACCCCAGTAAAACCACAGGACATTTTGTTGTGACTGAAACATAAATGGGTTAAAATTTGTGAAAATTTAAATGATAGCATCTTGAAAAGCCCTTCTACATATGTGTGTGAATGGATATGTGTATATACACATGTATGTACTATGAATATATAATATGAATATATATGAGAAATGCATAGGTATTCTATATGCATGTATGTTTTGTACATATAAAATCTTTCAGCCATGAATTTGGTGCATATTTTGATTTTATTTTTCCTCCTAAAAAGCATAGGGAAATATACGGTACACAACACGCAGATGGTTAGCACAAAGGTAAAAACTGTCATACTGTGACTGCAATCACTATTTTTGTCTTCAAAATGCAACTTAGTGCTCTATCTTTTCATTCAGAATCAAGCAAACAAAGGGAATGAGGAGGCAATGAAGACATCTGGGTAAGTTCTCTCCATCTGTGCTTTATGACAATATATTCATTGTCATCTTGCTGTTAAAGCTTCCCCAGATATATTCCTGCAGTTAAGTTTTTCTAATTTTTTTTCAAGGTGTCACATTTCAAGGTTTTCCCCTTAAAAGAGCATTCTGATGAAGGCATGGTGTAGCTAAGTAGGTATTTGAGATTAGAACTGGAGGTGATGCAAAATGAGATAGTTTAATACAATAAAGACATCAGCTTCTCCAAAATCTACTCTACCCAGCAATTTCTTCTTCAACTTCCTAAACACAGAAAAGAGATGTTTAACAAAGACTAAGAAACACTAAAGATATAATTAAAAAAAAATTATAAAAGATGTGGTTTAAACACATCAAGCAGGCAAATTAGGAAAAACCACTGGAAAAACTTCAGTTTCAATTACGAAAGAAAATTTTATTCCTATTTCCTAAATTCTATGAGAGAAGGAAAAAGAAAAGGGGGAAAGAGATTATGAGGAGTGAAAATAATAGATTTCTTACACTGGAAGTAACAGTGTGTGTTTTATTTTTCCTCTCAAGAACTATCAAATCTTGGCAATTATATGAGACTTAGTTGCAATTAAATGATGCTTGTTCCATGCAGACAAAGTGCAGATCTTGGTTTCAGTAGCAGTTTTTACAAGATGTTCAAGTCAAGAGAAATGCCTACATATCCCTACTCCCCAGCTGATCATTCTTAGCCCTTCTTCCACTGAACTCCTAATATTCAAACCTCATGACTGGCTGACTTACACATCTATTGTTTCTGCTCCTTATGGAGTTATCAAGCAGAGTCTAGTCAGAGCATTGCAGAAGCATGTAATGTCCCATCCCAGTGATGAAGTCTAGATTTTAAAATACGTGTGTTCTCTTTTTTCTTTAAAAGATAGAGAATAGCCTCAGAAAGTAAATAGATTGACTTTTTAATCAAAGTTTGTATTTGCTTTTCGACTTGTTTTGACAAAGTAGTTACACATATGATTAGGGGTTTTTTGGTATAGATATCTACTTTGGTTTTGGGGTTTTTCCATTTAAAAAAATTACTTCAGCATTTGGATGTTAATGAAAAGATTCAGAATTAAATTATTAAATATCATACACCCACTTGAATACACCAAAACAACATGTCTGTCAAAAGCATTGATGGTCTTCAGTAGCTTGCATTATTCATGACAACTATTGTTTCATTCAAAATGATTTAGTAATTACAGGTGTCTTTTGGTTTCTCTTTTAAAGCAGAGGATGCAAGTATATCAAAGCTCAGTTTTGTACTTGCAGGATATATATTTATATGCAATCTCACATGAATCTTCCAGGAACGTGAGAAATTATTTTTTTCAGAGGCACACTTTTCTTGTAAAGTCTCATATATTCTCCACTACATATATAAATATAAACAGCAGTCAGATTACAAATCTATTAATTTTGTGTATCACTGATGCTCTCTCAGAAATATTTGAAGGTCATTAGCATTTGTATTCTTTTGGTTTGAAACACCTGCTTTTACTAACACATTTAACACAATGTCAAAGATGCCTCACTTTGTATCTACAAAGAGAATAATTTCAGTCTAAGCTAAGCATGAAACAAAGTTACAAAAATAATATCTACAAGTTTTTCCATCCCCTTGAAAAAGTAGTATCAAATAAGGTAACTGTTAAAGAAAATGAACATTGTCATCAGTAGAAACTGACTTTGTCTTAACTTTAATATTTTAAAGTTTTCAAGTAAGAAAACTCTGTTTTTTCCCAAAGATCTCCCTTTCCATTTAAGCAGTGATAAGCAATCTAGATGAGTATGTGTAATTTGTTCTGGGACTTATCAATAATGAGAACACCAAATCTTCCACAGAAGAATAAGGTAAATTACAATGTGAGTAAATTGAGTACTAAAACCCCAAATGAAGTATAAAAATAAATAAATAAATAAGTAAATAAATCAATTGCAGAGCACAATAATAGCTTAATTGGATACACATTTGAGACAGATACTGAAAAACAGACCTTTCACAAAGATACTCTCTAGCCACTGAATTATACCAAAGATGAATATATATTTGTTATTGAGAATAATTTGAGGAACTCTTTCTGTAATGTAACTGGTATAAATAATTTTAAAATTCTGAAAGATGATTAAATTAGATAGTTCTTATGGGGTTGCATGACAGAATAGTGGAAGGCTAGTTCAAGGTGTTAAGAAAGGTAATACTGGGGAAGAATTTCATGAGGAATTTTAAATTTCCTTGGAGATCCTAGTAAACAGAATAGCCTTCTAAATAACTGAAAGAGTAAAACAGGCAGAAAAAAAATAATTTACTACAATATTTTTTCTGTAGACTAAAAGTATTTACCATTTTACCTTAAAAGTGGCTTTTGAAGTAAATACAACATTGAAGTGAGCTGGATCACTTAGCTTTCTCAGATTCACTGTCAGTCAACACATGCTTCCTCTGCAAAAATACAGTTGCATCTGATTTATAAGGTAATAATGTTAAAAAGCAATTTTATGCACAGATAGAACTTTCCACAGCAGATTTAAAAGCAGTATTGTGATTGATATAACAATGTGATCAAATCACATTAAGAAAATAAGTTCTATGAGCATACATTGGGTGATACCCTCATCAGATGTGTCAGGGTTCTGCTAAGTTAATGCCAACAGGCAAGTTTATGTTACTCTATTATTTTGACAGCTTTGTGAAGTTGATTGATGAGTCAAATAGTGTGGTACACTGTCAGATCTGCTACTCACAAAGAAAGAATATCCCACTACAGATATGAAGGCTGAGGGCAGCCTTGGCAGCAACAACTATGAAATTAGGGAAAATAAAATCCTGGAAGAAGTGAGAAAGATCAATAGTATAACCACAGCCCTGGACTTCAGGAGACTGGAATTCAGTTTGTGCTTGGAATTTCCATTGGGAAACTTCATGGGAGAGAAAGTTGAGCAAATTCATTAGAGAGTCAGCATGGATGAACAGTGCACTCTCCACTGACCTCAATCACAAAAAACCCTGAAAAGAACCCTGGGCCTTTTGTTCAAGAGGGCAAGGGAGGTGCTGAGCAAGGACATGGAAAAGATTAAGGAATAGAATGTCTTTCTTGTCTCTGTTCACTGGCAAGGTTCACCTTCGGGTTTCCCTGAGCATAGTAGGAGAGTCGATAAGTCAAATGATGCAGTAGATTTATGTCGCCATTGCTATGTAACTTGAATTTCCAGAGGAGTCACAATTCCCTGAGTTTTAATGAAGCCATGACCAAAAATGTACTAAGCCTAAAAAAAGTGTTGATAGTACATCATATCTTGAAAGAATGGCCATCTGTACCTGGAAAAAAAAATCTGCCTTAATATAAACCTGATTTCACACATGAATTTTTTCATGAGGGTCCTTCTTTAAAAACATCTAAATCTATCTGCTGAAAACAAATGGATATTCAGTTACATGATCTGGAATATATTTTTGATGCTAAGTGGTATTTACATGTGATTTTCTTACAGAAGAATAACTAAATACTTTACAGAAAAGATAAAGTAGTGCTTACCTGTGGAGGCAGTAAGTTTGATAATGTGCAGTACAGGATGAAATTCCATAAAATGGAATAATTGTGCAATTTATAAATGCATTAATTTGGATCTTTCTGAATGCTTTTGTTCCTACTGGCAAAATAAATTAAGTCTACAGAAATAGATTCTGAAGTTCTAGTACAAGATTCAGGCAGATAATGATGAACACTGCAAGAGGTATAATTTGTTCTTAATCTAAAAAGAATGAGCTATATAAAACAGAGTTTAGTTAGAATTTCACATGGAATGATGAGTTGAGCTTAATAATACTTTTGGATGTTCCCAGGTGATTGAGTGATTCTGAATAGCTATTAAACAAATCTTCACCTCAAAATTCAGTTTCCGTTAAAAGTGGGCATTATGCAAATAATTTTTTCTTTATGTCTAGGTACAGGCTGTAAGTTATGCTTTTTCTTGACTTAGAGATGTAAATTATTAATTGAGGATTCTGAGCAGCATGAGCAGAAATAACTTAGTATGTCACTTGAGAGTGTGACTCTTTAGGTGTGTTGGTTTTGGCAATATATTTTCCATTTAAAACAGGAAAATATGAATATTTATTGAAACAAAATTTCCCATCATATATAGATAAAGCTAATTTTTGCAAACGTACACACTGAAATACCTTAGGATAGTGGGTAATCTGTTACTAAGACTAAAATTAGCTTTCTGTTATTGTTTAATGAAAAAATAATGAAAATAAAAACAAAATAGTTTTAAAATTAAAAAAAAACCCAAAACCTACAATATGCTGAATTACAGTTCTGGATTTTGTTTATAAGATAGCTTTAAATTGTAATCCCCATCAAGTAAATTAAAAGACTAAATAAATCTTAGACAAGATCAGAAAGGAAAAAAATACTTTTATGCATATTAATAAAAAATACAAAAATATCAGTCAAGATTGTTATGTGAAACCTAGCTCATACAGACTCTGAGAACTTAAAATGGATTATTTCTATAGTAATGCAAAATGGATAAAATCCAAAGTTTATTAGCATATTCCTAAGACAAACAGTATAACAATAAGTGAAGAATAATGTTTCTACTGCCATCACATTTGGAAATTGTTGTCCTAATGACTTTTTTGAGATATAGATTACATTTAGACTTACTGTTCTTGATGTATACTAATAAATCTGTCCTCTGTGACTTCTAGTCCTGTTTTAATTCCATTATAGTTTTGGCCTGTATACACGCTGGCAAATTTCACAGTTTAATTATGTCAAATGTGAAGAAAAACCTTCACATCCTTCATTATTTTTTCTTAATTTGGACACCCATTAAATTAATTTACCTCTTTCTTTAAGTGATAATAATTCATTTGGCAGCCAATATTTTATCTGTGTAATTATGACATTTTCCTCCATTGCTTTTTTCATTCACTAACATGAGATTTCATTTTCATCATGCATTGTGTCAATATAGTAATCATATATTGTGAATAATTAAACATCACCAATGAACTTATTATTTATTGTTTTCTAGAACTTTTACAAATATATTTAGCCACATAGTTTCTACACAGATACAATTATAAATTTCCTCCAGAGAGGAATAATAACATGTCTATGAATTTGATCTTTAATCAAATATGCAGGTTGACTTGTAGTTTCCCCTTCACTAGTAAAGCCCATTTTTAAAAATGTGCTCTAAATGTAATAATTTTCACTTTCTACCAATTCTGGTTTAAAAGATAGCATGTTGACATTCATACTGGAGTTCCTTCAGTTCCTTTTAAGATCTTTTTAATTGGGTAAATGTCATTTAGCCAAGAAATTTAGCGAACTATTTTTTAAAACTTACATTTTATTTGGAATTACCCATCTGGTTCATCCACATAAAGAATTCCCTTGGTATGAGAACATCGCAAAGTGGACAATATTGAGAAAAATAATGTAATCTTTTTGGTCTGGACTTACCTTTCTAGGAGTTCCTTTTACCTCTCACCTAACATCTGCATCCACCCACTGGCATATTTCCTGATTCTGAATCATCTGCTTCAGATGTTTTTAGCATTTGTTCTTCCCTTTCAACAAATTTTTGCTCAAAATATATCTTGGAATGCCTTACTATGATTCTATATTTAACTTGCTAGATGTGGGACCTGGCACAGGCAGGATGCAGGCAAAACTATAAAACCAAAAATGAAATGCAACGAGAAAATTTATTTTCATTACCTCACCAACTGGGAGATCGCCAAAGCAGTACCCAGGCAGAGGCACTTGGGTGAAGATACAGGCAGAGCAGAGCTCAGTCCTTGCTAGAGGATCACTAAACCTGCTGTTTTCACCTGTGTTTCAGGAATCTGTGAAGATGTAGTTTCCCACTGTGCTTTGGCAATCCCCACAGCAGGTCAGGAGTGTCTCTAAGTCTATCACAGGCCTATGTTATCTAGACATAAGAAGGTAATTTTACATTAGATACAAGGAAGAAGTTTTTAAAATGACAGTGATAACAATGGGTTCCCCAGAGAGGTAGTGGGTGCCCTCGGAAAACATCAAGGTCTGGATGGACTGGGCGCTGAACAACCTGATCTAGTTGAAGATGTGCCTACTCATTGCAGGGAGTTGGACTAGATGATCTTCAGAGGTCTCTTCCAACACAAGTTATTCTATGATTCCATGTTCTGCTCATCAATCCGTCTTGGCTGCAATTCAGAGGGGCAGAGACCTCGGACAGAGGTGTTGTCTCTCGAATTCAATACCCTGATTTCTCCAATATATATGGAGAGACAAATATGCCCAGATGTAAGTGAAAAAATACCTCTGTACCAAGAAGAATGCTAATAACAACACTGATAAAACTGGGTTAAACCAACCGATGAGGAGAAACTTCCCAAGCCCCACCCCCTGGACTAAAAGAGGTGTCAGATGTGCACACCTTCAGTACCTGGCCTAGGCGGCCACTCTGCACACTGTTAGCAAAACACACTTCTGATTGAGCCATTAGCACCAACACTCAAGACTCTTACAGAACATGGGCACTCACTGCAGGTGGTTCAACGTTTGAGTCACTAATCACTAACAGTTCAGTCCCTTTAAAAAAGCCAAAACAACAGAAAGCCAAAGAAACATGCTTGGAGAAATGAGAAAAGGTGGATATCAGAATTTTTATCTAAACCTGAACACAATCACACTAGGCTAAACAACAATTAGTATATATATGTGTTTTTATACATATACAGCTGCAGAGATCACTTGAATGCGTTTACAAACTTTCCCTTATTTTCCCACACTAGAGTTTATGCCCCTAAGTAATTTTCCCATTTGGATAACAACTCCACTTCTTAGAATATCTGTCCTTTCCTTCCTGTTGAAGCCTATTGGCTTTCAAATGGCTTTTCATAGGTAGCAAATACCCACTCTGAATTTCTAATATTTAATCTTCACGGTACCTTCATTTTATCTGCAAAATAATGTTAAATTTTCAGATATTCCTTTTAATTATCTTCCTTAATAATATGTACATAGTTGTTATATTCTCTGCAGCTTGAAATTGATGATGTCAATAATAAAAGACTCATTCTAGTTCAGTAAGAGCTTAAAAGAAAATAAAGGGTCAACAAGTTAAAGGACAGTTTGACCAAACATGCAATAAAGCTTTAAAAAAAGGGAGAAATCTGCTATGTGGAGATGAAGATGGATTCCCCAAACCTATGTGAAATTAAAAAAATCTTAGCGATAAAAAATTAATGAAATAAGGAGAATGAGAAGTGTCAATTCTTACCAATAAAGCAGATGGACTCCAGAAGACCCTAAAAGTAAAATCCAGCATCTACATAGGGATAGGTCTGCTATTAGGGATGCTTTTGACTGTCTGTCTAATATGGATAGAGTGACTGTGAAACACTAGCAGAACCCAAACAAAATGGGAAGCATGAAAATGAAAATATAAGAATACATGAATGTATAACAAGTCTCTCTTTTTATGGTATTTACTCTTTTATGGTATTCACTCTTTTCCTGCATTTTTCTGTACTACTTTTATCCCCATCTATCTGCATTCTTTCCTTTCCCCTCCGTTGTTCCCCTATAATCTCACAATATATTTGGAACAGTTCCTTGAAGTATCCCATAGTAAGCTTTACAGAGTCCCAAAATTCTCTCTGCTCCATAGCAGAACTCTCTCCTCTCTGCCTCCCACAATAAAATTGATAGTCATTTAGGTAATAAACTGTCTTAGTTTACTAAATATTTTTTTCTTCTGAATCAGATTTGTGGGTTTTACAGTGGAGACAATTACCTAACTTTACTCCTTGTCTGGTCTTAAGAGTAGACGATGCAGCATTCTATGCTTTTGTTGATTTCCTTACTTGAGTTCCTCCATCAGTTACTTGTGCTGCTGGCACCCTGCCCTTCTGCTTTCAGGAACTAATAGAGAGTTCAGGTCACTGTAAGAACCAGGGTCTGCCATAGAGAGACTTCATCAGGTTATTTTGAGATGAGTCTGTTCATAGTTCTTTGCCTTGACTGGCTTTCTATATCAAGCTCCCCTAGCTGTTATCCTCGCTGTTCACTCTGATCCCTGATTATATTTAGTTTAAAGCTTTCCTCACCTTGTTAGCAAAGTTGCCTTTACCAGAATTTGATAAATCCACTTTGTCTCTCACTAACACTCCTTATTCTTCAAAGAGGGATCCATGGTCATAAATGCTGTAGTAATACCTGCACCATCGTCTGTACTTACAATTTTTAATTTACAGGATGGATCCCATACCACCCAGCCTTTTCCCCTGTACCTGTGGAAAAGAGAATACCATCTTTTTTCAGCTCAGCTAGCTCCAGAGCTTTCTTTAATGGAGACTGATTCCCTCCTTGGTGCTTAAGGTGCTGCACTAATTCTGTAAATTCAGATTTGAAAGTGGAGCCTGTCTACTGATGCCGAAAGTCACAAGCTTCCAAGCACTTCCATCTTCAGAGTATCGTTCCTCCATTTGTTCAAGTATAGCCTCTCGCTATACTTACTTCCTTGCACTCTGCTGTTCAAATTGTGAAGACACTATCAACCTACTGTTGCTACACAGCCTTCTCAACTCTTCCTATAGCTCGTCCTCATGTGACTTAGAACCTGAGCCATGGCCAGCTCCTATGGACACTGCCACCATTACTCCAGCCACAAGGAATTCTGCAGCTTAAGACCTGGGTAATGGCATATACCCTCTGGAGGCCTGTCTGAGTCAAAGCTGCATTCTTTGAAAAGAGAATGTGCTGTTTGCACTGGCAGATTGTAGCACTTCAAAATGCAAACTATAAGAAGAAGCTGGCAATAAAACAGAATTGTGTGGTTGGAATCTACAGTGAGACCAAAGATAGAAAGCATTCATGTCATATTTTTACCTCCAACTTTCATCCTTATTGTATTTAATTATATATTTATTAGATAATTATTTAATTAATTATTTAATAATCTGTTATTAAATTATTTAATCATCTATTTAATTTCCCTTAGAATGCTATATATATAATAAACATGGAATTTCCTTTCTGGAGATGTACAGTCAGAATGCATCTCACGGAATGTTTCACTTGCCATAAATAGTCTTATTTCCAAATTTTATGAAGTCTTTTATTTCTAAATGTCAAGTGGTGAGCAGAAAACAAGTGTAATATGTACTTAAAACTTACATATTTATACTGAAAAATACTACCAAACCAACTGTTAAAAAAATATTTGTTTCCAGCTTGGCTCTAAATCAACAAATGAATTTTAATGGACTTATGTATTAAAAAAGGGAGCAATTAAGTCCTTTCTTTTTGAATGTTTCTCTGTAGAACTGTCTGAGTAATACTGAACTATTTTCTCTAACTGAACTTTTAATAGAAAAATTCTTCAGAATGCATCACTGAGCACAGAACAGTTTAAATTAGCAGAAACAGTTGAGGAGCATTTGTCACTGGGTAACAACCTGAAACTATGAGTTATGTTTTCTTTTTCTCTCTCTCCAACGGGATGACATGTCAACATATTTCTCATATCACTGAATCTCAACAAATTAAACTGCTTGGTACCTAAGATTATTTACTGTTTAGAAAAGAAAGTTAAACTCCAGTAAAAAGTAAAGGAAGTGAGTACTTGAAATAAAACTGCCTTGACGATCCAGAAATTCAATTGGCAGGAATTTAGCAAAGACATGCATTCTCATATGGAAACTGGGGCAATAGCAGTACAGCATACAATAATTCAAGCATTAATTTTAATATTTTTTTACAGAGTGAATAAGTGAAACTATCACAGGGTGGGGAAGCACATCACCAAGTACACATTTTATAAAAAAACCCCAAACCCAAAGAAAACGCACAATCCTGTCTACAGATTTATTTGCCTTTAGGGTTTTTTTTTTTTCAAGATTTATGATTGAGTGCTTCTTGGCTAGAGAAATATGAAAATAAACTGACTTTGAAATGTTATTTTGCTGCGTTGTTATCATAACTGTTATCTTTTAATTTATTGATATGAAACATTATAATAAATATTAGATATGCAGAATTCAAATCTAATACATTTTGTAGTCAAATGACAGGTATCCCGGAGGCAAAATGCTTATCATGCATACACTGTAAAATATGTGTTTGCTTCGGTCTTTTGGGATTCCTCAATATACAAATCAGATCTCAGCTGAAAAATGTAATAGGAATTTCATTTCATAGCTGTCACCAGGGAGTAAAAAAAATACAGCTGACTGAATAATATTTACATGGAGTTTTCTTTTTGTATGCTTCAAGTCTTTGAACTTATCAAGTGCAAGCTTAATCAAGGACTTAAAACGTGTTTGTTAAGACATGTCCAGATGCTATTGCACTTGAAAAGACAGTTGCAAAGAGAATCTCAAGTATTTCACATTTAAGACTTCTAGCTGGGATTAAAAATGAGGAGTCTTCAAATAAATGTAGATGATCATAGTGAAAAATTAATTTACAAGATTTCTAAGCTCTTTGACTAGTCATGTATCAGGATTGCTTTGAAATGTTTAGTATTTTTAATTACATGTGTCAGATGCTCTGCATTTCAGAAATAAGCATTCTAGCTTAAAATGAGTTGAAGTTTTACACCTACAGTGCAGACAATTCTGACTTTTTTAAATATGCAAGGGAATTCAACAGGAGAGGTGGCTCATATTGTTGTCAATAAACAAGTCCATATGAAGGAATCCTGTCAAACTTTGGAGGAAATATTTAAATGGAGAAGGACTAGAATACTACATAGAAAGCAAACTGACCTTGATGATACTGACGTATGGCAACATGCAGGAGTACAATGACAAGGACAAATATCAAATGAACTTCAGCTATAAGATGATAACTTATCTCTGATGGCAAATAACAAAGAGAATATGTAGGCTACAATATTAATAGCAATAGAAAGCAGACTTGGAAAGAAATGTGACTGTCAAATGATTCAGCTGAAGTATATCCAACAGACAAAGTGAAATTATGCTTTTTCAATCATATTGAGACTTTCTTTCCATAAACTACTGTGATCATGTAGGTGCAGCAAAAGTTATCAGGAATTAAGCAGATAGAAAGATGGAGAGTGAGAAAAATAAGGATTCACATAAATTCAAGAAAACTAAAGAAATTTAATATTCTTTATCCTAAAGCTGGAGGTAAATATGGATAAAGGCAATTAATAGATAAGGAGGATATACAATTATAAAAAAGAAAGTGAAAAGTTGTAAAATAATCACAGCACAAAACATGTACTAAGAAGCTATCTGCTAGAAGGAAATATTTTCAAAGGTTCTGGGCAGTGTTTACATTTTTATACTGCTTAGTGTTTGTAGACATACCATCCCTTCATTTCTATATAGTTTTTTAATAAAGACTGTAATGCAGTACACATTTGTAAAAGGCTGAAGAGAAAGGGTTTTTAAAATTGATTCATGACTTCAAGTAACATAAAGCTATTCAGTTGTAATATTTATGTTTTTTTTCAGGAAGAAATGGATCTTTTTTATTTTTTGTAGACTTCAGACTAAAATGAAAATTAAGATTTCACACTTTTTTGGGAAGAGTTCTATCCAAACTATATACTTTGTTATACTTTGTCTTATATAAATATCTACCTGATATTTCTAATATCATTCATTTATTTTATGGTTCATGTTGTCTTTTGTTACAGACTCAACTTGTAAAACCATACGCATACATTTTCTAATGTACACTATTTGCATATGACCTTCACAAGTATTAAAACTAAACATGTTTTATTTATGTATACCAAATTGCATTGTTTCTCTCCATGGATACTTTGGTTTCCTGGAGTATAATTGCAAATGAAATCCTAAACTAAATGGGCTAATCCTAGGGAGATTCCTCCACTGAGGAATATGGTAGCAAAGTACAGGAACCTCTCGTACAATCTCTTTCTCTGCCTGGTCTGACTGCAACACACTTTACAGAATTTTCTGGAGAAAACATGCATGTGTTTCATATCAAAAGTCTTGTGGAGAAAGGAGAAATAAGATAAGGTCATGAAGACCTCTCTCAGTAGAGTTCTAAATTACAAGGTCTTAGTGGAGATTCCACATAAAGAGACAATGTGCTTAATGGCTATTAAGTCGTTGGTCCATAATGTGACCCTACAAAATGGAACAACCCTAGGATCTACACGTTTGATCATTTTGTTTTGTTTGATTGTTTGCTTTTATATATATATATATATTTTCAGCTACATATTCTTATCACTAAGATATGATTCAGTGATATTCCCAGCTCTGTATTAGCTTCAAGAATAGCCTCTCTCTCCTCCTGTTGAAGATCACCTTATAACCAATAAATTACTATGTAATTATTCACCATATAACCAATAAATTACAAGTGACTATCTTGGGATGTCACTGCAACTCTCCACTTGGTCTAGAAGGGAAATGCCCTGAGAAAAGTCTCATCATGGAACTCAAGTATGATGGATGGATATTCTAAACTGTGCATTTGTACACAAAATGTGAAACATATTGTAATAGTTAATAAAAGCAAAGGTGGATAATTTGCTAATCAAATTAAATTTGTAATGTTAGTGGTTGGTTTGAATTGCATGTATCAAGCCACAATGTTGTGTCTGTAATATGAATTCGTATGTTATGTCTTGTCATTTTGTAAGTGTTTGTTCTGAGCAGACTTATAGTGAAGCAGAATAGAATGAAACAGCAAAGAACCAAAGGAAAGGACTTACCCCCTCTGGAAATTTCCATATGGCAGACACTAAGGACTATGGTCTAACCAAAACATTGTTTTAACCAAAACATTGGCTGAGCTCAGGTGGTGAGGTGGAGCCCGCGAAAGCAAGGACCAATATCGAGGGAGCCCGCGAAAGGAAGCCCAATAAAGAAATCGAAAGAGACTTAAGGCGTGGAAATAGAGGGAGGTATAAAAAGTGGGGTGTGGGCTTGCCTCGGGGCAGACCGTTGGTGGAACAGGAGTTTCCACTGGTCTCCCAGCGCGCTGATTTGCTTATTTGCTCTTAATAAATTTCTACTATATTTTAAAATATATCTGGTCATTTTGACTATAACACATATCCTTAATAAAATAAGTTACAGATTTGATAAAAGCTAACTTCATGCTTTTTCATCAACATGATGATATAGATGAGGGGATGGAGTCCACCATTAGGAAATTTGCAGATGACACCAAGCTGGGGGGGAGTGTTGATCAGCTGGAAGGCAGGAGGGCTCTACAGAGGGACCTGGACAGACTGGAGAGATGGTCGGATTCCAAAGGGATGAAGTTCAGAAAGGCCAAGTGCTGGGTCCTGCACTTTGGCCACAACAACCCCCTGCAGTGCTATAGACTGGGCACAGAGTGGCTGGAGAGCAGCCAGGTGGAAAGGGATCTGGGAGTTTGGATTGACAGGAAGCTGAACATGAGCCAGCAGTGTGCCCAGGTGGCCAAGAAGGCCAATGGCATCCTGGCATGCATCTGGAACAGTGTAGCCAGCAGGATCAGGGAGGTGATTCTTCCCCTGTACTCAGCACTGGTGAGGCCACACTTTGAGTATTGTGTTCAGTTCTGGGCCCCTAAGTTCAGGAAAGACCTTGAGGTGCTGGAGCAGGTTCAGAGAAGAGCAACCAGGCTGGTGAAGGGACTTGAGCAAAAGTCCTGTGAGGAGAGGCTGAGGGAGCTGGGGTTGTTTAGTCTGGAGAAGAGGAGGCTCAGGGGAGATCTCATCACTCTTGACAACCACTTGAAAGGAGGTTATAGCCAGGTGGGGGTTGGTCTCTTCTCACAGGCAACCAGCAGTAGGACAGGAGGGCACGGTTTCAAGCTCTGCCAGGGGAGGTTTAGGTTGGATATTAGGAAGAAATTCTTTACAGAGAGAGTAATCAGGCACTGGAATGGGCTGTGTAGGGAGGTGGAGAATTCTCCGTTCCTGGAGTTATTTAAGAAGAGACTGTATGTGGCATTTAGTGCCATGGTCTAGTAACCACGGTGGTTAGAGAGATAATAAGGTATTAATTCTCCCATTAAATAACATGTACGTATATACATACATTCATAGAGTAAACATACAATCTTTTTCAAGCATGCACAGAGGAAAACAAAACCTCCAAATTTCAGGTTGTAGGCCAGCCACTAATTAAGAAAAAAAAAAGGAAATATTTCTCTCTCTGTATAGCAGATCAGAAGTTTGATTCAGAAGCTTTTGGATATGAAGTTTATGAACTTGGTCCTGTCAGGCTTAGGACAATGGACCCAGATGCTCTGATCCAGTATGATAATACCTGAATTCTAATGTTACCCTGCTTGAGGCAAACCATGCAATCTGAGGTAGAATCCCTTCGTGCAACTGCCCTTGAAGTAGGAGGAGAGCAATATGGCAAGCAATCTGTTATAAGCCTTTATTGCTAACAGAGTTATTTGATTGTCACTTAATGAATAGAAGAGTGACTTTTTTAAACTTTTTTAATTAGTATACTTTTAAGAAGCTTCTTATGTGAAACAAGTTGGCTATTCAAAAGAATTCATACATTTCAAAATGACTTAAGTTTTAGAACATTTTGATATTGGCAGATTTTTCAAATTATTGTTTATATTGTTTTTGTTATATGTGTGAAATCTCCAGCAAAAACACGACTTTTGTTTTCTCTGGAATGTGTAGGATGATAGTTACAGCTAAAGTTCATGCTTCAGCTACACTGAAAAGTTTATTTGTTTTCAACAGTGTATTAGTCTGAGGAGAGATAAATCACAAAAGCACTTTTTCTTCATCATACTTGGGCACCCTTATTTTGCTTTGTGATGAAAGAAGTGTGATAAAACTGAACACAGTGTTGGTTACCCAAATATTTACCAGTTTATAGATTGAGTTCTAAAAAACAAGTCAATTCACTTTATGTAACCCATCAGAGACACTGAATGATACTTGATGCACTTGATGTAGTGCTAGGTGGGCAAGATACCTTCAGTGAATCACAGAATAGAAAATGCTCATCACTAATCCTCTAGAAAGTTCCAGTTATTCACCTTTTGTAAATTGTCATTGTTATCTAAATATCTGTAAGAAAAGAACTATGAATTGTACAACCAGCTTTGCAGGTTACACATATACTAGGTAGTACCTTCCCCCACAAGTGCTCTCGTGGAATTCAGCGAGACTGTAGCTTAGTATTCAAACAAACAATGATAGAGATTTTATTTAAAAGTAGCGTTGAAATTACCTCTTCTTTTGTCAAAGAAGACAATCTCCTGAATGGTTTAGTGAACACTGAAAGTTAAGAAAGGTTTAAAAAACATTCTGTTAATAGAATCTTCAAATAAAACCCAATAAACAATATGCAAAATATTACCTGTGCCATATCCATTGCCTAGAGCTATTCTATATTAAATATTTTTACTCAAGCTTTTTAATACATGAAATAAATGAGTGTTATTCTTAATTACATTTTTACTTGTGTCATATATAGGCAGACAGAAGAAAAAAAATTTAGGCTGCATCATCTTGATAAGTTGTGTTTTTTGCATACAAGGCAGAGCATTTCTCTGAGATATTTTGTACTTTCATTACTCTCAATAACAAAATAAAATGAAAATAAGTAGGAAAACCGTCAAAATACTTGTCTAAACAATGGCAGATAGATTAGATGAATAATGTCTATAATCTATTCATAATGGAATTTATATTTTGTACTGTATCTTCATATTTCCTGACTATTTTTTTCTCTTAATAAAAAATGATCCTTCTAATGTACTGGTAAGTAGGTTGTATTTGTATTCATGCAGGAGATGTTGACAGACAAGATTTCTTGGATTTGTCAGGATTCTAACAAATTTAGCCATTTACTTTTTCAGTATTATTTCCCTTGATAAGAAAGAAAATATTACCATGGTGCTGAATGAAATGACAGGAAAATGGGCTTTTCTGATTATTGTACTTTTTTTTCTCTGCCATATATAAATATACGGCAAAGGTTTGTTGAAATGCTTCATAGGAATCGACTGTATTTTGCTGACCTTCCTTAGGCTGTGCAGCTTAGTTTGAATGCTTTCAAAGTTATTTTTTACACATTTCTCATCTATTTCTGAGGCTATTTTACATTAAAATTTCTCCACTTCGATTGAAGATGTTGATTTGTGGAATGGGATTACTCCAGTGTATAGTCCATTACGGTGTAGATAAGGTCATTTAAAACAAGCAAGTGGAGCAGAAGACCAGCTTGGTTGGATTGGGAACTCCTAGAACTTAGGAAGAAAAAGAATTTGTATGATCTATGAAAGCAAGATCAGTCTTCATAGGAAGATTATGGAGCTTTATTTTGCTTATGTAGGGAGAAGATATGAAAAGCCAATCCTCAACTGAAGTTGAAACTGACCAATGTTGTGTCAGACACCAAGTCTTTTTAAGTATTTTAATAGAAGGAGGCAGTCCAAGGAAAACATTTATTGTTACTTGTTGAAGATGGTCACCTGACTAATAGAGATAAAGAAAAAGCAGATGCATTCATATTTTTAGTGTGTTTTGTTTGTTTGGTTGGTTGGTTGGTTTTTTGTTTTTGTGGTTTGGGTTTTTTTCGTGTTTTGGTTTTGGTTTTGGTTTATTTGTTTGCTTGGTTTTGGGTTTTGGTGGGTTTTTTTATCTTTTTTTTTTTTTTTTTTTTTTTTTTAATCCCTCTGCTTTTCATCATGCTTGATAGACCTTGGGCTTCCTGGTCCTAAGAATCAGAGGACCATGAGGTGGGGACAGTGAATTTTTTTTTGTGGACACTAAAATTGTAAGGGACCAGCTATATCAGTTAAACGGTTACAGGTCCATGGGGGCTGGTGGTATTCATTTCAGAGTACTTAAGGACTTGGTGGATATTATGGCAGGACCATAAACGATCTTGGGACATCATCTACCAAAGGTGTTGGGAGTCAGGCGAGGTGTCCACTGACTGGAAGCTAGCCTGCAATATTCCAGTTTATAACAACGTGAGGGAAGACCCAGGAAAATACAAACTTTTGAGTCTAATGTTATTTCCTGGAAAAATTATGCAGGAGATCACATTGGATGCTATTGAAAGACATTGGAAGAATCAGGCACAGTCAATAAGAATTCAGAAAGTTCTGTTTAAATAATTTGATATAATTCTGTTAAAAGCTCATCCAACTAGTGGACGATGAAAAGGCTGTGGATGTAGTTTTTCTAGATTTTAGTAAGATTTTTGATACTGTCTATCATAGCATCCTTAAGTGCTATTAATACTCTGTATCTTACTTTCCTTTTTAGCCAGTCATCCTCCTTCTGCATTCGGCAAGAGGACTGCATACGTGCAGTCCCTTTTGTTTTTATTATTCTTCATCTTACAGCCTTTGTAACTTAGATGCTTCCTACGTGCAAGTAAACACATTGCTTTTTGCCTCTTTTGTGGTCATGATGCTCACATCTGCAAATTTCTTAAACATTGCACCTGGCTATTCCATCACAGTGTTAACAAAATGCTTACATGTTGTTGACACCATGCAACTTCTCTGGTATGGTCCTGCTGTTGAGAAACCTTCACACTCAAGAAAAAGTATTGAGTACTTTGAAGTCCCTTTCAGAAATGAAAATCCTTATTTTTGCTATATATGCTTCCTAACCTTGTTGGTGCTCAATTAATTTGAAGTGGAAATGTCTACCTTCAGGGCCCTGCTGCAGTTTGTCTGGAAAGGGCAAAAAAACTCTTAAGGGGTTCTTGAACGGAGAGTTTTATCTGCAAAAAATTATAAGAGTTTTATCTGCCAGTTCCTGAGTGTCTAAAATTGTAAAACTGATCTGAACAGATTTTACAGTTTTGCCAACCAGCATCCACACTGTGATTCAGATGGTCAGCCTTGGGCTTTACAATGTCTGAGTTGGGCTTCCCTTTCAATGGACAGACTGCAATAAGCATTTCTTCTTATTCTAAAGAATACTCTCAGAACAGGGCAGGTACATTGTTCCTTGGAAGTGTCTGTTTCTTAATCTTTACGAAAGAAACAACCCAAAATAGTTAACTGAGAAGTAGTTATCCACATTACAGAGGTCTCAAATTAGATCTCCTTTAGAATGGCAGACTAAGCAATGCTACCTATTGTAACTCTCTGAGTGAACAGTAACAATCTGTAAGGGTGTCCTACTGCTATCATAGCCTTTAAAATGGCCTCTTTTGTCAGGAGCCCTCTTTATGTCCAGGGCAGATATGTTAAAGGAAGGGAGGAAGATGAAACCATGTTTCCAGTGAGAGATCATTAAATGTGTAACCTCCGATATAATTGAGGGATTTTATTATCATTATTATTATTATCATGATTATAATTATTATTGTTGTTGTGTTTGTGCTGCTAACTTAAACAAATATATTGAATTATAATTGCTTCCAGGACAAGTAAAACTGAAGTTAAGGCACACTAAAATACGTATGTTGTGCAGCACTTGAATCTGCTCTGAACCTCATGCTATCCTGCAAACTCTGCTTTTGTGTGTTCACAGTCCGAAATAATAGAGAGGTCTTTGTCTCCATCCAATAGAGTGGATTTTTTTCTAATGTGAAATTGCAGATGTATGTTGCATGTCAGTAAGAATGGTGTGGGGACACAGTAATTGCTTCAGGGTACTTTAGAAAATGTTTGGAGTCCTGTATAGGGCGGCATTGATGGTGTATTTGATGCAGTCTTCTGGAGAAGGTTTTTGACTCTATCTCCTAAACTATGCCCAAATATTGACTTTTAAGAGTTATTTGGAACAGCTAGAAACAGAAAAAGAGAGTAAACTTACAATGATGTAACACAGATGATCAGAATCCAGTGGAACTTCCCTGGCTTTCTTTTACCTAGTCCCATGGATCCCTTGAAATAAAGTCTACTAGCTTCAAACTTTGTTTCCCCCTTTAGTGTTTCCATGCTACTTATGACTTTTCTGAGCAATGTACAATGATCCTGATTCATCACACCTGTTTTTGACATTTAACTGAAGTTAAATGACCAACTAACTAAAGTTAAACTGACCAATACTGTTGCTGTTTGCTCCGGACACTGTAGGATATTCAGAAAATTATTCAGCTAATCTTCAGTGTCTGTTCTTCTCTACTGATTCCTGAAAGAGCTTATTGCAGCTATTCTTTTAACTCATCTACTTTCAATTTAGGTATGATAAATCTCGGTAATTCTCGGGGGAAATCTAGTTTACTATTATGCTGATATTGGTTTGGACGTTCTGTATCACTCTTCCTTTACCCATTCTCACTCAGTTGATTTAACCATCTCCAAATTTTAACTGAAGGAACATAGGAAGATGTTAACTCTTAGTGTGTGACCTATAATTCAAATGAACAGGTACCATGTGAATCTTTCACTACAAAGGTTGTAGTATGTTATGCAAACTGAATGCAAAGGCTCCCTTGCCACTCTGATAACAAAGATGGATCACAAAACTACTGACCTAATACTGTACTAAATTATGTATTATTGGGAGAGAAAATGTCTCGAGGGGATGACAGCCTGAAGGACAATGTAAAACACAGGTATATCTGAAGATACAAAATATTCCAGAGAATTCTCTTGTCTGTATCTAATTCTGCCTTTGCCAGTTTCTAGAAGGGGCCTTAAAAGTTTATCATTTCAATTCTTCACCTTTCAACACACTGCTAAGGGAAAGTGATAACATAGACAAAGAATCTTAAGTGGTCCCTACAGCTTCTCCAGGTATGTCTCAAAGGTAAATAAAAGCAGGTGCAACAATTTTATTTCAGTTACTTGATTTTATTTTCATTTTTTCTAAAACCCCCCACATAATTTTGGACATCAGCTTAGTCTCTTGTGGCTCCTTCTGTGCTTGCAGGTCATTAAGTTCTTTACATGCTCCCACCTGCAGAAGAACTAAATTTTGGAATAGGAAGATGTGAGATAAAGTAAGCATAATATGGCTATTGTTCCTTTGAGTCTAAAATGAGTAAGCAAACAGACTAGCTAAAATAATCAGCATTGCCAGCTCTCTCTAAGACAAATCCATTTCATTAGGCTTCTACACAGGTGCCAAACCAGCTACATTATTGAGAGGTGTTTTTATCTCTACTTGACATACACTCTCCAATGATAATGAAACACCGAATTTAATCAAATAAATACCTAATAAAACCTTGGTCTTTCACTTGTAGTCTTACCCTTTTTGTCATTACCAAAGGGATTATGGATTTCTATGAGTTTCAGTTTTGTTTTATTCTGGGTCTTTTGTTGTTTTTGTTTGGGGTTCTTATTTATTCAATTATTTATTTATTTGAACTGGAACAGAAACTCTGCATATTTTTTTCATTGTATTTCTAGCAAAGTATTCCCCTTGTGCAGCAATCCTAAACAAAATTCAGTTAAATACAACTCTTTTTATCAAAATGTTAGAGTGTAAACAGTGAAGTAGTTAATCAAATTTTCAAATATTTATGCTGTATTAAGCTTTAAATGAGGGTTTATACTTTGAGATATTTTATTAGTAATGAAGTTAGACATTTGATTCACAATAACTTATAGATCAAGCTAAACCCAACCATAAAGTTTCACTGACGTTCACAGAGAAATCATAGTCAAACAGAAAAACCTGTTAGCAGTCATTCTAGGTATCAATTCTGTTAGAGTATACTCAAAACCATGAATCATGAATCGCAATTAAGAGACATTAAGATACTGCAACTATGTGATTACAGGTACTGTGACTATGTGATTAAATTTAGGTAGAATTTGACTTTCTTTCCATCGTTAAAATGACTAGTTGGATTTCCGATATGATTAAGAGTTGTGTTTTGGGTTTTTTCCTGAAAATACTTCCTCCAACACAGTACTGCTGCATTTATTTCAGAACAGTAGTTCTACACTAAAAGAACAGTCATAGAACATAGTGATGTTCACTAAATGCAGATCATGTCATTATTCAACAGCAGTCTTTTTAAAGACTGAGAAATACAACAGTGTTGAGAAGCAGGAGAGAGAGATAGAGGGAGATAAAAATCAAAAATTGTTCTTTTCCAGGTACTCTGTGAGAAACACAGTCACAGTGATTCACCAGGGGAGGGTGAGAGAGGGAGCACAGGAAAAGAAATGCTCTAAAACTGTAAACCATTTGATCAAACAGTCAATATCATGTATTATTTTGCAGATATTATCAAATATCCAGCTTCAGATGACTTAAATTTACTGTATTTTCTGTCAGTTTGTTTGAAGACAAATTTCCAGGAAAAAAAAAAAAAAAAGTATTTTTCTAATATTGATAGAAGTGACAGTAAGTAAGTGACATTAGTACAATTTGTAATGCACGTCTTGGTCCTTAGCTAGTCCATCATCAATTAAAAAAATAATCATTTACGGCATGGAAACATTATATTTTAAAAAGTCAAGAATGACAAAATTGCTCGAAACAATGCCTTGTGAAGAAAGTGTTATTTTTAACAAAGCAATGATATTTTGGTTCCCTGAAGAGAATGTGCTAAATATATAGTATGTGGAGAGAATATCTGATTTGTGTAGATGTTGGGGCAAAGTTTTATGGAATTGGGGTCTTGCAACAAACACATCATCAATGTCTAATGTAAGTACTGAATTTTCTGGTAACACCTGAGAAAAAAAGAAAGTTCTTTTATATCTCCCAAGTGGTTGCTTTGATTAAATGACATGATAAATGATCAAAATAAATACTTTAAATAAAAAGTTGCTAATGTGATTTAAGTGACAACAATATGGAAATAAATATTTCTTTTGTAACTTTTGTAACTAATTTACAAATAAGACTTTTGAATTCATAGCTATTATTAGAACTGACAGAATTTGGGTTAGATACAAAAACTACATAACTCTTTGCTGTTGTTCTTTGGCCAGACAAGTTAAGCAAAACCTCAGTAGAGCACTTCTGATAAATATTTAAGGTGAAATACAGTCCTTTTTATGAGTACATGTGCTTGTTCTACTTAAACACCTAAATATTCATAGAGGGAAAGAAGAAAAAGGTTTCAAACCTGCCCAGGAGATCATGTTTGATCCATATCTGTCTGAGTCTTTGGAAAATTTTCTTTCCTTTAATTAGCTGCATATAGTCAAAATAATAAGGAATTCACAGTTTAATTATGAATTACAAAACTATGGATACCAGTGAAGCTGCAGTTAGCAATACCTGTGAACTATGGAACCCTTTAAAAGTTAAGTGCATGAAATAGACAGAAGGGCATTTTATTCCTAACGACAGCAGAAATTTAGATGAGACATCAAGTTATCATCCTAAAGAGCAGTGGTACTTTTGTCATAACTGCTTTTATAAATAGCTCTAGAAAGTATCCTTTATTTAATAGCTCTGCACTATTCATCTTCCCTGCTGTGACTGAGTGATGACCCTTGCAACTGTAGTAATTAAACTTTTGAGTTGTGAAAAGGGCCTCTGACAGACACAAAAGGAGAATTACAAATTAGAACTCTGACGGCCCAGCCCTCTAAAAAGAAAGAATCTATCTCCCATTGGCTTTTATACTCCAATCCTGACAGAAAGAATCGAGTGTGGGGAAAAACAAACAAACAAAACCACAAAAAACTCTAACAAGTTTAACATACTAGATCATGGATTTTAGGCTGGTAATATATCTGCATTTGCTATCACTCTAATCATGGTGGCATAAATATAACATTATAATTTACAGGTTCATTAGTGGGAGAAGAAGCAACTGAATATTCATTATGAGATAGGCAGTGCTAAGGTTGCAATAAAAGCAGGACGTGAACAAGACCAGTGGGTGAAACACAGACTAACAGGAAATTCTGTTATCTCTGACCACAGTGTACCACACTGGACTGTTCTCTGGCAACCTGTACTTAAACCACGCCCTAATCAGTTGTGTGCAGATCTAGTGGAGATAACTTTTCAATCCAAGGTGTAGTACTGATATCACTCCTGTATCCACTCATCGTTCAGCCTTCTGCTGAGAGGTTCTCAGCTGACCATCATGTATCCATTCAAGACTCTGCTTAAACTTTATTTTATATACCTTAGATCCTGTCCTGGATAAAAAACACAAATTTTTTGAGTCACAGCTTGTGTCGAAGAGATCTCCCATAGAGTGTTAGTTGGTTCCCCATAAGCCTGTGCTACCTCACCTTTTTACTAACCATTTATTAGTTATTGTTTTCATAATATCTTAAAACAATATGCATTAAAAGAAACAATTAAACTCAACTTTACTAAAGGCTTCTATCCTCAACTGCCTTATTAAGCTAAGTAACAGTAATGTGCAATTAAATAATAATCAGGTAATGACTTTTGATGAGGTGAAATTATAATTAATTAAGTTTAAATTAAAGTATTGACCTTGAGTGATAATAAACCATGCTAATTGAAACTAGAAGTTAATATATTATGCTGCAGACTTTCAAAACGCTTGGGGCTTTAGGGTGGTATGACTTTCCTCCTTTACTCAATGACATGGGCATGTTACACCATCTTTTACCTTTAAGGGATGGACAACTGTATTCTCCTAGATTCAGATGTAGATGTTAAAGGTGAATTAATTTCATCTATTAACTAGTCAGTATTGAAATGGACTGGAAATGTTCATACTGTCTTCTTCGTGAACTACAGAATTCTACAGATAAAATACATTGAATAATGTGCAGCGGCTTTAAAAGTTTTTTTCTTTCTAGATTCCAGACAGAAAAATAATGATTTACATAACTTTATCTTGGTGACTTTCATGTTCTTACCAAGGCCAACACACATTGACTAGCATGACCCACAGCAAAACATTCCATTAATTAAAATATGAGGAATTAAAAAAATGTGTCATAACCATAAATTTATTGCATGTATGCTGAGTTTCTCCAAACTATGTCTGTAAAGTGTATGAAACATGGTCAGAAGGTTGAAGGAGGTGATTCTTCCCCTCTATTCTCTTATTTTGAGACACCACTTGGAGTACTGCATCCAGCTCTGGGCACCACAACATAAGAATCTTAGACCTGCTAGACTGTATGCCAAGAAGGGCCACAAAGATCACCACAGGGCTGAGCCACCTCTCCTATGAACTGAGGTAGAGAGGGATAGGGTTGTTCAGCCTGAAGAAGAGATGGCTCCAGGCAGGCCTTCTATCAGCTCTCTAGTACCTAAAGGGAGCCTGTGATAGAGCTTTTTACAAGGGCATGTCGGACAAACAGGAAGGGCTTTAAACTGAAAACAATAGGTCTAGATATTAGGAAAATGGTCTTTACTATGAGGGTGGGGTGCTTCTTCCCTGGAAGTGCTCAAAGTCAGGTTGGATGAGTCTTTGAGCAACCTTGTTTAGTGGAAGGTGTCCCTGCCATGGCAGGAGAAGGGGGTTGGAAGTAGATGATCTTTAAGGTCACTTCCAACCCAAACCATTCTAAGATTCTACGATAAAAGATGTTATTAAAAGCATTATTATTATGCTCTAGCATAATTGCTTATTTAGCTTATTTATAACAGCATGCTGTTGAGCAAGGAGTTTTTTTTTTTTTTTTTTTGTAGGGAATATTATTCATATTTTTTGCATTTCTACTTGAGGTTAAGGTGTTAGGTTCAGTGACTGACTGTTGTGAAATTCTATAAAAATAAACACCAGTACGAGAACAATTTTCATTTTTCTTATCTATATTTTTTTTAAATTACATCCTCAAGTGTCATTACAAATCTTCCACTCATTTAAAATAACATGAATCCACATACTACAGAAAAGCAGTCATATGGATTTTTGGACTGAGAATCTGTAGAGTGTTTGTAAGACAAGTATGTTTTTGTTTATTAAGGAGCTTTTCAGTTGCATGGATTAGATGACACCACACCTCAGCTCACCTTGAAAAGTAGTTTGTTCTGTGCGTATTCCCACTGATTTCAAATAAACTCAATAATCAGTATTTTTTTTTTTTTTTTTAAGAACAGAACACAGTTCAGCTCCCCTGTTCTTGTGCAACAATATATATCCTCTGGATTTAGTAGAATAGCACTGATTTAGACGAGCTGAAGATCTGGCACATAAATCATGCACAAATGCTATTCCAGTACACTGGGAAATCAGTAGGGCTGTTTGGAAAGTAAAGATCATCTGGAAATTCTGGAACTGTTCCTATAAAGCTTAAGCATACTAATTATTATTGATGGTATATTGCTTCTCTATTTCCAATAGTGAATAAGGATGGCAGAAAAATATATTAAAATAGATGTTTTGGGATTAACTTCTTTATACTTAAAATACCTTCCTTCAACTCTGATGAAGGTTTTTTGCCAGTGCTTTACTAACAGTAAAGGCTGATGGAGGGAGATAAAAATAGCCTTGAGCAAGACATACTGAGAGGCTAGTCTGACAGAATAAATCTCATTTGTTTGTGTCCCAGCCACATACTTACATTGCTAAGTCCTTATATTCTTGGCAGTATGGGTCCTGGGTCCTGAACACAGATTCTTTTTCTGCTTGCATTTATAATGCAACCAGAAAGGCATCTTGGGAAACAGTCACCTTCACTCTGACTTATAAAAATGAAATTGTTTAGACTGCAAGGATAGTCAGTAGGAATGTGCCTTGAAGCAGCATTTCAACACTGCATCCTGAGCTTAAGTGCTGCCATCTTTCAAATAAAGCATCTACTGCTATTCAGATAAAGAACGAGAGATCATGCTCCTCTTTATATTGCCTTTGTCCTGCTCCAGTTTTGAATCTGACCTTCTCATAAAGACGTAATGTGTTTTAGTGAGTCTAGGACACTGTTTTCCAGTCTCTGTTGAAATGTAAGATGTAAATGTTGATTCAGAAGGAGCTCTGGAGGTCAATAAAAACTCTTTTTTTTTTTTTTTTTTTTTTTTTTTTTTTTTCCCCCGAAAGAAATGAAATAGAACAGTTTGTCTAGAAAAAGAAAAGTACACCTAAGTTAAAGCCTTCTGATTTGAAGGTGAACTAGCTCCTACTTTTACTTCATGGATAAATTTCTGGTCAGCACACAATTGCTGAAACGGTTATTTTTTGGTAATTAAAATGACAGCATAGTGACTTTAGTTCATTTTACCTAGGAAAAAAGGTTATATGAGTTATTCATACATTTCAAGGTTCAAATTCAAGAGATTTCTTTTCAGCTGTACCTTTTGATTAAATTACATGAACCCATATTTATTTTACATGTATTGAATTTACAAAAGAAGTATTTTAGCTCTGTTCTAAGCATCAACTTTATGAATAATTATGAATTTATATATATATGTGCACATACATATATTTGTGTTTGATTGTTTTGAGGAAAAAAATCTGTTACTTCTCCTTGAGTTGCCATGACTAACTGCATTTGAACCAGAGCAAGTCCAGTGTCAATACTCTGGGGTATATTCACTTTTGAATCAGGTCTGCAGAGATCTGTGTGAAGTGCTGAGCGTCTACAATGTTCTCTGCCTTCACTGGCTTTCACTGAGAGCTAGGATTCACTCCCATGCTCAAGGACATTTAGAGGACTATGTAAAATCCAAATGAATGGCTGAGTTATGTTATATTCATTAGCATCAGCTGTAAAGTAAAGCAATCAGGTAATCATGTCAAAAAAGCTCAACTGTGTCATCTGTTGTACATGCAAAGCAAAAGGGAATTTTTACTGTCACCTGGTTTTCATGGATTGAAGCTGCTTGTAATTACAAACTCTGTATTAATCTGTATTAATATATTCACACTGGATTACTGTGATTAGTGTTTATATATATACACATATATAACAAATACGGAAACACATCCCATGTGCAAAAATAGACAGTGAGATGAAAAATGTAGAAGCTGCAGTTCTGCACAAATGTCTCTGATCACTTAATGACTCATAATGGCTCACTGAGAATCTGAGGCATAAAGTAATGAAGTGCAGCTTGTTGACAGTTGCCCACATGTGACAGTCCATACAGTAATCCGATGATGCAGCAATGATATTACGTTACAAGACCTTAAAAGCTTTTGACTGAGTTGAAGTAAAGTTTGGACATATAATAGAAGATCCAGCTTGCAGGGACCTCTTCCATTATGAGTTCCATCTTGATTAACAACTGAAAATGAGCATGCACTCTTTTCTGGAAATGAACTTGTGATGTGGTGCTTACTGGGCAATTGTCCACTTTACAGAACTTGCAAGTTTTCTGTTAAAGCTCAGTACACATTTCCAGTTTCAGGCAAAACCTTCGTGACAAATTTCCATAGTGAATGACCTCAGAGTGAATGGAAGCTGCTCTGTAAGACTGCCATGTCTTTGGCATGTCATCTGGTTTTGCCTATAAACAAGACAGATTTGCCTATAAACAAATAAAGTTGCAGTCCCGTCTAACTTTAGGCAAGTGATCAAACAAGGAGAATGGGCTCTCATGACATACAGTAAGATACTATGTTTTCCTTTCTTAGCTCAGTAATAGTACTATTGACACAAAGAGATTCATCCTTCAAATTTATATTTTTAAGAGACTATTTCTAAATATTCTTGTAAATAAAATGCAAGCAGTATAATTTTGTGGAAGCAATTAAAGTTCAAGTACACTTATATACTAAGTTGTTTACATAGAAAACATCAACTCAGCATTTAGGATTTTTGAGTAACTCCCCCTTCCTTCAGTTTCCTCAGTATTTGCTTAGCACTCATGGGCAACTCTTGGTACTCAAAAATGCAAAGACAGAAATGGAACGGGAAAGAAAGAAAAACACACTTTCCAAAGCATTCTTTCTCGGAGTTTTCATTGCATCTCAGTATTCTGTCAGTATCCCAGACTGTTAGCCTCATGTTGGTATCAAGGACGTCTCATATCTCTTTTTAGGTACTGTATCTGGACATCCAGATGCCACAATCAAATATATATATGTTTTGAAGACTTTTGGAATGGAGATTTACTTCTAAAATGTTCCTAACATTTTTCATAAAACATTTTTCTTATAGAAAAATAAGAACTTAAAACCGCACATAGAATAACTATACTTAAATGACATCCACATAAGGATTAAGACATAAAAAAAGCTTGTTATTGTGTAAGAAATTTATCATTCTTTCAGGCACTGGGAAAGGTTACTTTTTACAACAGAAGTGTACCACTACTTAGAGAGAGGAACATAATTTAGCAGAATGTTCTGTCCTTTTGTCCTGTACCTGACTGAATATTAATGCAGAGAGTATAAAGCTGAAATGTTTTAGAGTAATAAAATCTCCTTTTCACTGAACAAAAATTTGATTGGCTGTCTAGTGAATTGGCCTGAGAAGAAGCACATAATGATGGTTAGAGATTCAAAATTACCTGTGCAGACTCTGTTCAAGTGTTCTCATAATCATTTAAATATGAAGTAGAATGAAACACAAGGCACTTCTCATTGGTATGGATTTTAATAGGAACTTTTTTCATGCAGTTGAAATTTCATCCATAACCAACAGTGTGATTTGGTAGGCATAAAATGAAGTCAGAACAAACTCTATGTAGGCAACAAAGTTCCATATTATTTACCTGCAATAAGAAAACCAAAAGAACTGTTCCTACTTTATTTTTAAGAGGAAAATTTTGGCATTAGACAGTGTTGTATTAACAGCAATTCTAATTCTCTGTTGCTCTTTAATACATTTCTACTATATTGTGACTTGAAGAAACTGCAGGTGATATTTTATTAAATGTATGGAATGGAACAGCACATGTTCATTTGCACATGCACCCTGAGTAGTGTATCTACCCCCTAAAAAAATTAGGATGATTGCAGAAAACCTAAAGTATAATTACTTCTCTCTTTTGCATGCAGTGTTTTAGTTTACAGATTGATAGTACTTGTTTGTTTATTTCATGGAATATAATTAACTTAGGAAAAAAAAACCAACAAAACAAAAGCAACATCAAACTATAGTGAAGTTTATTCAGAAAAAGTACTGGGTTATCTGAAGAGGACAGTGATGTGCTATTATTTTCCTTCAGTGGTACAATATATTTATGCATTATACTTTTGCTAGAGGCGTTATTACAAGTGCATAAATGGTTTCCCCCTGTATATGCATGTGTATGCATCTGGTTTGCCCAGAATTGTGGATTTCCAGTCCTGCCTGACACAAGTCTGCTTCTTTCATGGGAGAAAGCAAACATTTTCCATACCACTTTCACAGCATGTGAAATTACCTTCTGATTGACATATCAAATGATTGCCATACCAATGTTTTTGCTACATAATAAATACCCTGATAACTCTGAGATGATAGCGCTCATCTGAAACCTCTCACACAACTCTCTCCCATCCGAAAACTATCTCTGCATCCCTCTATCTTAACATGGTTTTCTTTTCCTGCTCCATTTTGATAGCAGCAGGACATGAACAAACTGAAAGCTTCCGCTAAGCATATTCACACGGAAGCATGAGGGAGATAAAATGTTGATGGGTCATTACATTTGTCATCTTTCAGTTGCTCATGCAAATACAGCCATCATATGCAGAGGATTGCTTTAAACTGTCTTGGCTGAATGCAGTCAGATTTTCACAGGTCAACGAATGTCCCTGCCAGATTTCAGATTTCTAGCAGTTACCACACAGCTCAACTACTACAATACTTAAAAAGTAGGATGCAAACATTATGCTATACTGCCAATAATGCTTTTATTTACCTTCTAAAGATTAAAAAAGTATTGAACCATTTTTATTCAATAACGTTAAGGACATAACTTAGAACATCAGTTGTACCTGCTTAGATGACAAATTCAACACAAGTCACTCTGAAAAAGACTTCCAGCTTCTCAGGTTTTATAATAACTATTTAAACACAAAGCTATTTGCACTGTTAAATGAGGGTAGAATTCTAGACTGCATATACAAAAGTATTTTTAATAATTTTTCTGACTTGTGCAAATAGGAGCTGTCTGTTTGTGTAACACAGAGCAGCCAGGCTGCAAACACGACTTATATCATCTGTAAGGAGCAGCTAATTACCTGTATCAGCACCACAGCTGTGCCTCTTTGCAAAGGATGAGAAATAATGTACCTCCCTTTATACAGAAGTTCATTCACTGCTATGTCATGCACAATTACATTCCTCTACAATTACCAAAATACCCGGGGGGAAAAAAAGCCCAAACCACTCCATTAAAAAAAAACCATAAAAAACCTCACTCCATAAAAAAAAATAATACAAGAGCACAAAGTCAGTAGCAAGCCATGCAAATATTTGTGACTTTCAGAAATTGTAATAATCTTTAAATAATAATGTATTTTTTTTCAGAAAGAGCAACTTAAAAAAATACGTCTTGCTTGTATTTATTTCATACCATCCCATTGCCAAAACTAACTTAGGTGTTTTTTAGTTTTCCACTCTTAAGTGCCACACTAGGATTTCACTACCTTTACTCTTCTTATCTGGCATTGTACCCATTAAAATAAAGACAAATATTAGAAAAACCCAGGCAACAAGAAGTCCTTCATCTTTCATATTATTCATCCTTTGAAGTTTTATTCCAATTGAAAGGTTCTCTTTTATATAAACAAGTATATGTTCCAAACCATATCTTGATATTTTCCAGCTCTTCACTCACATGCACTCTGAAGGATATCTGAAACACATGTGCACTAATAAGTATCAAGGACTGGATGCACTGAGAGCAAGAAACTCCCTAGACATATTGTCTGGTCTGTGACATGGAGTATTAAAGAATAATTTGCACTGACCTTGCTGGCGTTATTTGAGAGTTATGCTACAACAACATCAAATGTTAAATGCTATACAAAGCAACCACAGACTAAACAATTAAGCAAAGATAAATGGTGATTACAGACTAATCATCCTTGGAAGAGAGACCCACAGACATTTTGCTTTATTAACCTTTTCAAAGTAAATAAGAATAATACTGGATGTGTAATACAGATCAGAGGATGAACCTGGTTTAGTTCTGTTTTGTTTCTTCCCTAAATAGTAAGCACAATAGAGTTATTTGTTTGCAAAAACATTTAAGTTATGCTGAAGATACTTGATCTGAATATTGAAAGCAAAAGACAAGTGTCAAATTCATGTAGAAATGGAATGTTATTTTAATGAGTGGTCACTGGGGAGAATATACTATGTACCTCTCATCTTTTCTTAAAAACAATATTGTGCTTCATATTTTATTTAGTTTGTGACTCCAATCAAGTGAAGGCTAGAGAACTGTTCAGTTAATTCTGAAATAAATACTTGGATCTGGTCTACTGGGTAGTTCTCTAACCTCCAACAACTACATCTACCCACTGATTAGTTCTCTGTTATCTCCAATTGAGACTCAAACATGTGGCTCAGCAAGTCTCTTAAACTGCAGACATCTAAGTGTGCATTTGGAGCTGCTTCCCGCTTCTGAATTATACTTCCAATACTCTTAATGTGCAGCTTATTATGGCTCAGCATCTCTGCCCCAGAAGTAGTGATATTTTCTGTGACTTACCTTTATGTTGGTAAAGCTGGTTTCTTGATTTCTATGGAGGTGCAAAATACTAAATTTCAGTATCAAAGTTGATGAATACCACACAAAATGAAGATTATTGGTATGCATAAACCTTTCAGCATCAGGCTTTAACTTCAAATTTTGATAAATAGATGTGGCAGAAGTTTCTCACTATCCTAAATACTTCTCTTCAGATATCTTAGTTTGCCTTCAGAAAGTCCATTGATCTTTCTTCTTGGACTACTATAGTCTGTGATCTTTAATTTATTCTCACATTTTCTCATATAAATCTAAAAGGATCACAATGCTGGAAACTGTGATTAAAACAGGATGAGGATACACAAGTTAACCCAAAGATAAAAATATAATAACTTTTCCCATTGTAATGCTTAGAACACTTGTGTACTATTATGTGTGATATTTATGGAAAAGGTAGAACAATACCTGGTGGAAGTAGACTGTCTTCAGTTTTATGATGCTAAACATAAGGAACAGTACAAAGAGACATTACAACTACTGTAAACAACTCTTTCTTTAAAAAGTAAGTTGATTTTGACACATCTTTTTATACAGTGGAAAACACGATCAAGGACATCATAAGGATGTCTTAAAAGAGATACTATCACCTTCCTCCAGTCCTCTGTATATGAGGCTACTAACAAAACTAATGGCTTAACTTTATTGCTCATAGATTAATCTTTAACCATTATTTAAACCTGGAAACAAGTCTTTGTGATATGAGCATCTTTGTCCAATGTGAACTATTGGTTTAGTGTTTGTAAAATATTTCCTTTTGCTTGTTTACCTTTCTAAAAGATCTTTGAAATTGCCTTGTGGAATAAAAATATTAAATATTATTAATTTCATTACACATGGTGTTCCCAGTTGAACAGAAATTTTACTCCTCCTCTGAAATCTGTGGAGTTGTATTAAAGTGGGAAGACATGCTGATTTGATGGATGAGTGCTGTTAGTTTTGTCCTGACACGGTCAAGTTCATAATTGTTTCACTTTTCTAATGTGAATCTATAGTAGCATCAGGTTGAGTGTTTTTTC
The DNA here is from genome assembly GCA_038380795.1 of Pyrocephalus nanus. Classification (NCBI taxonomy): domain Eukaryota; kingdom Metazoa; phylum Chordata; class Aves; order Passeriformes; family Tyrannidae; genus Pyrocephalus; species Pyrocephalus nanus. The sequence continues at coordinate 74,229,555 of CM076259.1, read as the reverse complement.
ACTGGGTAACATTTTCTTCTTCACTTTCTTTTGAAGAAAAGGACAAGACAACCCTGTGCAAAGCCCAGTGAATACACCACTAATTTTGAATATCATTACATCAGGGTAAGAAAAAAAAGTTATGATAGTCCTTTGTTTATTGTTTCACTATGAACTTAAACTCTATATATTTGAAAAAAAAAAAAAAAAGCTCACAGTCAAAAAACCACACCACTATTGTTAATTATTTGGTGTAAGTTATTATTATCATTATTGCATGTAATTTTTTTTGAACATTATTATCATCTGTGACTGAAAAAAAATTGTAGAATAGCTGAAATACACATAATATGAATGCACACATCCCAGATCTACTAGCTTCATCTGTGCTACTTAGCAGTCTCTTTCTCCCAAACTTAGTGCTGCAGAACGGCTTATGCCTTTATTTTTCCAGAGAGACACTTAACAGCAGAGTGACTACATCTGCACTGCCTAGAACTTGGTGTTAGGTCCACTTTTGCCTCCATGTAGTGTCTTTTTAGCCCTAGGGCCTAATTACTGTTTTTCTTACATGTGCATAATGAGACTTTGTCCAAGTAAAATTTTTCTCAAACCATGTGAGGAATGTACTTTAATAAAGTGAAATAGTGTTTTTACAATATTAAATTCAAGGTGTATATAGTGTGTCCCATGGTATGACATGAGAGCATTATGGGGATATTACAGGGTGCACAATTTGCCAAGTCTATTATCTTATCTAAAGCAAATGCAGTCTTTGAACTTTCCTTTTGGGAATAGCCTCTAGTGTGAGATATAGAGCAGAATTGCATCCAAGTTTGTTTTAGAGAGAACTAGAAGTTTCTCTGAGAAGAGAGTCTGTGAGTAAATTAAAAATTAGGCAGTATGGATACTGAAGAGACAAAGACTCAGAGGAACTAATTTTCTTCAGCCTATACTGCAGTGTTTTCTCTCTTTAAGCTGAAAGGTTTTTACCATAACTCTTCATGAGTACTAAAAGTTGGATAGAGCTGGAGTAATAGAGTTTAGGGAAAATGAAACTAAAATGAAAAAAAAAAAAATCAGTTTTATATATGTCCTAAGTTTTCAAGCAAAGAAGATAATAATAAACTGGGTGGCAATAAATGCTTGATTTAGATTAAAAAAAAAAAAAAAAGAAACAAAACAAACCCAAAACAAACAAACAAACCCAAAACCAACACCCCAAACCCAAACAACTTGATAGAATAATATGTACTGAATTATGATGGTTACATATTACTGTTCTGATAACATGCTTCAGGCAGAAGTCCCTGTTTCCCTTCTTGTAGACCCACAGAGACCCAAGTATTTAAATTTAGCGTATGGTATTGTCCACATGACACATTGCTTAGTGTATAATGTCTCAATACCATCAGATAGTTTGTACCTATTTGTCCACAGATCCATTAGGTTCACTGCATGTATCATCTTTCTTTGATCCTGCTAATTGCTTGACTATGGAAGATGTCACTAACTTGGGAAGAGAAATTTTAATTTTCTTTAATGATTACAGAGACAAAGAAATCTCCCAATGGGAAGCTGTTCTGCAATGTCCTTTTACATGGATAGGAAGAATCCTGTAGTTTTTGCTTCATTCCTTCTCCCTAGGCTCAGTTTGAAGCAATTCAAAACACAACAAATGTTCTCTTTCTTAGCCCTCTGGAGACTTCACTGAGCTGAAACACTTTTTTTTTTTTTAAAAAGCTACATTCTCCATACCGTGGCCAACATAATTTTATTATTTTAGTTGTACAACAGTGTTTATGTTTCCAAGGCAAGAAACCAAAGGGTCAGCGAATAAGCATGGCCTGAAAGCGAATGATTTTGCACGATTAGTGTGCACTGATTGTTGGAAAGGTCTCCGTAGGGAAGTGTTTGTGAGCAGTAGTCATATAGACTTTCTAAGGGGAGGTCCAGTTGTCTCTTCTCATAAAGGAACTGCATTCCAGAAGGGATCTCAGAAATGCTCTGAGATTGTGGAACAGATGAACTGAGGACTGTACCAGTACACTGGTGCAAAACTGGGACTATTTCCGAATGACACATTGCCTACATAGCTGATGAATTTACATAAGTCAAGGTTTTTAAATACATACTCAGTAAATACCTGTCAAGAATGGTTTTATTAGAGTTGATCCTGACATAAAATATCTGACCTTCTGTAAACCTATCCTGCCTTGTTTTTATGATACTGTGATTAAATGTATAAAGAACCTCAGGAGCAAGAAGCTTAAATTTGGTGGCAGCAAGCTATTTTATAGCCAAATAGCTTAAGAAATAAGGTAGCAGACCACTTTCAAAGCTCAACCAACATGCCAGTATATATAGCCTTGTACAAAATCAAACTTCAGAAGCATCAGTTAATGTTTCTGAGAAAAACCTAGGTTTTTCAAGTACTTCAACATTTGCAGGAGGCAGAGCACTGACACTACTTTGGACACTGACTCTGAAATTCTACTTAATTTGCACTTCAAACATAAAAGCTTGTTAACAACGTTGCCCCAGCTGTAAAGCAATTGAAGATTTATGGGGAATATCCGAAGGCAGAACTTTAGGTACTCTAGACTAATTTGTTTTAGGATTATGAGATGTGTTAATCAAGCTGAAAATATACTCAAACTGCATTAAACATTTCTCTTTTAATAGGGGAACACTTGTATAAAGCTTTTTGAGGTAATATAGTGGACTATCAATTAAATAGACTTAAGTTACTAAATTAAACAGATTGCTAAATGTTCGGTCTGTTACAACTCTGTTTCAACTTGTAATACGAGGCTATAACATGGAACTTTAAAGGCACAAGTGCTTTTAGGCATAAGTTTGACCATGTTAAAAAAATAATTTACCTTAATTCAAATATTTCCCATTACATGTAGTGCTACAAGTCTGAAAAACAACTTAAGCTGCAGATAATGTACTTGCATTTACAAAAAAAAAAAATTTAAATGTGAACATATTCTTATGAAATAAAAACTGGAAGACATTCGTGCTAAAAAGGCTTAAAAAAACTAAATGAAAATTACCAGAATTTGGTAATTCAAGGTTGATGTGAACCTTCTTCCTTTCTCCTAAACTGAAGAAGTCTGAAAGCATAATCAGAAACACTATGTGACATATAGATATTAGCTGAAAAATCTCAACTCCAATCCTGACATGGTTTTAATACCTGCAGTGATCTGACTTGTTCAAGACAGATGACATGACTGTTGGAGGAATTTAAAAAACTAGATTGAACTTCTGGCATTGCAGGATTTGTGTTTCTACACAGTACTTTCTTTTTGTTTTAAGAACACCTTTTATCAAGTCTTCAGCAGTGTTATTAGACAATTTTTAATGCATCTACCAAATAATTTGCTTAGCATTCATGGTCTGGTAAAGATTATACTTTCAAAGACGGAGCGAATTCATTTGCAAACACCGTTGTAAGAAGGATAATTTTCCAGTAGATGATACCCAAGGGCTAGTGTTCAGACATACCAGAATATGAGCTAGCTCCCACATCAGTGTTGCACATCTCCAGTATTGCATATTGCTTGCCTTCTCTTAATTAGAGGGACCTTGAAACATTGGCTACCAAAGTTCTTTCAGCTATTTCATGCTTAAAACATTATTTATCTTCAGCAATTTATTTCAACAAAGCTACTACCAAAAAAAAAAAAAAATTCAGCCTAAATAGACTTACAGTGATAACTGCAACGAGTGGCATAGTCAGAATAAATGGTAGCTTTTGAATTTCAATATAATTTCATATGCATCTTCACTGTCAAGGCTAAACTACTAATTAAGCAACAATTCCACAGCACTGTCAGGTGTTGTCAGGTGTGCAAGGGAGTAAGAACTTCCTTGGCTCAATTTTATTTAAGCTGATGTTCTTATTACTGAATTATGCTGCTGAGGTTACCTCAAATCCATTACAGACAGGAAAAGTTCCTTTAGGGCTTTGTCCTAAAGATCTTATTCATACTGAACTCCAATTTGAAACCAAAATTCAGAACTTCTTCCCAATTACCTCTTTCTACTATTAATATCTATTCCTTTTACTACTATTCTTTCCCCTATATTTGTACAGAAATCAGACACTATGGGACAAAATGGAAATAAAAAGATTTTTAAAGGGTTTTTTAGTTCTTTCAATCCAGGAAAGAGTTATTGGTTATTTGTTTTGATTCAGTTGTAAAGGGCGTGAGACTCAACTGTTGTGTACTTTCATGGCTAGTCATAGAGTCCATGTTCTTAGGGGGGAACAAAAGAACACAAAAACTAATACACTGAAGAATGTTCTAAATGGAAGTAAAAGAGATATGAAATTGTATTTTTGCCAGTAAAATGTACACACAGTACAGTGACAGCCATAATATACCGTAGGACTCAGCAGTTTTGGGCCCCCAATTGATCATTTAAACACATGGGATTTCAGTTAGTATAAAATTAGGAAGTTTACAATAATTCCTCACAAATGTTTGAGCTATGGATCTTTAATACTTATGAAGAAAAAGTAAAAGGAGTGAATATACCAAGTGAAAATACTGAGTGCTTCTTGTCCAAATGAATTATTTTCTTCCTTTAAGTCAATTCACTTCTTCACTGAAATTTGATATGCATAAGAAAGGTTTTATGAGACACATCCGAGTCACAGTTAAATATGGAAGCATAGTGGATCAAAACTTCTAAGGAAAATAGACAAAACAGAATTTTGCTGCTCCATTATGTTATTGTGTTTGGAGCAGGAAACAAATTTATCATCAAAGTAGGTTTTAGACTATAGAGCTAGGAGAAGGAGAAAGACTGACATACTGAAAGGGTTTGGGGGAATATACCTGGGGTAGTTTTCCTTAGCTTACCGGAGTTTTTTTTCCCTCAAAAACTCTGCTCTATCCTATAGCTTTCCATCTCCTCCTAAACTGTTGTCTATCTTGTTCACTATCTTGTCTTTTCAATTCTTTCAGTCTTCAGTTCTTTCATTTGAATATTGCTACCATTCGTGTAGGAGAGAGAATGCATTTGATATTTCTAAAAAGTGGAATTCTTGAGATTGTTGCCCCAATAAGGCTGGAAAAAAGGTGAAACACTGAATTTTTGTTTGTGTATTGAATTAGTTACCATGAAAAATTCAGGTAAGGTTTTTTTTTTTTTTGTTTAAAAAAAGAACAGTAGCACCATTTTCACAGGATTCTTTTCTAGAGAAAGTGAAAAACAATTGTCTTCAATTTTCATCATAATCATCGAGACCAAAAAAGAATTCTTTCTTCACTTTCCAGATCAAAGAATTTACTTAATCTGAGATTCAGAATAAAAAATATGCATTTATGTCAAGTGCATTAGTCATAGTTGACTCATAAGAAACAGAAGAGTCAGTTGCAATTGACATTTGAAACACTGAGGGTCATTTTGACATCTGCAGTTTATTTGAAAATTTTACTCATTTCAGAGTAAGAAGAATAAATAGGGTTTAATATATTATAAGCAAAATAATACTTTTCCTCATAACATCTAAAGAAGCTGATTATGATATTATCATGTATTTAATGATTACAAGGACATTATTTTATTCTAATTTTAATTACATTTTTATTATTATCATAGAAATAACATACAAAAATAAATACATACATCTCTTAACATACAGAGAAAAGAATACAGACAGTTACTTTAGAGCAGCTGGAATATTCCCTTTTATTTATTTTTTATACAGAATGAATTTTTGGGCATTAGGTTAAGACAAATTCAGACTTCAATGTCATTATTGTGATCCTTAAAAATTAATTCAGTTTCTAATTAAAGCTTAGCCAGCTTTCAACAGAAAATTTACATATCTGGGGAAACCCAAATAGGTATGAGTGCTGACAGGGCCAAACTCAGCATTTATCTAGCAGGTAAGTCAGATAGATCTAGCAGGTAAGCCAAATAAAGTTATCTGCGATATTTTTTTTTTTTTTTACTGTCTTTTATTTTCCTGGTATTCTCTGTTTCTTCCCTTGCAGACAAAATGACAAAACTACTGCTCAAGTTACTTTTTTTTAAAGAAAGTTTTAGCAGACTTGTATGAAACTGATTCTTCATTTTATCACAGACTTTATCAGAATTTTTCTATCTTAATGTTCAAGATTCTCTGTTCACAGAAAAAGTGTAATCTTAGTTCAATATTTATAGACATAGAAAACTGAGAAAATTTAGTTAAAATTAACACATTTTACCTGCTATTATAGGGAAGCAAATAATTCCTATCCTAAAATTACTGTTTAAGGGGAATAGAAAGGTACTATACGCTCAACCTGAAAATCTTTATCCACACTAAGATTTTTTCAGTGAGACCTGTTTTAGAGTTTAGTTTTTGTTGGCTAAATTTATATATTAGTTTTTTTTTAATTAAAAGATACACCAATAGAAGATATTTATACTTCTACTTGTGTTATATACAAAATTTTGAATTCAGATGTGACCTAGTTCTATATGTTTGTTTAAAGCTTGTCATTATATCAAAAGTGACTTTGAACTTGAAGTTTTACAGTCAACTGAAAATCTATAATCTCTGTGTCAAAACAGAAAAGAAAAAATTAGTCACTCCGTAGTGGCACCAAATTTCTTCTTAAAATTCCCAAAATATAGGGAAATAAATTTCCTTTATCAGTTTTCAGTAATTTTTCATTTAGAAGAGTTAAAGTGTGTGTCTTACAGATGAGCACGAGATCTCCTTGAGATATGGTAGAAGGCAGCTACTGTACAGTATGGCACTGTTGAAACATAGGGACTTCTACTCATGAAAATTCTATTTTGGCTTGATAGCAGTCCCAGCCCTAGAGTTTATTAGTTGATAAGCTGATTAGTTGATTCCTCTACATAGTACTATAATTCCTGCTGTAGTGTACTGGGGTTACAATATTGGTGTTGGTATATGAACCATCACTTCAGTTTGTATGAACTCAAGAGAAAAATAGTTCAGATGTTACTGACATCACACTGGGTAAAACTCAAATAGCGTCGTATCCTACAGTCAGCAGTGTAAGAGCTACTCTTGGTCAATAGCAAATACAAATAAAGTGTATTTAAATTTACCCAAATTTATTGTAATATATAACAATACCAGTTGACTCTAGGTCATATCCTGTTGTCCTTTTCTGTTTTCTTACAGCCTATATTGCATATACTTTTTAATCTTAAATATGCATTCTACCTCACAGCTTGAACATCCAATTTAAAACTGATTTCTGATGGCTGACTTAGAAAGAAGAGAGGCCAAATACGATATGCATTCAAAATAAACAGTCCTGTAGCTAGTGAACAAGTTGCAGTTCTAACAGTCTCTCTGGTGGATATGTCTCCATAGCTTGAAAGAACAAATTGTCTACAAAATATTTTAGTCTGCTGTGGTTGTGAAGAGGAAAAGGGCAAAGAATCAAGGAGAAAATTGATTAAAAAAGAATCTTAAAATTGTCACTGAACGTACTTAATAAACTGCCAGGGAAACTTGAAGAAAAACAAACCAAGCCAAAACAGGCCAGAACAAAAAAAACAAAACAAAACAAAACAAAACAAAACAAAAAAACACAGAGGGAGGAAGAAAAATTCAAACATACTTTTTGTTTTGCAAATACGTCTGTGGAAACACGTCACATGGTATCAAGCTAGAAACAGATTGTAATTGCTTCATCTGTGGTTCCTTTTTGTTTTTTAAATATAGGTTTATAAAATGTAGCATTGTCAGCTTCAGAATGGAAAAAACAAACAAAAAACCAAACAAACAAAAAATGTAAAATAAATTAATAGAGGGAATAAAGAAAGACAAAGCAATCACATGCAATCAGATTTTCTTGTATTGGAGCTAGTTTAAGCCCTTATTTTGGTTTTTTAATGGTGCCAGATTTTGAAAATGACCAATTAAACATGACTTTCTACTGGATTTTGTGTTGTTTTATTTCTAGGGAATACCAGGCAATTTTACATCTTTAAGAAACTCTCCTAGGAAACATGTCAATTTTTGAAAATTCAAACTCCTCTATTGTGCTGTTGTTTTGCTGTCAGAGTGGTAGCACTGAATTAAAAAAAAGAAAGAGAAAAACAAGAGGCAGAAACAGCTGAGACAGCTTCTGTGACTACAGAAAGAAATAAAAAAACTCTCAGAGGTGGAATGAGGATTCTGAGGAACTAGAATAATTGCTGCATGTTAAGAATTGTATTTCCAGGGAGGAGGTCATAGCTATGACTGTCTTCATTATCCTGTGTCTGTTGAAAAATTATTTAAATCTTCTTTAATTTCTACTTTTCTTTCTTTTAAGAGATAATACTTTATTCAGCTTTCTTTTATGCACTTTCTTTTTTGCTCTGAGGGCAAACAGATGGAATTCTAAAATGTTTACTTTAGGATGTTGTAGAGCATAGTATTTGGCAGAGTCAATTTGAAATTATATCATATCACTGAAGAAGAAGAGCATCAGGCAACTCCTTACAACTGCATGGAACATTTCTCTCCTTTGTCAAACATAAAGATATAGAATGTTTCTCTAGCCATAATCAAGGTCTAAATGTTACTCATGAAAGTAAAGGAAAAAAAATCATCAAACAACAAATATAACCCTAGCTACAGGTGATGACTCCAAATATCTTTCATAAGTGCAATTAAAATACCAATGAAGAAAGCAGGAGATATATCTTTCAGCAGTATACAATACCACTAACTAGAATAAGAAAAGAATATCATGTGTCTTCGAAACAGAAGTGGGTGGGTTTACTCAGGAAAAAAAATGAAGAAATAATGAATGCACACTTTTAGAAACCTCTTTTCTAATCAAGATAAAGCAAATACTAGGCTTGGTATTGCAAGTGGACCTATAATCCATGGTTTCTTACAATTAAAATTCTGATCTAAATTCACTGGTAAAGAATATGGTTGCAAGTCTGATAAACTTAACCCTACACTTTCTTATGAGAATTTCACATGTTATATTTTCACATCTTATAGGTGTCTCTAGCTAGGAACAGGTGTGTTTATATCTTCTGATGGTAGATAATACAGATTAATCCAGATGTTGGAGACTATCAGTTTAGGACTGCTGACAGTGGGAAAAAATAAAAACAAAACAAAAAAACCCACAAAAAAGCAACAGATTGCCTTGAGCCTGTTCCTACAGTAATGGAAATAAGTAATACTATTGACGTTCCTGGGATCTCATTTTATGACACTATGTGAACTATATGGGTAGTGTGGTTGAGAGAAGGAGTATAGTCCACTAGCTAGGTAGCAAACCTAAAATAACTGTTTCATGTTATAACATTTTTTAAGAAAATATTGAAAATAAATATTTAGAGATATTTTTTATACAGAGATGTGTGCAGTATCAGTTCCTCGCTGTTTGCTCGCAGGAAAGATGCAGTTGCCCACAAAAACCAGGATGTGAACAGGCAAAATTAGTAAAATGTCCACTGAGAATACCTTATCTCTGTTCTTCTCTGGCATGTATTTGAAAAACTGTAGTAAAAGCTCTATGTTCAGTAATTTATTTTAACAGATGTTTCACAATCAGTCTCAGGGAATATTAATTTCTATCACAGACAGTTTAAGTCACTTTTGATACTTGTAGGTCAGGAATCTACTGTAGTACTATCTAGGGCTTAGCAACTGAAAGGTGTGAAGCATTAATCCTCTCTTGTCTCTAGAACTGAACCCTTAAATTTACTGATAGTTCAGTATATATAATGACTCTTTGAGCAACTTCAAGAATGTCAAAAATCTTTTTTTAACTGTATTTACATTATGATGAATCACTATATTCACACTGTGTATGGGTGTGTTGATTTGGCTGGAGTTGTACACAAGGCTCAAGACTGAGCTTTAACCTATGAATTCATTATCTGCCTTGTTCCTTTTGATATCTCTGGGTTTTGTCCAGATCAGAAGGCTGGTTCATGTGCTTGAGTACTGAAGATATGACTGAATCCTGTCAGGCTGAGATATGCCTAAAACTGCTCAAGGTGTAGGATATTACATAAGAAGAAAGCATCTCTTCTTGGTTTTTTAAATGAAAGAAACTTAGACTCATGTCCTTTTTCTTGATTTGCTTCTGGCATCTCAGTGAAGTCTGTAAATGCAGAGCAGTGTTAGAGCATTTCTTGTCAACTGTGTCCCCCAGGACATTAGGATCTTGTCACCCTATTTTTCTAATTCCAGTGGGTCTTGTTTGGAGAGTAAATAACCTGCTCTGATAGGGAAAGTTATATCTACTGCTACAAAACCTTTGGAGAAAAATTTTTGATCAAAAAGGGAAGGATATACCAAATTTAGGTAGACATTTCCAATCTCAAAAGCTGAAGTGGTTAAACACAACCAAGATTATTCTTTCAGTCTGACCTAAATAGTCTTTGTTAAAGACACAGTGGGGTTCCATTTTGGTCCCTTCTGCAGGAAACAAAAATTAACAGTGGAAAACATCATCAACAACTCATTAAGACTGGATTATCGTAGTATCTGAGTATTATATTTAATTTATGTATCTTCCACTTTCAGCACTACTGGGACCTTTTATGTATAACAACATATTAAGAGTTTCTTATATGATACCTTTATACTAATTTTAATGATAAATTTAACTAAGAGCTGAGTAACATCTCAAGTGTTAAATACAGTTATAGTAACTAAACAATTAAACAATAATGCATAATTATCACAAACAGTTGTCACTGAACTTAACTCCATGAAACTGCCTTGATGTAGGTCACCTGAAGTTCTACACTTCGAATACTGTTTTTAGCTGCTGTTTTGAAGTTGCATAACTGGAGAAATACTTATAGTTGCTTGAGTTATCGTTCATTTCTTTAGCGGTGTCTTGTAATTAAATAATTGCAACTCTAAAGGTTTCCATGGCTATTTTTGAACTTACTTATTTTTAGCTTTGGCAGCAGAGTTCATTAGCATAATATGAGCGCTTCTCAAGTTTTAATTAATTCATCATTATGGCACATATTAAAGTAATGTCCTTGCTTGACACACAGTGAAGATGAAGCCAAATTTTCAGTGCTTACTTATTGTGACAATTATGACACATGTAGAAAAAATATTAAGATTTATATAATCAATAATTTGATTATATAAACTGGAAATTGAAATCTGACAAGTATCTCAGTTTACTGACATTAATAGTCTGCCATTAAAATATCTTTGGTAATTTTTTGTTGTGATAGTGTATTTTTTTGGTTTGTTGTTGTTGTTTTTGCTTTTTAATCCTCAAAGCCTTCTGTTTTTCAAAAGTCAACCAACATAATCTTTTTACATGCAGAGAATAGGATTTTATTGCATTCAAGACTTCTTTTTTTTTTTTTTTTTTTACTAAGACTGTAAGCCATATTTTTAAAATTAAAAGTATAAAAGATGGTTTAAGGCAAATATCTTATTTCTTATTGCAACCTATAGATTACATTATGGGTTTGACTTTGGTAGGGACAAGTAATTTTGAAAACTGTTATAAGCCACTGCTACGCAATTTTACAATCTTTCTTATCAAATTATGCAGTTAGTTTCTACTATGAAACAATTTTCCACAAAAATATAGTTAACCTCTCAAAAAATTAGCAGAGTGGTTGTTTTCCTGTATGGTAATTTTAATTTATAGCCAATAGGATAGCTAATTTTCTTAATACCAATTACAACTGAAAACATATCCAGCAAATTTTATAGAGTTTTAATCATAAATTCAAGTTACACAATAAGTTTTGACTAATCAAATCACTTAATTCAAAAGGCAAAACTGAACTTTCAAGTCCTACCAGTTTTTAAATATAAAGTCTGAAGAATCTTGCAGTTTGGTTCTGTCTGGTCAAAGCTAGAGAAGTGTGGTTGTCAGTACTACAATATCTGGTAAATAAAAGCAAAGTAATATCTCTTAGCTACCAATCATCAACAGCAAAACCGCACAAGCAAGCTGCTACATGGTTCATTTTCTCTCTTGTCTCCTTCTAGAGAATGTTACTGAACTTCCATTACAGCACCAGTCCTAAAGCTTGTTAAAGTGTCTTGGATATTATGAAAACCTCTGAAATGGTCTGAGATTTTTGTAGAAAGTCATTAAATGATATAATAATTCTTAAAATACCAGTATTTGGATAAGACTCTAAATATTGAACAATAGTTTTTGTGTTTACTAAGCAATATACATATATTTATTGAATACATATATATATGGAAATTCATCATGATAAAATGCAGGTTTTTATAAATTATTTTGTTTTTACAAATCCAGAAATATTTAAGTGCTTAGAAATGAAACAGAGGAGTTGATTAGGTTATTAATTTTGAGTTCTTTCAATTACTTTAACAATACTTTGTCCCTATGGTTTTGTTTCTTGGTTTTTAAGACTCATTTATTATCCAAAACAGTTCCCTGAAGAATCTGAGAAGATACCAAATACCCTTCATAATTCTATCCCTGTCCACCAGCATTTTCATGTTAGGTCAGGCTGAAAAAATCAACTGCAGATACAAATGGCTTACAAACTCCTTTAGCCAGAAAGGCAGGGCAAGAAAGTATCTGTGCTCATGAAACATCATGCGCATTTACAGTTTTGTATTAAACAAGCATCATATAAGATGCGTATAGAGCAATAGATGTTCAGGTCTCAGCTATTCTGAGTGCCTAAAGCACTAATTTGCCAAGATTCACTCCTTCTGAGAGAATCTGGAGTTCTATTTTGTATAGTAACACAGGTAGAGGAAGTGTGATGATAGGTATTTAGAGTAGCCTACACCTCTTTTCTCTAAGAAGTTCATAGTTTCTGCTAGATTTTTCCCTCCCAGAAGGCAGAATATGTCTAGAGCCATTTTCCTCAAAATGCAGTTATCAGTAGAAATTGAGTAATCTTTTCTTTTTATAATTTATAATGAGATATAAATCTTCTTAACCTAGGAGCTTGCCAAACTAGAATCATAGAATCATAGGATCATTAAGGTTGGAAAAGACTTCTGAGATCATCAAGTGCAACCTTTGACCAATCTTCACATTTGTCAGCTAAACCACAGCACTAAGTGCCACATCTGTTTGTTTCTTGAACTTCTTCACTTGCAGGAATGGTGAACCCATCACCTTCCTGGGCAGCTTGTTCCAGCGCCTGACAACCATTTCAGTGAAGAAATTTTTGATTATGTCCAACCTGAACCTCCTCTGGCACAGCTTGAGGCTATGCCCTCTCATTCTGTTGCTAGTTGCCTGGGAGAAAAGGCTGACCCTCAGCTTGCTACAACCTCCTTTCAGGTAGTTGTGGAGAGGGATAAGGTCTTCCCTGAGCCTCATCTCCTCTCTCTGCTAAACAAAGCATGTCCCAGTTTGTCGTCTAAATGGCTGTGAGGAAAAAAAAGACTCCAAGTCAAATTAGGTAGGAGACAAGATAAGGATACAAAGGTTTTAATCAGCCCCCAGACTTTCTGGAATACCCCCAGAGTGCTCTCGAAATACAGATGTTCCCAGTTTTTATAATGATTTTCACCCAATCCTGTCCAACTACCACCCAGGTTCTGCCCCCACCATGCCTCTTGGAAATTGGGTCTGGGGGTGTTTGGGGACCTCCTCTTCTTCATCTTCCTCTTCCTCAGAGCACGTAATGTCCTTGGAGGCCTTCCAGAATTCTAGGCCTGAAGGTTGTTGGGTCTATGGCTGTATCTTGTTCTGTAGGGTTAGGGTGTTCTTCTACCATTCTACCTTGAAAAAGAGACTAAACAGGCTATGGAATTTAGGGAATTGATATGGGAATGGGTAACAGGGGTTTGAGCTGGTATGTTAAGGGTAAAGGGATAATATGCTGCTACTCTAAAACCTACATTTACTACATAACTACTTCTAAGATCTATAAAAAATAAAAAAAAATCAAAACATCAAAACTCCAAGGTATCAGTTTCTAGAAGAGGATGGAAAAGCTGCTATCCAAATGCCTGCTCTGTTAATAGTTATTTTCTTTTGGTGTGACAGATGCTGGTTCAAGCCAGCATGTTCCATGAGATGGATCCTGAATGAAAGTTTTCTGGTTGCTGACAGATAATCTGTGCAAAAGAATGAACATCACTTTAAGTCAGAATGCTGAGGACCCAGAAGCATATCTGCTAGCCATCCCAGGTATTTCACATGGGAGGTTAAGTGTGGTATTTTTAATAATCTTTTGCTAGCATTCTGCTGAAATGACACAGTGCATGATAAATCCTTTCCTGAGTAACTACACCCTCATTCTATAGAAAAATACCAAAAAGTCTAATAGTCATTCTCATTTTGTTTGGGAAAATTATCAGGTTATCAGTTCAAGATGTGATGTAGCATTGCATAGCATAAGAATGTTTACACTATTAAGATGGGACTCTATCTTTTCTTAGCTCTGTGATTGGTCATCTGCAATGTACCATATGTAGCATTTAGGAGCATGTTCATCTTGCACTATTAAAAGTTTTACAGAAGTTACTATCATTCTGGTCCAAGGTTACATCAGCATTTCATTAGTGTATTGCTTGGTCTGATACAGCATCTCGGGAGAAATATGTTAATCTTTTTTCCCTATATGCTGCTTATTGTGCCCTAGGTCATGTAACACATTTACGCTTTGTCTCTGAACATAGGATTTCAAAGGTACTTTTGATCTTAACCCACAGGGGCAAAATGCCTGAAAACCCAGTTTATAGATCCTTGACAGACAATTAGTCAGCATGAAATGCAGTGTTTAAAATTATGGGCTCGACCTTTATATATGTAGCCCCTTAAAAATTTTCCTATTTTACATCAGACAGGAATAACTGGTGCATAGATACATATATAGTGCTCCATAAATGTTCATAACCTATTGCTGCTGTACTTCTAACATGAATCTTCTTTTAATAAACAGAAAGATGTTTCAGCTAATGAGTAAGAGATAAACAAAAAAAAACAAATAAACTAGAATAATGATCTAAAGATATCTATTTTTGGTTGTATATTTCAGAAGGATATTATTGTCTAAAAACTTTCCTTTGCACATTGACATCCAGTGTTTAAGAACATGTATACATATTAACAATCACTATCAGATGTGGTATTAGACTTCATTTATCTCATCGCACTATTAGTTTTGAGTCAAGGTTGGTCACACTGCCTGTACAGCTGGATTTAAATCTGCACAACTCCTGTCCTGCTCATATATATTTTGCTGAGGTTTTTTTAAAAGAAGTCAGTGTCAAATTTTTATTAAGCACTTTAGTATCCAAGTAGCAGATAGCAGACTTAAACTGCATGCCCCAAAGTCCTCAGGCATTCCCAAAGACACCATGCAATGTTTTTTTTATGTGGCTGTCACAACTTTGAGTTACTGAATTATTTACTGAATTATGGAGTTTACTGAATTACTTTTTAACAAAAAAACACTCCAGAAGTAAAAATTATATCTTGTCAAAACTCAATTTGCAAATTACAACAGCATTAATGGGAGAGTCATGCCATGTTTATTTGTTACAGCTATAGCTGCTCAGCAAGAATATGTGCCAATGACTACTTTAGCCAGCATTAAAAATTGGTAAAAAATTAGTTTAAAAAAGGGAAGAAAATTGCAAAAGACCAAAGTTTTAAAATTTATGCTGTTTCATATTGAGACATCAAGCAATTCAGACTGAGATAAGCAGGTTTTAGGTATAATCTTAGATTTTTCCAATTAGGTCAGAAGGCTTTTCTCAGAAAGTGTATTTCACTATTTTTTTTTTTTTAAATTTTAATTCATTGGAGGGACTTGGAATAAGTTAATACAATTTTTCATAATAAGCATGTCAAATACAAATATAAAACCCCTGGGAAATCTGTGATTTGTGTTTCTCAATAATTTAAAATATGATTTACCCTCATTCTTTCCCTTTGATTTTGTTTTTGGGGTTTGCATTTTAATCAATTCTCTTTTTTGAATATTTTTAGAAATAGGTGAAATTATCAGCTGCAAATCTGTGTTGGCTCTGGACAAACCACCTGGAGAAAGAGAACTCCAAATAAGTCATTCCCCTTTTGTCTTTATTCCTTCTCCCACTGCCTCTAATAATGAATACAGACAATAAGAAGAAATAAATATAAATAAAAATATCAATTTACTGAAGGCAATAGCAGTAACTAGGAAGATATAGAGGAGAAATGCTGAAACAAACAAAGGTAAAAAAGTGTTACCTGGTCCACCCCACAAACACCTGGAGCACAAGGCAGATAGAACAAAGAAACACCATGTAGCAAATGAAGTTCTGAGGTGTAGAAACCCTCCCCAGAAAAACAAATTAAAAACCTGGAAGTTTTTTTCATCAAAAAGAGTGGTTGTGATACTGGTGTGGGTGCCGGGAGTCTTTGTTTCCTGCCCCGTAGTGATGACAAGTGGTGGTGAGGTGGGGGTGGCCACTGTGTGTAGTCTCTTTTTCTTTCTCTCTCTAGTAGCCAAGGGACTGCGGTGGCTGCAGTAACAGCTGAAGTAACAACTGCAGAAACTTCAGGGTTCTTCCAGTGGTAGAAGGCTTTCTCCCTCATGATTGGCAGTTGTGAGGCAGTCCCTCCTCCTTCAGCTGGTGGCAAGGTTTGAGGAGCAGTCTCAACCTGGGGTAGGGCCACCGTGAACTGTGGCCCAGCTTGTGAAAGCAGTGGTGTGCCTTTTTTTGGTCCCTTTTCCCTTCAGTTTTGTGATAGATATTTATCCCTTTACCAATATTGCTAAATAAAGCAGAAAATAAAATAAATAAACAACTGAAACACCCAAACAAAAAACCAACAAAACACCCAAACACATTTAATTGCACATATAGCAAGACAGAAGTTGTTCCACAATCAGTGAAACAGATTCAGCTGTTCCTAAAAGGATTTCTGTTTCAGGTATCATAGATGTTAGCTCTGAGGTTTCAAGACTTTTAATAGGTTTCATATATCAGTGACACTGGAAGAGGGTTGATTTATCAGTTTCAGTTGTTGATTGTTCATTGCTTGTTGTAGTATTTCTATGCATAAAAAATCACTAACTTTCAGTTCAAGTTAGTCAGATGTGTTTCCTCTCACCACAGGTATGAAAAAGACAAATATAATCCTACTTTAGCTAGGAGTCATTTATCTATTAAGTTTTCTGTCCACATCAAAATATACAGTTTGCTATTTTCATAAGGAAAACAGTAAAAGAGAAACTGATTTCAGTGGTCACACTGTACACTGTCCTGAAAGTTTCACAAGAAAATTACTTGTTAAATGCATTACCAATAAGGTCAAAACTCAAAGAAGAATTAACTTTGATGCTTATGCTTTCAGAACTACCTTTTGCCTCATCACATGACTTTGCCATATTTTATTTCCCTAGACAAAAGAATAGATATGTTTAAAAATTAGAGCTTTGTATATCTTCTCAGGTAAACTCATTTTAACTCCATTGCTTTGATACCATTTTGTCTGATTTACAGTAGTGACTGCAAAGAGAATCAAGTCTTACCCTTTTATACTACTTTAATGTCAAAGACATTTTCTTTCTGTCCCTCATGTTATATTTTTATACTTTCTCATGCTGCTGTCTTTTTCAGGATCTTATTCCACAAACTGCCTGTCACAGCATGTTGCTGAGCTGGACAAAGATATTTTCATCACCATGTCTACACCTAATGTCCTAAAGTCACAGGAGATTGAAAGGAAAGTTGTGAGATAATTGCTCTGACCTGTTTACTGCAGTCTCCTACTCACTGCTATAGTCCTGCAGCAATGTTGTTGGTATCCTGAAATAACGAAAAAGAAATGGACTCATTACAGTGAGAAGACTCAAAAAGATTAAAAAAAAAAAAAAAGTCATTCACTGAAATATGGGAATTAGTAGTAATATAAGATGTGAAGTAGTGAAGTCTACGAATTCATACAGAAATGGGCATTTATGATTCAATGACAACTTGTTAATTTTCTTCCATGTCATTAAATAAATTACTCTTTTCTTTAAATTACTCTTTTATTTAATAAGCACATGTCCCAATCAGGATATACTGAAGTTCAGAATCCTATGTAGTGACTCTGTTGTTGGCTAAGCAATACAACTTGTAAAGGGTCTAATGTAATGAATGGGTAATGAAACAGTGCTATTGGACAGATATTCTCAAAATAAATTTTTAAAAATATTGTTATATTTAATAGCATTTTGAATTCAACATATGGCAGTGCTTTCATGTTCACCCCCTTTTAGCTAGAACTAACTGTTGCTATCACTTAAAAATATGGTGTGCTAGTGCCTCCAATAACTTAGTGTCATAAAAGCAAACAGTGAACAAGTGTCCTTGCTATAAGAGCTTATAAACAAGAAAGCAACAGGAAAAATCAAGATACCTCTTATTTTCTAGGGCACCAGAGTCCATTAGAGGTACTGTAAGTTATTCTTTATTCGGCATGAATGTATGCTTTCAGTTGTGTTTGAGTGGAGAGTTAAGAAAGGGAATAAACTTTATAGAGAACTTAGCAATGAGCAGGTCTTGCTGTGAGTGAAAAATCAATATAAATACAGTATGAAACAAGGCACACACATTGGTACTTTGGCAGAGGTCAGCTGTAGACTGGCAAATCAGACAAATAACAGGATGAGTAGTTTCCCTAACATTTATTTTTAACAAGAATGACAGAATTTTTTTCTGAGCAGTGAAAAAGGTGCAGTTTGATTTCCTGTAGCTTGCTATACTATGCTCCAATGGCAGAACAAATTCAACTCCCCTGACATATGTCCTGTATATGTATTTTCCCTTGCAGTATTTCCCACACTTTCCCACATTTTTTCCTGCTGACCTTGCACACGCTTCTAAAGTTACCTCACTCATTCACTCAGTAATTACTTGTTACATAAGAAGCAGTACATGTCGATCCATTTGGGATTTTTTTGGCTGTTAACAGGCCAAACAGAACAGAAAATTAATGAGCTGAAGCCTTTCTCAGACTGTAAATATATGGGCCACACTTTCATTTCTTTCCACCTGGTTGATGAAACACAAGATAAATAGTCTTTGGGTGTTCCACTCTTCTCAAATTTTACATAAATTGATCAATCATTTTTAACAAATACTGTGAAGCAGATAATAAACAGATGGACAGTTAGATAAGTCATGTAAGCTTCATTTAATTAAGGAATTTGCAAAAAAAAAAAAAATTAGCTTAGTGGATTTTAAGCAAGCCAATAAATACTAGGAGTCCCATTTCTGTGCCTTGTATAATGCCATTACAATGCTACATAATTATTTGAAATTTTAAATAAAGCAATCAATTGAAGTAACTTTCAGATCAACTAAACCTTCATAATTGCCTAGGCATGAATATAAATCCTCTAGTTTCTCTTACTGTGTGGAGATATGGTAGTTTTGAACATGGATGTTTCTATACTTATTTTTAATAAAAAAAGTCCCCAAAAATCAGTAGAATTATGAAGACACTGAATATTAGTGATAGCCAAATGTGAAGTATTAACAGTCGGGAGATTTTGAGAAACTTCTAACTAAGAATTTTAAGAAAAGTACAATTCTGAAATCTGTTGTTTGGGTACTGGGAAAGAAAGGAAATGAGGGGAAAAAATAAATCTAGTCTAGTCTCCCCTCCTTTTTTACACACACAAAAATGATGACCGACATCTCCCTCCACTTCCCTGGGAAAACAAAAAAAAAAATGCTGTGGAAAACAAGTTTCTGAAGAAATGCTTGTCCACTTTGCTGGGCTGTGCTCTGCATGTCTCTGCTGGGATGTGGGCTCCACGCAGTTCAGCTGGTCTTGGTTCTGTGCCAACTCAGCTCTGCTCAGCTCCTGTGAAATGGTGTATCAGCCAGAGTTAGTTTTACTTTTGTTTTCTCTCTGGCTGTGGCAGAGGTGGCCGTGGGCAGCTCTCTTGCAGGAAGTCCCCAGTGAGGGTGCAGGGGAGGGTACCGGTGTTCCCAAAGCCGCACACTTGGCCAGGTGTTTTACTTTTATTGAAGACTCCAAGAGATTTTGCCTATGAGAACTCCTGTAAAGTCTTTGGTTCTTTGATGCCTTGAATTCACGTAGACAAAAAAAACTACACACTTTTCCCCAAGTTATTTCTTTTAGTGTAGTGAGAAAATAGGTGTTTTGGCAAAAGGGTTTACAGGAATAACATAAAACCAAGGAAAAACATTACACTAGAGCATCAGCAAACAACAACCTCATACAGCTTACTGAAATATCATTCATTGGTTTTTAGCTACTCTCAAGAGAAAGACAAGAGTAAAGGAAGAAAAGAGATTAAAAGAATAAAGAAAGAAGGAAGAAAAAAAGAGAGGAGGAGAGAGAGGAGAGAAGAATAGTTACCGCCAAGAGTCATATGTTGCCAGGTCTCGGAACAGAAGGCTAAACAAGATGGAATCCCTGTGCCTCTGTTTATATGATTTGGCTACCTTGGCCGCTCCTCCCAGATGGGACACCTGGTTCACTGACCACTCAGTGCTCTCCTAGCCAAAGTGAGGAGTATCATAGCAAGTTGGAGACTTCAGGAGCCACGATGTGGGTGGGCTACCTGGTGGGTCTTTTGATTGACAGCCCAGCAACATGGCTCTCTGCGCTCCAGGACCCCATGTTGGCTGCAAAAACCTGGTCAAGATGGAGAGAGTTCCACTTCTGCCCCAGCAACCAGGACTACTGGCATGTGCTCCTCCAGTGCTCCTTCACTTGGCTGTGGTGAGGGGTTTGCTCTTACAGGAACTGTTTCTTCAAAACAATGTTTCATGAAAGAGATAGAAAACAGAACATAATTTAACCATAACACCTTCTAAAGAAGCTCTAGTTATGAAACCACTCTTGGTCAGATTTCCACTTCTCCATGGTGCATAGAGAGATTGGAGCCAATTTTTCCTATCAGTCTTGGATTCCTTGTCATAAGAACGTATTTAACTCTATCCACTAGTAGAAGAGAGCACTACTTCCACCACTGCTACCATTTTAGACAGCCATATGAATCTGCATAAATTCCATTGAACTTTTAGTAGTTAGGGAATCACATAGCACCTAAGGATCATAATGTTAAGAATACTAGTGTCTCAAAATATCAGCAGTAAGTAACAGTTAATAAGTAATGATCAGAATATATTAGCTGTCCATAATTTATACAAAGTGGTAAAATGGGTTTTGGAGTAAATATTTTCACTGTATTCATTTATTCCTATATGGTAATTATCTAGAAACATCACTGTGACTTCACTTGCACTATCTCATAAAATGAAACTAGTTCATCCAAATAGAGCTATTGGATTATGTCAGTTAATAGACTATAATATGATACTGTAGCTAAAAAAGCAAAGGAAATTCTTGGATTAAAAATGCAAGACTTAAAGGTAATTGTAGAGAGGATCAATTATATATTCCTATGGAGATTACTAGCCTATTACTAATAACATTTCTAGAGTACCTATGTTTGTTCAATAACTCACTACTTGTTCATGTTCTTCAATACAAATGTCACACCTAAAATCAACTAAATAAAATAACTTTTTTGTGTATGTGTTTAAAATTTCAGTAATCACAGAAGACGCAAGTGAGTCTGAATTGGGAAAAACAATAATGTTCAAAAAGAGTAAAATAGCACTCATCACATTAAAAAAATTTTACAATCACTTCTATGCAAGCAGATAATTTGTTTGCACACATAGTTTGTTAATGTAAGGTAGGAATATAATTGAATCAGTATAAATGTGAAAGTACACAGGGCATTACAGTCATGCAATCACCTTTGGGCATTTATGTGATGATGCAAAAGTTTTCGTCAGAGGACTCTTAAAGGAAAAATACATGTAAGGATCTACTTACAGATCCTTTTCTGGAGAGTTGCCCAAGAACTGAGAAGCAACTTTATGAATTTTCATTAAATGAAAAATATAGCTAAGCCATAGCAGTTCCTTATAATATTCAAATACTTTAGACTTATATCCAATATTAGAAAGAAAATTTTCTTTAAGCAGCTCTGTCTTGATATGTGCTATAAAATGCCTTTTTTTTTTTTTCCCCTTCTGTGAACAAGGCAGAATGGCAGATAGAAAAACCTGATTGGACTGTATATACAGTCCTATGCAGACGAAGCTTTTGCATGGAGTACATTAGTGAATAAATGTCCTTTTATAATTTTTGATGTATTGTTTAATGATTGACACAGACTTATTCTGTCTGGGTATACTAGTGGTTCTTCAATTTAAAACAAGCAAACGAGCAAATAAAACCTTCAAAAGTTACAACTAAAACTATGCATTCATAGTTCAGACATCAGTTCACTATTTTATTGTTCTCATCAACTACAAAATGCCTGTAATATTTTCAGTTAATTTCTTTACTGGATATTGAAACAGAAAAGTTCAACAGTAAATGATACATATTATAAAAAAGCATAGGCCATAAAGGCACCAGCTATAAAACATGACATTAAGCATCTTTTACATCACTGTGTGCTCAGCAGAAGTCAGTCTGTAGCAAATGTTTCTGGAGTTATTATCTTACAGCGTGAAAAATCTGGCTCATTGAGTTTAAGACCAAAAAAACAGAACACTTCTCTGAATGACAACTGGATGGAAACTGCTAGATACATTGGTTCTTAAGGGATCAAAAACAATGTTCCAAAGGAAAAGCAGTACACTGACTTCCAAAACTGAAGTGCTACCATTTAAAGGGGCAATATTCCAAACAAGGTTTCATTAAACAAGAGACAGCAACAGCTTGATTATTATCTGTGCTCATTTGGATAGAAGGCGAATTTAATGGTTGTGAAGGTTTACTGGACTGTGCTGATTTAAACACATTGACAATAAAGAAAAATTTGCTGAATATAGCTGAGATACAGACTTACAGTGCAGTTGATGCTAAAGATCCTGATGGAAATGAAAGATTATCAGCTGAGGGAATTTGAATGGTCTACACAACTTAATGGTGTTGGTACAGTAAAACTGTAAATTTATGAACAATTTAATAATCAATTAAACATATTCCCTTAAGTCATAAAACACGGTGTAACCGTGTTATATCCTCACTACTGCCATGATTCACCATCACTGTTAGGCACAATCAGGCAAGAGGCAAAAGTAATGTGACCTTCAGTGAGATGTGATATCAGTTTGGTTATTATTATTATTATTAAGGTGTTTCTCATGGGGCAATTTCTGAATGTATTTGTTTAAATGAAAACCAAAGGTTCTACTCTTGTTGCAGGAAAGGTCCCATCCATGTGTTTGTAATGAGGTAAGAGTGACCACACGGGCTATGCTGGCCAATGTACGTTTATCAGATATCAGATGGTAAATCCACGGTATGCAAAAACACTGTCGTCTTAAGCGGCTGTGTGCACAATCCTGAACTTAGCTCCAGTCTTACTGCCCCTGTGGACTCACAGTCTTACGTAAGGACAAGGTTTTGTGTGAATTACCCAATTAGGAGCAGGATAGAAGGAGCATCCTGAGAGGCAGAGGAGGAATGATAGCCTTCGTGTATTAGACTTGGCTTAAAGTTTGTCCATTCCTTGAGATCACAGAGGAATGGAATGGTTGAAATTAGAAGGAACCTCTGGAGGTTAACATGTCCAATCTTCCTGCTCAAAGAGGTCCACTTACGTCAAGTTCCCCAGGGTATAGATGGGTTTTCAATATTTCTAACTCTAAAACCTCCCTAAACAATCTGTGCCAGTTCTCAGTCACCTTCCCGGTACAGAAGTGTTTCCCAATGTTCAGAGGGAACCTCATGTGTTTCACTTGGTGTCCATAGTGCTCATTTGTACCTCTGGTCCTGTTACTGGGCACTACTGAAAAGAGACTGACACTGTCTCCTCTGCACCTTCGCTTTTGGTATTTATAGACATTCATGAGATTCCCCTTTAGCTTTTTCTTGTCCAGGTTAAACAGTCCCAGCTGTCTTACTCTTTTCTCATAGGCTGGTTCTCATGGTCTGGTTCCTTCATCAGCTTAGTGGTCCTGGATTGGACTCTGTGCAGTATGTCCATGTCTCTCTTCTGGGAGCCCAGAAATGGACACCGTATACCAGCTGTGGCCTCCCCCTCACCAAACCTGAATAAAGAGGCAGCATGCCCTTCCTCAAGCTGGTGGCAATACTTTGTCTGATGCAGTTGAAAATACCATTTCCCTTCTTTGCAGCAAGGGCACATTGCTGGTTCAAGTTCAAACTGGTGTTCATCCAGACCTTCAGGTCTTTTTCTGCCAAACTGTTTTCCATTCATATGTTCAGACACCTCCATTAATGACTGCCTTGCCCTAATAAGTGATGGCTCTAACTTCTGGAATTTAGCAAACCATCTGATTTGAGAACAACAAGGTCTAATTCTGGGTGACTTTTGAGTCCATTTCAAGAAACACTGCAGAAAGCGATTGGAAAGACTGATTTATATTGTGACATCATCTGCTGTAACAAAGGAAAAAGTATTTTCCTAAGCCCTTTATTCAGTTGAATATTCAGATTTTTTTTTGTTTTGTTTTCATATGTGCATGCATAAATTTCTAAGAAGAAAACCTGATTTTAACTGCTCCAAAATCAGTATTAATAAGAACAGATCCATATATCTTTGCAGATCTTGTCTAAGTGGATTTCTTTATCTTATGTGGAAGTAAATTATATCAAAAAACCCCTAAACACTTAATTTATTTCTTGAACTAGAACACAGGTATAGAACCAATCCTTCTTCTCTGACAATATTTAATAATTTTTAACACTGCCACATATGCATTACCAGTGAAAGCAGCACTGAACCTGCATGTCATTTTACACACTCTTCTGCCATATTCTGTTAGGGGAAAATTCACAACTAGCATTTAGTATGGAAAACAATGTTTTTAAAACTGTGAACTACCTATAGCAAGATAGTCTAAATATATGATTTTTAGTGTTTCCCCAATATGCAGCTCATGAAAAAGAACACTTTTAAACGTACGATGACTAAAAAAATGTTTATGGTGATAAAGTCTCAGATCTGTTGGCACCCTAACACATTTCTTGATTAACAGATGGGTTTAGACCTGCAGATGATCTTCTTTGTTCTCAGACAGGTAAAATGACTAAAAAAAGAATTTTTCTGAAAAACAGAGACATTGACTGTTCTCTGTAATCAATAAACCATGATTTTTAGTTACAGTCCTCTGGGATTTTTGCATATAACCTTAAATAGCATTCATGCAGAAAAAGTAAGAATTGGCACTTTCTACTGATAATCAGTAGAGCAGAAGAAAAACTTCATGGTGTCTGCTGAAATTCTGTATTTTATATATCTGTAGAAGTATTAAGAGTTTATCCTGCCTTATTCATAAAGTCTGATTTACTCTATTATTATTTCTTTATAATTATGGATTTCAAATAGCAATGTTTTGTAGAATTGTCAGTGAATATGTAATACCAAGAAAACCTTGAGGCTGAAGAAAGCCGTTGTACCAAAGTAACCACTTGTTATTTGACGTAATGATAACAAATTTGTATTTTTTCACTTCAGAGTCTACAGAGAAAAATTGAATATTTCAAGAATAGGAATAGAAGTAAAGCAGTTTTAAGACACACTTCTAAGCTTTTCAAGATGATTTTTCTGTACTCCGGGAAACACTAACTCTGACATTTTTATTTATAGTAAACTTCAGCTTATCATGATTCCTAGTAGAAGCTTCCCTCCTGTTAAAATATGGGTTAAAGATTTCTGTCTCTTCTTTAAAGTCAATGATAATTTAATGGTAGCCTCACTTTTTTTCTTCTTCTTGATCAATGAAGAGTCTTTTTATGTCTGTGTAACTTTGAATAGTTTCAAAGATGATAAATTTAAGTATCTGGTCTTATCTCTCTACCCTTTCTCTTCCTCATACTCATCTCAAAGCCCCTACTTAGCCCTAAAGATACTCCATATGGTACAGAGCTGCAAAGTGATAGACAGCCCTACAAAAGGGGATGTGTCAATGGCTCTGTTGGTCATCAACACAAGCTAAACAGAAACACCAAGATTGAAGGCAGCCTGGTCTGCAGGGATCATGCACTGGTCGAGTGTTCAGTCCTAAAGAAAATGTGATAGACAAAGAGTAAAGTAAGGACTCTCAAAGTAAAATTCCAGTTGTTAAACAAGTTGATCAATTGGACTCTCTGTGAAGCTGCGCTCAGGGACAAGGGAGCAGAACAAAGTGGCAGATCTTTAAGGACATTTTCCATAGACTGCAAGACCTCTCAATACCCAGGTGTAAGAAATGAAGTAAGGAAAATAAGACACTTATGGCTGTCATTTGCTGCTCAAACTAGAGAGCAAGAAGGAAATATATAGGCAGTAGAAACAGGGACATGTAAGCTGGGAAAATACAGGGATTTTGACAAGTTGTTTAGGGATGGTGTCAGGAAGGCCAAGGCATAGCTGGAAGTGAACTTGGCTAAGGATACAAATATAATAAGGACTTCTGCTCTAAGTATGTCAGCCAGGAAAAGAAGGTCAAAGAATGCGTACTCCATTCCCAGTCCTTCTCTGATGAACATGGTTGGCAAACTGGTAACAACAGATAAAAAAAGGGCTGAGGTATTTATCTCCTCAGTCTTCACTGACAGTGTCTTTTCTGACACCTCTTGAGTGGATGGGCTGCAAGGCAGGGACTGGGAAAGCGAAGTCCCTCCTGCTATAAGAAAAGATCAGGATCACCTAAGGAAGCTGAAGATACATTTTTAAGGACACTTAAGCACCCCAGGTGTAGTTTGCCCTTGCACAGGACCTGTTGAGATACTCTAAGTCTTCTGCTGCAGTGTGTTTTAAGATCCCACATGATACTTTGCAGCTCTGTGCAGATATCTCCAATGCTGTAGGCCACCACAGAGAACTGCATGACTGTATGGTTAACTGGAAGGGTCCTTTGAGGTTCAGTGAAATGCATCTAGAGAACAACACAGAAGATCCCCATTCTGTGATTTCAAATATTTAATTCCCAGTTTCACTGCTTATACCAGTTAACAGCAAGGGCCCAAGTTCGAGATGTTTTTGTAATTTTCACTGACTTCGCAGAGATTTCATTGCAAGGATCTGAGATCACAGTTTGTGTCTTCCTTTTTATCTTTTTTTTTCCTGTAAAAATTGAGGTAATTGAATTTATAACTATAATCTAAACCTCACAGTTTAGTTGTTTGGGCTTTTTTTTTTTTCCCCTTTTTTTTTAGTAAAGCCTTCTGCCTCTTCTCTACTGCCTGTACCTCGCTTCTAAGGCTAAAATAGTCTGATTTTGCACTGTAGATGGGCAACTATATATAAAGAGAAGATTAGCCTTTCCAGCAATTTTTCATGAAGTCTGTGTATCTTCAGTAACCATCTGGTCACTTCACAGCGTTACATATGTAGAGGGATCTGAGTCATGGCTGACCTGTGGTCCTTGCCAATTCTTGAGGAGCAGCGCACCCATGGTGGGTATGGCCTCCTCAGACAGGGCCTTGCAGGGGGTTCTGAGGCTGCATCTCTCCCTCCACACTCTACCCTATCTCATTCAGGGGGTCTCATGTGGGAGGACAAAGAGTGCAGAGGGCAGAGTCCCCACAATGTCTGGGTCTCTACTAGTTATGCAAAAAAGACAGACTTAAGGGGCTGAAATTTCTTCTACACATTTTTGTATTTCATGAAGCAAATAGGTACTACAAATAGAGAGGAAAGGACTGTACAATGATGCAAAAAGGAGATTTCGGAAATATGCAGGAGAGATGTATTGAGCATTATAAATTATTCATCATTGTCATCACACTTGACTGCCCTACTAAAAGGTATAGGCATGTATGATGAAAAGAAACATCAAACTTGAACAGGGACAACCAAATAACAAATTTAAGAAGCAAGTTTTCATACAATTTTGCAGATAATTCAGACATGAAATCTTGAAACAGAAAAATTACTGCTGAATGAAACAAAACAGGAGTAAGGGACATGCAATTGTTACAAAACAACACCATGTGCAGTAACGGTGAAATTACATTGGATGTTATCTCAGAAGCGTTCACTAGATACCTGACTGACTGTGAGATGGAGAAATTCACAGTAGATATGCATTTTCCTTTCTTTACTCAGCTTTATGTTTTTTTCAGTGACTTCCTTTTTTTTTTTTCCTAAAAAAATCATGCTCTTATAGTAGTGAGCTGATGGGAACTGAAAAAAAATGAGAAACTGTTATCACAATTATTAATGAACTAGAAACAACTCATCATACTATTGAGTCGCTTTGGCTCAATAAAGTGATGAATTGTTCCTAGTTCATTAATATGAGAATATGTAAAAGAAGAAATTCTTCCAAGATGGAGGAGGCCTGAAGCAGATATCATACTTAGTCGGACTAGAAGACAACAAAATCCCCAAAACTTCAGTCCTTTCCCACACATAAACCTTTTTTCTGCACAATATAAGGGAGTACCTTTACATTTTCTCCATCTTTCCCACTAAATCACGTTATGATTCTTGAAGGTAAGCTTTGAACAACTCATTTAGTTATCAGGACACACCTTTGGGTCTTCTTTAAAAGTTCCATTTAAACTAAATAACCCTGACATATTTATTAATGAGCTACACTAAGTAAAGAAAAAGGAATTAATTTTTCATTTGAGATCTTCTGGGAAGATGTCTAAATGTAAAACAGATATTCTGTCTCGGACAAAGCCATGATGGTCAGTTACAACACATGGGCCATGGAGGTTTCTCCCCTAGCACAAAGTATTGTAATATCTTATAATGTTTAGAGGTGGAAGAGACCTTTACTGCCCCAGCCACTACAATGAACAGAGACGTTTTCAACTGGAACACATTGTTCAGAGCCCCATCTAACCTGACCTTGAATGCTTCCAGGGAAGGGGCATCTACCACTTCTCTGGGAAATCTGATCCAGTGTTTCCCTACCCTCATCATAAAAGCATTCTTCCATATATCTAATCTGAAGTTAGTGCTGCTGTAGGTGGAGATTCCAAAAACTTTTAAGAGCACATGGTAAATAACAGACGCACAGCAGTAAGTGGGAAATGTTACCATTCAGATAAGAAAAGTGGCATCAGAAATGACCTGGCTGAAAAACTCGACAAGCAAGGAACACTGGAAAAGCTGAGAATGCAGCATACAGAGTGCTTTTACTTGCACTGAATCTATTTTAATAAGTTTAACTAGACTTTTGTGAGCCCCAGCATGCTGGGGGGGGAAGTGGATGTGATGGTCAGCTGTGATGGATATGCTAAATATGTGTGGAAGCAATCAGTGTTGATTAACACTGAGGAGCTTATAAGTAGTGACTGATGATTTATAAGTGTGGAGAAAAAGAAACAACAAAACAAACAAAGTAATTTCTTGATATGACATCACCAAAGAACATCTCCAGGGCTTGAGAACTAATACTAAAACCTGGAATTCCCAGAGCATTTGCGTGACTTCTGATTAAACATCATTTAACCATATATTTACTTATTTCTAATATTCATGGGATTGATCTGCTGTATTCCATATAATTTGTAAAGTCCCATCTTGTCTAATACAGTGCAACTTACTTGTGCTTTGAAGTTATATGGCAAAATTTAATTGTTTCTTGTCCTATCTACACAAATTCCATCACTGATCGACTGGAAAGTACTCCCTCAGTCAGCCAGGCTTGTTTGTCACTGGCCATGTTCTTCATTTGGTGTGCAGTCATGTTGTTCCTTCACAGAAGGTATGCTCAGCTGGTGGTGGCTGGAAAGGCTTTAAGCAGTTGGAAGAGACTGTGAGAAGCAGGCAAAAAGACAAAAACAAATGGAAGTTTCTGCTTGTAAGCTTTAGTAATATATTGGGTTAAGGAAAATCAATACATTGGGCTTTGATGGCTTTCAGTGTTCTTCTGCCTGTACAGTGGCAGCATGAACAGCTCTAGTGACAAGTAAATTCTCCATCCTGAAGAGACTGCAGGGATGAATACTTCTCATGTATACCTTACCATAACACCAATTTCATGTAATATTTCTCCTTCATCAAGCCTATGGCATGGAACTGGAAAATCAGTGCCTCAGAAATACACTAAAGAAAATCCAGATAAAGTTAAAAATAAAAAAGTTAATTTAAAAGGAATTTTTCCTCACTACTAAATTCTCATTGATAATATTTTAATAGAGAAATACAGGCCTTTCTAAATTAAAGAGAACTTTTGACATTAAAAAAATTACTTGATTACATAATTCATAAATATATTTGGGTATCATCTAAATATGACAATTTAAAAGAATATGAAACAGATTTAGGATAAAATTAAAAAAAAAAAAATTAAGAAAAATACCCCCTTCCCCCCTTCCTTTTTTAAACTCTCTAGTTTCTCTTCATACCTCACTGATTGTGTAGCATGACATATTAACCTGCTTATTATACTTTAGTTACCAAAGGATATTTTCTCACCAATGTTTTTAATTAGTCACCTTCCAAAATATTTCTTGATTTGTTTGTCGTGATATCAGATAACCTTCATTTGCCCCATTTCTGTTATATATACACCTTATGCAGTGCCCTATTCATTCAGTGTTTGCTTCAGGCATGGGAAATGTTAGGCAGTTGTTTAGGGCAGAAGACTGGCAGGGTGACAAAATGAGGGTAACAGGTCAGTTGGGTACTTTACTTTTTGAAAGTAAAGGAAGATGCAGTTGCTGCTCTTGAAAGTGTGGGACTGAGCAAACATTGCTATTGCTGGACAAAAAAAAAAAAAAAGAGAACAACAAAACAAACAAAAAGCCCAGACAAACAAGTAAACTCCCAACCAAAACCACAAAACAAAGCTGGAGGAAAGAAAAAAGAAAGTAAAGGGCCTTATGAAATTTTTCCTGCTGATAACCTTTACACCATCCTGCTGTTCAGTGTTCCAGGGGTCTGTCTCAACACTTCATCATATTTTTCTGTTGTGTTCTTTTCCTTTTTCCTTTTTCATTTCAAAGCTCTTCAAAACCAACCTGGTGTCTGCTCCTTTTGGTACAGTAAAATTCACTTTTGCTTACACAGCTAAGAAACTGAGTCAGGTCTTCCTTAGATGTTCATTCATACGTAGAAATTTAACTTTTTGTCAGTGATATGATCTGGCCTAGCTCTTAAATTTCCTGCTACGATGTCTGTATCTCTTATAAACTACCTAATGGGCTGACTACTGTTTCTGAAGAGAATGACTTTGAATTTATAGTGGATAATTTTGTGAAATTATTAACTCATTGGATAATGGAAATCAAAAAATAAACTTGAAGTTGGGAATTTCAGGTAAAAACATCATTATGACATTTTATAAAAAAAAAAAACCACATAATTCAATTGCTTTTTTTTTTTTTTTTTTGGGGGGGGGTCCTGTTATTTCAAGAGATACAGAAATGAGGAAGGATGAAAAAAAAAGATGAAAATGCCAGCATTTCTCCTGCTAACTGTAGAGATACTCAACCTATCAGTGACAACAGTGGGAAAGCAGTTGTTATGGGCACGCTGTGTACCTGTACAGCATCTGTGCAGTAAGTAACTGGATTACATCCATTGATAGCTTGCTGAAGGATAGAAGATGACTATATGCACCTCTGGTAAGTGTGTTTGTAAATGCTAATGATTTTTTTTGTTCCTGCATTGCTTAGGACCACAGCTAATCTCCTTTTCAAATTCTTGTAATACCACCACAAAACCTGTTACATGGATTTGTGGTACAAGCTGTATAGACTGGCTGTACAGACTACTCTTCCTGTTTTGCCCTCAAGTATGTGTTCATCTTTATTCTCCCTCTAGATTTTGTGTTTTATCTACTCTCCACCACAAAGTCATAAATGTCAAAAATGTGTATCTATAATCATGTCATGAACCAGCTCATTACATTAAAAGCAATCTGAAATCTGCATCTGTAAACTCTAAGTGAATTTAATTTAATATATATTTTTATTCTGTCTTATTTATTTCATCTTCATCATTTCCAAGAATGATCTTGTTCCTCTCTTGCCTTATATTTTCCCAGAACAAAACTGCAATCAGTAGGAACTTTTATTGTTTTTCTTTCTTAATGAACAAACAGCAAAAGTAACTACACCAGTCATTAATTCATCTAAACTGCTATTATAATCAGGGACAATCCAGCCAATAGAGTTGTGGTTTCTGAGGGCTGTTCTCCAATCCAAATGTAAATGTCTCTTGTCAGAAGAGCTGGATTGCTCTCTCGTCTTTACTGTAAGTACTGAGAGGGAGCTTATTCCACTTGCCTAGATTAGACTTCTGGTGTTACTTGAGATGTCTCAGGGTGTCTGGGATATTTATGGAGGGCAAGCAGACATGATCCAGCGAGATCTCCATCCTAAGAACTAGCAGTCAGGGGCCAAACAGGTTACCTTGAAGCAACATTTCATGGTGTTCCTTACATTTAGGAAACTGATTTTTCCCTTAGCTCTCCACCACATTGTAACAAGAGATTAGACATCTTTGCACACAAGTATCTTAGACCTTAATCAAAGATCTTTAGGGCCACTTGGCTGTCTGTAAGCTATTTTATATGACCTCCACCCAGTTCTCCAGATGGCTGTAGTACTCCTGTGGCTTCATTGTCAAGCCTTCCAACCTCATGCAGGTACTATGGATTTCTTACATATCTTATATTGCATTAGGTGCCTAGTTTAAACTAATTAATGACTTATTTTAGGAAATTACTATTTCATATAAGAAAGTATTTGGTGCTGCACCTGCTTTTTACTGGGCTGTCACTGATGCTTTGAATGGTAGATTAAGAAAAAGTAAACAATACATAGGTATAAAGAAATCCTTTTGCTTTTACTCCAGTCTAAAATTTTTCACTTGCAGTGATTATTTCATAAGCTGAGATTAATATAACTGATGAACCATAATGGAAATTGAGACAAGGGTTTTTTTTTTCTTCCAGCTGAAAAATACAGCTTTATTCAAACCCAACTGTTCTTGAAATTTTTCTTTCTGTTATACAGATGAACATATTTAAGCCTATGTAAAATCTGCTGGAAAACCTGAAATCCCCAGTATCACCCACACATGAGAGCAAAGTATTTCAGAAACTTATAGTTTAGATGCTTTAGTCAAGCTGAATAAATATTTTTATATTCCTGGCTGCCCATATTAAGCAGTAAAGGATTTTCTTTTCAGCCTTCCATATCTTTTTATCTGGTTGCATAATTTTTGCTTCTCATTTCTATAACTTCCTGGAGATTCAATATAGAGTGATTAAAACTCTAAAAGTTCACATTTAATCTCATATTTTTAGAGCACCCAAGAGCAGAGTGTGAGGGAGCTTCCCTGTGTTCTTGTGGTAAAATGTCTCACAATCTATTTATTCCATTGAGAAGGGTGTTACACCACAGCACTACTACCATGGGCAGTGGGATAATGAAGCATCTACACTGTATGAATATGTTTCTGGATTTCTCAATGAACTGTTTAAATTGAGGGCAGACATGAAGAGGGAAATATTCTAGGATGTATGTTTCACCTATTTATTATAAGGTAAGTTATTTGCTTAGGCTACTAAAATAGTGAATGCATTTGTTAAGCTCTGCCAGCAGGGCTCTCTCTTGTATTATGTTTGAATTCAATGAGTCTATTTTCATTTTGTGTGCATAGTGTCCTTTTCTAGGCAATTTTAGCCCTGAAATGATAAAGCACTAGTCCTATTTATGGAAACTATTAGCCAAGGAATGAGAGCACCTTTGTATTCTGAATTATGATAAGAAGATATTTCCAAGATATTTCCTTTTTAAGTAGTTTGATTCTTGTTTAGTGATGATGTGCATTTGCAGTTAACTTTCAACACTTTTAACTGCAATGTCTCTTAGGAAATTTAGATAGACAAAGTTGTAAAATTTGAGTATGTGCCACTGAAACCTCAAAATCTTATGGGGGAATCCTTATAGTAGTCTGTATCCCACATCTAGATAGTGTTGCAAACATCATTTTTATTATTTCTTTTAAAAGGTATCTGTTGTCCTTTTATGGGATATGGGCATCTCAATAGGCACGCAACAACTTTTAGCTGTTGTGTTTATTCCAAAATCATAAAAAGAGCTTTCAAGTCAGAATTTTATAGCAGAGATTTTCAGATCTGGTTACCTGTTCATGTTCTAGTTTACAATTTTATTCAGACCCCTAGAAAATCTTAGGATAGATTCCAGATCATGAACATCCACACAATGCTTTTGGATTCAGATACCTAAGAAGTGATTTAAGCAATTAGTTTTCAAAGACTGAGATTTCAGAGTAATATATAGTTAAATATGTTAACTGTATATCACAGCAACCAATGATCCAAGATTCAGCTAATCTAGTTTAGATCAATTATAAATTAGGTTAGAGAGCAACTCAGAGCACAGAATAAGATCAGTATCTTTGTGGTTTTTAGCTTTTTCCATTGACTGAAGTCAGAATCTAAATTATTGCCTCTGAGGCAACTCAAGATAAAAGAAGTTAATTCTTTCCTAAGTCACTGTATTATAAGTTTAAAAATTGAAAGTATGCATGTAATTTTCTTTTAAATACTAGACATATTAGAAGGAAACAGGGTAAATTAAGATTGAACCAAAGTTCAAGTTAATTCTGAATCAGTGGACAGTCTGGAGATTCTTAACTCTTTGCCTTTGCTTTTAATTTCCTGTTTAGGATTATATCTGCAACCAAGATCCAGAAATGATAAAATAGTGGTAGAAAGGTTATTATTGCAGAATTTCTAGCCATGAATGGGACCAGACTAGAAATGCTAGTCTATTATTATTATTAATAATAATAAAATATTATTATTATTAATCATAGAAACATATAATCATAGAGTTATCTGGGTTGGAAGAGACCTCCTAGATCATCAAGTCCAACCCTTGATCCAATAAAATAAAATGAATAACAATATTTTATTCTCAGGGTTTTTCTAATTGGAAGAAAAATAAGTTCTGATAATCTATCGACCTTTATTCAACCAAACCAAAACTGAGTACTTCCTCCCTCCTGGCCTTCTGCTGTGGAATGCTAAACATAGGCTTAATGACAGTGATCAAAATGAGATTTCATGTAAGTCACAAAACTTTATAGCATATCAGGCAGCTCTAGCAGAAATAAGAGGTGAGAGCTAAGACTTTTTTTCCACTTTCCACATCAGTGCTGCACAATGCCAGGATTCATTTATGATTCTTTTGTTCATATCTCTGTTCTTTCATTTCTGCCAAGGTCAACATGCTGTACTAAGAGACAGTAACAGCAAAATCCAACAGAAATCCCACAGTAAATTTCATTTAAGAAATCAATCTTCATTATAAAATAACAAAACCATTTATAGAGGCTATCTCTGTGAAAGTATTATCAGTATTTAAGGGGACACATGGATAGTTAAAGGTGTACTTACTGAAATTGTGGAAGAAACACAAAAATATGTAAATTGTCCTTCTATTCTTATTTATTAACATTAGTATTTCTAGCATTTCATGACTGCAAATTTTTCCAGAAGAATCTTTTATAAAAACAGCACAGGTTTATTTGAGTAAATCTATATTCATTCAGGAACAGCTGACACTTGCAAGACTACACGTTTAGAGAATTGCATGGTTGCTGGAAACAACGGGGGAGTGGGAAGTATAAAATCAATCTGGTTGGAAAAGACCTCCAAGATCAAGTAGGATGGCAGGAAGGCAAATACCATTGTCCATTTATCATGCTCTTGTTCTTTAAGTATTGGGAAAAAAAAAGTGTGGAGGGGAGTCTAGCATAGATTCATACATTTCAAATGGAAATTCAGGACCACCTGTACTTCTGCCAGAAAGGTGCACAGAGTCATGACTGATATTCATGTTAGAAATATTTTTGCAGAAATGAGGTAAATGAGCAATTAGCATGATTAACTGTTCCACTCTAGCTTGACATCTGCTCACACCTTTAATAATATCCTTTCTACTACCAGGGTATTGATCCATATATTGATCAAAGACTGGAGTATTTTTAAAGAGCTTATTCTTTTTTAAGTGCATTAAGTAAGAGGTAGGTAACTGCAGTCAAAAGATAAAAAAAACCAACACAATAATCAAATCAATAAACTAGAAAATATTCAGCATCAGCAATTTTATTTTTTTTTTAGTTATTCATTGATAAATAATATATAGATGGTATTGGAAATGTGAAAATTGTAAACAAATTTACATTTTTTTTCTGCAGAACAGTAAGGTCACTACTGTATACCAGTGACTTTCCAGGCCATACTTTCCTGGATGAATGGATTTAACTTCACACATATGTGCTTCCAGGCCTATTTCCTTGGCAAATAGTTTAAGTTTTATCAAGATTGTAACAACTCTGTTTTAGAGATTAAATTGACTTCACCTCTGCCCATGACCTTGCTCTCCCTTGTGACTAGCACTTCAAAGCACAAAGCTGACACTAGCTTGAGATAGACCATTCTTCTCCCACAGTGTTATTCATCTACAATTTTCAGCTCATTGTCTCATCGCCAGAAGTTGGACCTAATGTAATCATTGAAAAGATCAATATATGCTGTGAGTCCATCAGCTGCTACTCTACATGGCATGGATCTCCTTTAGGTTCTGCCTCACATTTTGTCTCATGATATTTTCTTTAGTCCCTCTTTCCTGTATCAGCCATGTGTGGATATTTCAGATAGCTTAGGGCAACTTAGTAATACTGAAGAAGATGAGTCTTGCCTGTGTCAGTCACCTACTCTTGTAGATATACTTTGGAATCCTACATAAAATTCATTGTTCAGAAACATGGTTTCCTTAAGGTTGTGACTTTTAATGGGTGAAGCCAATTCCATGCTACTAGGGTACCTACAGAAGAGCAATAAGTACCGCCGACTGTTAATTTAATCTGTTTATTAGACTGTTCTCAGTCTTTCATTTAATGCTCACAACAGACCACTGAATTTCTTACCAGTTTCACTAAATATTTACCTTTTTGGTCTCTTGATATAGCCTTGATAAAATCTCTAAGTTTATTTAAAAAATTTTATTAACTATTGTTATCAGTATTCTGCTTTTGAAGTCAGAAAGTTATTTTCAGTAGAACAGATTGACAGTGCTGCATGTCGTGGTTTAACCAAGCACCACACAGCAACTCACTTATTTCCCCCCAGTGACATAGGAGAAAGAGAATCAGATGGGTAAAAGTGAGAAAACTCTTGGCTGAGATAAAAACATTTTAATAGGTAAAGCAAAAACGTGCATGTAAGCAAAGCAAAGCAAAGCAGGAAATCCTCAGGAAATCCTCAGGAAAGCAGGGCTCCAGCATGTGTAATTGTTGTCTGGGAAGACAAACACTATCACTCCAAAGGTCTCCCCCTTTCTTCTTCTTCCCCCAGTCTTATATGCTGAGCAATGTGCCAGATGGTATGGAATATCCCTTTGGTCAGTTGGGGTCAGCTGTCCAGGCTTTGTCCTCTCTCAATTTCTTGTACACCTCAGCCTCCTCAGTGGTGGGGCACTACAGAATCACAGAAAATGCTGACTTGGAAGGTACCCACAAGGATCATTGAGTCCAGCTCTTAGCCCTGCATAGGACAATTCCATTGCTTATCACTGGCAAGCCTGGTTGTGTCACTTTTCACCTTCCAAGCTAGTTTAAAACTGTCAACAAGCCTTGCTAGCTCCTGGACTGGAAATCTTTTCCTCTCCTGAGATAGGTGCATCCCATTAGGTGTCAATAGATCAGGTGTTGAGTAGGTCATCCCACGGTCAAAAAACCCAAAATTTTTCCGAGGACAAGAAACAGAAAGGCCTTGTCTCTGTGTAACCAATGCTCAGAAAAAAAACCAAAAACCATTAACTCTGTTTTCAGCACAAATCTATAACATAGCCTCTGTGAAAAGTATTAATTCAGCCAAATATTAAAAAAGTATTAACCCAGCCAAACCAACACACATGGTAAAAGCACAAAACTAAACTAAAGCTTCTCTAGTATTTAGATATTGCAGGAAATTGGTTTGATGAGGAATTAATACAATTTTCATGAAGATAACTTTGAATATATGGTTATAGAAGTCTCCACTTGAAGAAGACAGGTGACAGCAGAGAAAAAAATATAACAAACAAAACACACCAAGACCCAGACAAAACAAACAATCAAAGAAACCCATCCCTCCCCTCCAGATATCCCATTAATGGTATACATAAAGGAAATAAAGACTAGATAGAACTGACAAATGAGATTATCAATAGAAAATGTAAATTAGAGGAAAATTTGTTTATCATGTTATCAACCCTTCAACCAAAGGTATTTAAGAGATGTTAATTTACTATTCTTTAAAGAAAATGTAAAAATTTTATGTAAATCCAGCTCTCCAGGATAAGAATATTTAGAACTTCTTTAATGAAAAGTTATGATCACCAAATTCTTTAAATAACTGTGGTGGGTTGACCTTGGCTTGCTGACATACCCCCACTCAGTTGCTTTCTCACTTTCTCTACAAAACAGGACAAAGAGAGATAATAAATGGAAAATCCCAAGGGTCACTGAGTTCTGCTGTCAAGTGAGATCACTTACCGATTACTATAATAGGCTAAACAGTTGAATTGGGGAAAATAAATTTATTTCAAATAAAATAAAGTTAGATGTTGAGAAACAAAGACAAATTTAAACTCTTTCCCCTGACCCACCTGCTTTCCCTCCAGCTCAACTGTACTCCTTCACTGCTGGCTTCTCTACCTATTCTTAGTCTGAGCAGCACAGTAGTGAAGAGGGATATAATGTTGTGGTCAGTTCACAACATTTCAGCTCTATCTCTCCTTCCTCCTAACACTTTTCTCCTGCCCCAGCATGTATCCTCTCTTTGATCCAACATTCTTTTAGGAAGTATCCGTCTGCTCTGGTGTGGGAACCTCTATGGTGTGCAGTGTGGACATCCATGCAGATACGTCCTCTCCACAGCCTAGAGTAGCATCTCCATCACCACTTCATCTCTCACCTTCATGTCTGCAGAACTATTTCTTACCGGGTTTTTTTGTTTGGTTGTTTTCGGGTTTTTGTTTGGTTTTAAATTTTTTCATCACTCCTCCCTTTTGGGCAGCATTTTGCCTTTTCTTTAATATATTTTCCTAAAGGTGTCACCATCTTGGCTAAGGGGCTCAGCTGTGTCCTGTGATGTGTCCATTGGAACCAGCTGGAACTGTCTGCATCCAGCATAGGACAGCCCATTTTCTTTTCTTACAGAGGCCACCCCTGAAGCCTCCCACTGCCAAAACCTTGACACCTGCACTCAATACGGTGACCTTTTATGTACTTTCACTCTTTCCTTCTTTTTATTGTCTCTGTAGTATGTAAAATGCTTTGACAAATATGTGCACCTTCTGACAACAAATATTTTGAACTGTATGAACTTCCTAATTCAAACATTCAAACATTTCCTGGGGTGTATACAATGTTTATTAAAAGGTAATAATATAACAACTTGGCTTCATTTTTTTTTCTTCCCTTCCATGAGATGTTCCGTTCAGAATATAAGCAGTATACTAGAAGTATCTGTGTTTGAAGACTACTTCTGGCACCTCTGAGCTACACAATACACTCTGTCTTTTCCCTTTCACACAGTGTTTTGTAAGCATCATGATAGATACATTCTTTTCTAATAAAAACTTATAGAAATCTTAGAAAGACCCACAAATGAGATATAGTATTAATAAAATTGTCAGGGAAGGTATCAATCTTCTTTCCCCCTTAGATTTATTTTTTCTTATGATATATTTAGAAAACCAGAATCTTTCGGATGTTTATAATATACATCAGGCGATTTTCATGTAATTTTCCTTTTGGTAACTTACTTGTTGGAAAAGGAAACATTTTCATTTGTCTAGGAAAGCCAATTTGTTTGATTATGGGATTTTAAAGGTCTGAAAGAGACTGCATATTAGTTAGATGCCTTATTTGTATTAGTCTGATCAAGAAACTGAAAATCAAAATCATCATGGGTTTGCTCATCCTTTCGAATTTTAATATAAAGAATTGTTCAGTACATTACACTATCACATCTTATGATTGCAAAACAATGATTGACTTAGATGTTTAATTTTAGCACCACCTTTGAAACACTAAAGAAATCTTTGGGGTTTTTCCTGCCCTTTGACTACTACACAGTATACCAGAAGTCTGTCACAGCTGTTCTTTCTCATATGTGCCAACCTTTAGGAAATGGCTCCAGATATTAGATTCTGAGTAGACAGAGGCACCATGTGTAGTCCATCATTTAGGTGCCACAGCTCTGCAGAATAAAAATATATCAAACACATGCTTACTGTTGCCTATGATAGGATTTTTTGCATGTAATTTTAGCCATCTCAAAGTCAAGTATCTAGTTTAAGTTATTGATGTAAACTTCCACTTATAGCAGAGAGAGAAACATCTCCATCAAGTTGTTCATTTTTGTAATACGTTTAGGTGGAAAAAGCAATTCCCTAAAGGATTATTATGTTTCTCAATTAACTTTGGAAGAAATCTGAATAATGAGAAGAGAGCTTTCTGGAGACTTGAAGTTAGGTGAGATAAATCCTATTCTTTACTAATTTTCTCTAGATTATTTTTACTCTATGTGCTTTTGGCTTTCTCCAAATAAGATATGAATCAAGGATAGTTCTAGAAAGCCATACTGATTAAAGAAAACAAAAAAAACAAAAACCTTCAAAAAATATCTATCAGCAGTATGCAATTAGTGGCTATTTTCTAAAAGATGAGTCTGTTATTGGGATGCAAAAAACAACTAAGAAATGTTCAGATTTATTGGTGTTGTCTTCCTTGTTCCCTTGAGATCAGACTTGAAAGTGGCATTCATGAAGAATAAGAAATGTATAATTATATTTTTTCCTCAGTCCATTATATTGTGCAAACAATTTTCTGTCTTATAAAATGACTTCTTTCCTTTCAAAGACTTCAAATGATCATTAATCTTATTCACAGCATCTTTTTTAACTGAATCTGAAATGTAACAGAAACTTTTAAGTTTTACCAAAGGGAAACAAGTTTTTTGTTGCCTTTTTTTTTCCTTTATGAGAACTAAAGGATCATCATCAGCTTTGTAAAAAAACAACATGAGATTCTGTGAGCAAGATACAAGTAAGAGGAAATATGGAAAACCTGTTTCTTTTCTGTTTCTGTAAAGGATACAGTGCTTTGAAGGAAATTCTTCACATTTGTGAGCGGCAAAGTAGTGAAAGAATTACCTGTACCAGGATTGCACTTTATTTTTGACTTCTGTCTGTGAGTGGCACCTGTAGGAGACAGAATGGCAAAATGATAGAAAATCAGACCTGGGCCAATTGTCCATTGAATTTTGATCAAATGTAACTTTTCCTTATATCTAAATTCTCTATGAATTTTGTGTGAGTTCTGCTGTCAAGCCTTATCTATGAGTCAACATTTTCAAAACGCCAAGTATTTCAGTGATAGTGAAAATTCTTTAACATATCCACAAAGCTTTAATGAAAAATTTATAGACTTTCATAGAATTCAGAGGATTTATTAGAGCTGATGACAGTTCTGAAAAAATTACTCCTGAAAAATTCTCAAATTTAACATAGTGTGCTATTATTTTTCCATAGGCTTTGTAAATAATTCTTGCCAAAATCATTTTAGGAAATAAAATTCTCTATTATACTCATAAGATAATCAAATATGAATAAAAATTATTTTTATGTTCTATAGTTTGTCTTCAAAATATTTTTTAAAATAATAGATAACTCATTCCCCATTTCCTATAACAGTTCTTAGTTCTTAACTTTGGTGAATTATTTTTGTTTCATTGGTTGGTGGTTTTTGGTGCCTTTTTTTTTTTTATATATATATCTGTATATTTCCATGGAAACATCATTCCTTGGCAGTTGTAACTGTTGTGTTGTTTTTCTGATGGCTTTGGTTTTGTTTTTTTTTGGTTTTTTTTTTTTTTTGTTTTTGTTTTGTTTTTGGTTTTCCCTAGTGCTTTAATATTTATCTTTGCAATGGAGTTTTCTCAAAATACACCTCATTGATTCCTACAGGAATAGCATCGTTTGCTGTCACTGTCCCATCCTTTCTAGATGAAGAGAACTGGTTCTGCTGCTGTGTGCCTCAATAAGTCTTCCTCTATCTATGAGGATACAGGAGATCTTTATTTACTTCTTGTCATTTCTTTAAACAAATATTCCAATCCCAGAAGAATTCAAATCCTGTCTACATGTACAAAGTATTAAGTGAAAAAAGAAGAGCTGGGCATATTTCCAGTAGCTGTTCTTACAGCAAGTTCAAGCAACATTTATTTGATGTATTTTCTTAATTAAAGCTTTTCTTTCTTAGCAGTATGTTAAAAGCCTTAATATTATCATGGTGTAATGCAACAATAATTTGATGTGATTGAACAATACTAATAGAACACAATAGTTGATAATAGGATGTGATGGACAGTCATAGTTGTTCACATGTTATTTTGATGGGCCAGTCCAAACAGCTAGTGTTTCAAAAGACATCATATCAGAATACACAGACTGTGTAGCTTCTCCTGAAACCCGAAGACATGATTATAATAATCAACTTACTGCTTTGCACTTGCTGGAAGCTGTTTGCTATTTCTATGGGTCCAAACTAGTGCTTCTATGTCATCTCAAAGAATTTCAGATGAGATCGCATCAGAATGAGAACTTTTATTTGTAGAGTTTTTGTATCTTTATGCATCAACATAGAATGTGAAAAAAAATAGCTTCTGAAAATACATATTGCTTCAGAAATATAATGAAAGAATTGTCCAGAGAAGGAAATATTTTGAAACTTCTCAGCCAATCACACAAATCATTTTTTTTTTTTAATTTGTAACATGTCAGTGTCTTTTATGTCAATGTTTACGTAATTTTTGATTTATTAAGTTTCAAGAATTATTTCATCATTCCAAGGAAAGACTCCCCAAAATGAGTTAATAATCAACTTTGATAAGAGTCTGATAAGAGTTTATTAAAAATAGAATATAAATAATTTTTTAAAAAGCCATATAAAACTGGAGGAAATAAACACAGCTTTATACCTCTTTATGTAAAGAACTACCTTCTCTATACCTTATGTTGCAGTATTAAATGGAACATCAAACCTTCTCACACGATGTTACAGATTTACAACTAATATGTCTGGGTTTTCCTCCAATGCCTGAATATCTAAACCAATGATTATTTTTACAGATTTCTAAACTTTATGGCAGTCTTCTGTCATTATTGTTTTTCTAAGAGCTCTAGTATCAGTCCATATTACAGTCTGCTGGATATTAGTGCTGTGGAAAGAGACCTGGGGGTCCTGGTCGATGGCAAGTTGAATATGAGTCAACAGTACCCTGGTAGCCAGGAGATCCATCCAAAGCATCACCAGCTGGTCAAGGGAGGGGATTGTCCAGCTTTGCTCTGCACTGATGCGGCTTCATCTTAAATATTGTGTGCAGTTTTGGGCACCACAATGTAAGAAAGATATGAAGCTGTTACAGAAGATCCAAAGGAAGGCAAAAAAGGCAGTGAAGGGCCTTGAGAGGAAGCTTTATGAGGAGCGGCTGAGGTCAATTGGCTTCTTCAGCCAAGGCTCCCCAGTAAAATTATCACAATACCAGTCCTGACAGAGTTTGGACAAGGCTCTCAGGTGCATGGTGTGATTCTCAGGATGGTCCTGTGCAGAGCCAGGAGTTGGACTTTGATAACCCTTGTGTTTCCCTTC
Source organism: Pyrocephalus nanus (assembly GCA_038380795.1). Taxonomy (NCBI): domain Eukaryota; kingdom Metazoa; phylum Chordata; class Aves; order Passeriformes; family Tyrannidae; genus Pyrocephalus; species Pyrocephalus nanus. The sequence goes on along the minus strand of CM076259.1, from coordinate 74,185,941 downwards.
CATCTCAGAATATTCCATGATTCTATGAAGTTCAATGGTAAAACTTGAAAAACAAAAGTAACATGCTGAAACTGATAGCTGAAGATACAAAAGCCTGTATGAATTAAATTCTACTTTTTTGTTGAAAAAATTAGAAATATAACAACCAGTTTTCTAGAATGAGAGTAATATCCATGCTGAAAAAACTCGCAGAACCATTACACTGAAAAAGAAGATAGTGATTCTGCAAGGAAGTCTTTTGAAATATCAAAAATAAGGTGTCACTTTTTCACTGAATTTTGTCTATTGCAACAATATATACCCAAACACTCAAAATTTTATCTGAAGTGTGTGTAAAGTATCCACTGCAAAGTCTAACACAGCTCACAAAGCACTTTGTAGTTCCTGAAACTGAGGAAATATATATATATATATATATATATACATACTTGCAGTAAGACTAACAGTCGCAGCTGTGAAGTTCTGTGAAAAGTGAGCAAGAAACATCAGAAGTGCTGCACGTGTTCTACTTTCAGCAGTATGAAATTTTATGATCTCCATGCCAAAGGGGAAAGGATAATAGTCCTTAATAGTTTCTCAAAAATCAATGCACTGAGAATTTCTTCCTGTGTCAAAATTTGGTAATCACCTGAGCACTGAGTACTTGAGCAAGACATCAATGAGGAAAATTCAAGATTTTAACAGCAGAGAAAAAACCTTATACATTCTGCTATGTGCACTATCTTTTTCTGTGATCAGTACCTAATGCTAGATAGAAAAGTGAAAAACCATGAAACGTTGTATACGAAGAGCAGAAAGAAAAATCTTCCCCATCTGCTATGAGTGATAAGGAGAGCAATGAAATACTCATTTAGTATAATAAAATATTTGAAAAATAGAGGTACAGCTGAACCTAGTGCTAGGGCTATTTTAAATGAGAGTGAAAATGGGACTACAACTCAAGTAAAAGCTCTTACAGACAGATGTTGCATTGTTTGGATGTAAATCCCTGAGAAAGCAGGATGCTTGACAACATTTTTTTTCTTTTGTTATTTAAAGTGTGCAAGGCACTGAAATTTCTGCTGCAAAAACATTTTATATCTCACTGTGGGAGCTCATTTATGTAACTTCTTTTAAAATGTATCTATTTATTTGTTTTTTGTTTTGTTTTGTTTTTTTTTTGCACCTGGTTAAGCTACTTCCTCTGTCTTCAGTACCATTACTGTAATTTTTCTTTTTAGTCTTCAAGACAAGCATTATGTACTTAATTTATTTCAGACTTATGCTCATGTCAATTCTTCAGACACCTTCTTCTGAAGTCTTTCCAAGCATTGATTATCTTTCTGGTAAAGAGATACCTAAAAAAAAAAAAAAAAGGGAACATACCAGGTACAAGGGGTTGGTCTCCAGGCAAGTGTGTATGATGTAATTATATGCCCTTGGTCTATAGCATTGATTTCTGTTCAGATTATGAGAGAGTTTTTATCTGCTACTTGGCAGGAAGCTATTCTGCTTAATATCCCCTTTAGCTATGTTTTATACTCACAGCTTAGTGGTTCCCCAGAGTCATTGTATTTTTCTGAGATGAGGGATAACACTAGAGCTTCTACTGAAAGCGTGACTGAGGAGAAAGTGCTACCTCTTGCTCTTAAGAGAGGTGATATGATGGCATTTGAATACTCCTTAGGCTTCTTGAACACTTAGGCTGCTAAGTATGAAGAATAGAAGTAAAACCTGGATATTGTTCTTTAATGAGCTACTAAGCAGATTATTGCATAATAAACATATCCCTTAAAAAAACCCCAAGAACAGTAGATACATTTCTTTATTCATCCTCAAGAAATCTGTTTTTATTATCCTTCTGTTCTTCTGGCTTCTCTTAAAAGCAGTTCTGGGTCATTTAGCACTTGTCTTTCCTCCAAAACAAAGGCTTGCTCATGTAGGTTTGACATTTTACTTTCTGCTGCTTTTAGCAAAGATAGACTAATTTGATGGATGGTAATACTGAAACACACAACCTGCTGAGAATAACTTACATAGTTTAGAAATGTAATATAGTTGTGAGAGTTTATCGGCATATCTAGTACACATTAACAAGATGTTCCACATATTTCTAACAATTACTTTGAGGTCTTAAAAAATTATTACAGTTTTTCTCTGTGGGATACTGAAAAGAATAAATCTGTCATCTATTCTTTAAAGGATACATGCTGTCACCTAAATCAGAAAGCACATTTGGAAAAGACATCATGTTATCCTCCATGGCATAATTATTATCTATCAATAGCAAATAATAACTCTTATTCTTTTATAGCTGGCCAACATACAGATGTCCAACCTCAACTTTTCAGTAACCCTTGTTACTGAAAGTTAAAGATGAGAAAGCACTAGGTTTCTACACTGCTTTTTAAAGCTTGTCTTGTCCTGTTTTGTTTACACTGAAGAATGATTTATTTCCTGGAAGTTATTTCCCATGTCCACTGTCTGTGTGAAGATGGCTTGGATAATTTGGAAGTTCTCATATTAGGGTTGAACTTGTTGATTTTGGAGGTCTTTCCCAAACTTAACCTAATATTGCACTAGAAAACTTTGCTTATCATAAAATCTTTGTTTCAAACAGACCTCAGCAGATCTAGAAGATCAACTGTTCCAGCTCCCCACTCAGAGCAGGTTAGAGAAGGTTGCTTATGGCATTTGTCACTTGGGTTCATAACATCTCCAAGCATCAAGAAATCTCAGCCTCAACCAATGATTTCCTTTTTTAGGATAAATGAAGCTGTGGTACTGGTGCATTTCTGTATACAGACTGGCTTTAGTCATAAGAGACTGTAATTCTTTTGCCTTTATATCACACCTATCAATAAATTGACAGAAGTATTTTGTTGTTCACTTTGATCTCTAAAAACAACACGTGCTTTTAATAACATTAGTAAGGTTTGAACATATATATTAAGCACAAAAGCTTTTCCTTAGCATGCCAAACTTTGTTTATGCTTAAACTCATATCAAAAATGTAAAATTCATATTACCAAAAAATCTACTAGCAAGGAGAAGAAGACAAGTCTTAGCTTTGGAAGTCCTAGCATAGTGAGTTGCAGAACCTAAACTGAGAGACTACACACGTTCTGCTTGCAAAAATACAATTTAGAAATCTCTAAAAGAACCTGAAATAATCTTGACTGGGGATCTCATTGAATGAATACACTGGAGTTGTTGATTTCAATATATAAAACTGAAGCTTTGTTCATGCAAAATATATTTATATTAGAATTATAACATCCATGCTGTAGATTGAATGAAAGAAAGGATGAAACATTGTCATACCTACAAAGACTAAAGGTACTTATTTAGATATAAAAATAGGTTGAAGAAAAAATGACATCAAAAAGTAAGTAAATTAATAAGGCACAAAAATGACAGGTTCTATAATGGCCTTAACAGAAGTGTCTAATAAATACTACTGTTAACATCATTAATTAATCTTTCTGTGTTATTATTTGTCCCTTATAGTTCATATTTGCACAAGGGACTGCTACATATTCCCTTTTAGTATTCTTTAGTGTCCCTCTAAAATTAAAGGCTTCAGCTCACTTGTGAAGTGAGGAAATCTTTTTATGTCTTAGCTGCACATTAACTCCCTTTTTTAAGAAGTTATCTGGAAAAGTGTTTAAGTTTTTTAAGATTATAGGGGAAAAAAGGAAAAAAAGAGTTCACCTCTTCCCTTCTGTTGTTTGTGGCATAGGCTTTCTTATTATTTATACTGTGTTAACACAAAAGGCTCCAACCATGAAGCTGCATGTGCTACAAAGCATCATGTGCTAAGGTAAAAGAAACTCAAACAAATGAAAACAATTTTCTGTTCCCAAGAGGTTTTGACCTGTGCAGTGTCATTTCACTAGAATTTGAATATTTATCTTAGAGGTATTTCAGAATAGAGACAACAACTTTAGTCTAATGTCACTTGAAAAACTGGTTCACCCAAACTCAGAAACAGTTTTACTGGACTGTATTATGATGCCTAAGAATGTACAAATTACGGTATGTTACACCTTACTTCTAACCAAGAGTAAGTTTTCCTCTAACTCACAATATCCTAAAGGAACGGACTCCTCTGCAATTCTGAATACAAAGAAAAACTCCACGATTATAAGGCATGAATAAACTCTACGTTAAGACACCTAAGTTTTGAAGTGTATTGTTTCCATGTGATCAAGGCAGCCTTGGGTTTACTGGCACTTAAAGGATCAGATAATGTATGAGAGGTGTTTATTGAATGATCCATCTGTGTGCCATATGTACTTGTCCCAAGGTAGTTATTCTGGGTATCTTGAAATATTTCAAAGAGTCAATGAATGTGCTAGCATATGAGTTGTTAGTCAGTGCAAATCTAGAAAATGATTCAGCTGTCAAACTTCGGGTATCTCATGCCATGTGAGAAATCTTTTAGTATCTTGACAAGTCTGTAGCTGCTGCCCCACAAACAAATACAGTAATACTCGTAATTTTGTGTCATACACATCAACACTTAGGCATGGAGTTTAAGCAGCAAAAGATCCTGAGTTGAGGTACCTGAATAAATCCTGAAGAAACGCAATTGTGTGTACTTTCCTTAAAGAACTGTACAATGGAAATGCAAAGGTGAATAAAATGTTAAAATCAATATACTTCTTCAAGAATAAAACTTTTTAAAGAATACTTTTCTGCTGGCCTTTTTTTTTTTTTTCCTATTTTTTTGTTTCTTTGCTTTGTTTTTTTGGGTTGGTTTCTATTTGTGGTTTGGGATATTTTTTGATTTGTGTTGTTGTTGTTGTTTTTGGTTTTGGGTTTTTGTTTATTTGTTTGCTTTTTAAATATAAAGCATTGGGAGCTTTCAGAAAGCATTAGATCATCAAGGAATTAGGGACAGGTTACATGATTAAAGGAATTTATATTTTTTTCTACTAAAGCAATATTGCTGTTAAAATTTTCAAATTGAAGACCTAGTAACATCATCAAACAATTGTTTGCATTGTGCATTTATCCACTGGAGTTGACATAGCTGTCGAAAATACTTGTCAAAGCAGATACTCAGATAATAAAAACTCTTACAAATGCAATGTGCACAATATGTGATCAACAGCTTTATACTGTGCAGAAATAAACCAATCTGCACCAGAATTAAGAAAAATACTTTTTCCTAATGACTTGAAATGTCATTGGAATTCATTGAATTTTTTGAATTATTTAAAGTCCACATTAAGTTCTGATTCTCAAAAAAACTTCATAAATCTTGCAACATGACTTTAATTCTTATCACCACTCCATTTCTCCTTCCCGAAGCCGGCTTACTGAATACAATTTTATTAAGAGTTTTAACTAAATGGGAATAGGGCAAATCAATTCGCTACATTGTCTGGGATAAACTTGGCTGTTCTGGACTAGTTATACTTGACACAGTGAAGTCTTCATTTAATGGGAATTTTTTCACTTTCTTTGAAGATTTTAGAAACTGCCATATCAATACCATTTTGTTGCTTCAATAATTTTCTCTTCATTACCTAAAAGTACAACTTCTAAGAGGACCCGTCCTGGAAAAAAAGATTTTTATCTGTACATGGAAAAGTGTCACCAATGTAGACTATAACACTGCAGATCAGTAATCACAATACTTCCATTCCCTGTAACAGACCTCAGGCTTTGTATTATCTCTGCATGGTTAACGCGACGCTTGCTTTGTATAGGACATGTCTTGATCTGCCAGGAACTTTTGTTGTTAGCTTAGGTAAAGCAACAGTCTCATAAACAGATGACTGTTGTACTGTTAGTTTTAGTTGTTGTTTCCATTGCTTTGTGCAATTTGTATCATTAAAACACTCTACCATAACTTTGACTAATAATACTAACCAATAGCAATTCAGTGCAGAATGACCTGTGATCATGGAATAAAATACATAAGAGCAGTCTTTAAAACGGAGGTACAGCATGAATCCGGAAAGCCCAGAACTATGTGCAGGTCATGGATCACCATTTACTGACCATGAAAGGAAAGCAACTTAAAGTGCTGGGTTAAAAAGGGTATGGCAATAACAAAGAGAAAAAAAAGATCATGTAGGAAGAAAGAGCAAGGCATACTGTGCATTAGAAAGTATTTTAGAGTAGTCCTTAGTGAATTCTAGGGAAGGAGGAAGAAACCTGGACCGTCAAATACTGTACTTTTCTTGGCCAACGAACTTGTCGTATTCAAAATTGCTGCAACCCTTTCAACATCCGGTTTCTTAAGGACCTGGAGCAGCACAGCAAGAGTTGGCAAAGCAGAAATAGGAATACTGGAAAGCGTGTGTGTGTATCAGCTTCAACTATTATTATTGGGAAGTAGCTCTGATAGAATACTTCAGAGGGTCTGTGTTTGTATCTGGCAACTAGATTCTTAATTAATGATATGGTTATATTCCTACTAATGTTTTATTTCACTGTCAACAATTAATTGTATGTACATATTAGCTGTGTTTCCTTATTCCACAGGGTCTTTATTTTGGTATCTGGCCTTTTGTTACTTCGTGTGTAAATTGATTCAGCAGAGATAAGACCCAAATGGTTTTGTCATAATCTACAAAAATGTCCCGTATTTCTTACTCATTCAGTTTCTCTGAGACTGTAAATAATTAAGGACATGCAAGTAGGAAATACTAGCATTAAGATCAGATGATATGTTAATTTGGGGGTCTTGTGTATATGTTTTATAATATAGTCCTTAGTTATATGATCCCATTCTCCATTTCAGGATTGCCATAAAAAAAAAAAGGGAGAAGGAAAGAAAAAAGTCACATTTCATTCACCTTGTCTGATGCAACTTGCTGCTTAGGTTTCATTAGTTAGAATTTTCATTCAGACTGCTAAATATCCATAAAGTAACACAGTGGTGGGTGAAGTCAGACTTCATGGATGGCATCTAGATTTAGCACAGCACATTACAGTTGTAAACATATATAGATGCATATGAGTTAAGGAATGGATCTAATTGCATTAAATTACACTCTAACGAGCCTTATCTTTAAGTATGTCAAACTGGTGTTCCATAAACTGATATTCCAGCTCACTTACATAGATACTACTTTGAAGGAGGTTCGCACAAAACTCTTTAAGTCAACAGACAGAGAATTATTGTAAGGGTATGCGTTGTCTTCTTTCCGATTACACAGAAAATACTAGAGGCATCCCCTATGTATAACTCTGTTTTTCTTTTCATACACTCTTTTAATGTGAAATCATTTGTATTAATCTCTGTGAGAACCAAACCTATAAATATATCTATATTTTTTCAGAGGATTGTCTTTGTGCATTTCTTTGAGTTTTTTCTAGTTTAGTTGAGGTTTATAATGGTTATGTTTTTTGGGGTTTAGAGAAAGAGAGAGCATGAGAAAAGGGAAAAACTATTCATTGACATGGCAAATTTATTAACAAATCAATATAGAAAACTGTAAATAGTAGAAATAGTTAAAAATATTTCAGATTAGGTGGACATGAAAGAGAAGATCTAATTCTATATGTCCCTCATGAAATCAATATGCATATTCAGAGAAAAAGAATAAACATGTTCTGAATCACTAGAAAGTGATATTTTGAACACCAGATTTATGGCAAACCTCAACCTGAGTGCTTCAACCAAACTGGAGTGGAGTACATAAGAGAAATTCTTTACACTTAAATTAGACACCTAGTTATCTTGAATGCAAAACTTCCAGCATCCTTATTGCTTCAATTTAAAAAATGAAGTACCATAAGACTAATTTCAGTTGTGAAAAAAAAATTCAGTCTCTGTTTCTTTAACTTATAAGACATTTTTACTTCACTAATTTACTTCTAAAATTCTTGCTTATTATGTTTGACAATGCAATGGTTAGAATAATAACAGCTTTTCTGATTCACGGTTTCAGCTCTATCACCAAAGTGTACTTATCTTTCTTCTGGGATAAGTAACATTGCAGATTGTGTATCTGAAGTTTTCAGCTTATAAGCAATTATTAGGTAAAATAACACTTTAACCTGTACAGAGAGCATACATGAATGTCTCAATTCTCTTGGGATCTTTATTATATTCAATGTATTTTTTTTAACTCATTGCCATCATGACAGTACACATGTACTATTACAGGCTGTGAATTGTAAGTGGGAACGACTATACCATTTTACTCCTTTTTACAGCCTGTGAGAAATTTCTGGACTGATTTCTACCAGGACAGACTCAGCTTCTCTAGGAGGTCAGTTGTTAAAATAAAACAGGACTGTTTTCTCCACTGGATAGGACTTGCTCTATATATTTTTTGGTTCCTAAGTGCTACTTGGGATTTTAGAAAGCAAACAATTCTCCAAAAGTAAAAGGTTTAACCAGACAACAAAAATAGTTCTTTGTAGAATTCCCTTGTTGTATTTGTATTTGTATTTGTGAGACTTTATCACATAGGAAGCCATCAGAACAGAAAATTCCTCATTTTAAAACCTGATTATTTTTTCACAGTACAAAACAGTGGCAAAACATGACTTCTTAAGACAAAAAAACAAAACAAAACAAAACAAAACAAAAAAACCTACCACAACTAGATAACCAGGAATACAAGATATTTATCTCAGTATATGGGTGTATTTTTAAGGTAAGAAGGTCAATTTGTAAGATTTTTGAGCATGCTTATCTTGATGCTACAACCAGGAAACATGGTCCTATTTAAACTACATCACAGTATGTCCAGGCACCATAGGTTTTTCCCTGCTCCAAAACCATGTTTCTTCTCAGTAAAAATGTGAGCACGAAGGGAGAAATATGTGATTCCAGGTCTCACATGAGGAAGCTTGTCAGTGGTGTCCTTTGGAACAGGGGCATATCCAAGACACCCTCAGTTTAGACATACTCACATCGTCTGAGAAATTAGGACAATATTTCCTGTCCTGGGGTCCACAGTGGCTTAGTGTTTTATGGTAAAAAGCTGAGCCAAGGGTACAGCATCACAAAGCACCAAGGGGAAGTAGAATTAGGGAACAAGAGTGGGCTACTTAAAAGGCTCTGAGGCAGGCAAAAATGATTTTTTCCTCCGTGGAAATTAGGGACATATAGTCCCAACTGTTTATTCTCAATATGTATGTGAATTTCCCACAGGTATCAGATATCACTCCATTCAGTGGCTAAAAGAAAAATTCAGTCCTAAGCTTTTGTTAGTCTTCTGACTAAATTTTCCTCTTTCATGTGAACAGAACAGATTTGTAGGGCTATTCTGATCTTCCTGCCTGTGTAAAAACACCATTGCCAGCAATAAGAGTTCTCTGCAAGGAAGAAGAGCAGAATAGAAAATAAGTGCTTTATTGTGCAGACGGGAGAGGAGAATTTAGTTTTAATGATCCCATTACTTTCTGCTAGACAGCTAAAAATTGCTACACTGAATAAACTAATTCAATAGATGCTGCTTTTTTTGCCAAATAACTGGAATGTCTTTTATGAAACTCAATTTTTTTTTACAGATACTTTGTAGGGCAATTAGGGCAGCTTAGCAAATTCCTTATTTCCCACTGGACATTGTAATTCACAACAAACTAATTAATATTTTATCTGAAAATGCTACATACTTTCATTGTTGTTTATTTTTAATTAAAACTAAGGTCCTGAAACAGTCAACAACAATTATGGATACATGAAAGGCATTAAATATGACAATTTGAATTTTTAATTATTAATTATCACATTGACATGCTAATTATTTCTAGCAAAAACACAGGATATTTTCCTCAAATACTAATATAACTGCACTGCCCAGTTCAACCACAGAGAAAACGTATGTAGTGCCTGCGCAGAACAATAGTGTATGGGATTTGTCTTTTGAAAGATCAAAACATTCATGAGTAAATCTTATATTTGAGCAGTGAAAGATAGTAATGCACTTATACTATAACAGTGAAAAAACTAGAAGTTTTGAAATCTTTTCAGAACCAATCCAACAATGCATTTAAATATTACAAAATGCACCGTTGCATAAAATAGTACAAACGAGACAGGCATCTAAATGTATCCCTCAAGAAAACTAATTTTCACAGTAAGATGTATGATAAAAATCTCTTCTCATCAGTTACCTCAAAAACACCAGAAACTTCATTGGAAAGCTGAAGTTGTGTGGTGGTTTTTTGTTTGTTTGTTTGGGTTTTTGTTTGTTTGTTTGTTTGTTTTGTTTTGTTTTTGGATTGGTTTGGTGGTTTTTATTTATTTGGGTTTTTTTATTAAGACACCACGTTGAACATCACTGCTTTTTTCCCTCATGCTTTATGAGAGCAACAGAAACTAGAGTCTAGTAAGCATTTTGGTCATATTCAGAATCATGAAAGAAGCAAAGAAAAATGTGAACCATTCTATAATCTGACTGCTCCTGAGTTTAGCTTCTTTCCTCATAGAGTGTAAAGAGATAGATGCTTAGAAAAAAAAAAAATCAGACACAAATAACAATGAAGTAGAATACGATTTTTTTTCTGTCCTCACAAGCATCAAACATTCATTGCATCCTATGAAAGATATAACCTATAAAACAAAGGTAAGAAAAAGTTCTTCAGTTATTTAGTTGTGATTTCACAACTCTGCATGTATAGTTTAATACAACTTGTTGTCTGGGACATAAGTTTGGCTGTTTTTCTTGGATGCCAAAACATGTTTAATCCAATTTATAATGATTTCTCAGAAACTTTTACATCTTTTCAAGCTGCACTGCATGGTACCGTTACTTGCAACTAGTATTAATGGTCTGTTTTTTACAAACAAATTTCATTATCTGTTTTATCAGAGTATATTAAATGTGTTTTGTAAATACTCTTTTGGAATCGGCTCCGAAGAAGATCACTTTGCATTTATAAACTGGCATAGATGCCAAAGACTTTTCATAGTTGTGGTCCTTGTACCTGTTTTGGTTTATATGCTCATGAATATTTATTAACTTCCTCTATGTTGCTGAAAACAGAGCTAGAAGTTCTGTTCATTTATATTGAATACACACTCAGATTTTATAATGGTGTTTTTTAAACTAATATAAATAACAAGTATTTATTTCTGTGATTAAAATTATTAAAATTGATAGTTTCTGTATTCTTCACTGGAAATGTTTTCTCCATGAACTCCTTTGTTTTATCAGATTGCAAAACCCTGAACACATAATCTTCTGGAGAATGTTAATACAGTAAAATTTGTGCTCTGTGTTTTGTGCAAATTCTGCTGTTAAAGCAGTCAAAGGGGAGAAAATTTTATGGTGCATAAGCTTGCTGATAGACTCTTTTGCAACGTATTTCAGTACTTTATCCACCATCTTGATTTATTGGGTTTTACTATTTTCTGAGCAAATTCTATTCCTTGACTGAACTCAAACAGAAAAAGATATAAAAATGCATCAACTGCAGATTTTCTTGATGAATGTCCTTAGCACTTGTAACATTCTGCTTTGATTGAACTGAAAAAGGAGAGGGAGCATGGTGTTTAGAATTTCTAAAAACTACTTTTTTCATACAAACTGTAGTGGGTTTCTGTGTCTGGGTTTTAGTAGCGGGAACTCACAAAGGAAAACCAGTTCCCATAAGATTTTGTATAAGAAGTAGAATCAAACTCAATTCTCCCTATATAGAAATAGAAATTAAAAAATAATGCAGAATAACAAAAAGAATTTTCAAATGTGGAAGATGGGCAATGAATTCTTTTCTTAGCAGTGTTTTTGCATGTATGAAGCATTCTCAGGGAATGAAAAATATACTTTTTATTACAAGTTTTTAGAAAATGATGAACTGAACCTTGTAGATTAAAAAAAAATAGCAAAACTTTAGAAGATATAAACATGAAAACTAATATTATGTTTAAGCAACATGGTGCTTTTGTCTCAAGTACATGCAGAAGATTAATTTTGACAGCATATATGTCAATGTTTTTTTCTAGAGGTCTTGTCACACAGTGTGCCAATCTTTTAGTCAGAAATAGGACATTTTCAAATAAAATCTTATGTGTAATAATATTTCATCTATTTTTGCCCCATATGAAGAAAATAAATTCTAAGCCATTACTGTGTAGGGAAGTCTCCTGAAACTGTCTTGGTGTAAAACCTAAAATTTCTTAGCTTTTGCTTTTATCACCTCAGTTGGACTCCTAGCCTGTTCAGCAAGCATTCTCCTCTAACACTCTGCAGAGGTCTTCAGATCCTAATAATGCCTGGGATATTTCCAGTTCTTGACCTGTACATTTCTTTTTGAACATAAAAACATGAGGTCAAAAGTACCGGGTTAGATCAACATCTCTGATAGCGGCCAAATGTCAATCTATCAGAAAGGACAGAAGGAAAAAGGATAGCATATATTTCCCTCTAACAATCTTCAGCTTTCAAAAAGTTATACTAATCTAATTAAGTGCCTATGTAACCCATAATTGTTTCTTTTCCACATGGTGACCCAGCATTCCTTTGACTTATGGAAACCTCTATGAAAGAGCTCCCCAGCCTAACCACACACTGTGTGTGTGTAGGGAAAAAAAAGAGTATTCCCTTTCTCATCTTATGCCTCCTTCTGATCTTCTTCCCTTTGTGTTTAAACAGAAAGAACATTTCCTGTGACAAAAAATTCCTGTCCACCTTGTTCATTCTACCGATATGGCCGTGTATTATTTGCTGTAGTAAGTCATCTCCAAAACAACAAGAGTGTTCAGAATATGTATTCAGAATATCTTAAGGTTGCAACCTCAAAAATATGTTAGGTGTTTAAGTTCTATTTGATTTGATAAGACTTACATATGGAGAGACAGTTTAGAGCACTAAATGTTGTCTATAGATTCATTGCATGATGCATTATGTGGGGGGGTAAAAATCCATGTGGCTCACAGACCCCCTGGCAGAAAAGTCTGAAAAAATGCCACCAACAATAGGAAAAAACTTCTGTATCTCTTTACATGCTAGTATTTTTCAGGTTGCACAGCTTACTTTACATTTTACAGATTCCATACATGTATTATATGATGTGCATTACTAAAGGAAAGAAAAAGGAAAGATATTCAGTAATTCAGATGCCATTTTTTTTAGGACATCTTTTTAAGAACAGCTTGAATCTAATGACAGTGGTTAGGAACTAATTTAATCCAGTGGCAATGACAATAATTTAGGGGAATACTAATATGTTTTATTTTTATTGTAACTAGTTTTGGTTTCTGTTAAGTTATTAAATAATGTATAATTGGGTTTTTGAAATAGGAGTAATGCCACAAAATCTAGTATTTTAGAGAATAAATTGTCAAATATTTCAAAGATAAGGCTTTCTTTTACTTTATAGTGTTGTCCATGAATGGGATTCAGAAATTGCTTTAGCAATTTAGTATCTTTTTTTTTTTTTTTTTTTAATTAAGAATTTTCAAAAGAAGTCGTATTAAATGCCTTTAATTCTTTGGTATTTTTGTTATCACTATTTTAGTAAAAGCAAGTGCTTTTGGAATGTAATAATGTAAAAGTAGAATGATTCAAAAATGTTTTGCCATATGTAGTGGGGTTGGCCCTGCTCAGCTGCCAGGCATCCGCCAAAAACACTCTATTGCTCCCCCCTAAAGTAGGACAAAGGAGAGAAAATAACACAAAAAGTTCATGGGGGACAAAGTTCAAGGACAGGGAGAGATCACTCAGTGCTTACTGTCACAGGCAAAACAGACTCAGCTTGGGGATATTATTTGAATTTATTACCAACAAAATTAGAGCAGGACAATGAGTAGTAAAAGAAGTCTTAAAGAACACCCTCACTTCTGCTCTTCCTCTTCCCCTGCAGTAGTACAGGGAGATGGGGAATGGAGTTTATGGTCAGTTCATCACACATTGTTCCTGCTGCTGCCTAGGGAGAGGCGTCCTTCCCCTGCTCCAGAGTGGGCTCCTCCCACAGGAGGCAGTTCTCCTTGAACTTCCCCAATGTGAGTCCATCCCACAGTCAACAGTTCTCCGTGAACTGCTCCAATATGGGTCACTTTTTCACAGGGTACATTCCTTTGGGCACAGGCTGCTCCAGATTGGGCCTCCCACAGGGTCACAAGTTCTACCAGGAAACCCGCTCCAGTGTGGGCTACTGTCTCTGCAGGTCCACAGGTCCCTGCCAGGACCCTGCTCCAGGACAGGCTTTCCATGTGTTAACAACCTCCTTTCAGGAATCCACCTGCTCCAGCATGGGACTCCTCCATGGGGTTCAGCTGGATCTCTGCACCCTTGTTGTCCTCCATGGGCTGCAGTGGGCAGCCTCCGTCACCATGGTCTGCACCACAGGTTGCAGGGGAATCTCAGCTTTGGTGCCTGGAGGACCTCCTGCCCCTCCTCTGCCCCTGACCTTGATATCAATAGGGTTGTTAGTCTCACATATTCTCACTCAGCACTTCTCTGGCCACAATTACATCTGCCCAATAACCTTTTTTTTCCTGTCTTAAATATGTTATCACAGAGACATTACTATCATTCCTGCTGGCTTGGCCTTGGCCAGTGGTGAGTGTGTCCTGGAGTTGGCATTGGCTCTACCAGACATGGGGAACGCTTCTCATAGAAGCCACCACTATACCCCCCCTCCACCAAAACCTGGCCTTGGAAACCCAACACACCATGAGAATGTAGTTTTTGTGATTAAAATCCAGGATCATACATATATATATATATATATAGAAAGAATTATCTGATTTTTAAGAAGTCTATAAATGCAATTTTGGGGAGACCATATTCTAAACTGGTAAGGCTGACAACATAGGAACTAAAGGATTGTTTTGAAACTTCAGGTCTGACCCTATGTAGTAGAAGCACTGTCCCCCAGATCTCAAGGGGGAACTATATATTGCAGTGAAGTCAGGGGTCTAACAGATCATATCTGTTACGCTTCTTTTTTTGTGTATTAATTCCTCAGTTCTTTACCACTTTTACATATCTTAAGTGAGTAATATTTATACAGATAATTTATGTGGTCATAAATGGAGTAACACTTTTTGCCTGATGAAGCCATTAGAGATAAAATTTATCTCAGCTGACTCATTACCTGCACAAAGCTAAATTATGTATGTTCTCCTTTAAACCATAGAATCAAAATAGATACTTGGAAAAAAAAAAACACCTCTGAGTCATCTTTAGGAAACTTGAACTGTACATTCTAAAGTTTCACTATTTGCATGAGCTAGAAAGTGAGATAGAGTAGATCAGATGAAAAGGAAAAAAATATACTGTAAATATTAGGATTCTATGAGATGAATTCTCATCCTAGGAGCCTCTAAATTGCTATGAATGGGCATTGGGTGAAGTATACTACATTTAATGTTAAATAACTTTACTTTACAGATCTAAATCCCTGCCTCAGACTGAACATAGCACAGCCTCAAGCAACACCCCAAAAATACCATGTCACTTTGAGTATGTCAGATATGACTGATATCTGATTCTTCCCTTCCTTTTCCTTTCCCTGTCTACATCTGTGTCTTATACAGTTATGATACACTGTACCATGCCCTCTTGTTTTTTAGTAGTCTGTATTAGATGTAGTACTTTGTGACGATCTATTTTTCTGCAAATCAACTGTGCCCAGAGATACTGGTTTGTGGCATGTCTTACAACAAGGCATCTTACAATCAAAGAAATCCCTGTTCTTTCCCAAAATGTTATTTAGCAATGAGCTGACTACCTGCTATCTGACCAGTCAAATTCGAGAACCCAGGAAAAAGTGTGAATTCTAAAAACTATATTTATGATTCAAATTCCTTGTTAAATGAGTATTCAAAGCACGCATATGCTAAGCAGCCCAACTGCTCTCTTTTTAGAATACTGTTGAGGTCTTTACATTCTCTGAATGCTTGTTGATTCTGTGCCAGTCTTTCATTCCTCAGAATCAGATAATTTTGATGAGATTTTTTTGAAACCCAAATTAATCAAATGCAGTACATTTCCTTGAAAATTCACTGTAAAATGTTATATTTTTGTTATTCTTACATGACTTACTTTTTTTTTGCATTTAAACATTCTTGAACATAATGTGTAATTCTTCATAAAATTATCCAGCTATAATGTTCGACAAATGTTATGCATAATATTGTGCTGGATTAAGAGTTCCTATTCAAATGAATGGGATTTGTGCTTTACGATTCATTTGATAGAAATAGAAATACCAATGCTAAGCATTTGAAGATTCAAAAATCAATAAACCATTATAATTGGCTGAAGGAATATTCAACAAACCATTATAATTGGCTGAAGGAATATATGTTTCTGAATACATTGTGACTGTGTGAGCAATTACTATTCTGATAAGGCATTGAAGGACCCTACAGATGTCTTCAGCAAAGATTAGTGGATTAGTTCATCTTTGCATTAAAATTTAAAATTAAATAAGCAACAGCTATCAAGTAATCTGCAAAATAAAATTTTATATAATCATCTAAAATCAGAGAAATCACTTACGCATTTTTTTAACCATAGAAGGGTTCTGATCTTACATTATGAAAACTAGAAGAAGAAAACTTCCCCTCTCTCCTCCTCTACCCCTTCAATGTTATGTGGGGACAGCAGAAGTAGAAGACAGTAGGGAGGAGAGGAAGGGAGAGAAGAGGACAGGACAGGACAAGACAGGAGAGAAATTTTCTCTTTGAGCTAATCGATTGCCATACATCTGCAAACCAAGAAGATAGAGCATGTTATAAAACAAAAATTTCTGAGAAGGCATGTAATAAATGAATCATTTTACAAGCAAAACAAAAATTCATTGAGTTAAAAAGAAAGCAAAATAAGCCAAATATCCTAAACAACCTTGTTGACTGGAGTATCTTAGTTCTATAAAAGTGGCATTGTTAAGCTAAATCATCAGCAGAATCAATGTATAGAGTTCCATCACTGACAACTGAGATGGACTGATATAATGCTGGGCATACAAGAAAAAAGAAAAAAAAAAAATAATGGACTTCATCACCTTTTGAGAATCTTAGTGTAGATCATACAGATTTAGCAGATGATGGACACTTATTTTAGATTTAGATCAAGAAATAGTTATACAGTAGAATATAAATGACAGGTTGGACCTTAAGAAAATATTAAAACACTCATAGAAATGGTGATGCTAGATATTTTTCTATTCATCATGTATCAACAAAATCTTAGAGAATGGAGCCCATATTTATGACAATATAATAACCCCTGTTGCTTTGGTCTGGCATCTCTTTTTTTTTTTTTTTTCTTTAAAATATGTATGAAACTTATCTTTGGTACACAGGATATTAAGAGGATGCTTGAACTGGAAAAAAAAGCCCAAGCAGTAGAAGGCCATTGCCAAGTTCTGTAAGTGTTTTTGAAAGAACCAGAGTTTCTCAGACAGAATGAAAACATCAGTATCTGTAACTCTGAGTACAGGTATACAATTCAGAGAAAATGCAATATACCAAGGTTTTTTGGTATAAAAATGATTGGCCATATGAAGAGGCCAACAAGGTCTATAATGCATCTGACATCATGGTTATTTAAAAAAAATGGTTTTGTTTGTATGGGGGGGGGGAGCTTCCCTGAAGTATAATGCTTTAATAATGACAAGTATCAAATAATGAAGTACACTAAGTTATGTACTTCAAAACTGTGAAATGCTGCACTGAATAACTGAATGCCACAGTGTGTTCTAGCTTTATTTCTTGCAAATCTAAGTAACCTTTATTTTGTAATTTTGTTTAAAGAGTAATTATTGAAAGATAATGTGAAAAATATACTGATACCAATGAATTAATTAGGAAATCAGAAAAATATGTTTAAAGTAGTTTGGAGCTGCAAGCTAAGAAGTAAAAACTCAGAATCAAATTTAGTAGCTATAAAATCCTCTTGGCTCATTTAATGACATAACTATTGTGTCAAACCAAACTGAAAGTCTAGCAGCTTCTTTAAAGAGCTCCAATTCACTTTGTAATACAAAAAGAACATTTAGTGCCATGCTGACATTTGAGTGTCCAGACATGAAGGAAGGGTTGAAACCTTTTTGTTAAAAAAAAGATCAAATTTAATTTCGCACATTAATCCCTGAAGACTTGACAGACTGAATGATTTTCTATAGACAAAGGATTCTTAAACTTTTTTAGAGAGAGATCAGAGTTACGGCCTGGCTGCAGTTCTTCCCACTTTCCAGTCTCTCTGATTATACTTCTCAAATGTCAGTCGCTTTGCCTTTATCTCTTCTCAGGTTGAATCATACAATTCTCCTACTGTTAGACTGAACTCTTAACAACAGTGCCCTGTATATCAGCTGCCCTAACGTGCCACATCCTGAGGGCTTTATTACCTGAGGGATTTGACTTCTGGAAACTATGGACAATGATGAATATTCCCAAACACTTTTCTCAAGGCAGAACACTTTTTTTACTTTTAAAATGGGGAAAAAAGCATATTTTATGAAAGGATTTTTAAAATCTATACATTTCTCACCTGAATCATTCTATCCTTCATAATGAATTATATTAAGTTAATATTCTCATGGCAATCTTGATAAAAGAAACCCAAATGCTGCCACCCACTAAATCACATATTTTTCCCCCATTTATTAGTAAAAGCTACAGTCTTTGTACTACAGAATCCCAGGAAATGTCTGGGCCTTCACAATTTAGTTGGGTGAAGCAGACTGTAACCACTGACTGTATAAATGCAAGCTCACATGTACTTAAGAGTAAAGGCCAGGGACCTTCACTGGTTCTGCATTCACCCCACTGAGCAAATTAGGATGCTGAAGACTCAGTGACACCCACCAGCTCCCTGCTTGCAAGAGACTTATGCCTTTAAATTTAGCACTCCAAATGACCTCAGGAGGGGAAATATAACACACACACACACACACACACACAAAGGATTTGATACTTATAAGACTTTTTGTACAACTATTTTAGCTCTCATACTAATGAGATTTTTCTCCATTAATCTGTATGGCAAGTGTCAGTACTATTTTAACAAGATAAATGGCAAGTATAGAATTCTGATGAGAGTCATTTATTTAGAGTTTCCTTAGGCTACCAGTAAGTGCTTGTTTCCAGTCTCTCCCCTTTTGCATGTAACAGTGTTTGTATTCTTGCCACTTCCCTGACTTAGATATAATTGTCAACTGTGATTCAGGAAGCTGACAAAGCTAAGAATACCAATTCTTGTTAATTATTTTAGTAAGCTTTTATTTATTCAGGCGATGGTTTATATTGTTGTTTCTAATTTGAGTGCTTTTTTTTTGTACATTAAAGGAACAATAAATATCTTGCTAAGACAAACTTCTTAATAACCAGATTGATGTATGATATTTTTAAATTGTTGCACAGTAGCTTCAGTTCCTTTCAAAACTGTGTCATATTCTGATAGTAAGCCCTTACTTTATCAATTTTTGCCATTTTGTACAATTTCATAGACTTATTTTCATCACAGAGCTGACTTCCTAACTCCTTGCTGGACTAAGCCTCACACCTTATCACCACGGTCTAACTCAGCTTTGTAATAAATCCTAATTCTAACCATTAACTACAGGCTTAATCTCTCCATTTTCAGCCTGGGCATATGAGCTACTAGAGAATTCACAGTCAGAATAGCCATCAAGTAGGACAAGAGGCCTGAGTAAGGAGTTTGAAGGTTTGAATGCCAGCTAGCAGAGAAGAGCAAGTATCTGGATCCAGCTACAAGAAAGAATGAGTGACTGGAGCCAGCTAGAAGAGAGAGCTGTATTTCATGTCTGCATGTAACCATTTATGAACTTCAACCAAAAGTAGCTTATGAGAAGTTCAGCACCCAGAAAAAAACCAAAACAGATTGGACACAGTGAAACTACAGGCCTTGCAGTCTCACTTCAGTGACTGGTAAAGTTATGGAGAAGATTATTCTGGGAGGTATTGAAAAACACCCAAAAGACAGTGGTCACACAGCATGGCTTCATGAGAGAAAAGTTGGGCTTGTCAAACTTAATTTCCTTTTATGACAAGGTAATCTACCTAGTTAATCAAGGAAAGCCAGCTGATGTAATCTTTTTGGATTTCAGTAAAGCTTTTGACACTATCTCTCCCAGGATCCTTCTGGACAAAATGTCCAGCACACAGCTGGATAAACGCATCATACAGTGGTTGAGCAATTGGCTCACAGGTCAATCACAGAGGGTAATAGTGAATGGGGGAACATCAGACTGGTGACCTCTCACAAGTGGGGTTCCACAGAGCTCCATCTTAGGCCCTGTGCTCTTCAACATCTTCAAAAATGACTTGGACACAGGACTGGAAAGGATACTAAGCAAGTTTGCAGATGACACAAAACTGGGAGGAGCTGTTGACTCCCTTGAAGGCAGGGAGGCCCTGCAGAGACCTGAACAAATTAGAGGACTGAGTAATCACCAACAATAGGAAGTTCAGTAAGGGGATGTGCACAGTTCTGCAGCTGGGATGGGGCAATGTTGGATGTTCAGACTGGGGAATGAGATGATGGAAAGCAGTGCCACAGAATATATATACCTAGGGGTCCTGGTTGATGGCAAGTTGAATCTGAGTCAGCAGTGCCCTGGCAGCCAGGAGGGCCAACCGTGTCCTGGAGGGCATCAGGCAAAGCACCACCAACTGGTTGAGGGAGGGGATTGCTCTGCTTTGCTCTGCACTGGGGCAGCCTCACCTTGAATATTGTGTGTGGTTTGGGGCACTGAAATATAAGAAAGATATTAAGCTATTGGAGAACATTCAAAGGAGGGAAATAAAGATGATGAGGGGAAGTTTTCCCTTGAGAGGAAGCTGTATGAGGAGCAGCTGAGGTCACTTGGTGTGTTCAGCCTGGAGAAGAGGAGACTGAGGGGAGACCTCATTGCAGTTACAGCTTCCTCATGAGAGGAAGAGGAAGGGCAGGCACTGATCTCTTCTTTCTGGTGACCAGTGACAGAACCAAGGGTAATGGCCTGAAATTTTGTCATGGGAGATTTAGATTGGATAACAGAAAAAGGTTCTTGATCCAGAGGTGGTTGAGCACTGGCACAACCTCCCCAGAGAAGTGATCACAGCCCCAGGCCTCCAGAGTTAAAGAAGCATTTGGACAATACTTTCAGTCACATTGTGTGACTCTTGGGAATGGTGCAGGGCCAGGAGTTGGACTCAGTGATCCTTGGGTGTCCTCTCCAACTTGGCATATTCTGTGATTCTGTGATATTGGATAAAGTAAAAGACCACACTAATATTTTCTTCTTAAAGAAGAAAGAATCTTTTTTTTTTTAAAGTTAAACTAAGAACTCCAGAATCATAATTATAATGGCTTTTAGCTTTAGAAGAAAACTTGGTCACTGGAATTCTTATAAGATCCAGTCTCTAGATGCAAAAACCAATAGCCTAAAAATGTACTTTCTTTGATTAGACAAATGATAGCTGCTTAAATATTCAAAGGTCTATTACCTAAGACTTAATAGTTCAAATTAGTTAGCTCCTTTCTCACTTTTATACACTGTAAGCAATAAGCACTTTTTCTTTAATTAACAGCAGTTACTGAATTGGAAACCATGTGCATTAAAAGAGTATCTTTTACTGTAGTTGAGGCTAATACTTATTTTGTTCTTAGAATCAAGAAAAAAATAAACCTGTAAGTAACTGTTTGCTCATCCCTATGTTTCAAACTATATTACAGTTCTGAAAATTCAGCCTCATTTTAATAAAATCTTGGACATCAGAATTAGGATGTAGAATTAGATACATCATGGTATTAATTTCAAACAGTGATTTTCAAGCATTTCAGATAGTTTGGTCTGCCTGGCTAACCTAGTAACATATTTAAGAATTATGTCTATAAAAACAATATCATAAAATCAATTATATCTTATACCTAAAACAGTATTCCATAGTTTAATGTTTTGATTTTTAAAAAAAAAAAAAGGTAAGAAGATAAGAATTTATGTCTTTCTTCAGAGAAAAGTAATGGCATAGTAAAAATCCTTTACTATATTGTATAGATCAGTGATGATAATCAGATGACTTGTTAACAGATAATACAGGAAATCCTAAAATAAGCATCATGTTTGCTATACTAACAAAATTTTCATAATTAACTCGTGTGGACACAAAGTAACTGGAAAAAGATGTGTTTTATTGTTCATTTGCCAAGATACGAAAGAATCTGTCTATAATATTTTAAAAGGACTAGTTAAGAAGCCTTAAATTAATGCCATTAAAATTACCATAGATTAGGTAAAAAAATATTGACTCATTCAGTTCTTAATGATATAGTGAAATAGTTAATAATGCTCTCACCTATAAAAATGCTACATTAATTACTATGGTGTATGTGCAGATGGAGAAAAGTAGAAAGAAGCAGTAATACTCTTGAGTAAATATTAATATACTACTACTTAAGGCAAATATCAGTTAAATTTGTAAAATATTACCTTAAATTTATGGGTTTGGAGCTAATATAAAGTATACAGGACAAGAATTGTTTGAAACAAACATATTCTCTTCAGTAACACCAAGTATGTAAATACTCAGCTAAGTCATACACACAGCTTTCAGGGTTTTCACTTTGTTTAGGAGCCCTTCCCACAACTCTGTTCCCCTGTTTCCTTCCTCAAGAATAAAAGATGTCAAAATAAAGTAGAAGTATGTCTTTGTGACATGTGAGAAGGGGGAAGAGCCAAATTTAGGATGTTACCTTTTTTGATCTTATATTACGTGCATTTCTTCCATTTGCTCCTTGAGTACTTTACATTTTTTAAGTAGTCTGTAGTAGAGGCAGTTTATTATTTCCCAATCAGAAATTAGTTTGATAGCCCTAACAATTTCCTGTTGTATTTAATTATTTGAGCTATAGCAGTGTATCAGTTGTCATTGTCTATCTATGTATATACATCTATATCTGTATAAACAAGACATATTTTACACATTTTCTATGATTTTATTATATTTATGCTTCTGTCACATAATGAAATATTTTAATTTTTTGTAGGTGCTTCTTGGGAAAATGTTTAAAATTTGAGCTTATTCTTATTTCACTGAATGCCAAATTTTTCATTTGGTGCTTAGTGTCTTTTAATATTCCAAATTCCTTGGTAAATATTTCCTTCATGATCTAATTTTTGAACACAAATTACTCAACATCTACAGCAAATAAACAAAGTCATGGTGAAACAAGACTTGAGTTTTCACAACAAAGAATTCCATTTGCATGTATTGTTCTGTGGCATTTTAAGCCCTGTCCATCAGTCACTCTCTAGCCTTTCAGTTGATATGCAGAACTAATTTCATTCATACAACATCCATGCCTGACATGCCCAGTGAATATTCAATATTTCTTTCTGCTTCCTTCAAACGTAAACCCCGAATAAGCTGTAATTACATAGAATTAGATTTAAAACAACTAACACATTCTTTACTGAAAAACACAAGCTTTTGCTAGTTCCATGCATGGGGATTATCTAACCAGGGAGTTAGAACCGTAGAATCACAGAATGGCTATGTAACCATTACTACTATTGTTTATTCAACACTTGTGTAATAGTGTCTTCCTCTGTTTATGTAAAGCACATTACAAACTTTGTTCAGTTTAGGCATCTCTGACTACAGAAGAAAAGGCTCACTTTACAAGGCTCCCTTTCTGTTACAGCATTCTCCTAGGAAATCAGAGGCTGGTAATCAGTATCTACTTCTGTCTCAGAGACAAAGGTCTAAAGACATTTGCTGTGCCTAACTTTTAATAACTTTCCCATCAATCATGTAGACACACAAAGACAGAAGTCATAGATGCGAAGCCTGTATTAATCTGTTGTATCTGGAGCTCTAGTTATATAGTGATCTAATGATAGCAAAGTAGAGCACCAAATGCATCCATAGCACTTCCCAGGATGACTTAAAGAATTTGTTAACTGATTCAAGTAGCCCATGAAAAGTGTGCATGAATTGGTAAAGGTCAAGCTGTATTTGACTCTTCTGCTCAGCTCCCAGGAAGAGTTTTAAGTGAACAGTAGGATAGCATATCCCAGAGGGAGTCACAATGCAATATATTTCACTGGAAACAGAGTATCGCTTATAAATCTGATCTCTCTTTTTACCTCTCCCAGATCATTGTTTTAGTAAAGCAGCCATTTCATCTGCAGGCAATCTTAGGACTCATAGAAGACTGCCAAGGAAAACTAAGTAGCATTTGATCACAGGTGCTAGCAAAAGTTACATTAACAGACCACTGGAATACCTAAGACTGATTATTAGGGCTTTTCACTGGATGACCTTCTCAATTTGTCATGTTAACTTATCCTTGTGTTAACATCATACATTGATCTATATATTTTTTTTTTAATACCCCCCAGAACATATAATGTCTTTGTTACAAAGCATTTTAATTAGGGGAATAATTTCAACATAATGATTGCAATTTATCTCAATGAATCTGGACAAGTATTTTTTGAGAAGAGTAGTAGTGTAAAAGGAAAGAACTGCTGAATGTGGTTAACAAACTAGTTACAACAGCTAAAGCATGGTTTCACTCTGAAAATTTAAATAATTGTTACTCCAGTGCAGGAATAATTCATCAGAATTGGTTACTTTTTCTTGTTATCAGTATTATTAAGGAGATTTTCTAGACTTCATGATTTAACAGAACATAAAACATTCAGTTTTTAGAACTCTGCAATATTATTACAAAACAACATGTAAAATAAGTTACTACAACTGTTATTTAAAAGATGTTAATAACTACTTGACTGTAAAAATCTGTGCTGAATATTGCTGTACACAACACAAAAATAAAAACAGGTATTCCAGTTAATAGGACTGTCTGTGACTTTAATATTATATTTGCACTCTTATTTTGCTTTTGTAGTACCATTCAATCCTGAATTTCTGAAAAATTATTTCAATTAACTGTTTGAAAGTTTATTACAAATATGATCTATTCCAACAAAATATTGATTAGGCACTCTAGAGAAATATGAGTTTTCCTACTTATAAGAAGTGAGCATCTGAGGAACAAAGTTCCATAACAATTGACTAATAAAATTATTTTATATAATATTTTAGTGATCTTGGAACTAGAACAAGAATGTTGCTGTGAAATGTACTGATGACAAGAGAGGAAAAATTTTGGATAGGAGTGTCAGAGAAACAAACTCCATAACTGTGAGCACTGAAGCAACAGATATTTAATTCAAAGAGTCACAGAATCTTAGAATATTTCAAATTGCAAGGGATCCATAATGATCATTACATCCAACTCCCTGCTCCTTGCAGGACTATCTAAAAATACACCTAACTCCAGATTTCTTTCCACAGGGCTGCTCCCCAGTCTCTCTTCCCCCCATTTGTCTATTGTAGTGGGTTGACCCTGGCTGGACACCAGCTACCCACTAAAGCCGCTCTCTCACTCCCCTCTGCAACTGGACAGAGGAGAGAAGAAAAAACAGCAAAGTATTCATGAATTAATAGCTGGGAGAGGTCAGTTACCGATTACCTTCACAGGCAAAACAGACTCAAAGTGGGGATAGTACTTAAATTTATTACTAACAGGATAAGAGAAAAAGAGTGAGAAATAAAATAATCTTAAAAACACCTTCCCCCACTCCTCCTTCCTTCCAAACTCTACCTCCTCCCCCCTGCAGTGGTGCAGGGATACAGGGATTGGGTTATTGTTTCTGCTGCTACTCAGAGTGAGGAGTCCTTCCCCTGTTTTCCGTGGACTCCCTCCCACGGGAGACAGTCCATTCCAGACTTCTCTGGCATGAGTCGATCCCGTGGGGTGCAGTTCTCTATGAAACGCCTTGGCCAGCGACAGGAAGCCCATCCTGGAGCTGGATGACATTGGCTCCAGGGGATAGGGGAAGCTTCTAGCAGCTTCTAATGGAAGCCGCCTCTGTAGTCCCCCTCCTACCAAAACCCAGCCACAGAAACCCATTATGTCTGTACAACAAGGATTAAACTGTTCCAGGTGCAGAATCTGTCACTTGCTCTTATTAAATTTCATACAGTTGGTGATTGTCCAGTTCTCTAGTCTATCGAGATCTCTCTGAAAGGCCTCTCTACCTTGAGGGAGTCCACAGCTCATCTGAATTTTATATTGTTGGCAAAATTAATATACATTCAATTCCTGCATCCAGAATATTAAGAGCACCAGGCTTATAAACTGAGCCTTGGGACACCCCACTGAAAATTGCCTGCCAGCCCAATATAAGAGCACGATGCATTAACCAGTTGCTCACCAAAAGTATTATAGACTTGTCCTGAAGAATACTATGAGAGACAGTATCAAAAGTTTGCTAAAATTAAAAAAAAAAAAAAAATCACATCTTATTGCTTGATCAATTAGAGGAGGGACCTATTCATAAAAGGGAATTAAATTGGTTAAGCAAAACCAACTTAAGGGCTAACCCTTGTGAATCTGTGCTGCCTATTACCAATGACTGCATTGTCCCTCAAGTGGTTTTCCATAACTCCCAAAATAACCTTTTTCATAATTTTACCAGGCACTGAAGTGATACTGGCAAGCCAATTAATAATCAAGCTCATCCTGCTTACTCATCCTGAAAACTGTGATGTGTCATATCATAAAGGTTTAACCATAAACAGAATGTTTGAGATAAGAGTTCCCGGGTGGAATTAAAAGACTTAAAAAATCCATGTTCTGGTGGCCAGTCAGAAAGAAACAAAGGGTAAATATATTTTTAGAATAGGTCAAGTTACGTATGCTCAACAGAGCCAAAACCTTTTAATTCCAGTGCCTCATTTGAAAGAGCATTGGTACTAACTCATGTCTAACAGAAAGGCATATTCAAATTAACAAGCACTGAAGCCAGTCAATATTCTTGAGGGCAGCACTGTTATTCCAAGAGTAATAAAAAAGTTGGGGAAATGAGCTGGCAGGGACATCATGAAATTCATCATGGGCAAATGCAAAGTCCTGTCCCTGGAATGTAAGTGTCCCCGGGATGCAAGTGTCCCTGAGCAGAGATACAAATCAAGAAATGATAACTGGGGAGCCCTTATGGAGTAAAGGCACCACGGATTTGGAGGAACAACAAGCTAAACTTCATCTAGCAGTATACCTTAACAACAATGACAGCCAGCAGAACTGTGGGCTTTATTCATGGGGGTACAAACCAGTAGATCAAGGGAAATGATTATCCCCCTCTACTCAGCACTCCTTAGACCTTATCTAGCTACTACATTCAGTCACTTACCCTGCCCCAGCAGGACTGGGGAGAGAATTGAAAAAAGCTAGAAAAAAAAAGCTAGAAAACTCAAGGGTTGAGATAAAGGCAGCTTCATAGGGAAAGCAAAAGCCATGCACACAAGCAAAGCAAAACAAAGAACTGATTTACTGCTTCTCATGGGCAGACAGGTGTTCAGCCATCCCCAGGAGAGCAGGGCCCCATCACGAGTAACAGTTACTTGGAAAGATGAGCACCATCACTCCAAATGTCTCCCCTGTTCCTTTTTCCACACACTTTATACGCTGAGCATGATGTCATGTGGTATGGAATATCCCACTGGTCATTTTGGATCACCTGTCCTGGCTGTGTCTCCTCCCAGCCTCCCATTTACCCCCAACTTCCTCACCAGCATGGCAGTGTGAAAAGCAGAAAAAGCCTTGGCTCTGTGTGAGTACAGCTCATCAATAACAAAACCATCTCTATATTATCAACCCTGCATTCAGCACAAATCTAAACCCTAGCCCTGAACTAGCCTCTGTGATGAAAATTAACTCTCTCCCAGATGAAACCAGCACACCTAGGAAAACAATCCAAGTCCAGGTAATTCTTATGGGGGAGTCCTACTGAAAGCTAAGACAAGGCAAAGAAATTCCTTCTTTCTGGCAAAGAAACAGAGAAACATAGGTGACATCATAAGAGCTTTATGTCCTCACAAGGCATTTAAGGCAGGATGCCAGAAGGTGATAGTGACCCAAGTGGATGGGTCACTTGGTCTCTCTCACCAAAAGAAGGTCAGATGGTTTGGCCCTGACTTGACTGTTTAAAGAGGCCTGTGGCAGCTTAGGTAGAGCATCTAAGTTTGAAAGCAATAAACAGAAATTAAAAGCAATACTTGAAAAAGTTATCTGAAAACAATTTTACTTGTTGCAAAAAATTCTTTGAAAGCAATAATCAGAAAATTGAAACAGAAAATAATAATCCTATAGAAGCTGAGAGAAACATATAACTGAACGTCTAACAGTGTATCAAAGGCTGAAGACTGAGCCCAAGGTAGAATCATTATACGGTAAGCCACAGTCTGGAAGCTAAAACTTGGACACCTTGTCCAGTTTGGCAAGGGAGTGTCCTAACCTTGTGAGTTTGTGCTACCCATCATGGCTGGGTTGGAGAATGTGACTGATGTGAGGGATTTTTTTTTTGGCCAAAACAGGTGTGTTTGTGTTGAAAAGAAGTTGATATCCATCCCCAACAGTCATCCTGCTCACTAAAAAAATGTTTCATTTTATGCCACTGACTATTTTGTTTGTGCTCTTGTTGAATACTTGAAGACATAGGAGTTTACCTGTGATGCTAGTGCTATTAACAGTTCCATTCAGTGGTATTTGATGCTCAGGAAGCAAACAAGAAAATCAACCCCCTTTAATGTTATATAGAACCATAAAAAAATTAATGCATAATCAGAAATTTTTTTACCATAAGTTAAAACCAACAAGAAAATATCCTTATAGTTTAGGTCCACAATCATCAGTCATTTTTTGAAAGCTTCAGTCTACATTGGCAGAAAATTTGTACTATCATTTTTAGCTTTTCAGAGAAATATTTAAATATTCAATATAGTAGATAGTGCAGATACCTCACCAAGTGCCTAGGATAAATATTATGCTATTGACAAATGTATAGAAAACCTTGCAAGGCATATGCATGTACCAGATAGTAAGAAATCAGTTCAAATGGAAAACAAGATATAAATTTTTCTTGAGCCTGCTGGATAATTTTTGTTAATGAAATGTGACATGATCTTGACTAAAGAAAAACTTCTGGTTTTTTAATAATTACTTAAAATAGGAAATAGTTCATATTTAGAGATAAGGTATTGTCCACCTTGTTGACTTTTGTCAGCCTTAGAATATTTTCTTTGCCATGGTCAATAATATTTACCCCTTCTTTAGCAGTAAGAAGTACAAATCAGATAGATCTCCTATAACCTAATATATAATATTTTCTGAGGTTCAAATTGCTGTGAATATCTCATTTTTTTCAAATAACTACAGGAAGGCATCAAACACCAGAATTACTCATAGAAGTAGAATTTCTCAAAAAATGTCTTTCTGTTCTTTATTAAGCTGATTCTGGCTCTCCAGTGGGAGCTCTGTCATTGACTTGGATTGAAACCAGCCACACTGAGGGAAATCTAGGTATCTGAAATGCTCTGTTAATGGATAATACAATTAGAGATCAAAAAAATGTAGAACTTAATCCCTGGCTATTCTTCAGACCTCCAGTAAGTTACTCACTGGTGAGTTTTTGTTCATTCTCTGAGATATAGATTCAAAGTTTTTTTAAAAATCTTGATTCACAGCTACCAAAAAATTGTCATTTTGCAGCTTGACAAGATATCATAATACCATGAACACAGAAACCAAGTCCACTCTCAGCTGTTTAAATTAATTCCTTCTTCCATCCTCGTAATATGTAAACTAACTATTTGTATGCATAGAATTAAACACTGAATTAATAACATTAAACTTAGAATGATGTGGAAGAAAAAAACACCATGATTTAAAAATAAATACTGCTAGAACTTTTTCATGTATACCTCTAATTTTTTATCATAAGAATATTCAGTCAGGATTTGGTACACCTTTCAAACTGAAGCTATGAAAGTCTGGTGAAAAGTAGACATATTAATTCCCTCATGGTCTCTTCCTCACATGATTGAAATTGCTGAGCATACCATTCCATTTTTCATGCCTAGTGGGGCCTGAATTACCCATTTACCTCATACCATGGTTTGGTTGACAACAATTGCACTCACATCAGCATGCAAGCTCATACCAGAACTGCATTTTTAAAATGAATACCCCTTTGTGCTCTCCCACTATACTGTGATTCACAGAGCTACGCTGACAAAAAACGTCTCTCAGATGAAACTGAAGTGGAAGATATGCTACAGGAGTAAAAATTAGAATCTGTTTTGGGTTTTACTAGAGCTAGTCCTGAGGAAGCCTTCCCCTCTTCTCAAAAGGCAGATGATGTGGGTGTCGAATGCCCAACTGTTATCTGCTTCTACTGAGCAACTCTATTTGATGATGTAAATGTAGCTTTTCCTTTAACAGTTCAGGAGACAGTCAAAACACCTGAGTGGAGTGAGAATGATATATTCTTTCTCTACATGAATGTTGTGAAGGTTAATTCCTTATAACATGGCGTTCTAGTACTGGAGACTGATCAAGTTTTTAAAAAGAAATTTCATGGGCAGTTGATCTGGAGAAAAAAGTTGATACTTTATCCAGCCCAGAAGTTGCCTTTGTAAGTGATTCTACTCAGTTCATTACAGCCATTTACAGGATTTGAGAGATATAGCCTTTCACAGTATTTGAGAGAGCACTTGCTCATGACTTTGTTGTGTTTAAGAGATCTGAAAAGCAGGCACACCTTCATTTCAGTAAAACAGAAGGCAACAAATACTAGCGATAACAAACAACACCATTCCTTAAAGAATTTCATCTAGACTTTTTCTGCCTTTCAGTAATGTCTCATCCCACCCCTTGCACTTTCTAACTACTGACCTTGTCACCTTCTCTGAGAGGCAAGTTCATGAACTTTCCGGTGACAGCAATAGCAGAAAGGGTCACATGAAAACATGTGCCTGTTCTTCCTGTTCATTAATTTTCTAGAGCATTTCTAATATCCTTTGATATTTGTGTGTGAGTTTGGCGTATGTAATACTTGATCTAGTCTAAAAAAACTATTTCACCATTTTGACAAAATAGAAAGTAAGAAGACAAATTAAGAGGACCTTGAAATTTCAGTAATATAAAGGAAAAGAGAAAGAACAGTTTCTTCTTTCAAGATTTAGTGATTAACATCCTCTATATTAAAATTACGAAAGTAGTTTTTTGGGGGTTTTCTTATACGTGTATCTGCAGCTAGACAAGCAACTTTCCATAAATAGTTTTCCCTCTAATCCAATGTAAAGTTACAATTTTGTGTTTTCCCTTCTGAAGGGAAGTGGTGAGAAACCAGGCAGGTTCAGTTTCTGCCTTCTTCTACATAACAAGAAAATACTGGTAGACTCTTCTTCCTTTTGCTTGTTGTCACTTGAGATTCATATTTCAAGTTAGAGTATAGAATTCGATTTCCAGAAACATTCTTCTTAAACTATTGTCTTATATATGCTTTTGGTTTTGAAACAATATTGTGCTTAATAGAATGCAGAAAATAGTATTTGTAAAATGTGTGATGAAATTAAGTTTTCTCGTGATTATACCATCAATTTACTGAAAATTCCACTAAAAGATCTAAACCAAACCCTAGCTTATAAGAATTTTGTGTTAGAAATATATTTAGGTTACTGTAAAAAACCCCAAAACAGACCTCTCAAATACTTTGGTTGCATGTGTGTATTCTTTGCTGAAATTCTTAAAGGTTGAGAATTTTCTTTCTTTTCCTCTAGTATTTGAAGTGCATAGATTTTGGCATCCTCACAGTTTTGGAGGAATGCACTATGATAACAGGAAAAATACTTAGAACATTTCACTAAATGTCCTATTCATTTCCATTATTTGCATCTATGTCAAAGCAAATAATATCTGTATTCCGTTAAAAACCCTGGATAGCATATAATCATAGAATCATTTAAGTTGGAAAACACTCTTAAGATTATTGGGTCCAAGAGTAAACATCACACTGCCACAAATAAATCATGTTCCTCAGTGCCTTGTCTTTTAAATACTCTTTTAAACATTTCCAGGGATGGTGACTCAACAACCTCCCCTGGCAGCCTGTTCCAGTGCTTCACAACTCTCTTGCTGAAGAATTTTTTCCAGATATTGAATTCAAACCTTAGAGGAACTGGTAAGGAAAAAAAAACAAAAACGTAACAAACAAAAAAACCTGAAAGACAATTCATTTTATAAGGCTATTCTTCTGCATTTTATTTTTCCAAAAGAGAAGGGAAAGAGAATCTTCACATACTGAAGGCTATACCCAGATAACAAGCCAATATTGAATTTTGGGCTTTTTCCAATTAGATATTGCTTTGGTTTGTTTTTCTTTTTCCCAAGTGGGTGTGAAACCTAATAACACACCTAAAGACTTGACTTAAGAAGGAAATAATAAGAAAGACTATCCAGCATAATATAAAAATGTAGCAAATGTGTCAAGCAACAGTACCAAAACCAACTGCTCTCTTATAGTGACCTGCAAATTCTTCCCTTCTGGTTTGAATTTATAACTTTAAAACTGTATATATGTCTCTCTATATATATATCTATATAACTTAATATAATATATACACAGGCAGTATATATATTTACAAAAATAAACAATAATTAGTAAGAGTTATGAAATTCAAGTAAGCTGAAGTGGTATCTCAAGTATTTCTGCATAATATTTACTACTGGTAAGTAAGAAGTGATGCAAACTACCTAAGGAACAGCAATATAACAGAAAGAGGATGCCAATCTCAGTTAAGAGAAGCAAGATAAAGTGAGAAATGTTTTGGTCAACCTTGGTTCTCTTCCTGAGTACAGAAGATAAAATCTTACCCTGTGAATGGGAAGGAGGAAAATTCTGACACTCCCATTTCTTTCACTACAATTGGGAAAGGAGAAAAGGAAAGGAGAAGAGAGAAACTGGAAAAGAAGAAGAGAGAAACATTGTTTGCCTTTTTTTCTTCATAGTCTTTGAAGTGTTTTTGAGAGCAAGTACTAACTCTACTGTTGTTGAATCTTACCTGGTGAGTAAATTGAATGCTGACTGAATTATAAACTAAAAATCATGGTCATTTTGGGTGATTGCTAGTTTGGAAATCTGAGTAGAATCCTTCCTCTGCCAGAAAGAAATATGTTTTCTACTTTTTAAATTTTCCTTTTCATATCCATACCCACTTCAGAAGAATCCATATTTTTCATAGTATATAGGTTTTGCACAGATTTTATGGCAGTGAGACAATGAAACAGTTAAATAAATGCACAATTCCTAAAGAGGTGAGCTGAGGTGCATTTGATCTAACTTAATGTGCCTCACAGAAACTAGAAATTGGATTAATATTGCGTGTTCATGCTTGAAGCACAGAAAATTGCTCAAAGGCAGATGGAGGAAAAGCAAAAAAAATCTAAAAATAAAAATCCCAGTGGAAATAAGGATTTTCACAGTCCAATTTGGTTTCTTCTAAGATATAAGTCTCAAGACACTGAGGCAAATAATTCAGATGAAGGAAATCTAAGAGCTCTTTAATACTAAATTTTCTGGGGAAAACAACACAGAGAAATATGAAATCAAGAATTATATAATTATAAAATTTATCTTCATTTACAACTAATGCAGTACCTTAAAATTGAAAATAGAATGGAGTAATAGAAAATCACCATATAATAGCGATTATCTACATTCAGTTAGCTGTTATTCACAGTTCTATGTTTTAACATGTCTATGAGACAGAACAATACTTATAATTTCCAGAGCAATGGAACGCAATCATATTTGTGTCATTTTTCAGTTTAACAAGAAATATTCTGTGGACAGCTAAAGTGAATAATATTCTGTAATCTATAGCTTTTGTCTACCAGCTGGTTAAAACCCCCTAGGTACTGGGGTCACACTATCTGTGGTCCTTATTCTCCTATCTCCATTATATCAGATCACAGTAGCTATGCATACTGAACACATCTATACACTTTTGCTAAAGTTAAATATCATAAAGTATTGTATGCTAAGATTACTTATGACTGAATTTCTGAATACAATACTGTATTCCTTTGATGGCATTTTTCATTCTGTCCCTGTAATCCAAGGAAGTGAATAATCTAGTTTTACATTAGGTGTCCAA
The DNA here is from genome assembly GCA_038380795.1 of Pyrocephalus nanus. NCBI lineage: Eukaryota > Metazoa > Chordata > Aves > Passeriformes > Tyrannidae > Pyrocephalus > Pyrocephalus nanus. The sequence goes on along the minus strand of CM076259.1, from coordinate 74,152,016 downwards.
AGGTTGTGTGTTTATATCTGAAACGGTCACCTTAACTGACCTTAATACAAAAGCATTTCCAAGATTTAATTTACTTAACCTTGCTTGTCTGTTTAAGAGTGAACAAAAATTATCCTATAAAAACATCTTTCAAGTAACTATTAAGTGTCTAGAGCACTGACTTTGAAGTAATATTTTATTTCTAAATGTCTTTAATTAGGATTGATTAACCTAAACCTTTTGATACTAACAGTAAGCTGTCCTCAGTTTTACTGAAAGATACGTGGACTGTGAAGTAAAATATTTGTTCTCAAATACCAAACCAAACCAAGTTTGTATACCTATTTTCAGAGCTTTGTCTTATTTTGCCTTATTTTGAGGAAGTGGTAAAGCCAAAATATTTAGCTATTTAGCCTCATTTATTGTTGGAAACCACAATCTGCAGATTCTGAAATTTCATTAAATACTTTCAAGGCACAGAATACACTATGCACATCCAATTTGAGGTGCATTACATAACACTGTGAGTATAAGCAAGTAAACTGTAGATGAGCCAATAATGTAGCCCTTATTTTTTCTTCCCCATTCCATAACTACTGAATAATTATCACTGTGTTCAGGCATGAAGCCATAGAGGAATTTCTCCCTTTTACCTACTCACACAACGTGCCATACAATTATTTTAGTTTTGTGCCTGAAAACAGGATGACATAGAATAGGCCATAAGTTTTACACTAAAAGCAATACAATGAAAAATTATTAGCTTTTAGTACTGGTTCTAGTTGAATTATGAAATTATTGATATTTCGCTCTAGAAGCAAAGTCAAGGTGTTTTGTATAGACAAAAAGATCACATAGGATGGGCATGAATCATTAATAAAATAAAATACTTAAAAAAACTCGAAAAGACAAAAAACCTAATCTTTGAGACAACTGATAAGATTTAACAATCTTGTTACATTTAAATTGGGGTAAAATGAGACAGAGGAAAACAACATAAATTATAGCATGCTAAACTTTGATTATCCAGAAGAAGAATAAATTAGCCATAACCTTATTTTAGAAGCCAAATATCTCGATGGAGATCAGTTTGTACATTTCCTATTATCTGTTTGTCACCAAAGGGGAATTATTTGGGTCAGATCTCATTTATAGGGAAGGCTTAGCTGTTTAAATCAGAAAGACTGAAGTAAATTTGCCTTCTCCAACAACTTAAAACTAGACCTATGAATTAATAATATCCAAGGGCAGCTCTTACCTTGGGAATAGTGAGATCTATTCCCAGCAGAATTTAAAATCCTCTGATTAAAGCAATACAATCTCCAGTATTTTTCTGTCACTTGTTTTCCTCTTGCACTGAGCATGAATAGGATGCATAGCATCACCAAGGTCAGCTCCAAAATGAGCTAGAACAAAAAATGTTTAATTATTTTATAGAATCAGGGGAAAAAACCAGCTGTCTTTAAAGATGTTAGAAGGAACAGCAAATCTAATTTGGGTACATGAACTTCTTAATCATAACTTTCTGTTTGACAATATGTAACAAAGTTTTTAGTTCTAACTCAGGTTGCAGACTTTTCAAAACTGGTATATTTTTGCAAAATCTGTACTGTACGTGTGGTCATTACCTTACCAGCATGAGGGTGAGTTAGGAAAATACTGACTTGCATTTTAATTTTTCCAGTGAGTGTGAGTAGAGAAGGAAGACAAAAACGTAATTCAAATAAAATTTCATTATAATTTCAGAACAACTACCTCACTGATGACAGTCTAAAATCATTGTGGGAAAAAAAAAAAACCAAACCAAACCCACATTAAATCCCATACTCTGTTTTCATAATTATGGATTTTCAAAACTGGAGATAATTTTCTCTAAAGGAGGGCTAAAATTATAAATGCATTAAACATTTTTTAATAAGTGATTAATTTTATCAATGAAAAAAATCTTTTCTGTGGGCATCATGGACTTATATCTCCACCATTCTTGTCAGTAAGAACTTAAGTTTGACTTTCAACATTTGTATTCATAAGAACCAAGAAACTTCTTAAGCTTTCAACCCACTGAGGTCTAATTCTGGCTCTGTCATTGGTTGATTTTGTTCTATAACACCTTGCACAGGTCTACTGAAGTTGTGCCCCATTTGTGAAGTCTTTTTCCTCTTTGGATTCTTTGATTTCTAAGAACACGACCTCATTCTGAAGCTTTTCACTTGATCAGTCATTTATGTGCACTCATGTGCACTCTTTCTTCTCATTTTTAACTCCTTTCTCATTTTTACAAAGAATATAACCATAAAACCTTCCTTTAGTCAAGTTTGCTAATGGATACTACAGATAACGGCAGGTAGATTGTATGTAGGATGATGGCATTAGCTTCTTCTCTTTAGGAAAATGGGATGAAAGTAGTTATTTTCATCCTCAATAGAATGTCTCCCAGTGGATAGAGGACTGTTTAAACTCCAAGTTGGATGAAAATGTCCATGCACTCTGATTTGCCCTATTTTTATTTTGGTCCATGTTTAAAACAAAGAAAAAAAAAAACACCAAACAAAACAATGCATAAATAGAACTTTTAAATGGCTTTCAATTTGGGTTCCTAATATATATTCTAGTTATTTCTTTTGCTATTCCTTAAAGTTTGTCCTTTAAATTTCTGCTGCCCTCCCTTAAAGTTTGCTGTTCCTTAAAGTTTTCTGTCCCTTAAATTTTGTCTCTTAAAATTTTGTACATATGTATAATTAACAAATAAAAAATATACATAGAATTCATTTCTTCATGCTCTTGAATCAGATTTCAGAAACATGGCAAATTAAAGCACACAGTCTGTCTGAGCCTCCATCTTGAGAGATTTTCACTGAAAATTGCTAAGACTTGAATTTTTTTTTATTTTTCTTACCTTTTATTTAAGTTTTGAAATGTTACTTATGGTAGCATGGATAACAAAGATTTCATTTTAGAAGTTACCTGGGTCTTTCAGTTTATAGACTTTAAATTCTATACATAGTGAATCTGCAAGCCAAGAAAATCATTCAATTTTCAAAAAAAACAGGCGGCAAAACCTATTACTGATAGTTTCACATGCAAGAGATTGTGGGAAATACTCTAAGAGAAAGCAATAAAAAGCAAAGATTGGGAAAAGAATGGACAAGACTTTTTCTTTTTTTTTTAATCCTTCTGATATATTAATAACACACGATATCGGCAACTATATTCAGCATAAGACCAGGCATTTTCTCCAATGTAACTTGCATATCCTTATGGACAGCATGCTAGATGGCTGTTCAACACTTTTTCTTTCAAATGTCATATAGGAGAAAGCAAAAATTTTCTGAAATTTAAGATGGTTTTGCTTGAGTTGCATTTTTGTGGTCTTAAAGCAATACAGGATTTTCTGACATTGAGGGCAATGCAAGCCACAGGTTATTTTTTTACCAGAAAGAGGTTTTTAAATTTTGTTTAAGAGATGTTTTTAAAATGCCATCAAAGAGAAGACAAGCACTTACTATTTTCTAAGCATTTCTGCTGGTCTCTTAACATATGTTGCAATAAAACAATGCATTTTTCTGACTTACTTTAGTGAAGAGACTACTGAACAATGCTCATCTGAGTTAAAATTGTCAGTTTTAAATTTTTTTCCTCCAATTTGGAAACACAGCAGAGAGATGAAAAGAAATCCTTTAATTTCCACAGCAGGGAAGCATCATTTTTTTTTTTTTTTTTGGAAATTCATGAGAGGGATGAGTACTGCTTTTACAACATTGAATTCTGCAGTGATGGAAGAATATGCTGGATCACATAACAGGAGAAGAACCTTAATGATTCTCATGACAGAGATGAGAAGTGGGGCTCATATCTGCCTTTTCTAAGTGCAATACACTGAACACTTTGCTTTGAAACAGCACCATAGCCTGTCTTCAGCTCTAATATCTTTTTCACAAATTGCAGCTAATTCCATGATCAAAGATTAAATTAGATTGGCCATGCTGACTTTGATATATGACTGTGCTTTAAATAAATAAAACACAAGAATGGAAGAGAAGTAATCTACTTGAGCTTCAAACTATTTGCTTTTTCAGCTGTATTTCTATTTTTATTTGATAAATATATAACTGTATCTTGTTTATGGACCTTCTTGAGTCACGTTGTTAAAAGGATCTGGATATTTTATATTTAAAAATCAGCAACATTTGTGCAATTCTGAATGCACCTGAATTATGCTGAATGGATGATAGGATGCTTCCACTATGCAGAAATACCAAGTGCCAATGCGTCTAAACTGTTGGATATTTGTAGCTGAGAAGTTCTCATTGCAAAACTCATGCAAAAGTCTGAACTCCTCCAGCAGAACAAAATCTACCATTCTATAAGGTTTTCCAAAAATATCAGCAAGGCTGCTTGATTTGTGTTGCCAATAGCTTAGTTGAGGGATCCTCTCTGAAGTGATACATCCCATAACTTCTATTCTATTGAAGTTTTCTTTTCCAGCTATGCAGTAAATAAAAATTCCCTCTTCTCTAGGCACCTTATATATGCCTTTGGCTCCTGTGTTGTCTGCATAAAGTTCATCTACTTTTTGAAGTTATTTTGTGTAAAAAACCACAACAAACAAATAGAAACCCACCCCAGTACATTTTAATTTGAAACATTATATTATCACAGAGTATAATTTATGATTTTTCTCCAAAGTCTTGGAAAATACTGGTTAATAAAAGACTTTCAGTTACTACCATAAAAAGCTTAACAGAACAGAACAGTATTTAAATAAGTGAAACTGCAATTATTAAGTAGAATTATCAGTATCTCTTTCTGTCCTCATTAATATTCTTTCTACATACATGAGCGAGTTATTTGGTTTTGGTGTAGTGGGTATATTTTCCTGCCCCCTATAAAAATCATCTGTCTTTTTATGGCATTTGGAAAAAGTGTTCATTCATGAAATCAGACTGTAAAATACAAATTAACCTTCTTGATTAAAGAAAGTATGAGCAGTATCACATTTGTTCCTGGATGCCTCTCAGGAAAGTTGCAAACCCCACCTTATTGTTATTTTACCTTGTACCTGGAATCTTTTCTGGAGGTGCTGTTCAGCATGAAAACAGAAGTCCCCTATTTATTAATTTCTTCTTCCTTTTCTGGATATTCAGAATATAAATTATACAAAATAGCATTCTGAGTGGTAGTTAATAGGAAATCATCTGCTTCAAGGAAATAAAAACATGCACATTGTTTTGTTTACACTTATCCTATTTCCACCAGGGAATTACAACAGGAAAATCACAGCCCATAAGGATAGATTCATCTATGAAGTATGTTCACAGTGTTGCTTTTCACATCCTTTTAAGTGATGTGAAAAGTGGTACAAGTAGCCATTTGAAGGCAACATGGGAACACTTTTGTGTAACTAATATGTGTTCCTTAAAATATTCATGTCACATAGTCCTGTCTTGACAAGATGTTATTCAATCTCCACGTTTATGAAACAGTCCCTACAAAAGGAAATCAAGGAGGTTTACTTTTGCAGGGTTCACTTTTTGATGATTGATTCATCTTCTTTAAAAAAGGAAATAAGTTATATAACAAATCAGAACGCTGAGATTGTTATTGCGCTTGGGTGTACAAAGAGATGCAGAAAAAACAACAAGAAAAAGATGCTAAAAATGTTTTGCACTTACTCAGTTATTCATTATTTGTAGCACTTCATAGAGGCAATATATGTATATTTGAAAACAATGCTTATATAGCAAGTGGCATTTTTAGTGTTGGGTTCCCCCCTCCAAATGTATTAACTTAGGCAGATACAAAACATTTAGATATTGTCATTTAACATGAAAAGGAGTAGTTCATAAAATTAGTTCTCAGAAGTGCTAGAATTTTTTACTTCAGTAAGACTGCCTATTCTATAGAACATGAAAATTATACATTTCCTTGTGTCATTTCTATCTTTTGGTGTCTATATTGTGAACATATATGTTTTAGATTAAATCTCTTAGAATCTATCTTCTTATATAGAAGGAAAAAAGAACGATTTTTTTTCTCAGTCATCAGTTGAAGTGAAGGCAAGTACCATAATACCAAAGGAAGAGAATACACTGAAGCATTTCTTCATGTTGTTTGGAATTTACAGCAGTTAATTATGTCTATCATCAAAAGTATTTATTAACGTGTCAAAAATGGACATGAAGTTGGAGAAAAGAGGGACATAATATATGCTGAGCTATATTATTACTTGTTGGAACATTCCCTTCAAAACCGAAGTTTATTGAATTACTCTAGCCTAACCCAATCACACCTTCCAGAGACTCTGGAACGGACTCCAAGACTCCATTTCTTTCCAAACTTTTTTACTTTGTGTGAACTCACTGCTCAGTATAAATTCCATTACTAATGCCAGGAGCAAAAACTACAGCTCACGAACACTTTATTTTTAACTTAAACGTAACATGGTCAAATTACCGAGCCAATGACTTTCTGCTTTTCTTTAAATAATCTATTTTGCATTCTTCCTGCCCATAGTTTTTAATTACCACCAGGTTTAGGTCACCTTTGTGATGGATTTATGAATGTTTCTTAAGAGGAACTAAATTATCCTTCTGAATTGTTCAGGAAATGAATGTAACTTGGCTAGTATTACAAATTCTAGTCAGACTAAAATTGACCATAGTCAACAAGGACAAGATATGCAAAAATTCTTTTTGTGACTGAAGAAACTTTGCTTATGGTGCTTCTCTTTCTCACCTGGAAAATAAAGAGAAGGGTGAATTTCAGTGATGCTGGTAGGAAAAATACATTAGGAAAGCTAATAGTCTGAATGAAAGGTTTTACCTCCTATGTAGTCAGGTTTTGAGGCTTTGGTGTTGGACTTTTTTTGATTCTTGACCAACTGACCATCTGGTTTGTCTGTGTCTGATTAGTCTATGCAAAGACAGACTCAATGAACTTTAATCTGCCTATTTTAATTGGCTGTGTTGTGAGTTGAAATTCTTGTCTTGAATAAACACTTAAATTAAAAAAAAAATCAATTTCTTGGCATTTTCCAGTGGACTCCAAAGGTGCCTTTTTTTTTTAACTGGAAGTAAATTTCTGTTGTTCTGATGAATCTCTTGCAAAAGATGTATTTCTTAAGCTCAGAGAAATCTAGAAAGATTTTATTATTTATTTTTTTCTACTTCTATTTTTTTCTATCTACATTTATGTTTTTATTAGTTTAGTTTGAGAACCTATTTTCATGCTTTGATTTTCAATTAAACCATTTGGAGAAGCTGGTGCCTTACTGTTTCATCACAACTGCACACCTGGGATCATACAATTTTATTTTAGATATTCCTGTCACAATAGGCTTATTGCAAACTAGATTGTTAATTATCAGGGTTTTTTTCCCTACTGGACCTTTGCTTCAGCCAATATAAAAGATGTTGGATTTTCCCTTATAAGCATCTTTTCAATACTTACATTTTATTTTCTTTGCTTGTTCCATATTATTCTAGCTCTCTTCTGAACAGCCAAATATTTGTGTTTTCACAGGACTTATCTGTGGTGCTTATCATCATATCTCTGCTATCGGAATACTTTAAGAATATTGATGACTTTTTATATGCATAACAGATCCTGCAAGGAGAAGATACATTATGAGTGGTTTTATAGCAATACTGAGAAAGTGAAATTAATAGTTTCCACTTGAATTTAATAACAAATAGTCATAGAAATTCTATTTCATAAAGGATTTTGAAGTCTGGCTTTTCCCTAAACTTGCCTCCCTTCATTTTCACTCCTCTTATAAATCAAAACCATCAAGTTGAATGCTCTGTGGAAATGCTCTGTGGAAAAATATATATGCACCACCTAAGTTACACCAAGAAACCAGTGTTCCTACAACTCTTTAGAACACATACTAGTAAGAAGCTATAAATATTGCAAGCAGTGTTCCTGTGATTCTAAGAGATGGACTATCAAAGATAAATACTAAGCAAAAAGGGTTCTGCTGGACTTTCACTAATTGTTGGAAGAATCTTACTGAGATTGGATTGCCTACCTGAAGATATTCCATTTGAATTTTAGTGAAAAACCTATACAATGAATAGGGTTAATTTCCACTAATCTCAGCATTCAGTTTTTCAAGATGCAGACATGATTTTTTCACAGCAATTCATACTCAGTTCATTCTTCAAAATTAAGACCTTCAGGAGTTCTGTTAGAATTCTTTACTACAAATTAGGTTAGACTAAACTGAGACTTCTCATGGGTGATTATTGGGAAAGATTTAATTCCACTGACTTTTTCAATGTTACATAGGACTCCTAAAGAAAAAGGGATAGAATCAAGTTCTCAAAAGGGACTACTCGGTGTTTAGTCATGAGAATGACCCATCTTCTTGTGGGTTTCAAATTTACCTTCAATATTCTCCATTTGACAAAATGCTCTGTGCTCCTCATGAAGGCAAAATATTTTTTTTAAAGACTTCTCTTGGAACTATGTGTAGGCTCTTATGTAAAATGAATATTAGAATCAGGGTGCCATAAAAATGGGGATGCACAACTATTTAACTATATATTACATATTTTGAATATAAGCAGACTCTACGATTGCTCTGTTTGGCACATAACAATATATATCCCAGAAGATCAAACAGTGCACTCTTCTAGTTGAACAGCATCTAGGAAGAATTCTCTGATTTTATATCTACATCTGTACCTAAGTTTAACTCAACATCAACAACGGCAGGACTGACACTGCTGGAAGAGTAAACAATTATACAGTGTCAGTTCTTCATTATCAGATGGTGTGCAGAAGGACACTAATCAGCATTTTCCCTAACAAAAATTCTTGAGGTAGTACTCAGAGATCTTTCTGAAAAAAATCCTCAGAAACTTTTTACTTTCTCTGAAGGCATAACATCCTTCTTTCAAACTCAAATTGCAAGCAGTCAGGACATATGTATGACTCACTTGCCAAATTCCACTTTTAAAAATCAAAACCACTTAGTGCTAAGCAGTAAAAGTGTTAAAAATCAGCATATTTCTTACAGACTTAAAATAGAACTAACTTACTCAAGCAATTTCAGGGAAGAAAAATGCCTGAAGAAATTCCTACAAGGACAGTGACTGAAAAAAAAAAAAGGAGATATTGAAATACTAGTCTTGGTTTATTGGTGCTTTGTTCACACATTCGTATTTTAATTCCTGTTCTTTATCTGTAAAAATCTAGAATTGCTTTGTAATGCTATCTTTAACAGTGACTAAGATAACAGTTTATATGCTTAACAGAATAAAATGTATGACAATACAGAAAAAAAGTTGTCTGTCTTGATCTTTGGAATAAACTGTTCTAAGTAATTATTTCAGGAGGGAAACTATGGAGCTTGTAATAGTAGTAAATGCATTGTTTCATCTTCTGACTCAGGCAGTAAATCCTGATTAGTGAACATAAAGTACTTGATGAATAATATATGATGGATAAAATATGTTTTATCGTTCCTTGGATCTGAAATCTTGAACTATATGTCTTTTTCTTGGATATATATGTTATAGGTGTATTTTATGCTCCAGAATCTATCCTTGTTCTTTCTTGCCTTGAAGGGGAAAAATGTTTATATTACAGTCCCATAAAAATCCTGATAAAAGGAAAAATTAAGCAATATCACTTTTTTAATGTTATTCTACTAACGTAAAATTTTACGTTGACAATGTGGCTTAAGCTCATCTCCTCTTATCCATCCAAAAAGAGCAAGACTACTTAAAAACACTGAGTAAAGAATAGCAGTAGACATAGTAGGTAGTAGAGAATAGAGCTAGAAATGAAGAGTATTCTTGGGAAAAGTTATAAAAATGAAGAGAGCTGGGGTAAAATGTATCCTAGGATTTATGCTTTCTAGTTTGTTTAAAACATCAGAGATAAAATGAAGGCTTATTGAATGTGTCATAGGCATCAACAGCTCCTATTACATATATAAAAAGTTTGCTATTGCCTTGTGCTTTAAGACAACAGCAAGCAAAATGTGAACAGACTTCAAAAAAAATCATAAACCAGAAACTGTGGCATTCTATGTCTTCATTGCGCTGGTATTTGATGAATGGTGCCATGCTATTTCAGTTGGAGAGACAGTCAGGCCTTCAAACTTCAAATAACTTTGGTAACTGAGTTCTGAAACCTCTCTGTACAGAGTGAGCTTAAGGTTCCTAAATTCTACTCCTTTCACAGGCTTCTAATTGAGTTAGCACGGAAGCTTAAAGTGGACAGTGGAACTGGTCTGCTCAAATACTTAATATTTAGCTGTAATGACTTAACTGGAAAAAGTGAAGAAGGATTAGTGACCTACAAAACACGAATAATAACGAAAGATGGGTAGACATTGACTTGTTTAAAGAAGGGAAGGATTGATAAACTCTAAATATGTAACTGTTGTCTGCAGATAGCAGGGAAAATTGTCAGTCCCTAAAACAACAGAAATAGCCAGAGGCTTAAGTAGTAATTTAAAGGTATGTGTATATTTATTATTACTTAGTATTAACTCTCCTCTGTTTATATGACAAAGTGCTGAAGCATTCATTAACATTAGGTTCAACTATTTTCGTGTTCACAAAAATAAGTGCATGTTGTCTCTTGAAGAGAGAAGGTTATATAATGCAGCAACAGTAATAAGGATTATATTCTTTGGCCACTCTAATAGGTTACATGTAATCTTGATATAGGCTGTTCTTATTAGAATTTTTCACTAGAAAAAGCTTAGACTATGTTGATTTATCTGGTTACTTACACTTGGGGTTTTGCCTGCATATTTATTTGTTCATTTATTTAGTTATTTGTTAATTTATTTATTTATTTATTTGTTTACTATACATTGATTTCTCTTATTTTTGGATATTTGTTATTGTGCTCAAACTGATTTTCCTGTGTTCCTTTTACAGCAAGAGAGAATAATTTGACCTAAGCTGGACCCAATGTAAAATATGAGAGAACAGCCTGAAGATGGTATTTCTAAAGAATTAATGAAAGCAGAGAAAAAAGTAATGCACAAAGAGAGAAAACTGATATAGTGAAATACTGATCAAAAATAGTTCTTCCCTGGAAAACAAGGGTTCCGTTTGAAACTCTCAGTACTGTGCATAGCACTCTCAGAACTACTTGTCTTTAAACTTGGAACCAATATCAAAATACTTACGAGAACTGAAAGTGATTTCTTGTGATAACTGATGCATACTGATAGAAGACTTAGTTGACAATGTTAATACTCCTAAGTATTTAGGGATACCAGTATTTTCAGAGACAGGATACTGTGATCCAAATTAAAAAGTATTGCTAGGAAAGAAGACTTAGAAGTTTTGGCTCCCAACAACTACATGTTACATACAAAACTTTGGTACCCTCACTGAAGACTCTGTGATAAATTCTTGACATAAAAAGTCCCACTAGTATTCATCTTAAATATTTCCACAAATATAACTGTTCTCAATAGAGAATATTGTTATCAGTCATAATTCTGTAGAAAAAGACATCAATACAAGAATAATAATAAAAAAAAAGTAAAACAGTTGTAAAAGAAAGAGAAATAGTCTGGAAAATTTATTATTGATAATGTTACTTCAGTAATTTATATGAACAATACCTAGTAAAAGCTGAAGTTGGCAAGACTTGAAATAATTCCAAGCGTTAAATACTTAGTAGTTTAACAGCTTTTTTTTTTTTTTTTTTTTTTTTTTTTTTTTTTTAGGAAACAGTATGATTTAATATGTATTAACTTTGCTTCAGTGAAGTATAATGTTATATACAGTGTTAGTTTTCTCAGTTTTAAAACCATAAAATCACCTTACTTTCATATCTATTTCAGAATCATCCTTTCATAATGCAGTATTTTTTCTCTTCCTTTCAGTTACTCTAATACAGTGTAAAGGACAGGAATCTTCTAGAAGCTCATGTTCTGTTTTGCTTGGAATCCAGCTTAAACAGAAGGACGCTTGGGATATATCACACAATGTGAAAATTTTATTTACATTTCATTTACCTCATTTATACTCCTACTGTCTTCTAGTAAAGCAACAAAGTAAGACACTGGTTGATAATCAGTGAACCTTGGAACATAACTCTTTTGTCAAGATTATTTCCTCTGTACATTTCCTTTTAAAAGCTGACATACTTGATTTCTCTTGAAAATGACCTCTGTCAGAGACTCTGGGGGAGGCATCTTAGAAATGACATCCAGAAGGACCCTTTAATAAAATTTTCCTCTTCCTATTATAGTATAATATACTTCTAAAAGCACAGTTGAAATAAAGCCAAATATATTTCTGACAAAAGCAAGGCAAACAAGAAGACTTAAACTGACATGACAAAGGACTAATTTTCAAATCAAATAGCAGCATACAAGGAAATAGAAACAAATATTTATTCTACCACACTTCAAATAGTGGATGTAAACAAATATTGTACCTGCTCTATATTTATGATTCAGAGCCTTAAGTGATTATGAATTTGTAAAATTTTCAAATAAGAATGCTTTCTCTGAGTTACAGAAAAGAAGATGGAATACTGTTAGAGTGGGTTTAGTCTATTAAGTTGGCATCTCTTGAAATGAGAGACTATGCTCTTCTTACCGTTGCTTACAAACTTATAAAGTTCATGTAATATTTTCCTTAGCTCTTAATGGCACCTTTTTCTCACAACCTTTATCTAAAAATAAATTTTAAAACCCAAACAAAGAAGTAAGTAACGTGCCAAACAAGGTCAAAAACTAAACTAAAATTTAAATTCTATTCTATGATCATATTTGCTCATACTTTGTAGCAGCCTCAGTTCCATACTCTTAAGATTCAAAATGCCTGACAGAAACATTTTTGCATAATTGTCTGTGATGATGGCAAAAATTTTACTCATTAGGAAGTAAATTACACATTGGAATGCTCTTTCCTTATCTGTGTAGTTTGATATATGGGTATCTGGGAAATTCACAAGTCTGGTGCAACATTTTGACTTGATGAAGAAAGTGAAAAAAGGGATGCTATGTTTTGCTTTGAGATGGAAAATGTGTCAGTAATTATGCTTACTGAAGGAGAATAAATCAGTTTTTCTAAAACAAGGCTAAAGTCTGGATTAATTCCATTTAATTTTGCAAGCTTAACTGTACTTTTTAGCCTTCTCTCATCTATTAAGAAAGTCAAAGGAGAGAAACATATACTATAATAAGATGATTTTGGGGAATGCTTATCTCTCTCCATTGAGTAAATGTGAACCCTGGTCCATTGTTGTCTAATTGATATCTCATTTAAATTCCTGAATTCACGTGAAAGAAATCCAGGCTTTATATCTGTAACTTTGTATCTGTAATTCTTCTGTTAATTTCCGTGTGCTTGTTAAAGACATTTGCTGTCTCAATGCTTAAAGGTACAATGTCAAAAGGGAAATTATGCCCAGCTGCTAATAAAATTTCTTTGATCTAAAACCTTTCTGGGATTCATTTTTCCCATAGCCTTTATTAACATGAACATTTTTATTTATCCAATAGTGGCATTAAAAGTCTTAGAAAAAAAAATTAACTATGTAAATACAGTGTATCTGATACAAGTATGATTATTTGAGGTTATTTTCCTGAGACTAGTGAGGAATTCTCTGTACTGCCAGTGTACAGAGGGAGAGAAACACACTATATGTACCACCGTTTAATTTTATGAGACAGAAATGAGAGTATAAGAAAAAAAAATTAGTACAAGTTTGGTACTTTATTTTTTCCAATTTTATCTTGCCATCCTTGGTTTTGTTCACTGCCCCTTGTTCTATTACAGAAGAGGCAATGAGATGGTCGTTTCTAATTTGTCATCTCTACAATGCAAAGAATTTTATATATTTCTATCAGTTCCTTATCTAGAGATAATTTCCATGCTCTTCAGATCAGTTTCTTGCTGACATGAGGCTGGAGATGCTGGTTTGTAAATTGAAGAATTATGCAATGTCCCTGACAAACTCGTTTCCTTTTCTCTTTGTTTCTCTGCAGTACTGAGGCAGCTTTCCTAGTAGTTAAAAGATATGCCCCAAGATGTTAATTAATTTTTCTCTGTCTTCATGAGTTTCTCCAGAACAAGCCTCATGATCTTGAAATGCAGAATTTTGTCTCTGAAAGCCATTTGCACCTTATATAGTATGTACACATACACACTACTTAAGGATCAGATAATATTATAAGTCTAAGTGCAAAGCATTAGAAAATTCCTCCCTCCTGTCACTACCAGGGAGACTTCTTGGATTCTTTTGACATCAAGATATCAGTTGTTCCTTTAATTTACCTTGCATTGGGGTGATCTGCTGCACTTCTGAAATAGAATCACAGAATCACAGAATATGATTCTATGGAAGGGATCCACAAGGATCACTGAGTCCAAGTCTCAGCCCTGAATAGGACCATCCCCAACAGTCACACCACGTGCCTGACAGTACCATCCAAAGGCTTCTTGAACTCTGCCAGACTTGGTGGTGTGACCACTTCCTTGGGTGAAGAACCTTTTTCTAACATCCAACCTAAATCTTCTCTGACACAATTTCAGGCCATTCCCTGGGGTCACTGGTCACTGCAGAGAAGAGATCAGTGCCTGCCCCACCTCTTCCTCTCACAAGGAAGGTGTAGACTGCAGCAAGGTCTCCCTTCAGTCTCCTCCAGGCTCAACAGACCAAGCAACCTCAGCTCCTCATATGGATTCCCCTCAAGGCTTTTTTGTTGTCCTCCTTTGAACACTTCTAATAGCTTAATGTCTTTTTTATATTGCTGTGTGTGATGGACTGAAATGTTGTTAATGTCTTAAACATTGTCAACATCACAGAAAGCCTTTTTGTTAGACTGCAAGGAAGCAACTGCTTATCTGTGACCATGGAATCACACCCCCCACACCCCTCAATATACTTCCTGACTGAAACTTGGACTATGAAGGGGAACATGAGATAAAACTAGCTCAGGTCTGAGGAGAATTAAACAAGGCTCAGGGAATAAGAATGTATCTGTGTTAAGAATCAGTCCTAACTAGGCTCAATGGGTGGCATGGGAGAAGGGTTTTGAGTCTGTGATGGCAAAATCTCTGCACACCAAAGACAGTAAGCCCCCCCACTCCAGGACAACCATGTACACGCAGGATTTTCACTGGAGAATCAGCTTAATAGGGATCACAAACCATCAAAGACCCTCAAAGCACAGCCCCCCCACTCATTTCTGAGACCTTCCACCGTCAGAGGATTGAATGTGATCCAAGTGGAAGACAAAAATGTTTCCAATTATAACAAACTTCGAGCTACTCACTGACCTGATGGATCTGCCTGCTCCTATCAATACTATTCCTTGCTACTGGAAGGATCAAGGAAATCACTGCCTCTGCTCCTGATCCCTCTACCAATCCTCCCAGGGCCCTGAAGTATCTTTTGATTGCCTGAGACTTTGTTATTTCGTTGCTGTCAGTTTGAACAATGAATAATAGATAGCGATCAGAAGGCCTTAATAAACTGGAGAGTTCTCCAGTAATGTCCATTACCTATGCCTCTGGCAGACAGCAGACTTCCCCATGAGTTGGGTCCAGTCTGCATATTAGAACCTTCATTCACCTTAGAAGGGAGTCTTCTGTTACAACTACCCTTCTTTTCCTGATGTGGCATACAACGATGCTGTTTTAGGAGCCCCATTACCCCAAAAGAACCTTCGCCCACCTCATCAGTTTGTCTGGCCCTCTAGTTCCAGACCCTCACACCCACTGCGGATGGTACCAATCCTACGTTTTGAGGAGGAGGAGGAAGAACCTTCCTCCCTGTATGTGCAGTGATGAGCTTCCTTCCAGCCTTTATCTTCAACAGACCATCAACTGACATTCCTTTGGCTAATTATTCTGCAGGGTGCTGAGTCCACCTCCTTCTCCATCACAATTGTGATTTGAGACTCCTGAGAACCTTGAGATTGTCTCTGAAAATAAATAATCAGTCTTGTTGTTCGCTCAAATACTAAGCAGCCTGTTCACTTCTTTCCACAGCTCCTTTACCTGATGACATAGCTCTTCAATCATGGCACGCCCTCTGCAGAATCACTGTTTGTCTGCCCCAGCCTCACAAAGGGCATCAGGCACTCCTGGCAACCTATGACCTGGAGAGCTGCATCTGCCATCAGCAGGTCTGGCTGTCTGGAGGCTGGTTCAGTGACTCCTGCAGCTACAAGGGATTGAGCTTTATCATGTTTTACTATATTTTTCATTCTGAATGTATCTTCTCTGTTTCTTTTATAAAGAATTACAAAATTTTTTAAAGATTACTGAAAATGCATAATGTCTTTCAGTGAAAGAGAAGTGTCATGCATTATAATGTTCAATACTGTGCATTTTCACTTGATTTTCCACATATAGTAGAATGGAGATAGAATAGAATTGAATCTGTTAAAGCTTAGTATACATAATACTTAATATAATGCATATTTCACATTTAGCGCCATATAGTCAACAACAATATTAGCCATCTACTCTGCTTGGACTTTCATTATATGTGTTTCAGGACATCATTTTATGTGTTTCAGTAGTAACTGTTCACAGCCATACTCCATCTGGAAATGGGAGACAACAATACTGCTTCAGTGCTGTAACACTGCCCAGTGATGGGATGGAATGTTAATTTTACGGTTAAAGAACAGTGAAGCAAGTTACCATGGTATTGCTTTTTCAATAGGAGGCATTATTTTCAGCAAGACTTCCAACTCTAAACATCTCTAACTCCTTACTTAAATTTCTGCTATTTTCTAAAATGTCCTGCTGGTAAAGACCTTTAATAGTATTCATCTGCAGTAGTGAATTCAGGATTAGGGACTAGTAGTATATAGCACTATCCTCTGCTACACAATAACTAGCTGAATTTTGTGATAAACATTTTCCTGATCTCTTCTAGCAGTGATTTTTTTTTTTTCACAACATAGTTGGGAAACGCAGAAAAATATACTTGAATAAAGGATATACATTCTTTTCCTAGAGATGCTGATTTCTTGTTTTAGATTTAAAAAAAGGAAAAAAGGGCCTAATAGTAATTAAAATAGACAGGAGGATAAAATGGGTCTACTTCATAAAAAATCTGAGTGGGGTATTCTTGCCATTAAAGATTTCAGAAATTCATTATGTTAACCACTGTGAAGTTAGATAGGAAAAAGCCTCAAGAGACCCATCTTTGGGACCCCATTATCACTGAGAGGGTTGTAGTAGACAGATTTAAGCAATAGCAATTCATACATTACTTTTAGCACCATTCATATGTCTTATCTTGCTTGTAAAGGTATTAAAGGAGAAATTGAACTGTCTCACTCACTGGCTACTTTTGAGTGGCAGAGTCACAGTAGCAAATGGTGAAAATTCTGTCCATATGTTCCATTACAGAAAAAGAAAATTCCTATATAGCAGGTTATCTGGTTGAAATGAATATGAGGCCAAATAACTAATTTCCTTGAGTCCTTGTAGCTGTATTAGTGCCATGAAAATATTTCCCTGTAAAGATGTACCTTAAAAGCTGTACAGCCTACAAATGCTTTTTATGACAACTGTGCATACTTCTGCTGAATCGTGTGAGAGTATATATATGTTATCCATATATGTATATATAGAAAATCATCTCAATTTCTTGAAATATCAGAATTCTGAAAAGCTTTGAAATTTCAAGGGAGATACAGCAGCAATAATTTTTTTTCAACTTTAAAAATTATTTTATTGAAACAAGCATATCTATTTCTGTAGTCAGACGACAAAGATATCTATATCTGTATCATCTATATATATCTATTTATCTCTTTTTAATTTACTTGCAGGTAGATTATATCTTTATTTTGTATCTAAAACATTGAATTTTTATTGTGAAATTTATGCATTTGTTGAATTTTTTTTGAAGTTACATAAAGTTATTAAAATTTTCATTAGTTCATTATCATAAAATGGCTGCAATGTCCTAGCCTGTGGTTTGTGAAAAGGCAGCAACAGTAAAATATATTGTAAAAGTGACATTCAAAATATCTTTTAGAAAGTTTGGAGGCATTTGATTTACTCTCTTGGATTGAATCAACCACACAGATACTAAATCAGTCAAAGATTTTGAGAATAAATCTATTATTAGAAATCAAGGCACTACCATGAGTTTTTTAAAGCAAAAAGATATTTTCAGAGCTTACACATAAAACTTTCAAAGACAGAAAAATGCACTAAGACAAATCATAGTAAATTCCACGGCATATAGCAAAGTCATAATAAATTCTGCTGTGCCATTAGGAGCTCTATGTTTGGCCTTCTAAAAAGGTGAGAATTCATACAGAATACATGGCAAACATCAATTTCTTGCAAAGCATAGACTAAAATTCCCTTTCTTGGCATATGTTTTTAAAGACAACCAACTGATTAAAGGCTTGTCAGAGGAGGAAAACTGATACCTGTTCAATACTCCTCATTGCCTTACAGAGTTTATATGCTGAATAGTGTACTAAAAATACCATGGATTGGAAAAAAACGTGAAAGTAGTACTAATGGAAATGGCATAGGTTCATATTCTTACTTTTTTACACTAAGGAGAAATTTTCCAAGATTCCCTGGAGAGTAGGAGGAAATGAGGCTTTTTAGAACTTTTCCACTTGAGTAAGAATATTTGCACTCCATTTCCTCACTCTGTACGTAAGTACACATACACTCACAAACACACACAAATGTCTACGAACACTGACCTACACAAGCACTGATTATTGAACTGATATCCTGAAAACTAAAACAGTATCTTATTTGCCCCCAAAAAATCAAAAATTCCAACATTTTCATTAAGACAAACTTCACCTCATTTCACAACATATCCTTCAAAAGTGACAGTAAGTGCAAGTTGAAAGGCATAAGGCTGAAAGTGAGCAAAGCAAAGGGAATTTCTGGAAGAGAAGTGATAACCTTTAAGTCAAGTTTTTAGGAAAGGAGCTTCATGCTAGATAGAAACTCTCTTGTTACGTCTTTTGATGAAATCTGTGCAGTTTTCAGAACTAGCCAGAGAAAAGTTTGCTTGTTCGTTTGCTTGTCCTGGAGATGGAAATGGAAAATATGAATGAAAATATTTCAGTTCATTTTACTCATGCAAAGACATTTATGTATTTATATATATTTGAATATATAATGTTGACATATATTTGGAATTAATTGCCTTAAAAGTCTGTGCCAAAATTCTGAAAAAATACATATGAAAAAATAGTTTGATTTTCCTATATCAGTTCTGTATAGCATATAATACATTTACTTTATGATCTATGCTAGGGAATTTTTATACATTAATTATATTTTGTTCAATGCATCGTTGATATATTTTGCTATATATTTTGCATTCCCTTTGGTAATTCTCATATTTTAAAAAACAATTATTTAGAGCAATTTTTTATAGGGAAGAAGACTTGTAATTATTGATTAAATTAAAACAGCTATAAGAATTTATGTTAAAAGACTATAATGAATATTAATACACTATAATAAGCATTTTTACGTGAAAAAAATCCAAATCAATTTTGTTTACCTGAGATAAAGATTCTTATTCTCAGTAGGAGCAAGATTACCATATTGGCAGATCCTTTTCCTTGATTTGAGTAGGAAATTTATATTTCAAGGACATAAGAGAAGTCTATTCAAAGGCAAGACTGAGATTTTAAAACCACCTAAGTAAAGAAACATGTAAATTCTTTTCTCATTGTAACGGCTTTATTTTATCCATTTAACACATAATGCTATTCCAGGGATCAATATCTGATATATTCACCTCAAGAATATTACCAAAGGAAAGGTCAAACTGATCAGCTTTTTGTGTGCATTATCTGCTGTCACCTTATACCTCAGAAAGTGGACAAAACCTGTTCCTGGATTTATAAAATGCTTAAAGCACATCAGGTTGTAAAGATTTATAGGTAACACCAGGTCTGCTATCAGAAACCAATTCACTTTCCACTTATGCATTCTTTTCCTCTCAAGAGATTGACAGAAGGTCAAATCAAAAGAAAAATATCAACATTTTTCCCAGATAAGACATGATCTAATCATAGGGTCTTAGGAGCCATTCTCACCAAATCATTAATCAAAACCTTACAAAATACAGAAAAATGCATCTAACCTGTATATTCCTCCATTTTTACTTTTATTTTTGCATTAATCTCATGAGTTTCTATCCAAAATATTTTTTTTATAACAGTGTGAAGTGTGAAAAAAAAAAAAAACCACAAGGAAAATCACAGTTTAGATTTTTAGCAAAGTATAGAAAAATATTAAATTAAGTGGAATGTGAAAACTGGTCTACCTAAAACCACCATCACTGATACCTTTTTTAGGATTGCTAGAATATTTGCTATTGCCTCAGTATTTTTCAGTGGGTGACATAAATGTCTGTTAGGTAGGATATCTAATGAAATTTGGGGTATATTTTTTGTATCTTTGTGTTGGCTACATATTGAATGGGCAAGGAGAGAAATAAAATGTAACTGGAACCAAAATATGGCCATGCAAATCTCTGCATGAGGTTATTGAATTAGCTTAATGCAAGCAAATTAAATTATTTTATGTCATGAGCAGGAATGACTGAGTTTTCTGTTAGTATTCAGGATTTTAACAGGTCAGTGATGTGTTGGTAGGCAACTAAGTCCACACCCTGTTGCTCACTCACTTCCCACCAAATGGAATGGAGGAGGGAATCGGAAGGGTAAAAGTGAGACAACTTGTAGCTTGAGATAAAGACAGTTTAATAGGTAAAACAAAAATCTGACACAGAAACAAAACAAAACAAGGAATTCACTGATTAATCATGGGCATGCAGGTATTCAGACATGTCCAGGATAGCAGGGTTCCATCATGCATAAGGGTGACTTGGGAAGACAAACACAATCACTCTGGACATTTCCACCTTCTTCCCCCAATTTTTCTTTCTGAGCATGACACCATATGGCGTGAGATATCCCTTTGGTCATCTGGGTACAGCTGTCCTGGCTGTGTCCCCTACCAACTTCTTGTGAACCCCCAAACAGCTCTTGTGGCAGAGCTGCACTGGGAAAAGGAAAACACGACGCTGTTCAATATTAGTTGAAACATCCCTATGTTACCAGTAGTTTATTAATCATGAATCCTAACCAAAGCACCATACTTGCTACTAGGAAGAAAACTAGTTCTACCCCTTCAAAAATTAGTATATACTTCTATGAGATTATAAATGTTAACATGGAAATATCCTTTCATTCATAGGTTAACTACCCATATATTAGTGCTGGGACATCAAATCAAAAATTGATTCAGACTTAATCAAATAATGGGATTGATTAATACAAAAGAAAGTATATTAGGTGTTATCTTTTTTTATCTGATGGTTACTCTGATCAGCAAATCAAAATGGTATCAAATGTTCAAAAAAATTTATTTTTTCATTACTTACCATTAGTTTTCAAAATTTGAGTCCTATATCTAACAGAATTATCTGAAACATATATGCTAGCAAGAATAAAGAGAGAAATAAAAAGCTCAAATATTGCTTTCAGAGGACAGGGTTTTATTCTAACATAATAAAATAATTGAAAAACACCTGAGTTCAGTATGTGATTCTGCAAACTTTATTTGAGCAAAATATCATTTGACCTCCAAAAATGTTGCCAACAGTAGGGTCAAGCCTTTTAAAGGAGACAAGCTGACAAGTTTTATATTATCTCTTGTAAATCAATTTTTCTATTATGATATATTTTAGTACAGTCTGAGAAATGTAAAGATTAATAAAATCTAGACTTCCTTTCATACCTGAACGTACCCTTGTCCTCCAAGTTTGTAACCACAATTTCTGTTTCATTCAAGTTCTGATAAATGCTATAGTTAAAATTTAAAAATAAATCTGTGTGTTATTTCCTTAATTTGGTAATGTTCTTTTAGATAATCAAATATTTGTCTATAGTACAGCTGCTAAAGTTAAGATCGACTCAGTCAGAAGTTTCAAAGCATCCAATGAACAAATCCTGACAGCAACAAAAAAAATTGAGCTGACATTAGAATGTGATCACTGTGTATTAAATGTTAAACATTTCAGAGAGCAGTTAACTTCCTTTCACCTAAGCTTCACACAATGCAGAAACCAACAGAGAAGTTGTATCGAATACTAAGTAATGCTGTCAGGTGTAGAATGTAGCAAACCTGAAACCCCTCTGCTAAGAATAAGTCTGTCTACAAGGGTGGATACTGAACAAAATTTGGGTCCTTCCATCAAAGAAAATGAATCAGGAGGCAAAGACTGTTACAGCCATCTTAACCTGAAGCTGACTAAAACTCTCTTGTCTGCAGTAACACACAACTAGATTCATATTTCCTATGTTCCCCTCTTCATACTTATATTCCCCTATCCATACTCAGACTACGTCTACTACTTCCTCTGAGATACCTCCAAGAGATTCTTTACATAGAGTACTTTAGCACATCTCACCCTGGGTGACGAACTCTTATACAGCATTAAATCCACGAAAATTGTGTTCTGATATTCAGTCGATCCAAAGAGTTTCTCCTTGAGGGCTATCAAACCAGTTTTCTGGCTTCTCTGTCCAATAAGTCGCTATTGCCTACTTTTAACAGAATAAGCTCATATGCCTGACTGTCATAAATGATATTTAATTCTTTCCCCAGCAAGATCAGCACCTGCTCACAGTGTGAGTCTTTCAGAAAAACACAGTTGTCTTTTTTTAGTAGCAAACAAAGACTATGAGCATGGAAGCAAGTCAATAAAGTAGATTGCAAATGTTTGCATTGTTAGAAGAGAGTAAAAAAATATGACCTCCTTTTTTTAGGGTGTGATGGTGTGGGTGGTGGTAAATGAAGTTTTAACTTCAGTGGCTTTTTTAGATAGAAAATGTATCAGAACAAAAATATAATCCTAGTTTTATTAATTTTGCAGAGTTTTATTTACCTAGAATTTGTAGATCAAAGCAGACACAAAGTGCTTCTATCCCAGAAATAGCTGAAGTGTGAAGGACTTGAGTTTTTAAATTCAAATCCTTCCATTTACTTTTGTACTCTGTATTTTTTACTACCATAAGAATTCTGTTTGTAAAGAGATTTTACTTTTTACTTTTATTCATTTTAACGTATGTCTTGTATAATACTGCTATTACATCCAGATGATATTGTTTCCCTGACAACAACTTTTTCTCTCTTTAGTCTTTTTTTGACAGAAGTATAAGAACACCTCGTAGCCTCTGACTCACTAATGAATGATTTTTAAAATAGTCTGGACCAAATTAATATGCCTTTATTTACTGGTGTAGTACTTTTACTATATGAGACATAGCTCAGACTCCCACCATATTATTTGTACACTTAAATTTGAAAGGTTTCTGTTCCTGAATTCAAAAGGAATCAATTCTGTCTTGAAATTCCCTGTTAATTGGCAAGTCTAACCTCCAAGCTCTGTCTATATCTACATTCAATATAGGAAAGTTCATGAACTTTCAATTTTCCGTCACAAAGTTACAAAGTTTTTGGACAACATGAAAACTGACACCAAAACATGGTCACTACCTGTTCACTACAAATTCTCTTACTTTATTTCTCTCCTAATGTATCTGAACACTTAAAATGTAGCTAAACTATTTAAAATGCACAGGAAACAGCACAATGACTGTTTGTCTTTCAGGATATAATTTGGATTATACCAGGTTATAAGCAAGGTTAACTCACAACACATAGAAAAAAATAAACTATCAATGTAAAATAAGATCTCAGGCTTAAAAAACCTATTCTAAATCAGTTGCTAGCTACAGATTGGTTTTCTATTGAAAAGCAAAAAGAAACCATGAAACCTCAATGTTATGGAGCAAAGCACAGAAAATATTTGTTTGAAATCAGCAAGTTTTCTTTGAACTGTTTCACATTGAAAAAATCATGTTTTTCTTATAATTTGGCTATGAAAATATCTTTTCTTTTTTTCCCCCAGTTAGTTTAACTGAAGCTTTTGGAGTGTCTGCATCATAGGCAGTATTCCACTCTCAAGGTGTGAGTTATCTGAGCTGTTTTTTTTCTACTTACTGTGAAACAAATTGCACAGAATGAGTACCTGAATCTCTGTCACTGATTATAAATGACCATAGGACACTAGAAATGTATTTGCAATGTAAAAAAAATAATTGCTTTGCAAAAAACATGTCTTGTGTAACATCATCTGCCTCGACCTGCTTCTTCTAACAGACCTACATCCTTTTTTTATGCCTTTATAGTCCAATTGGAAGGCTTAACCTTTCTCTGAGAAATATAGTTGACTGGTTCCCTACTTTTTTCCTCTCCTTAACCAATCTCCTCAGTGTGTTAAAAACGTCTAACATAATGCCCAGTTACCACTATGATCAAAATGTTCTGTAAAGGCATTTTAAGTTTAAACACAAGTGCTCACAATGATTTTTCCCTTATAAACTTGTAAGTGCCATAAACTCCTCTTCTAAGATACTGGCATTTCAAGAGTGAACTACTGTTTTTCAGGTTTTAAAATTATTTTCCAAGGTTTTGCTAGAAAAAACCTACAATTATTGCTGCTAGGATAAAACTTCTTAACAGGTCTAAATGTTCACAACAATATAAAAAGACATTAAAAGAGATATCATAGACTTATACTAGTAAATCCAGGGTTAACCACTGACAAAAAAAAGTCTCTCTTAACAATGGCCTACAACTATTGTCACATCTAAGATAGCAGCTTCACAGTTACAATTGGTAGGACCATGAATAAAGATGCATATTCATGACAAAATCATTACATTGCATTAAAGCAAAGAAGTATCTTTTTTCTCTAACAGGTAAATGAAGAATATAGTACAGGTTAAAGCAATATCTGACGTGTCTTTTACAAACAACAGAGGTCTTTGAGAATAATAGGGAAAAGTTAAAAAAATTATGTAGGTAACTAGAAAAATCTGGTTTTTTATTCTAATGAAGATAGTCTGTAGAAGAAGTAGTGCAAGAGCAGAGAAGGATGAGAACAAAAAATTTTCCCTAGAGCCAATTCTCTAGTATTTTGATGAAATAACAAATGGGAAATTCAGATTGAATTGACATTAACTTTGGGATTTAAGTAATTTGGTTCACCATGGTAAAAATTAATGGTATTTATTATGAATAGGAGAAGACTTCAGTATGATACCAGTGGCAAAGTCTAGGTAGAGAATTGATCAGAATAATTCTTTTAACTGAGATAATTCTGTGCATAATATTTTTAGAAAGATGAAATACGAGATTAGGGAAGAAAGAGTAAAAAGAAGTAGCCAAGGACAAAGACAGATGACTGAGATTATGGAGCAGAAATCCATTTTGGAAGTTGTTATGTTATCATGAGGATCAAGAAAACAAGGACTATGTGCACGGTACAGGAAAAGAAAGAAAACTACCTGGGTGAACAATAGCCTTGCTGAAAAGGACCTGGGGGTTGCAGTAGGTAGAAGGCTGAATATGAGTTGAAAGTGCCTTCTCAATGCCAACAAAGCAAACTGCATACTGTGAGGACACAGTTTTGCAGGTGATAGGAGGTAATCTACTTTTTCATTCCTCAAGATAAGGAGAAAGCAATATACATGAATACCAAATTTTAATTCAGAAATATCTTTCTACTCCTGTTTTTTTCACCAACACCAGTTATCTTTTCTCACCAGCTGTCTCAGTCTGGAATTGACAAATATTTCTTGTCCTGTTTCAGCAACATAGCTATAAGATCACATCAATCCTGTTACATACAGCCATTATGCTATAACTAATATGCCTTTACTCTGATGATGATATACAGTTTCATCTTTCTTTCTGATTTGAAGAGGGAAACATGCCACCAAACAAACAAACTGAACAAGTGGTCAATAGTAGGTAACTGTTGTTATGCATCAGTTCAGCAAACTAGAATCCTGAGCCAGAAAGTTTCATACTATGTTGGCACCAAGGAAATAAGAGACAGTTTATCCAGTAATATAATGAAAAGATGTAGGACCAGACTTTTTCCAAATGAGTTATAAATGCACTAGCTCTCACACTCTGACTCTTGACACCAGCTTGACAAGTAAACTATTATAATGAGTCAGGGACTTGTGGAATGGAGATCTTGATGTCATATCAATGTACTAAAGCTCATAATGAACTTATCCTTTTGCAGCAGAACCAGATAAGACACTCTAACTGAGGTTCTTTTCCTTTTTTTTTCAGCAGCTTCCTGTTCACTTCCTCTTACTATTGACCATAACTTAACAAGTGATCTCAATTTGTTTGTTGCCTTTAATGAATTCTTTTAAGCATATTGTAACAAACGAGTGAGCAGGAAAAAGAAAGGTAGCGTGACAACTCTTTGTCATGTCAAGTCATTGCAAAGGCTTTATTTTTTCACAAGAAAGATCAAAGGCATGACAGAACTATTAATTATTGGGTCTCTTGCCTAATTTGTTTGACTGAAGCCAAGTAATAACATTTTTGTCTTGCCAGGATTTTTGATGGATGAGTATCATGTAAACAAATGACTCATTGTACTCGCTTGGTAGAGAGAGAATGAGTCTGTCAGACTACTTTATAGGTAATGGAGAGACAGAGACTTATTGAGTACAATAAACCCCTTTACCCTCCAGGGTATACATTTAAATGAGTCAGACATTTCTAAAATATCTATGACTTTGAAATAATATGGGAAGATAAGTCTTACTACTTCAGATAGAGCTGAGATACATGTGTCTCAGAGCTTTGTGTGCTATGTAATACTGATTTGAATATCCTTTTACAGATTTAAGAGAATGGAGAATAATGTAGTAATAAATGAAATTTTGCACAGTTTGGAAGGTTATCCATTGTCATTATGTCATTAAGGCCATAAATGGGTTTGAAAAAGGAACCTCTGAAACTGGCATATTTAGTTCTTTGTAAATTATTGTGACATTTGAAGGTAGAATGTTGTTAGAACTCATGACATTTTTGCCACTGTTTTCTTATAAGAGTTTCAGTCTGTAGACACAGCTACAGCAGGTTCTGGAAGCAAGAAGCAAGTAAGTAAAAAACTCAATTCTGATTTTCAAAATAGTAGAATATTTCTGAAGTGTGTAATACCACTCAGATAAACAGATTTGTAGAGAATGGCACCATACATTGAGACTACTTAAGCCAGTATTGGGGAAAGAAAGAAGAATGGAAATAAGGAGTTACATTGTAACTATTTGAAGTGTAAAAAAAGCATTTAGTCCAGGGAAGAGACACAGAACTAAATCAGTTGTGGTAGGGCACATACGTAAATACTAGAGTAGCAGTTTTGTATCCATTAAGCTCTGAGGTAAGACCTTTATCTCTTTGCACACATTTGGCAGGTCTCAAGCATTTATTGAAAATGCCAAGAGGAGAAAATACAAATGCAGAACTATTCACTGTTGAATTGGATGTTGCCATGGAAATGAGCCAGCATTAACTTATTATGACGAGAAAAATTACTTACAAGCTTGAGATGACAGTCCTCTGTAACTGTTTAGGATAAAAAAGGTACAGTTTTCATGTCTTGAATGAGATTGTTCTTTTAGTTAAATCCATGTAAGTGCCACTAAAATAAATTACACAATATTATTAAAACTCAAAACAGAACATTATACTGTTTTTTTCTAGAAATAGTCATAGAAGAAGAAAATTACTCTTGTTTATACATGGTACTTCTGAAGATCAAAACAGAGTAATCAAAATAGTAACACTTTGTAAGGAAATAAATATATGGGTGAAAACAAACTTCTAAATTTTGTAGAATTTAAATTCATTCTCAAATAAATTTTCCGCCCCTTCTTTTTATTTTACATTCCAGTAATACAGGAATTTATCACTCATTTTGTCACTCATACTTCATGGAATTGTTTCTATCATGCATCTTTACCCTGAGGTCAGTCTTTTTTCTTAAATTTTCTTTCCAGTAAAGCTCTTACAAATGAATGTAGCAGGCCTCTGATAATTTCCTAGATACTTCTTTACCCTAGATATTTACCCAATGTTTAAATCAAAATCTCAACCTCTTTCTTGATATTTTCTTATTAAAATATCAAACAGTTGAAACAGTCAAACCTGAGCTTTCTACCCTTGCCCCCAAAGTATTTTCCCTCTTTTGCCCATTGCTGATCTTCATTTTCCAAGTCATCTGAAAAAATATTAATTTAATTGCTGCAATTAAGTATTCTGCATTTCCTTTTGAGAATATTTCTTAGGTGCATGAAGTCCAAACTCTCATTTAGGTTCCTAGCATCTCGATTTCTACAATATTTACTCCTTTACTACTAAAAAAAGCAATCTTAGAGTGCATATATATATATATATATATATATATATATATATATATATATATATATATATTCAAAACTATGTTACAAAGTTCTAGTCTGGTACTTTATCACCATCATCTACTTCTCACATTGCAGTAGCTCTTATTTATTTAAACATATTTCTATAAACATAAGAGATTTATATGGCTATCTCTGGGCAAAAGACATGGTAATAACTCATATAGTAGTGTGAGAGAAAAGTAATCTCTGAATGGAAGCTAAACAATTCCTCCTTACAGATTTCAAATAATTTCCACTGAAATGTCTAGAAAGGATCATAAGCTAGCATATATTTTTTTGATATTTAATGTATTCATGCTTTAGCAACTCATATCCTGTTTATCATCTCTTCCACCTATCAGAAGACTTTGATCTCAAATAATTTATTGGTTTTATTCCTGCAATATCTAAAGAAAAATTCATAGTAACATCAAGAAATAAAATGTGCTATTACATTTGAGACTCAACTATGAAATAACTTTGTTTATTCTAAAACATTTTTAGATATTCTGAAACATCTATATCTGTATCTTGCATACAGTTAATACATCAATATTGGAAGTTTTATGGATATAATTTTCAAAAAATATCTAAGATTATTTTTGGAAGGGTGATAGCCTATAGCTCATCAAAACTGTGGGTTTATTCTTCATCTCTTTTTTTTTTTTTTTTTTTCCTCTTCCATACTAATAGACTGTGGTTTTGGAAACATATCTAGAAATTCTGAGAAAAATTTACAAATGTCAGCATGTGAAAATCTTCTTCTTGTAGAAAAAGTGAACAAGATGTTCCTGACAGGCCCACATAAACACAAAGGACATCAGATTTCATATGTGTGTATCCTCTTCTCATTTATCAGTTATATCATAAACAGATCACAGCTGATATACCTAGATGTGTTTTCCAAGCCATCATGAAAGATAGTCCCACTTAATTGTCACTTTTGAGTTTTATGGTCTCTCTTAGCCTGTTTTCTAGATAGTAATGTTTATTTATTTTTCCATATCTGCTAGAATTACATCATCAAGTGTCTTTATCTGTAGTGAAATATTTTACCACTCCCATAGCTACGGAAATGGAATCAAAGAAACTTAAGCAACACTGAATTACTTTATATTTTCATCTGCTATGTTACCAAATCATCATGATATAAAGTATAGGTTGTTTTTTCCATGTAAGTTCTTGCTGGTATACCTCACTCTTCTGTAACCAGTGTTTCCCCAAAGTTAAACTTAATGTCATAAATCTCTGTTTCCATTTTAAAAACACTTAGATGATGAAATATGTTGTTACTTGTGGATAGGAAAACAATTTAAATATAAAGCATTCAGTAAGAGAATTTTCTGGTCAGCATAATTTTTGTGGTTATAATAAAGTATGATTTATGAAAGAACTACACTGAAATAAATAGCATGGTTTTGAATAAGCTATAACATTATTGTTTCAATATGCTTGTGATTCTTCAGGAAATGTATAGGGTTTTAATTTTATCATTGTTGTTCTTTTACTTTTGATTATAAATTACAAAATAATTAGCTGTTCTCTTTATCGTAGCCAAATATGCTGGGTTTATGATATTTTATAAAAACATTGCATTTAATTTTAAAATTGACATTTCAAAAAAAAAAAAATAAAATTATGCACTGCTATGACTCTAGTATGTCATTATCTGTCCCTAAAGGAAACTCAGCAGTTAATTTATAAAGCAAACAGAATTTCCATGTCAAACACCTAAGCTTTTTCTGCTACTTTCAAATATTTAAAAAAATAAAATTACTTCTAAAAAATACAGACATGATTACTTAGAGGTGTTTTTCCTATATTTTGCAGTATATTTCTTACAATTTATATTTGCAGATCAAGACTATATAGCAACAAATTAAAATCTACAGAAAACCCAATATTTATTCAGCATTGTTTGAAATAAACATACATTGTCATTATGCTTTGAGGGGGTTTGTTCTTTTTTGGTCCATTCACTTAATGAAAACTCTTAAACAAATTGGTTGTTCTTCTAATTCTTTCAGGGTAGGCAAAAACCTAAAAAGAGAAACTATTAGGCAGATTACAATAAGAAATATACAGTTAGGATTTATTTGCTTTATTTTCTGGTTAATTAGTAAGATCCATTCATGCCTGTTTGAGAACTCAAGGTAGACTATGGTTTCTAAATTCAGACTTAAACTGGAGAAGGACTTTCAGAATTTTTGGAATATACTTACAGTGCATGCATTGCAAGATTTTTTAAGTGGCTTTTTTTTTTTCTTTCCAGATTCAAGTCCTAAAGCTTCGTGATTATGCTAGGCCTTATTTTCTTTTTTAAATGAACTACCATTTTTGTATGGGAATGTAGATAAAAACCATGACTTACTGATTAAAAAAACATGGGTGTGAAACCACAGTATTGATCAATATTTTAAATCTCATGACTATTCAGTGAATTTAATGATTAGAGTTTAAAACTTGCTTTTAGTATTATTGATAATAAAACATCATTCTTTTCACACTTCAGAGAGGTTTTTTTCAGAGGTTTGAAAGTCATGATAACCCAAAGACCAAGAGTCATACTGTCTATTGAATATTGCCACTGTGTGTCTAGTCAGAATTCTCAGTACTATTGCTTGAAATGAAATGCTTCACAGTCAGCAGTACCAGACTTCTATATCTAAAAGCAGTAATGGACATCCCATTGAACAGTTGTGTGTTCCTCTTCATGACGATACTTATAAATGTTTTTCATTGATTACAATAAAATAGCAATTAATAATAAATAATCCTATTTCCTTTCGCTTGCTTTCTCTATAGTCTCTCAAAGCTCTTTGGATAAGTGACAGCCCAACCATGCAGTAGGCTCGGCAAAGGTAGAAAGTGGCCTTAAAGTCATCCTCTGGATAGATACATATCTTTCCTTTGGCCACAGAGGAAGCCTTCCTGATTAGTTTAGAATAGGAAATTTTTTAGAAAATGTAAGCCTAAACATAAGAATGGCATATGGGTATGTCCTATAATTTGAATCAGATGAGTTTAGAACCCTACTCAAAGTCATATATTGGGTTTAACACAGTCTTGAAACATTTACGGTCAGTTAAATTAATGAAATATTTAGGAAGATAATCCTTTTTGACCCTCAGCTGCTAGTTTCAAATTTACAAGACCTAGAGCATACATTTTACTTATTCTCAAGCTTACTGATGAGTTTCACCTGAAAAACTGCTTATATGGTCAGTTCCAAATCTCACTTCCTGATCACTGAAAAAGACACAAAAGGTAGTAAGAAAGACACACCTCTCAGCTAAATCAACTTTTGTGTACAGCTCTACTTTAAATCTTTTTATATCCACATAGAAAGAGTAGTGTGAGAACCACCACTTTTCTTCCAGTGCTTTAACTGAGACTTATCTCTCGCTCAAGAGTATTCTCTGTGGGGGCGCTCAGAATATTATTTCCTGGGCATTTCAATACTATATTTGAAGACATGTTTCTTGTTTCTGATACTGATTTCTGACTGTGTTACAGGAAAAATCTTTTTTATTCATATGGGAAAGCTGTTAAAAAAAAAAAAAAAAGCTAAACAGACAACTGGAAATTAAAATTTTGTTCCCGCATATGAGAACAGTTGATTGATAATTTAAATGAATAATTCACTTTGTAAAGTCCTTAATTTAAAAAAAAAAATTCTACTGGAGTAGCATAAAGCTTTTTAACATTTTATTAACTTCAGTTGAAATTATGGAATATGAGATTCTATTAGTTGTTCAAATGTATTTCAGTTTTTTATCAGATTTTAGTTATGCCTTCCTTGGTTTGAGAAATCTTTGGAAAATAATGGTTTTGCATGTTGTTAAACTACATTAAAATGGCATAGATGTTGGGTCAATAAATACTTTTTGGGGTGTGTTTTATAAAGTCTTAATTCATGTGGCTTTTTAAGACCAGAATTTGCTGTGCAAGTCAAACCCTAGGATAACCTATTTGTTTTACAAGTAGAGTATTGAAAATTTGTTCCAAGTCCTGTTTGAATTATGTGCAATATGTATAGAATATACTAAGAATTAAAAAAAAGAAAAATCTGACATAAATATAACACAAAGGAAAATTACTCCAATCTAGTCTATTCTCCTTAGAATCAATATGGAAATAGAGAGGGTTAGGTGGTATTTTAGTGGGGTTATGTAATCACACCTTTTTTTATTCAGCTATCTTTGATGGAATGAAAAAATTATAACTTCAATTTGTCACAACCTAAAGAATTACCTTTGGGTGTATACTGTACATGACATGACTTTGTAGAATTATGGAATACAAAAAGACATGAAGTTTTTATGCTGTAAGTTTCTCTTCTTTGTTATAGAAATTTCTATATTCTTCTCTATTCTATAACCTCCCTGCTTTCCGCATGTTTAAACGTCTTTCAGGAGGAGCTATTCAATGATCTCATGAGGCGCAGAGGTGAGGCTGATTTGCTTTGCCATCTTAAATATATAAAACCTGTCACTTTGGCATAATTATTATTTATATTAAGTGTTATTAGTGTAATCTTGGTGAGATCTATTTAGTTTAAGACTCATTTGAGAACATATTTTTAACTCTTTCTCTACTGTGAATATTTCCATGATGATTTTTTTTCTGTTTTTCAAAGTAAAAGTGACATTCTCTTTCATTCATTAGCTCTCCCTGAATTCTATTTCTCCTTTGTGCAGACTGGTTATTTTCCATCTCTCCTTCATGTCTTGAGAGAAACATTAGGTTTATGAAAATTCAATCTTATCTCCCTTGATTAATCTATTTTATATAAAAGTTACCGTCTGTCCCAGCTTCCCAGATAATTTCTGTTAGCAGGGCATTGGAGTGTAATGTCTATAATTCTAGTCTCCACACTATTTATAGAAACACATTATGGCACCTTTTTCCCTCCCTCAGTATCTGACGTGCATAGTGATATAAATGTCTTTGCTTTATGACCATGTTAAAGCTTCTCCTTCTCATACCAGGAGCTGCTTCTATCAGCACTTCCTCTTGCACACTAAGTGATCAGCCAGCTGACTAAAGGATTCTGTATTAAACCAGTGATGTGATAAATGGGTTTGGCCTCAAAAAGACCTATTCATCTCATAGACTTACTGGAATTTGAAGATTGGTTCATGAGCAGCAATTCCAGACCAATTATTTTTAAAGAACAATAGACCAAATATACCCATTCTCTTCATGAAAAGTGATGTGAAAGTAGTCATGGGTAAAAGTTTCTTCTTTTGACATGAAGAATAAAGAATACAGGGCAAATATAACTGTGACCTCTGCTCTGGCAGTAATTTCCATTGCTGAGAAACATGGCAGCCCAGGTAATTAATAACCTCAGCCATCAATGCAAAGGAAGTACAGTCCGAACCAAACAGACAACATGAAAGAGAGACATCATGATACTAAAAAACTTATGAAAAATAAATAGTGTTATAACTTAATAGAGCTAATTTTTTACACCTCAGTTTTATTAACCAGTCTTTAAAGTAACTATGTAATGCAGAGAAGCTTACTTCTAAAGGATAACTGACTGGTCTTTCGAGAATACCACTGGTAATATGACTTTACCTTAGACAGGCACTATTCCCCTCTGGCAATATGACAGAATTTTTATGGTTGGAGGGGGTCACATTTCACAAAAAAAAGTTTTTAATTATATCTGTAGCTATTAGTTATTAGAACCTCATTCAGGACTTTGCTCTTCTAGTGTTTAGTTCCTGCAGTTTGTTACATCAGGCTTTACAAAAAATTATTTTGTTTTGGAGAATCAGGTAGTCAGTGACAGTCAGAAGTTCTGACATTGTTTTTTTGGGCCTAATCTAATTAAAAAAAAACCCTCACTTTTCAGGGCTGAAAAATAAAGGCACAGTGTGCTGACAAATGAGAGCTGGCAGGACATACACTACTAAACCTGTCAGCCAGCAGAAACCTTCAGCTTAGCAATTAAGTTGTAGTATGATAAAAGCATAGATCAGGTTGTTTGCACTTAATTCATAGAGAAGTTACTATCTACCATTTCAACATAATAAAAATTATTCATATAATAAGAAATAATCCATGAAACTTAAATTTAAAAACTAACAGAACAAAATATAAGAAGTAAACCTATGGCTTCCGCTTATAAATTGGAAGGAGTATCCTGTACCTCTCATAGTAATTAACCACAATTAGCTGCAGCTGACTCAATGCAATTAATTTAATAGCTGTTGATCTTGAAAAGCAATTTAATATAAGTATTTTTATTAAGTGTTCATTAACTACTCTTAAGTAATACATTGTGTTTTTATATAATAGAAGCTGTCATCAAATCACATGCAAAATAATAAAATAACATTCTTACTAGAAAGAGGAGGGGTGGGAGTTTTTTATATTTTTTGTTGGGTTTTGTTTGTTTTTGTTTTGATTGTTGGGGTTTTTTTTCAGGATAGGGAATTCGTTTATATCCATCTGCCTGGAAAGCCATGATAAATTCTTAAACTGCATTATTTCATCATTTCTACTGCAGTTTTAATTTAACTTGAGAATAAGTCCTAAACAAATAGAATCAAACTAAATGATGTAGGAGCAGCAAGATGTGGCTGTCCTGTAAAGAAAGGGGCAATAGGTGCCAGTCATGCTGACAGGGCAGGGACATCCACAACAAGGAGGCCCACCACCTTAAGCAATAGTCTGTCAGTATTTTTCAGCAGTATTTTTTTTCTACTCAGTAATTTTTCCCCTCTAACCAGAACACTTGTATGGCTGCTCACTTCAGAAGTGAAGTCAGCAAGTGGGGACCAGGGCTGGGATCAGCAGTGATGTGTCTGGGCAAGTGCAGGGCTGTGATATAGCTCTGGGATGAGGGACAAAGCCACAGACAAAGTGAAGCAAGACCTCCCCAAGGAGTCTTTCTCCATTTCTTTCTCACACAGCAGTCTGAGTCAAGATTGCACCACTAAGTTTAATCACTCCACTGGCCTGGAGTGCAGACAGGTCACCTCTGAGGAGATGGGGGCATGGTCAAGATCTGACTCTAAACCAGCATTTGTTTTTCATGTTAGAAAATACATGCTTCAGTTTTCTATTGAAACAGTCATTAAAAATCTATGAAATCATTAAAAATCAAAGAATACAGCCAAACTGGGTTTTACAGAGTTTCAGCTCAGAAACACTGCCAGCAGCTCATGGAGCTCAAACACAGATAGGCTCCAGGCTCTGTGTTAAATTGCCTTTCAGGTCCAAACTGTGACAAAATGAACAAATAAACCATCTGAAATGATACTTCTTATAATTTAACGTACAAACATTACAGGACAGATATATAAATATATATGCTTTACAGTCAAGTCTTACTTATTAATACATGAATACAAACTATAAAAGGAAATCATCATATTAAATAATATGAAAATCTTATTTCAGCATAGATTGAGGATTGATTGTTTTCTAGCTCCAGGTAATGGTAGTCAGATTACAGGATAAAATAATCTGGGAAGATGCAGATTAAAGAGAAAATTGAAAGAGATGTCTGAGGAAGGAAGTTTGGAATTTAGCTACAGAAGAAATTACTCTACATAATGATTTTTAAAGGGTCAAACCAAACATATCTACTGACTTCTGAAGATTTTTCATACCCCAAAGAAGATAGAAGAAGCCACAGATGGTAATGACTTGGGTAAAGGAGAACCTTCCCATGTCTCAAGGAAAGAGTATATTTAGGGGTATAAAAATACACATTATATACCCAAAAATATTTATATGTGTTAATATACTGAGATATAAAACATTTATCTTAATTTAGAATGTGGAATATATTATATAATCTAAAAATAGGCTATAAAATTATATTTTATTACTCTCTATAATGAAGAAAGTCCAAGTGCTTACTATAATAAGTTGTTAAAAATAGGCAAATATATTGAGAAAAAGGAATCAGAGTTGAAACACTGAGGAATAGTAGTAGGTGGGGGTTCTGAACAATTCACTTTCTATGACCTTCCGATTAATAATGATAATTGTTTTGTGCATTTCTTTATAATTTCTCTTCATTTAATCAATAAAGAAATTTTATTTGTATAAGAACTGCAGTTATAATAAATAGGGGACTTTTCAACCATAGGAGGCAAAATAAGTCTCTAAAGAGAAACAGGGTTTCCTTAAAGGTCATCTGAAAAAAATAATGTGATTATTGCAAAAAAAATTATGTGAAGAATTATGTGAAGAAAAAATAAATCAAGTGCTCTTAATGCTACCTGATTATAAATCTCAGTAAGGTTTTAGATATGATACAGATACTGCCACTTTTGGAAAACCTCAGAACACAGAAATTTCTCTTAAATACTTCTTAATCAAGGTTGTTTATGTGATACATAAGTGATACACATTTTATGTGTTAGCTGATGTAAATAATGCATATTATGTACATACAAGGACCTTGGTATAAAGCTCAGTGTTTCTTGGAGGAAACTTAATTTCTATAGATTTTCTTGGAACAAAAGTGTTCAGTGATTTCCAAGACTATAGAAATTTTCTAATCTTTTGCGAAGGACCTAATAGGGTTTGTTAGATAGATGGATAAACCTCTGTTCACTTTAGATTTCTCACTTAATGCATTCTAGACTTGTCTTTGCTGTTTTCCTAACCTTGTCACACTGTTATATAAAGGCATCCTCTGAATGATTTATACATGTAACTACATTTTTTGATGTGTCTTTCCTAATTGAAGATGCTCCATATCAGAAAAGCTTCTTATGATGCCAAAGTGTATAACTGACATTTTTGGATAAGAAATGCAGTCCCACTTTATAAATTAGGTTCTCAGCATCACCTAATAATATTCCAATCATGCAAAGTATTATTGCTTTCTTATTGTTTGTCAGCAACTTTATTAGCTTTCACACCATTGCTATAGTATAAATCACCGGTGAAAAGTATCAAATTTTGAATAAGACTGCTGAGGAACTTCTTCCTGTACAAATAAACTTGTGGTCCCCTTTCATGGCTATCAACTGTATCTTTCTTTTTTGAACAATTCCTTTTTTGCTTGACAAATCTCTCCATTCTCCAGCTTTCCTAGTAATGTGGCAGTGTACCAAGGTCTTTATTGACATCTAGGAAGATTAGATCAAGAGTATTTTACTACTGTGAGAAAATCAATTATCCTGTCCAAGAATTTAGCAGGTAAATTGGACATGATCTATATTTGTTAAATGTGTGTTGTATTTAATCCAGTCTCATCTAACTGACTTAATTTTTGATTAAGTATATTATTCAGTTTTAACTAGTTATATTTTATTTTTATATGATGACTTCATTGTTTTATTAATTGAAGTAAAACCATATCTTATGTGAAGTCATACAAAATTAAAATAATAAAAAAAAAGATCAAATGAACCTGTACTGATAATTAGGTGGCAAGGAAATATTTCATTACAAAGAAATGTTTTTGCAATTTGAAGGACAGGGATTTGACATAAATCACTAGATTAGCCTGTTTTCCAGATACCAGAGTGGTAGTTTGAGCTGAACAAGGAACAGATGGTATTAAAGGGGCAGAGATTTAAGTCAAATGTCATCATCATGGCTAGGCTTTGCAATCAAAGATTTGAGAAGGGCTCTACCCACACTTGCTACAAGCGCACTGATGGCTAAAAAGGCCAATGCGACAAGTCCAGTTGCAGAAGGCACAGCAGAAAGACTCCCCAGGTGATATCGACAAGATGCGATTCTTTCTGCGTTGTCTTTTCTCCTCGAGAGTGATCCTGCGTGTGTTCTCAAAAGCAGCAGCAGCGTTATAGATGCTGTGTCTCCAGGCCTCCCAATTGGAGGACAGGGCAGACCAATGGCAGTGATCAATATGGCCAAGGCTGAGGGATTGTTTCAGGCAGTCCTTGTATCTCCTCTTCAGGGCTCCTCTCTTGCGGCAGCCAGTGGCAAGTTCCCCATAGAGCACGATCTTAGGGAGGCAGTGGTCCTGCATCCTGGAGACGTGCCCTGCCCAGCGCAGCTGTGTTCTCAGCAGCATGGCCTCAATGCTCGTGACTGCTGCCTGTTCAAGGACAGACGTGTTGGTCACATAATCCGTCCAGTGGATGTTAAGGATTGTACGGAGGCAGTGCTGATGGAAGCATTCTAAGAGGCACAAGTGGTGCCAGTAAATGACCCGTGATTCAGAAGGGCAGGAAGTAGTCTGAATTTTAGAGAAATCATTTGTCTTTGTCCTAAGTTTCAATAATAATATTCAATATTCACTACAAATACCCAAGCCAGTCTTGTAGTCCAGACCAAAAGTTGCTTTTGTTCCAGATGTAGGGAGCTCCCAAACTTTTGCAAGTTTTGTCTAGTGGGAAATTTGGTATTTTGATTAAATTCTTATTTTAAAAATATTTTTGCACTATTTTTAAGCTCTGTTTTGCTTATTTGATTTGCAAAAATGTGTAACATTATAATAGAATGGATGGGCCCACCAGTGCATGCATGCTTCAGAATTTCATATCTAGAAACTGAATATCACATGAAATTATTGATAGTTATATATATATCCCTACATGTAAATTCCCCAATTATTTTCAGAACAACAGATAATTCAACTTAGATAAATTCTTTCTTTCTTTAGAACTCTACTGTATATAGGTACAACTAAAACCAGAGCTACTAATACATCAATCTTAGCATAATGGCTGAGATTTCAAAGGATGCTATTTTCCTTTTCATATATTTCCTGATTTACAATTTATTACTCTTCTGAATGCATTGAAAGAATGATGCAAGTTGGATGATTCCATATATGTTTAGAGAAAAAGGGAAGGTGGCCATTCTACCAGTCCTCCGGAAGTCACATTTTTAACTTACTTTAAATTCCCATTTGAGAATCTGACAGTACGGTTTTTTAAATAATTATTATTTTCTTTATTCTGTATATTATTTTTGTAAGTTAGAATAAGAATAATTTGCGGTGGTATTGCTCTTAATTAACCAGTGCAGAGGGAGATTTAGTTGAGGATTATAAATCAAGTTAGTTTCTCTGTAGCCATTAGCATCGTACAGTAAGTCTCAGCTGTGAAACAGAGCAAAATTCCCTAACTAGCTGGGATAGTTTTGTAATTGGTTCAGTGTGCTGTAGGCACTTTTCACAGGTTGCAAAACAGCATTCAGAATAAAACAATATCAGGGTAAAAATGAGATAGATATTAATCTTATACAACAAACTAAAAATACGATGTTTAAGCAAAAGTATTATATATGTAAGAATATGCTAATTTATTCCAGGAAATTAATAAATTTACTCTGTAAGTATTTTTTTAAGCTTCAATTCAAAATTTGTTCCAAAAGTCCTTCTTTGTTTCTCTTTTAATGTTGATTTAACTATGCACTTGCGGAATTGGAAATTTCCAGTTCCTTCTACCTGACCTGCTGTCACCTAAGAGTTTACCAGCAGTTGAATTATTATCATAACTAACTTTCAGAACAACTGCTCAGGTGAAGTATAGTCAAAGAATAAGGAATACCACAGAGCACATTCAATTTGCTAATAGGTTTGCTAATTTTTTCACTAACAATGCATTTAACTTCATTTCTGGCCAAGGAAGGAAGTTGTCTGATTTTTTACTTATATTCCGGATGATGATAGCAACATCTCACTTCCATTTGCATTAAATTAGGCATTTTTTATTTATTTGTAGCATTTAGCTTGTCTTTCAAATATGACAAATAATTTTTAAATGAGGAAATTGAGATTTAGAATAAAATAAAATTACTTCTCTAGGTATTTAGCAGTCACTCATGTGATCCAGGTTTACTGAACCTCATTCTTAATCTAATCAATTTGAAGAGGATTATTTTGAAGGAATGAGTTACCCATGTCACTATATGGCTTTCATTAAGTAGGTTAAGCATTATTCAAAAAATAAGCTATTGAAAAGTAAGTAAAGGATATGCTTCCAGAAGTGAAATAAAATGTTGCCTCTGGAACTATTTAGTATAAAGGATTTTTTAACTTCTGTGTTACTAGGATATATGTGATTGATAGCATTTTATACATATTTATTATATGAAAGTTATTTTACATTATCTCATTGCTTGATCAGGATATATACGAAGGAGAAGCTACTACCTCTTCTTTTTTTCATTATAAAACATGAAGGCAAACCCACTGTTATGGCATAATTTTAAAACACCTACCAGTTTTTCTAAGATACTCCCTCATTGAAAGGGGCATCGAATGATACTAAAATCTAAGTTCCTGACACAGACTATTATCTGAATTGAGGTCTAAGCTCTTAAGAACTCACAGATAATATTGCCTCTGAATAGTTTCAGAAACTTAATCTTCTCAAAACTAAAATTTGGTTCTGGCAATTAAAAGAGCTAGGAAATAATGATAAAAATCACAAGATGATTCTTGCTGGAATAGACCTGTGGAAGTTTTCCTGCAATCTTCTGCTCCAAGCAGATAAGGCTGACCAGGGCTTGATAAGGTCAGGTCTTGAAAAACTCCAAGGATGGAGTCCTTACAACCTTTCAGTACAGCCTGCCCCTCTGCTTTACTGTTCTTATAGGGTAAAGGTTTCTCCTGATAACTTATCTGAATCTCTTTTGTTTCACTTAACCCTTGTCATTGGTCTTGCCACTACACACCACTGTGAAGAGACTGGCTATGTCTTTTTTGGTGACCTCAGTGTAGGCACCAGGAGTTGCTCCAACATATCAACTGGTTCGCACTATTAAGTCTCATCTACAAATCTTATCACAAGTTCTCTATTTATTCCTCTGGCTCATTGATAAAGATGTTGAAAAGAGCAGTTTCCAGGTTAGGCTACTATTTTGATTGTCACACTAATACCTTCAGAGTTTCCTCCTCTATAATCCCAGTTCTCTGAATAAGGTAAGGTCTGCTTGCCTGAAGTACAATAT
Source organism: Pyrocephalus nanus (assembly GCA_038380795.1). NCBI lineage: Eukaryota > Metazoa > Chordata > Aves > Passeriformes > Tyrannidae > Pyrocephalus > Pyrocephalus nanus. The sequence goes on along the minus strand of CM076259.1, from coordinate 74,110,828 downwards.
TGATAAGGTATTTCTTACCTTCCTTGGAGATAAACAGCCCCATGTCAGAATTAAATGTTACTCAGTACTTATACAATTGGTGTAAGATACCACACATGAGATACACAAAGAAATTTAGGTAGTCCTTCCCATCTCTTCAGATGTTTTAACAGTCTAGCAGGATCTTGTCTTGTGTTGTGCAGCGTCTGTCACTCATCATAATGAAATGTGTAAGTCTGTATAAAGAACAATCTTAACACAACTTGAAGCCCTGAATATTTTCTCTGAAAGCTTCTCAGAGCTTGTGTTTCCTGACTTCTAAGCAAGCATAACCTGTGAATGTTGCTGAAGTCTGGAGATTTCTCAGCCTTCATATTACATTAAGTTTGATTCATAAACCCCAAGTGTGGAAAGATGGTTTGGGGTAAAATCAGAAGGAAACGAAGAAGTTATATTCATATCCTAACAGACGTTATAACTAAACAGAAATTATAGGGTAAAATGCAGTTGCTATTCCCTGGATGGAATTGGTTTATTAATATATTAATCCATTATGATTCCGCCTACAACATTAAGCACGTGCTAAGGGGGATGGAATGGAGGGTGAAGCAGAGTGCAGACACCGTGGCTAGGCTCTGCGTAAATCATTGCAGGAAGGGGAACTCGATGGTACTTTGAAGCTGATAAACTGCATAGCACCTACCAACAAAGGGAGAGAGAAGATGTCCTGCTGCTGAGGCAACAGCTGTGGCAAAATAACTCTCCTCAGACCAACTTGGTTCATTATAACCTAACTGTAATATTAACACACACCTCCATCCCAAAGTTACCCACCTCCAAGGTACAACCACCCCTCACTGGGCACATGCTCTGTATTTTTTGACTGTGTCTTTAAAAATTAAATGAGAGAATTTTACACTATTCAGCAACAAAAGTATCCAAGTGACTCAAGTCACTCAAGCACCACCTAAACGTAAAGAAATAGTGCAAAAGTCAAGAATTGAGGAAAATATAGGGAAGACTCCACCGTGGCTGCTGGGATCACTGATTCATTGAACCTTTCTTCTCCTCCATGGGGACACCTATTGGTTAAGAGCCATACTCTATGGGTTTTGAATGTTTTTATTGGGGATTAGAGCTTGTCTGGTTTTGCTTTTTATATATTTTTGCCTTCAGATACTATCACTGGCAATACTTGAATCTTTACCTGGCACAATTTTCTATTAATAAAGGGTGTTATTCCGTAAACTGTTGGTGTGACTCCTTAATGGGTGCTAGCAGCTGCCAGAAATTAGTAACCTGCTGAGGGGGTCTCCCCTATTCTGTTGGCATGTGCTTCTGAATAAGTTTGTCAAACCACCCTCCAATATATTAGGACTGTTCAGTGAGGGGTTCCCATAACAGGACACTAACAGACTGGTTGGGTACAAGGGTCTTGGCTTTCCTGGTGAGCTGACAAACAAAAAAAACCCGAAGGGTTAAGGAAATCTCCCCTTTTCATGTGACGCCTGCCCATGGCAAGGAGGGCTGGGACTAAATAATCTTTAAGGTCCCTTCCAACCCCTAACATTCTATGTTCTAGGATTCTGTGAAAAAGTCCCAGAACACAGGAATCCTTTGAGACATATATCAGGTTATCCTTATGTCAAAAATATTTTAAAACTATTTTTGAAAACTTTATTCCCAAGGAAAATCATCTCCTTTCCTAGGGTTTAGATCAGGACCTAAGTGAAGTGTCATCTAAATTAAATTCAGTTTTATAGAGAATTTCAGTGCAATACATAATAGGAGAAAGATGGGAAGAGTGACACTTTCACTAGCTATCTGAAGAATCAGAACACATCCAGTGGGAATGAAACCATCAGCATAGGAGAATACTCTTAGGAGAAAAAAAAAATCCCTTATTAAGTATCAAAAAGTTCCTTTTTTCCCCAGTAAATTATAACTAGACAGTATAGATCTGTTTTTGCATACAAATTTGACATATAAGACATAATCAGAATCATTTTAATGTTTCAAATAGAAGTAAACAGGTAAATATGCATAATTCATAAGCAAGGTGCTGTAACTGTCCCTGTGAAGACTTTAGTGAATCCCTTGGTTACCTAGTTACAAGTGTGACTAACATATAACTTAATACTTTGTCTATGGTTTGAGAATATGCCAGGATATTTTAAGGTTTGTTTTTTTTTTTCTGATTTATTATATTAGACCCTTGTGTTCCTCCAAAATGACAAAAACAACAAAACCATACAGCTCTCAGAAAAATATTTAAGACAAGTGTTATCTCTGAAGTTTGGTAAATTTAGGAGTGACATTATGTTTTTTAAAGAAGTTGACCTTTAAAAATGATAATTTGTTGTGAAAATTACCAAAGTGAGTATATTAGGGAAGGCAGCTTAACATGGAAAGCTTCTCCTATGTGATACTATAAAAACTTAATGGATAATTAAAAACTTTTATCTTCAGCAATATCTTTGCCTTATGTAAGAGATGAATGTCTAAATTTAAGACAATCAACATTCATATTAGATTCAATTTGTTATTAAGAAACTCCTCAGAGACACAGAATATTTACAGAAAACTGAATATTTGCAGGAAACTGGCACACGGACTTACTCAAAGTATATAGTACTAGGAATATTAATGAAAATATTTAATTAGTTTTTATATCTATTTAGCATATTACAGTCGAAATACAAAGTTTCTTTTCAGAAACTGAATAACTGAGTATAGTTTTTCTTTACAAAAAATTAGAAGTTTTTGTGGTTTTGGAGTGTTTTGATTTTGTTGGGGTTTTTTTTGTATTTGTTTTTTTGGTGGTGTTTGTTTGGGGTTTTTTAATGTGTTTGTTTTTTGATGTTTGTGATTTTTGATTGTTTGTTGTGTTTTTGTTTTGGTTTTTGTTTTGTGTTTTTGTTTGTTTTTTGTTGTTTGTTTGGTTTTTTTTTTAGTTTTAGCTACTCTGCACAGAATTTGCTTTTTAGCAAATTTTGCTTTATTCATGTATTTATTTTTTATTGTAGGAAGTTCTCATTTCTGGGGGGAAGATGTTTTACTGGCCATGCCTGCTGAAGCTTTCAGCCACATCACAGCTCTCCTGGTGGTATAGGATGGAGTGTGAGTTGTCTAGCTGCACCCCAAAAGTCATCTCAATGGCTAAAATTTCCTGGGAGGTGTTCAAGCCTGAGCTTGCGGAAACGTGTAGTAGGCAGCCCTGGCAGCTGGCAGCAGTGCGACTGAACCAGAACATTCCAGGTGTCTTTCAGCTAGAACCAACAGGCAGTTCTCTTGATGTCTAAGTGAGATTTGATCCACAGGGTATTGAGGAATCTGGGGTATTGACTTTTTAGCTCATCTTCGTGGTGGTAGAAGAAGCACAGTATGGCTTCCACAAGCTGCTCCTTCATGTACATACGCTGCAGCTACACATGGAGGCAGGATTCATTTCTGCCAGGTACTACAGCTTTCTTTCTGATTATCCAACAGAGCCACAGGAACAGGACCACAAGAGAAGAGTCACAGAACCACAATTCCTGAAAGGTAGTAAGAAGCAGGACTTCCCCATTCATCCTGTTCTGTTCCTGGATCTGCTCTATATCCTGCAGCAGCTGACCCATCTTCCAGGTCAGTGGCTCTGTTCACTGCTGCATGAAGTTTAGTTACTTAATTCTTTCTTTATCTCAGTCTTTAAGACTACTTGTTCTCCAGGCTCCAAGGCCATTGAACTGGAACATGGGGATGGGTGCAGAATGAAACCCCTATAATCCTAGGGGAAATGGTCATTGACCTGCTACACCACTTAGAAAGACACTAGTCTGCAGGGCTGGATGGGATCTGCCCAGGTGTACAGAGTGAGCTGGCAGAAGTGCTTATCAATCCAGTTTTCATCATTTACCAGCAGACCTGCCTAACTGGGGAGGTCCCTGATGCCTGGAGATTAGTGACTGCGATGCGTAACTACCAGCAGGGCCAGAAAGGGAATCCAGGGAACAATAGGCCTTTTAGTTTGACCTCAGTGCAGGGGAAGGTTAAAATGCAGATCACCTCTAGTGACATCACATAGCACTGCTTGGAGTTCTACTCAGAGTCTTTTATAAAAAAAATTTCTGATTTTAAATTTAAATACTGGGATTCTATTTTGAATTGCAAGATTGAATGGAATTTAGTTCCAATTTGCCCTCAAGGAGAGACTAATTTTAACTCTAAACTTCTCCCCAAAAGCCACTTTGTTCCCTAATGTCTGCAAGGGAAACTGTATTATTTCCTTTGTTTTGAGAAAATACTAAGCTTAAAGGTAGTGATATACCATCACAATAGGCACTGAAGAAATGTCTACGGTGAAGTACAGAGCTTTTGACAATGCCAGTTTTCTAATCATCTGCAAAGAGAACACAGAAACTTTCAGCAAACATTTATTAGAACTTTCTTCTTATCAGTATTCAAATACTAGTCCTTTCTTAATGGTAGAGGAAACAACTTTTCATTGCTACATTGATCAAGGAAAAGGTGAAGCAAAGTTCACAGAATAAAGTAAATGTCTAAAGAATAGATAATGTGAAGAGAAAAAATTATATGGCACCATTTGAGAACCTGACTGGTTTAGGACTGTAGTACTCAGTTGCTTCAGTTCCAAATATTTCCCTTACACGTAGTTTTCAAAATGAGCCTAATGACAGTATTACCAAAGGTCATCTACATTACAGCTAGACAAATTAGTCACTGAGGATGGAGTTATCCTTTCAGTGTAAACCCATTTTTAATTGCTGAGGACTCTAATTGATTTTTCCAAATGTATATTTGGGATTACTTTTTAATTATTCACTATAGTCGTATTGTATAGTTTTTGTCCCTTTCAGGTTAAAAACATAATAAATGAACAAAAAACGTACTGCATGAAAGAAATGTCAACTAAAAGGCTGGTGTTTATCCCAACATGCCTAAGAAAGCAAATGATTTTCAAGGAACTTTCACATCTTCTAGTCTAGTCTGTACATTTGAGTATACAGAGACAGTTTCCTTTGGAAAGTTCAATTTGTATACGGAAATAGGAAAAAGAGAAGCTCAAAGGAACCCATACTGTCTGACTTACCCATTGATTACTTTGGGAAAGAGACTGTGTGTTTTAGGAGACATAATGTCTTTAAATGCAGAAGTTAATTATTTTCCTGTTATGAAGTTATGTACCAGGCCCTAGATATATCATGTCAGATATGCTGATTTATTGCAGTATGCTTGTGTATAGAAAAGTATGCTGAAATTGTAATGATTGTTTAAAGTGAGCATGCTTCCAAAATGGTGTAACTCTTTGTGTAACCCTTCTTGTTCCCAATATCCCTTACCTGTATCTTTGGAATGTCTAAGAGATAGCTGGAAGCTCATCTATTGGTTGTTAACCCTTTGCTGCCATTGGCTGTTTGTAAGACCTGCTGGACTCCCAGTGGTAACTTTGTGATCCCCCCAAGATGTATATAAGTCTCTACCCAGAACAATAAACACTCTCTGCCTGCTCCTTCCCTGCCTGCTGCAGGCACCCTGGTCTCTTCTGTGGGGGCCATGAGGTGCCGCAGGGTGAAGGGGGGAAGGGGAGGGAGCATCGCTCCCCCTCGGAGCAAGGGGTAAAAGTAAAGGCCTCTTACTCTGGAATTCCCTCTCCCCATCCACCTTCAATGTTCGTCACTGACATGAAAATTCAGAAGGTATCAAGATTCTCTACCAGTATTTTGAACTGGACAGATGAGAGCAAAGTTGACTCCAGGAGCTGTAAAGCCACCTTAAAATGATCTTAGGCAAAGCTCTATACTAGTGTAGTATATAGATTATTTGTCTTCCCCTCCATATCTTTGTCTGAAGATGCCATATATTGGAAAAAGTATTCAAATAAAACTTTATGTTTTTCACGGATTGATTTTTTTCCCCTCTTGGAAATCCTGTATGTTACATTTCACTTTCATAGATAGCTTTTTAAAAACTATAATACATATATAGATACATATGTTTATATATAAAACACTTTTAATATAAGAGGTCATTTTAAAACTTCACTGTGGTTGCTAAAAGAAAAGACAACAGAAAATCAAGTTTTAGGAAGTAAGTTTGTCTGGATTATTCATTTTCTCTTTACAACATAACTGAGACACTTTGTTCACTCTTTAGACCACAGAGATATATTGAATATTCATTGAAATATGATATATGCAGGGACATTTAGAATATTTCCCCCCCTGGAGACAGTATTGAGATTTGAAACCTCTAGCATGTTTTAGCAATTCCTCTTAAATTTACATTTTGTATCTATTGAGCAATTAATTTATTAATTCAAGCCACAACAGATAATTTTAGTCACTAGTTTTTCATATTTCTGCTCCAGTGTGAAACAAAAGAGCTGAAATTTATAAAATTTGCAACAATGAACTCCTTAAAGAAGTAACTGTGAGTTTTTTGCTCTGACTGCATACTGCTAGTAAAGGACCATGTTGCTTAACAGAAAAACTAAATTAATTTTGTGTGTAGTATATTAATCAACATGACATTCCTATTAGTTACTAAATTCAAAATGTCAAACAAGTCTTTTCTAATAAATTCTGAAATATTTTAGAAAAAAATTATTGACTAAGTGACAGGCATAGGACAGATGTCAAATAAAAGCGAGAAGTTTACTTGTTTTTATTTTATAGGTAAGGAGTAACATATTTGCTGTCATTGTACACCAACATTATCTCCAAAGAGAAAAAAATGTTTGTCCATGTCTGAAGTCACGTCATTTGTTTTGTAAATATGTATTTTCAACTAAATACATTGAAACTGTGAAGTGTTATGTTGAAGAAGTACTATGAAAGTGAGGAAAATAACAAAGTTAAATCTGACATTTCTTTGTCACAATCTGTTCTGACAAATATTAAATATTCTTTTTCCTTCTTTGCAATGAACATATTCATGAAAAGGCAACAATGGTGTTTTGTGTTTACTAGCTTATGGTGAGTTAGCTTTGGTGAAAAAAGGAGCTCCTACTCAGCCATCTGTTAACTTCTATTCTCAGCAGGATGGGGCTAGAAAGTAGAAAGCATAGGAATGATAAAGTAAAGGTGGAGATAAAGACAAGGAGATTGCTACTAATTATCATATTAGGCAAAACAAAATCAATTTAGGCAAAACTAACTTAGTTTATTGCCCATTAAATATTTAATTACTGTTTCAGGTAGTGGAAGGCAAAAAGATCAGCATTAAATGAACACCCCTCTTCCCCCCCTCTACCAGGCTTAGTTCCCACTCCTTCACTCTCAAATGTAAAAATTTTGAAAAGCCTCAGCTGAGCTGTACTATCAGCACATCTTTTGAGGATGGAGATGCCCAGTGTGTGGCATTCAGTTTGGTACATGAATTTCAGAGAAGTGAAAGTTTAGACTTTACTGTATCTTTGGGATATCCTGTTACTTACTTCTTGATTACTCTTCAAAGGCTTGACAGTAAATTTATTTTTTTTTTTTTAATGGAAAGATTGCAAAGGAAACCTAGGCAATATTTCCAGTAACTGCTCTGGTAATCATCTACTGATCTCAGATGTCTAAAGCAGGAAAGATGTTCCCTCTAAGTTGCTAAAGGCAACTCAGACAGGAAAAGAGGGCAGTTGCATTTAATACTAGTACTGTGCTTACATTCTGGCACTTAGCAAATGAAATGTCTTAGTGCATTTAAAATTCTGTCTCTAGTTTTAATTCTATCCTCATTGAAGTGAATTATAAACCTCGCAAGGCTACCCATTGTGTTCAAACAAACTTATGAATGTTTCATTCTATGTGTTTGTGTTTTTCATTTTTCCATGTCAGTTTTGATTTGTTTCCAAGAGCCTTATCTTGCTTTGTTGTAATGGCTTATTGTTGGAACAATACTATTTCCTCTTGCCTGATTTATTTTATTTTCAGTCTGATTTTATTTATTTATTTGTGTTCTTTTGGTGTCACTAATGTTCAGCAGCTCAGCAGAATTGAATATTATACTTAGTATTGCCCACATGATGCTTCATAATGCTTTGTGACTCTCCTGCGAACTCGTTAGTGGCTTTCCTAACTGGTCAATAAAACATTCTCTTTTGCCAGCACACACCAAAACCCAACATATATTTTAACCTCAAGGAAAGATTATATGTAATGTGTCAGTTATCAAAGACAGTTGAGGTGTTGTGGACTACGACAATTAAAACTTTCAACAACTGCTACTTTATCTTTTATGCTGTATCAAAAATGTCCCATCTAATCACACAGTAAAGATTTATCACACAGAAAAAATTGTTAATAGCTTATGCTTGGTATTTTCTTGCATGAAATGTTATTCAGTGTTGACGTGTGGAAAACATAGAATTCCTATGATGGATCTTAGTTCCACATTATATTCTTTTCGCACATTAAGATGAGAAAATATATTTCTGATTTTTCTGTGGGTTTTTGATTCTTTAGGGGGTTTTTTGTCTCTAAACACTACTAAACAGGTTTTTGTTCTCCTACCAAGATTTCATTCATCACTGTAGAATATTTTTTTCAATATATAATATTTCCTATTTATAAATGTCTTAAGGGGTGACATAAACCCAGCTGAAATGTTTGAAAGGTCTCCAGGAAGGTCTCCAGGAAGGAAAGCATTAGCATCAGGGTAGCTTTATTAAAAGATTGTTATTTGACCAAAACAGAAACTAAAAATGTTCCCCTCCCACCAAGTCCTGTTTTTTAACTAGATAAACATGTATTTTGGAAGTGGGAGCTATATGACTGCCTCTTTTCACTAAGATTTTAAAATAGCTTGGATATTTAAAAAACTAATGTGCTTGACAATTCAAATAGGTAAGTGAATTTTTTTTATAAAATTATTCATACGACTCCTAAACTTAATGTAGACATTCCTTGGGCCCTGATTAAAAAAAAAAAAAGTTATTAACAGCAGAAAATAAACAAAATATAGTTCACTCATCAGCTTATGAGTGAAATCAGCTAATTAAAACAGAAGTCACTAAAGAAATTATTTTCCTGTTCTTTTACTAATCAATTTATCAGTAGGACAGTTTCCTAAACCTAACAATATAAATTTTTAGTGGGATTCCCAGTGTGTGAAGTGGGTGTTGAATGGCCATGCTGACAGCCAAGAGGCATTATTTTAGGATAATTTTATTTATAGACACAAATGAACAGAACTACACAGATTAAAAATATCATAAGAAAAAATGCCGAGCTGATAAGTTAATCAAAGGAGAAATGAGGTCACCTGAACTCTTGTTCTATTTAAGCAAATTAACGCATAACAAATATAGAAACTGCCCATCCTATCCTTCTTAGGAGCTGGAGGTGAAAGAAGACAGATGCGTACTCCTTCTGTTCAAAGCAGGAAAGAAAGATTGGATAATACTCTCTTTCTCATTGAGAAGATGGGTGAAAATGAGTCATTTCCTGCCCTGTGTCTTTGGGAACAACTCAAATTAGGTCCTATGGTCACTCAATTTGAGGATGTTTTCCAATGGAAAATTTTTCTCCCCCTTTCACTTGCCTACATTTCTTTCTCGATATAGCCTGTTCATAGTCGTTCTGTATTTTGTCAGCATAGCAGTAAATCTTCTTGAAACCAAAGTTACTGAGAGTTCTTGGCATAGCAATTTCAAGCTTTGACCTTAGAATGAACCTTTAATAAAACCAAGTGCTTTTATCAAGATGAAGACTCCCTTCCTTGTTTTTTGCCCCACCTTCCATGATTAGAAACAGTGTATTTCCAGGTGACTACCTGAGGATCCAATCCTTCCAGATCACTGCAGGTAAACGTAAATATAGCCTGGGAGACTACACAATTATTTTACAGCCTATTAGCAGAGAAATGAAAGACAGATGCATGAAAGCTTTGGTCTATATGACAGATACTTATAGATGTAGAATCACATTCTACTAGATCGGAAACCATTGGAGCACTTAAGGATTTTTCCTGCCATATAATCCCATGTAGATGTTACAGGAGATAAAAAAAATATTTCAGAGACTTGCTGGATCTTTTTAGAGTGTTCTTCTATGAAGATCTGAGTAAAAACTATCAAACCCTACTATTTTGGAATGCTGATTGAGAAAATCTTTGCTCATTAATTAGGGTGTGCCCTGGAGTGGATTGTGTGAACACTGCAGTTGGCAGATTTTGAAGCAGACTTTAGCTAAATCTATTATACTGTGCAAGGAAAAGACCTGAATTTTCCCATGAGATCTCATGAAACTGAGTCCTTCTCATCAGTAGGGCTGAAAATGTAATTTAGAAAAGGTTGCTCTTATATTACTTATTGTAGGTAATCCATTCCACTTCAGACTATACTATTAATGACTGATCTGTTACTCTCTAAGCTTTTACTGTGAATTATACATATTTATAAAATACGCTGAGGCTTTTATTTAGCTACCACCAGTGTAAGATGCTGTATCTCTTAATAAAATTGGAATTGTGAGCAATCTGCAGAATATTGTTAAGGAGACAATTTGTCACTGGTGTTGACTCTAGCTCAGAGTATCAGTACAGAAGTAATATACATATAAATCCACGACATGAGGGGCCTTATGTGATTGCTGTTCAAAGACTCATGAGGCATTGGATAGAGCTGGCTTGGAGTTTTATTGGGAGGGTGTGTATTTGATTGATAACAAATAAAATAAGATCACCTGATACCAGGTACTGTTGTAAAATGGTCTGATCAAAATGAGAAAGACTAGTGTGGGTATCTAACAGAGTTATGATTATTAAAGAAAATATAAATTTAAACTTCAATTGATTAAAATAAAATTTAAATTTAAAAAATATGTATTTTACCAGGTTTGTTTGTTCATGTTAATACTTTCACTGAATGCACCTTCACCTGGTGGTAAACTGAGCTATTTTTCATGGATATAAAACCTAACACAGTCATATCCAAACTGTACCCATGTATAATTCTGCATGACTGTAATTCCTCTCCAGTAAATGTAACTCTGGCCATTTTATACAGTCTTAGCTTTACATGAACATATAGAAACTGCCTAGGATTTATGTAATGAAAAGGTTAGTGTCACTTGTAAGATACTTTGCTTTAAGCTTTGAAGCAGGAAGATGGCCATGAGAAGATCAAAGGAAGAGAAGTTAAACTACATCTCCTTTGTTTAATCATAAATAAATAGTAGTGTACATTTTAAATGCTTTATTTAAATAAAATAAATTAGAATGCAGCCTGTTTACAACTCTCCTGTTGCTATCTTTTCATGCAGCTTCTTGACATTTTTCAATGAAGACGAAGAAAATTATTCAGAAGTGAACATTGTCCTCATATCCATAAATCTCCTCTTAAAAATGCTACTTTTACTTGCAAAAAAGTATTTTTTGCAATGTGTAATGAATGGAGCAGAGGGACAGCAAGTAGAAGAACATGATCATTTAAGGACATAAGAAGGCTAATTGAGTGATTCCCAAATTCCCTGGGGATGCCATGTTTAAATCATGTCTAAACCATAAAAGAAAATGAGAACACTGAGCAATTGACTGCATATCAACATACTTTAGTTCCTGAAAGGTGAATCTGTTGCCTTGGTCCTGAGATCTCACTGGCTCTTAGGTAAACACATGCTCCTGTTCATATACCCTCAAACACAGGTTTCTGGCATTTGCAGTACAAAGATTTAAATGTTTCATTTTATCTCTAATTGTAATAGTATAGGTGGTAACTAGAATTTTTATTCACATCTAGGAAACTGTCTAAGGACTATTCCTGTATCTGTATACCAAACACGTATATGTATTCTTATATATATATATATATATACATATTTGTGTGTGTGTGTATGATATCTAATTTTTTTCAAGATACCTTTGTAAGAAACTGGACCATTAATGGTTTATGACTCAGAACATTTGTCCATTCATGGAAGCACCAAGGTGCTTTGCTGGCTTTGAGGCTGATATGGGATAGTGCTCTTTACTCTTTGCTCAGTTGCTGCTATTTTCATCTGCTCAGTTCTAAAACTCTCCCCCCTCCACCTGAAGAAGGTTTTATGGGACATGACTTGCTCAACTGCACTGACATGGAATGCAGCTGTTGTGTCTTAGAAGCTGTCATAAACCATCAAAGACCCCCAAAACACCCTCAGACTCATTTCTGAGGCATTCTACCAGAGGACTGAAAGCTCCCCTCTGCATCTGCAGGGGAGGTACCGGGTCATTTGCACCTGAACCTAAGTCCAATTAACCCTCTGGACTTTCTGATTCGTGGTCTTCTTCCCCTACCCCTGATGGATCAAGGTCATCACTTCAACCAATGGAACCATCAAGTCTCATCATAGATCCATGGGTGGTGTTTATGAACTCTTATCCTTTCTTTCTCTTTCTTGCCTTTCTCTTATACAGTCTATTGAGTGATATTTTTATGCTTTCATATTTCCATATTACAATAGAGAATCGTAATCAAAATGGTTACATACCTGCTTTCCATTGCAACCAAATAGTTCTAAAATAACCCCTACATATATACATTTACAAACACCAATCATTCAGAGTCGTTCCTCCCTACTTTGCCCCAACGCATCTATTAAGAAGAACCTGGGTTACCCTTGCCTTTAGGGGTGGGTTGTAACAACCTCTCAAAATAAGGGAGCGGTAACTGCCATCAACTTGCTCTAGAAATAATGGCTGCCTGAATTCACTTTGAAAAATCTATAGTGTGAACAAATTGTTCCTTTAAAAGTTTGTAGTCTTAATAAGAGCTATACACTGTTAAATTACAAGGCCAGTTGAAAGCTCCAAAAGGGGATTATATTCACCATTTTGATCACTATAAGTTTATAATTCAGAACTAAACTAGAATTAAGTATGGTTTGTACAGGTTTAATTAACTACAAGGCAAAGGCACTAGAAAGGTTAATTAAGATCTACCTCCTATGACTGTGACGAAACACTTTTATGGTAAGTACCTGAAAAGGTTTTGTTTCCTGTAAGAGCAATCAAGCATTTTATATTTAGTGGTTTGGCATTAAAAAAAAAAAAAAAAGAAAATAAAATAAAAGAAAGTGTTTTCTGATTAACATGAAAGCCTAATAATCATAAATATTACTTTGTCATTTGCCAGCAACATTAAGGAAGATAAAACCAAATTATTTGTTGTGTTTCAGCTGGAATTCTCTCTATCTTTTTCAAAGAATTTGCCCTATGTCAGTTAGGCATTTGTTGATCCTTTGAGTGATTTTTATGGTGATTAAAGTAGGCTGGTGAGACAAGACCAAAATAGATTTCTTGGCACTCTATCAGCAGGAAACAAAAGTATGTGTCAAATATACAGTTTTTCATCTTTGAGCAAGTTCATCCTTAAAGGTGATTTCTTCCACAAAGAAAACAATAATTAACCAGATAATTATGTTGCTGGCTAAGCTTCTGAATTAGCAAGAAAATGTTGTGTTTTTTTTTTTTTTTTTTTTTTTTTTTATCTAAATATTATTTTCCTAGAACACATAAAAAAAGTAGAAGGGAATTTGTGAGAATAAAATATTTCCACCATTTATTGTCATATTAGTGACTACCATAACATCTAAACTCTGAGTCAGATGGAAAGATTCATTTGGGGTAATCAACACGTCGCTATTTTTTTTTTAATTTTATTAATAATATCTATAATTCATAAAGGTGATGTTGCCAGATAAGATGCTGATGATATATTACTCCAAAGTTTGATTTCTGTTTGACACTTTCAATTACTGCATCAAAACATGAATCCATGTCACACTATTTAACACTTCGAAAGTATATGAGTTTATAGGTAAGTTGTCTAGATGTCTTTAAAATCAGTACCTCCAAGTTAACCCTTAGACAATGGGCGTCATTTGCTTTATTTGAATATTCTGACTTGGGATGAGATTACTTGTACAATAGTATTGCCTAATTATTGGTAATAAAAATAAGGAAACCTCTACATTTGATCATATAGGTGGTACCCACATTTCCCTTTATCTTGTGCTCTAAATATTTGTGAATTTTGACATGTTAGATTCAAGTTGAAAAGCCAATATTTTTCTAAGAAACAGTCTGAATACACATAGGGACTCTACTTCCACATTTCTACACAAGGAAATTATCATGGAACAATGAGGGTGGTAAAACCCTGGGACAGGCTGCCCAGAGAGGTGTGAGATGCTTCATCTCTAAAAACATTCAAGGTTAAATTGAATGGGGTTCTGAGCAACCTGATCTAGTTGGAGATGTCCCTCCTTATTTCAGGGAGCTTGGACTACATGACCTTTAAAGGTGCCTTCCAGCCCAAACTATTGTGTGATTCTATGATCATAGAGAAAAATCCACCTGGCTCAATTTATAAAGGTCTATCAGAAAGACACTTTCTCAAGAGTATGAGTCGATAGACCTGTGCAGAAATAAAATATGTTTGCAGGTAAGTCAGCCTTTTGTTACCATTAAAAAAAAAGATTTTTTTTTTTTCCCTGTATTGCTTCCAATTAAATTTAATTCCTTTGACAATGTGTTACCTGTCATTCTGTCAGGCTGCAGCCACCCTATGATTCTTCTTTCCTTTTGTGTTTTTACTGTGTTTGTTTGTACAGAATCCCTTTCACATTGTCAAACTGATGAGATTTTCTGAGCATGGTCTTTTCTACTTCAGGACAAGAATGTAGGAAATCAATGTGAAAGACTGTGGGACTGAGGTAAAAAGTAACACTATTATAAAGCTGCCAGTTCTCTTCCTAATTATTCACATAGCCTGGATTTTGTTTCCTTCTGCCTGTGAAAACAAGTGCAGAGAGCCTTCAGCCTAATACATGCCCTTTTTTTAAAGGCAAGTGAAGGCTGTGGTTCAGAGTCTCATAAAAATTTCTAGTCTCAGGCTATTAATGAACTTATGCAGGCTGAACCTAGCTTTATAATTGGAACCAGACCAACTCTTTTAATTAAATTTTTGTTTAATCCAGATTTTTCCTATTCTCATATTTTAATTTAGGTTCCCTGATCACAGAAATAAAAATATCTATAGAGGTGTTACATATATAGTGCTAAAACTTATTGCTAGAGCATGAACAACTGCTGTGATTCAAAATATACAGAGTGAAAGCTTGAGGTTTTTTCTTTGTATGATATAAAGCAAGACAGATAAGTGTTTTAAGTCAAGTTCAAGAGTTAATGCTAGCAATGCTAGACATGCCAAACCGAGAGCAATAAAGCAAGAGAAAAAAATCCTATGTCTTTCATTATTCTACTCCTTAGAGAGGAAAAAATGTAAAAAAAAAGACAAGAAAATCAAAATTTTCAAAAAAATTTTTACTTCTGACTACTTACAGAGAACTGTTGTATGTTTTTGACAAATCACAGCATACTTTTTGTAGGTGAAAGTTTGCCTGAAAAAATTCTCAATTAATTCCATTTTGTATTCGCAAACCTGAATTTCACATATAGCTCTAACTACTTGAATATATAGTTCCAATTTTAGATTCAGCATATTTTTTTAAAAGTCTACCTAAATTTGCAGAATAATCATGCTCTATAAGTCTGTGAATAATACAAATTGTCTTTAATAAGTAAAAAATTTGCTTTGTCAAAAAAAAAATGGGTGAAAACAGGCTAAAGGAAAAGATAAGAAAAATAAGAAAAAGAAAGTGAACTGGTAAGTAATATTAATTTTGAGTTACTACAAGCTAGTCTAAAAGTTCAAGGGAATAAAATGTTTCCATTCCTTGATGGACGAGGATTTGCATCTAAGAAGTGCATTGCATTTTCTTCCTCCCATCTTACTTTCTTTATCCCAACTCATGACTCTTGAAACCTCCTAGTGGGCTTACTCCTACAATACTGCACTCCCTATCTATCCCTGCATTAACTAAAACCGCTTCTTAAGTTATATCAGACACCTCACCCCAGAGGAACATCACTATCCACGCTTTAGGCTACAGGGAAGGAAGGTGTCTTATGCAATTCTTTGACTTATGCAACATGCTGTTCATCCAGTGAGTATCAATGATACTGTGAAAAACAATCTGAAACATCAAGAGTGTCTTTAGAGCTCTGGATGCTAGGACAAGGGTGTAGGGGTTGAGGTAATGCTCTTCTCAGTTCTTCCAGTGAGGGAAAAAGAGTCAGCTAAGACTTTATGCACCTTGCAGCTCACCAGCTGGCTGTGTAGGTGATGTCACAGCTCTTCTCAAGAATGAGAGCTGCTTCATGGGAATATAGTCCATCTGAAAAATTGGGAAAAGAGCATCTTTGCTAACAGGATTGCTAATCTAGTGAGGAGGGCTTTAAAATGACCTGAAGAAAAGACACAGATAACTGTGAGGAAATAGCCTAGGGAAAAAGGTGTTGGGAAAGACTCTAAAAACTCCAATAATTAACTGAAGCTGAAACTATATAAAAGGCAACTGAAAGAACTTCTGTATGGATGTTGCAGAAAAAAGAAGTCTGCATCAAGACTGAGGCTTACTGTTCAACAGAGCAGCAAACCTAGTGACAAAGAAGACAAAGTGGTCAACATACTTGATGGCTTCTTTGGCTTTCTTTTGCCCATAAAATTTGCTCTAAGGCCTCTTCGGGCACAACTGTGTTTATTGGGAGTGATAAACTGTCCACAGTAGAGGAAGTTAAGGTTAGGGCGCACTTATAAATAACTATGCTGAAGTCCAGACAGAATACAGATGGTGGCTGATGATGTCATGAGGTCTCTATCACTGAAATATCTTGGTGGTTAAAGGAGATATCTGATGATAGAAAGATGTCAAATATCACATTTAATTTCAGAAATAAAGAAGGAGGATCTTGGGAACTGCAGACTTATCATGAGGAAAATCTGAGAGACCTGTGTTTGTTGACTCTTAAGAGCAGAAAATTAAAGAGAAGCTTCATTACTTTCTTTAATTCCCTAACAGGAGTATATAAAGAAATGGAGGTAGACTCTTCTTCCTGAGAGTGCATTGTGATAGGATTAAAGACAATGCACACAAGGCAGAATGGGGGAAATCATGATTAAGGGGGGGAAAAGATATTTAAGGAAGTTAAAGAAGTTATCTAAGAGGTTGTGGAATTTCAGAGGAGTACAAAGCTTGACCAGAAGAGTCCCTGAGTAATCTGGTCTTGTTCAACCTGCTCTGAGCAGGTGTTTGGACTTGACGGCCTCCGCAGGTTCCTTCCAACGAAAATTAGTCTATGTGATTATAACTGAACACATTATTCATTTTCTCCCTTGTTTGCATATTTGAGTTCTAACAGCCCTTTTAACAGCAAAATCCTGAAATACTGAAAGCAGGACGTTAACTGCAGCTCTGTAAATTCATGGTCCAAATCCTTTCCATCTTAATACCAAGAATCTCCCTTTATTCACAGAAAAGACTTAGAGCAGACTAACAGACTTTGTTTGCTGAACTCATTCTGGGAAACACCAAAATGAGTGCTTTTAATCTCTACATTCAGGTTTTCTTTAATTTCAAATATAAAGATTCTTTAAGCTGTAAGGTTTTATGGAAAGAACTTCTGCTGCATGAGAGCATGAAGATCCAGAAGTTTTCTGGGTTACAAGACTTGTATTTGTTAAAAGTCATCTGATTTTTATATGAATCAATAAAAACTATACATTTTCATAACAATGGAATTTAAGTTCCTGAACAAAGAATGTTGTGGTTATCATATAAAAAATTACTTTAATTTGCCATCTCATTTTTCTGGAAAAACTGATGTGATATTACCACTACTAACTACCACTTGTTACCAGGTCATAACTCATATAAAGTAGTTGGAACAGAATTAATATACCTAAATAATTCTGTTATGGTTTATTAGCATTCACAGTATCCTTATAGTTCTTTTCTCCATGTGTTTTTTTCTACTTTGTAAGTATATACCTTTTTTACTTCAAAGCATTTGTTAAAAAGTGATAATATTTATGTTAAAAGAGTTGCACTAAAACTGGAAACTATTAAGTATAAATTGTGCCCTTCAGCTTGACACTTATACAAGGAAACTTTGGTCAGAGGAAGGCCACTTAACAAGGGAGCTTAACTTTGTTTCTTTGACAGTTCCTTTAATATAAGACAATCAGTACAAGGGTAGTAAATGCAGCTTATGAAACCTTCCAGAGAAAGCTAATGATAAAACCTTTTTGATCTTTAAAAGTCAAGAAAAGAAAATTTTGACAAATTTAACTGGGTATGTAAAATTAGATACCACTTGATTATTGATTTTCATTTTACATTTCAACTTTATATGCCAAATGCACCAGCATACAAGATGATTTCATTTACAGTTCTCTTAGAATTCAGCTCTTCTTCTATTTTTTTTCTTTCTTTCTGACAAGATTTTGAAAGAATTTTAACATTTTCCAGTATAAAAAGTTCTAAAGAAATTCATACTATTACTTCTTGAGATCGGAGAATAATATTTTTTCTCAAATGACTGGTGACTTGGGCAAATAAGACAATTTTCAGCACTTAAAGCTCACGTTCAGTTTTGAAGAAATACCAGAGAACTGAGTAATCATTACTCTCAGTCCTTTCCAGATTCTTCCCTCTGTCTCATGTTCTTCATGCATCCAAAGATGATCTTAGTAAAGGTTCTGAAAGAACCAGTACAGTGCGTCTTTTTCATGGGAGTCTTCATTTGAGAGATTTGCTGGCCTGTGCCTAAGCTCAAAAGAACCTCCTTGTCTTTTGTTCCACACATATCTCTGAAGCTCACCTTCATCTCTTCAGTAGCTAGGAGCATGCCACAATCAGCTAATCTCTGTGAGAACTGGAATCCTCCTCTATTTATAAGTTACTGGGACTGTAACTTATCTCTTTCATTATTGTAAGGTTGGATGTGTGAAATACAGAAGTTTAGACTAATATCACATTTTAACTGGCAAGACATTTAACCTAAATACTTTTTCTTAAAGATGTGCTATTGGGCCTTGTTCAAGACATCAAAAAAGTAGAGTTTTTCTATGCCTTTTTTATTAAAAAACTTTTTTTTTTTTTTGGAATGCTATAAAAAAGCTAATCAGCAGTTACAACCTTAGTGTTGCTATGTGAAGGTTTGACTGATTGAAGTTTCCACTTACTGTGACAAATGAATTAAAAAAGAGTTGTGTCCTTATAACACAAGATGTACAATCACTCTAAGGGACAGATCTTTTACAAAAAGATGCATGGTCACCTTAGCTTGTTACTCAGCTATGTCTTCATCAGTCAAGACATATCTGGGGGCAAAAAATGTTATGAGTCTGTCATGATTTAACCCCAACTGCTCACTCATTTCCAACACCCCCAGCCACTCACTCTAGCCCTGATGAGATGGGGAGGACAATCAGGAAAAAAATTAAAAGTAAAACTTGTGGGTTAAGAAGCATTTAATAACTGAAATTAGGTTAAAAAAAAAAAAAAAAAGAAAAAAAGAAAAAGAAATAAAAGAAAACAAGTGAGACACAATACAGTTGCTTACTACCCACTGACCTCTGCCTAGCCTGTCCTAGAACAGTGATCAGCTCCCCCCAGTTTATCTACTAAGTATGATTTTCTATAGTGTGGAATATCCCTTTGGCTAGGTCAGGTCAGTTGTCCTGGCTGTGCTACCTCCAAGCTTATTGTTCATCTTCTCACTGGCAGAGTATGGGAAACTGAAAACTCCTTGATTTAGAGTAAGCACTGCTCAGCAACTAAAACATCGGGATGTTATCAACATTATTCTTATCACAAATCCAAAACACAGCACTATACTAGCTACTAGGAAGAAAAATAACTCTATTGCTGTCAAAATCAGGACAAAGTCTTGATAAATTCCAGTTTTATTATTTAGTGTACTGTGATTGCTGCTGCTGTCCAGCTGGAGTTACACTGGCTTCTGTCACATTAATATCAAGAATGGACTCTAAACCATGTCCTATTATCATATTATGATGTGTATGCTATGGTTCTTTAAAATTCATGGTTGTATCGTTCTCTAAAAGGCCACCAAAATAGAAAGTCCAAAGACATACTGTAACAAGCAAACTTAAAAGAGACATAGAGCCCTGTAACTGGTCATGGAGCACATAAGCTGCTAGTTGCATGTATAAATATGAATAAATGACAGATAAATAGGGAAGATAACTGGGAAATAAAGTAACAATAGTGGGTGTGGAAAAGAAGAGAAAAAAGAGAAACAAGGCCATTCTACAAAAAATGAACCTCAGACTGCACTGAATTGAGTTCTGAGAGAAAAAAAAATAAGATTTGGTACTTTCCTTTAATAAGGAAAAAAAAACCAGCCGAGGGGAGACTGGGTCATAAGAGAATTTGAAATATAAAACAGAAATAATGGAAAGACCAGTGCAAATGGAGACCTGTATCACTTCTGAGTAACTGAGCATAGAATTATTTTTTTTACCCTGAGGGAACACTGGTCTTAATTGGTTCTCACTGACTTCTTGACAAGTGGAAAAAGGAAAGGAGAAATATGCAGGGAGCTGGGATGTCAAGTGTTGCATGTCCTGTATTTGCTTATATTATGGAAATAATGGGTTTTGCCTTATGTCGAAATGTGTGTGCTGTTGTTCAAACTCTTGCAAAGGGTATTTGTATTTAAATGCTGTCCTATTCTCACATAAATATGACCTTATTTATGTCATAAATATAAACTCTTATTACATATTCTCTTTCTAAAAAGGAAAGTTGAGGAATACAATTTCCTAAACTGTATAGCATACTACTGAAAAAAATTACATACAATTTAAAAACATCAATATTTTGGTCATAATTTTACCCATACCTAGCTTCTTATTCTATAGTAAGAACATCTTTTTAATCCAGCTATGAAACAGTTATAATAAGTACCATGTGACATTCTGGTCTTATTTCAGGTTTGGCAAGGACTTCTCAAAATCTTTCTAATCTCAGACATCCTGGGCTTATTAAAAGCCATAAAATTATTCATATAAGATTGTAGTGAAATTGTCTGAATTTGGTTATAATACGTATAGTAAAAAGGTTTGTTTCATAAATGTAACAGTCTTCATGTGACTTTTCTCTCAGCAGGTCTCATTCTGATATGTACCTTCTTAAAAGTAATTACAAGCTTGCATATACACACTAATTTTTTTCTCAGTCTTCCCATAGGCATAGGGAAAGTGTATCCTTACAGATGGGTTTCTTTATTAATTATTCCCTAAGTCACTGACCTCCTAGTAAACCTTAAAACAAGTCAGTAAACAACCAAAGACTGAACACAGAGCAAATATCTAATATTCTTGTTTATGGGTGAATGCTTTCCTGGAGTGGTATTGATTATATAATTCATTCTGTAGTTTCTGCATGAAGTATCACTAAGAGCACTGATTCGGTGACAAATCAGATGTAATCTCAGTAGTGGAAATGAAAGAATTAATTTACCCTTCTGACACTGATAACTTAAAGCCTAAAGAATCATCTGTTAGGAAAAATATGATAACAATGTCAGGAGAAAGCTGTAATCTTCAAAACCAAACCTTTGCTCATTTGATATTGTAGAATATATGTGAAATTTGTATTCAGAATGCAGAAAACATACTTTTGATGTAATCTTTCCTGTCCAACATCTTGCAATTCCTACTCCCTCTTTTCCTTGAAATTTCCTGATCTGAAGCTTGACATTCAAAGTAATAAATTATGTGAGGTTACTTGAGAGGTGGGCTTGTATATTTTAAGATCTGCTTTTTAATAGAAAGAAAGTAGGGTTTGTACACTTTTTTTTCATCAACTTACCTAACAGAACAAATGGAAGAGAGGATTTGAGACACACACAGATCTTGCCTAAAACAACAGTTGCTTTCTTCACTGTCTTCTGTGCATATGGAGCTTATCTTCTGCACTAAAAAGAGCTGATTTTCTAATTTTTTTATTGGCTCCTAGTGTGAATGCTCCCCAGCTGGTCTTCCAGTGTTCCCTGGGTAAATTAGCCACCAACTCCTGGGCTGCCCGCCAACACAGCCAACCATTTCTGAACTGAAAAACATTTTAGTCTGTTACTACAGACAAAAAACCAAGACAATTTCTTACTCTCTCCATAACACATTTTGGGGATACTAAGGTACATTCCCACAAAAAAAAAAAAAAAAAAAAAAAAAAAAAAAAAAAAAAAAAAAATTGTTACTCTTTGTTCATCAGGATAATTAAATTCATTCTATAGGCTCATTCTGTCAAATGAAGAGAGAAGATCTCTGACCATCTCTAAAGCTGGAGGACAGATAGGGCATGCCTAATTGCTTAAGTTTGGTATTTTGATTTAGTTTAGCATATTCTGTGTGCCCATAGCCTCAACTGTGGGTTTTCATGACTCAAAATATTTATTTTGGAAGTTCAAACTATTCCAGTAACACAGAAAATTCTTTAACAGTGTGTTTAAATGAAAAAAAAAAGGGGAGGGAAATCACAGAAATATCACAAGAGTATCAAACATTGCCTTATTTTTGTAATTAAGAATTTCATGTACAATCTAAAAATAAAATGGAATATGTGATGTATATACATACAAAGTTTGGAGTTTGACTTTAAAGAAAATAACAAACACACTTTTAGGAAAAAATGTTGGTACCTCCATAATTTCAATTCTTTTCATAACATCAGGATAGTACATTTCTGAAAATTAAACAGGAGTTTTTAATTTCAAGTATCCCAGTGACCAGAAAAAAACTTCATAAATGTTTCATTCATTTTGAAATATAAAGATATGTATCATCAAGGAAATAGAAATACTGGTTGCTGCTGAGAGTTACACAACAGTATAAAAAAGCATAACATTTCTGTTGATCTGCCCAGTTCAAGAATGATATGTCAGTGTCGGGGAAAGATAAATGTGAGGCACTGAGATAATTAAAACTGATAAAATTGTGGTTCCACCCCCCTGCAGTCACTGTTTTATTTGAGAAGATAATAATTCCTACTTTTTAATTAAAAGTTTAGTTAATGTGTAGAGATAGTCAGTTCCTACAAGAGACAGATTACTTTCTCTTTTACATACTGAAATTGTGTGTTACTTTTCTTCACAATTTTGACAACAGCTTTTCAAATCTTGCCTTAGCATGTAACTTACTGGCAGAAGACTGCAGGCTATAAAGATCTAAGAATGATATATGCCTCAAATGGATAAAGACAATGATATAAAAAGGAAGAATATTTGATTTTATTTGTTTTGAATAATTTGATTGATATATATTTACACAGACACCAGAAAAGAAGCATGCTAACTAGAAGTATGATCTCTGAAATCATTCTGCTTGAATAACAAATTGAAAATTTTGCATGGCTAACATCAGACATACTTGACGCTGTTTTAAACAAAAAAAATGGACTTGTTTTGACCTTGCTGCTCTTTCAGAATCCATAGCTACAGTCACTGCCACTTGCATAATATGTCTGAAGATGCCAATAACAAAACCTATTTTTTTGAAATGTTATTCTATCAAGAACAGATATAAAATAAGAATATTTACACTAGAATATGCATCCTGGTGATTCAAAATTCACAGTGTATTGCACTTATCTTGATCATACATTTTATTTGATTTTATTATTTTTTTTGAAGTGGGCAATAGAGGTATCTGAAACAAGTTATATATGGTATGATCATCCCTTGAGTT
This sequence comes from Pyrocephalus nanus, assembly GCA_038380795.1. Classification (NCBI taxonomy): domain Eukaryota; kingdom Metazoa; phylum Chordata; class Aves; order Passeriformes; family Tyrannidae; genus Pyrocephalus; species Pyrocephalus nanus. The sequence goes on along the minus strand of CM076259.1, from coordinate 74,087,262 downwards.
TATCTGAGAGACACAGGTTGAAAATTTGTCACCTTATACCTATTACACCTAAGAGTGTTTAATTTCCATTATCTCTGGTTTGTTACAGTCAAAAAACAAAAAGCCCTCTACATATAGCATCTGTTTAATATTTTTGCATATTTTAATGTGTAGCCTGAAGTAAAAAGTAAGATTCAGCAAATTATCCATTCCTCACTGAAGAGTACCCAGCAACCATTGCAAAGAAGAAAGAGATTTTCATAGCTCATTGAAGAAAAACATAGTTTATCAGATGCCAACAAGGCAAATATTAAGGCTGCCTCCCAGCATAACAACTTAGACCTTTACACAGCAATGGAAATACAACTTTTATTCTCACTGAGAAGACCTCAAATTTTTTTTGCCACAGCCAGAGAAGAAAAAAGACGGAGCGTGTTGACATGGGAAAGATTAATTAAGCTAAACTTTGGAGGAGGATATTGACTATAAAAACTGACAATTCTAGACAAACAGAAGCAGAAAAATTTATGCAGTTGCATATGAAAAATAAGTTGTTATTTTTTATTGGCCTAACTGTATCTACACTGCTTCTGTATGGGATCAGTGGAGTAATGGTCCAGACAGGTCAGCAGAGTCAGACTTTTTCTCCAATGACTGTAAAGAAGACTGCAGATTCCCAAATAGGCAAGGAAGCACCAAAATATAGACTTAAACCTCAAGGGCCACATAGAGGTTTTGCGTCCAATCAGATCACAGTGGGCTTGACCTCTCAGAAAGAATAAAGAAATCTTAAAATATTAATTGGTTAATTCTTCACCTGTGTAGCTTAGTGGTTATATAGTTCGGAGTCTGACTCCAATCTTTTGCTGTACTGTAGAGAAACACAAGGGTGTCAAAGTGTTTAGGTTTCAAAATATTCTGGGAAAATTTTGTTTGGGTGGCATTTGTTGAATCTAGGATTAGATGATTAGGAAAAAGGAAGACTTTTGTGTTCTGAGCAGCTTTTCAAATAATAATAGCTAATAAAAAGGCAATAATAACAGTTTTTGTAATTATTAATATTATATGCTATTTAGATAACTATAAATAAAGTGTAACTTTTAAATGAAGATCTGTTCTTTTCTGAAGTAAAGCCCTGCTCAAGTTTCATACTAATTCCAATATGGAAGATACTTGGGGCCTTTCTGTGTATGTTTGCTTTTTTTTTTTTTTCAGAAAGTTACTAATGCTGGAATTAAAATTACTCAAAAATCCTAATTTTTCAAGTTACTAAACTGGTTTATTAATTCAGGAAATAATTATTAATTCAGGAAAGGAAGTTGGTATAACTTTCAAATTACAGTACCAGCAGTTGCATATTTTTTTCAGTAAAATCTACAGGCTTTGATTTGCAAAGGTATATTAATATAAAAAAGCCAATCACTGAATGCTGTGTGGTTTTTTCTTGACTATAGCTTTTAATACTCTGTCATCAATTGAGAATAAAACTGTGCTGGCACACTACCAGTCACATCTGTCTTCTTAATGAAACAAACTATGGAAACAATTTTCTTGTTTGAGTTTGAAAAACAAAGGAGAACCATAGATGCTCCCTATAACACTGAGCTGTTGTATGATTTTTTCTAAAGTTTCCATCACATGAACACAATGTTACAAGATGAATTGTTAAGTTGTGACAGTGCATTTCAAATGAATTCTGATCTCTGCAAAATGTAATTACACCAGGGTATTTTCTTTTCCAAGGTATAATAGAAAGAAAATAGAAAAAATTTTCAGTGTTAAGAACTATTGCAGTAAGCTCATCTTGAAAAACCCAGTAGCTCTACAGCCCAGGATATTTCATGTTTCCCAAGCAGTGAGGGGCTAATGATGGGAAATCCTGTTCCACAGTTCATTCAAGACAATGAGAATGTTCCCATAGATTTAATTTTTGTTTGATGTGAAACATTTAAATATGTATCAGATTTCTGTCCGTATAAATACTGAACATTAAAATAAAGTTGCCTTTACGCTCATTGCAACTGTAATGAATTTAGAAGGTGTTTGCTGGCTCTCAAAGTTAACTCTGTATTTGGCATCTTCCATATTTGGGCCCCCAGTGTTCTATACACTGCTAGATAACTTCTATGTTGTGCTCTCAATGCCGAATTGGGAAACGGAGTATACAGCCAATGAAGTGTGAATAAAAAGCTCTGTATATGAGCTCAGCATTAAGCAGCTGTACAGTGAAACTTCTTCGAGAAGAGAGAAAAAACCCTTTATTCTCAGTAATTTTCATGAAGAAATCCAAACTCATTCTTTATTCCAAATTAAACTTTACATAGGCTATATTTCATCTATTGCTATTTTGGGTGTTTTCTAGTAGTAGTTGCTTGTTCTGGCACAGATTACTGCTGAATGCACACTGCCCAAGGTTTGGATGTGAATAGAACAATGAAAGAATCTTGCATATTGGATATATAATCCCAATAAAATTTAAAATTGTACAGAAAATATTTAATTACGAGGTAAAGAATTGCGATGTTAAATAATTCAATGCTGTAAACTAAATTGTTGTGAAGTACACAAATTTTATTTTGACTTTCAGTTTTTCATCATCTCTAACAAAATATATATCTCATGAAGTGAAAGGAAAGGGTTAAAATTACAATACCAACATCTTGCACATTATCTCTTTCTTTGCAGTTCTTAATATATTCTTGAAAACTATTTCTAGGGAAGAATTCAGATAACAGAAGGCTGAGCAGATGGTCTTTTCCAATTTTATAGTTCCAGAAAAAGCAAAGGCCCTCATTGCTGCTGACATCTGAAGTTGATGCAAGAAGATGCCTACCATGTCAGACAAAAAATGTAACAGCTAGTCAGAACCATGATCAGGCAGCTTGCACTTGATGACAGCAGTTTGTCTGTGTGTTGAAATCAGAAGGAAAAATAAACCTAAACCATACGACTGCTTAAAAATCTTTTCATTTACTTTCCTTTTTCTATTACTTTTTTTTCTTTCATAAATGAACAAAACTACAGAAAGTATGTTTTGGTTTAACAGGTAAAAAAGAGAAACATGCTACAATCTAAAATTTGACATCAAAAGACCAGTATTTGTAGATCTGAGCTTGCAATAGAAGTGTTGTGCAGAAGGTATTTCCTAAGTATTCCAAGTTACAATTCTATCACTTGCTTACCTAAACACATCTGAATGTAAAACCATTATTGTATGATCAGAAATGTTTTAAATAATGCCTTAATATCTAGTATTTAGGAGACCTCCCTTTTGAAATGAAGGATCCCACCATCCTAAGCAACTACAACTTGACATGACACCACATTAACATAGCTGGGACAATATTATTTTCTCTCTTTCTCACTGAAACATAATAAAAGTTAATATGAATATATGACAAGAATAATGTCACCTTTCCTACATTCCTACCAACTACTTTCTAATATATTATCAGAAGCTGTTATGGAAGTGATAGTTTCTCTCTCACTCAGAGCATAACCATAAATTAGATTATCATAGACAAACAGCCAAATGCAGAGGTGCTACCACAGATGTTGTAGCAGCACATTTACATAGATTTCTAAGCAAAGTGCTCTGGACCCTTATCCAGTCTAACAGAAAGTGACTCATATCTCCTAACTCTAAAAAAAGTGCCCTAACTGGTTACCAGTAATGAGAAGAGAATACTTGCTTTGCTACCCCTTGAACAAACAAACCTAGCAAGACCGTAATGGGAATGGGTGGCAGCTGGTCAGGGATTTGATTCAATGGATTGGAACACACTGAGAAAGAAGACATAAGGTCCTTTATTTTTATTTATTTATTTAATACCCCCCTCCACATGCATGCTTAGTCAAAGGAACCGAACCTGACACATCAATTCTTTTCCCCTAGAAAACTTTAGGTATGCCTGGAAAAACAAACCTAAGCTATGAGTCTGTCCTTCTTCTCTTCTCAGTTTGCCAGACAAATTATTTTGAAGGGTGAAGTCAGAAACAAATCCTGTTCCCTGAAAAAGTTTAAACTCCTTTTTTTTTTTTTTTTAATTGCAATTGACACTCTGAGAAGTTCTAACATTACATTGCTTTGTCTGCTTCTCGTCTTTGTGCTAGCTCTAAAACTAACATGCATAAAAAATGTTTGTTTCTCCATGGGAACATAATTGTCCTTTTTTATTATAGAAAGCCTGAGGCACATGATGCTTAGACAATTCTTAAAGGTACTTCAGGAAATGTATTTAAAAAAGGAGTATCACATATACAAGCACAGAACTCAGAAAGAGTCCCTGTCCTCTGCTGTGTTATGGTAACAATTCCTGTCATAGGTTTAGTGAAGGTCGGTGCTTGTTACTATCCAATTTAAAGATTATTATTTAATCTCTCTGCAGAAATTACTAGAAAGTTTCTTGTTTCAATCCTAAATTTATTCATCCAGTTTATATCTTTGTGTCTTGAGATATACTACAGGGCTATTACTATAACAATAGGATTCCTCTTCCTCTGCAAAATGTACCTTATTATTCAGTAGAAAGATAAAGCAATTCATTAATTGCTCTGCTCCGTCATCATGTCTGAACCACAGATAAATAAATGTTTTTTCATTTCCCCTGTGTAAATAGTTTATATTGTTAAATTCATGTAAAATGTGGGTATAATATTTTTAAAGTCTTAGCATACTAATACAGAAATATTGCTGGAGATCAAACTGACTTTCATTTTCAGTTTGGCTTCTTGACTAAGCTTTTTATGCTGTTCAAATTATATTGCTATTTACTAATCAAAACTCACAAAGTATTATAATTTCAAAAGTAATAATAAATTTTAAGGTATAAAAGTTCTCTATGGACTATAATTAATGAATTGCCATTACATTCATGAAATTATGATTATTTAGTATGTTTTTGTAGTAAAGTAAGCCAGGATGGGAGTTTCTGGTGAAAGCATTTTCACTTTTGTGTGAAATGCCACTAGACACATGGATAAAATTTTAGCAAAGATGGATAAATCAGCATTCCCTGGAAGCTTTGTGGCATGCTTGTAGACTGAAGAAATCAGTGGCATATGGGAGTAAAGCTGATGAAAATATTTTGAGTCTCATGCTTCAGTAACCCAACTCAGTGAGCCAGATTAAAAATATTTGCTAATGATGCAAGAACTGACATTGATTTACAAGTACATATTGATGGCATACTGGAAATACAGAGGTACACAACTCAGTGCTTAGGTACAGAGGGTGAGTAGACTTGGATAATTTTTTTTTTCTGCTTTTGTCTACTATGTTAAATTAAGTGAGCTATTTTGGTGACTTTTTGTGATGATTTTGAAATTCTATTGTCAAAAACAGTTTTGAGTATCATATCTGGAGCTCTGATTATCTTAGTATTTTAAAATCCTTTTTTAATTATCATTTGCTATTACAGATATGTTGGAAACATGGATGACATGAGAATCAAAAGAGTGAAAACATACTTTTTTTTGTTTGACTTTTTGCTTTTGCAGAATTATAGTTGGCTTTTTTAATTAGAAAATTGGTTTCATCAATTTAGAATATTTGGTCAAAAAATATTTAATCAATTTATGTTACTCCATAATCCATTAATCAAACTATGCTACTCCATAAAAGGCTGACAAATTGGTTCCCTCAGAAATTAGGGAAATTCCTTACAAAAAGGAAATGCATGTTCATCTTTTCACCTTGGCAAGAAATAGATTCCACAACTGGGATTTTCTAAATTCATCCTGAGATGAATCATTTAGTATTACTCAAAAACAGGATTTGAATTTGATCATAGCTGGAAGTCGATGCTTTTCTATGCTTGTTTCATCTAGATGCATCTTGTTCAAAGCTAAGCAGTCCTAATGAAAAAGTGAAAAAAGGTAATTAAACTAGAGGGAAGGTCAACGATTAGCTAACAGTGTGAAACAAAAGATCACAAGTGGAATAATTATAAATTCATCCTAGCATATGCTCAGCTGTAGGAATCATTCCTGGTGTTTCAATAGCTTTTGCTTTTAAATTTTTAATGTTCTAACTGTTAGACACTAGTGGCTAAGGTTGAAAAAATGTTGTTTGGAGAGTTTTCTATGTTCTAAATGTCTCTCATCACAACTCATATCCCTCTCTTACCTTGATGATAGGTGTTTATTATACATAAAATTACAATTTGTGGCTCTATTAAGACTTTTATTTCTTTGAAAGTGATTTCTCATTTCAGCTTTGCAAATAACCAGTCACTAATATATGAACTCTCTGTTATTAAAGGCTCCTATTTTCTACTCTGAACTGTTTATATTCTATTTCTTAGATACTTACTAATTTCATGTTGAGCATTTACATGTCATTTAGGCTGATTAGTGTTGGCACAATACCAGCTTTGCCATAGACACTATTCCTTATCAAATAAACAAATCATTCACTAACAGCATTGTCTAAGCTGTGTGAATTTACTCTTAAACAGTAGCCTTTGCTGTGATTTCTGTATCACATTCCTGTGACTATCAAAGTATGGATGCTACCAGCAAAGTTTCTGAAGGTATGTGAAAGCAAATATAACATAAATTTTTGATTTATCTGACTTTTTCAGAAGTCCAATTCAGCCACTCCTTACAGTTCAGTGTCATCTGCAAATTTTCTGAGAACCATCAAAAAGACCATTAATAAAGATAATTCAGGTATTTATATGCACTGATCAGATCATTCTCCTCCAAGCCTTCTCTTCTTTAGGATAAACAGTATCAATGCCCTTAGCCTTCACTTAACTATCTTAGTGAGTTCAGGTGTGCCCTCACCAGTGCTTGAGCTGAGGGCATCATAGATCAGATTAGTGTGCTGCTATCTTGGACTTAAAAGTGAAGTGCTGACAATGACACAAGTCTTGTCTACTGAAATTGTTGTTAATCAAACCAAAACTCACCTCAGTCTCAAGCAGCAATTCAGGCAGTGCCTACACTTAGTTATGTTTTCTAGATACCTCCAATCTGACCTTTAAGTCTTACAAGCACCATGTTTTTGTTGTTCAAACATTCCCAGATGTGCCATTTTCAAGATGAAAAGCACTTGTCTTCCTTAGAGAGACTGACCATGACTCCATTTATATACATGGATTGTATTGAGCACTGATGTCCTTGGCTTCAGTACTATACGAGTAGAGGCCAATTTTTCTGTAATAGAGTGATGATTTGAACTGAATCCAGATCTTTGTCTTTTCAACTGAATTGATGGATCTTCCATTTCTGGTTCCATGGTAACCCACCTTCAAGAATTGGCATAAAAGGTGCTGCAATTCAACTCTTCAAATCAGGAGTTCAGAATATTTTAAGGATGGTAACATGAGTAAAATATGAGTAAAAGCCATGTCAACAGAATGCAGAAGAGTAAAAAGCAACACTGGCTTTTAGGCCCAAATAATGAATTTGCACAAAGGAAAACAACGATGAAAAAAACGCATCTTTACATTTGCTCATACAAGATCTATAAATGCTTGATTCAAATGGAATGGGAGTAAGACTATATTTTGCTTCAAGAGAAATTTGACATAATCTTTCATGCCATTTTTCCTGTCATATTATAGAATGAGAGCGCTTTAAGTAGCATCTAAGAAAAACCTAACTATAGTAGATACTACTATTCTTGTGAAATCACATACACACAAAACTATATCTGAAAATGAAATGGAATTGTCTGAGCCAGTTAGAGTCTTTGGATATCATGTAGCTTTTGACCTGCAATTATAAACTAGTTCAGTTATTCAACTTTCTGAAGTCTCTGGTAGTAACGGAAAATGATGTCATTTATCTAGATATTTTTTTCTCTCCTTTAGAATATAGAGAAGGGCAAGTTTCTGTCAGAAAAATCTATAGATTCATAAGTAAATTATAGAAGGTGTGGTAATTCTAAAATTTTAAAACACCTCAACCTCTTTGATGACACTCATCATTCTCTAACTAAATGAATAGATTTACTGAGTTTCTGGTTTGCAGTGACTGTTTAACAGATATGTTAAGAAAATATATTAGTTAATAACAATGAAAAATTTGTTAAGTACACATTTACTGAATATATCATTGAATAAGTGTAGTGGTTTTGAGTCTAGGCCTTCCTTGGTGACTAGGTTGTAACCAAGGAACCAAGGTCATGTTCCCAGTATTCCATATGATTTTTACGTAAGCAAGAGTATAATTAAGAAGAGAGAGGAAGCTCTCGCTCTCTTTCTTCCGGCGGATAGAGGGTGAAGGTAACTTCGCTGTTGCTCTGCCCGGGCGAGGGAGTGAGGCCTAGCGTATCTGATTGGCCTTGAGAGACAGACTGTGTGGTGTGACTCGTTTTTCTTTCAAAGGGGGGTATTTGGATTTGTTTGTATCCCTCTTTATCCCGTTGTATCCCTTTTATCCCTTTTTCCCTTTCCCTTCCCTTTTCCCTTTTGGGGGTGTACATAATTTTCTTTATATATGTATATAAATTTATTACTTAAAATATAATTTCGGTTTGAGTTCTTTTATTTTTTTTTTTTTTTCCTTTTGGGTCAACTGGAAGAAAGCGTAAGGGAGGGGGAAGGTCTTGTCCCGGAGTCCAGGCACTTGGCTGGGAGCCAAGTCCGACCTGGGACAATAAGATATATCTCTATGGGGAGGATGTAAGCTGATTTCCCATTTTAAGTGACTGGGTCATTACTGACTCTCTAATATCTATCCATAGCTGTGGCAAAGTAGTAAACCATTATCATTGGGCAGAAATAATGAATTAGAATTTTTAACCACTATGTACTAGACATTTGTGCTTCCATTTCAGATCCTTGCAAAGTAACTGAAAACTAAACTTTGTCTTGAAAATGCAGGGACCCACAAGGAAGAGCTATTCAAGTATATATGATGACAAAATGGTCTAGGATAATCTAACATGGATATAACCATGACCTAATTTCTCAGAGTAAGAAAAAGCAAAAAGTTTTTTTTCTCTTTGGAAATTTTTCCAGATTCATAAACAGTCAAGATTTCCTGAATTTCAAAGTGTTCCAATCACTGTTTCTTACAACAGAACAGAATTTTCTTCACAAATATTTTAGTGATATTATTTGATACAGAAGTCTGTGTATATATCCGAATGTCCCCATGTACATTGTGGGAAAATTACAAACTGCAATCAAGTGATTAATGATAAGGCTTCTTTTTTTTTTCTTTTTTTTTTTTTTTTTTTCATTCTGAGCAAACTGCACAAGCAGAGGGTGTTTTTTGGGGGGGTTTACTTTGTTTTCTTAACATAATTCTTTTTAATCATCTGGAATGAATGAATAAGGAAAACATGCGTATAGCTGAGTGTTTCTCATGAAAAAATCACATAACATTCCATAAATAACCAAAACTATTAATATAGTAATATTTCATGAGTCATTTTTTTAATACATCTAGACTTAGTCTTTAGCTAGAACAAGTCTGAGAAACTAGTACAGAGAGAAAAAGATGTGATATATTTGTTCAAAATCACTACTCTCTGTCTGGAGTAAATATGCCAGAGATTTTCTTTAAATTAATCTAAATATACTGCACAAAATATTCAAATAGCATTTTTGTTTGGTTTTTCCTCTAAGTTTTATAATGACAAGGAAAAAACCAAACATGCACCAAGCCCTCCTTTTATCACAATCCTTTTTTGTTTAGTCTTATAAGTGATGTGTCACTATCACTGCACCTTTCAGATCTTCTCCCAGTTGGAAGCAATGAAGTGACTGAAAATCCAGCTATGTCCAGAAAAATTATCATATTGCCATAGCTATGCTATGGGTGTGCCCTTCATATGTGTTTGGTTCATAGACAGAATCACTCTGTGTATATGAAGTACACTAAATGTCTTGTAGTAAAAGATATGCTTAAACTTCTCCAAAATGAGAATTACATTAGGGAGTGATGCATCCAGGTTTTGATCCCTCAACAATAAGCAAGGCATTGACTTGTTAGAATGAATTCAGAGGAGGGCCAGGAAGTTGATCACAAGGTGGGAGCACCTCTCCCATGCTGAGTTGGAGTTGTTCAGCCTGGCTATAGGGAGACCCTATAGCACCTTCTAATACCTGAAGGGGGCTTACAAGAAGTCTGAAGAGGGACTTTTTACAAGAGCATGTAGTGACAGGACAACAGGGAATGGCCTTAAGATGAAGAACGGTAAGTTTAGATTAGATATAAGGAAGAAATTAATTACTGTGAGAGTGATGAGGCAGTGGACCAGATTGCCCAGAGAAGCTGTGGATGCCTCATCCCTGGAAGTATTCAAGACTAGGCTGGATGGGGTTCTGTGTAAGCTGGTCTAATGTAAGGTTCCCTGCCCATGGCAGAGGAGTTGGAACTAGATGATCTTTAAGGTCCCTTAAAACCCAAATCCTTCTCTGATTTTATGATTTTCTGATAATCAATTTGTTCATGAAAAAGTGCAATACAGTCATCACTTCTTAACACTGTTAAGTTCTTACCATGGAAAACTCAAAAGATTCCATTTTACATCATTATCTAATGATAAAGTACAGAAACTGAGCAAATTAAAAATTTTCATTCATATTCCATATCTAGGCAAAAGAGAAGTTAATCAGTCCATAAAGTCTATGATTTCCATTCATCTTCAAAAAATGATAAATTAAGCTATAGCACAGTTTAAAATTTCCAGAAAGTCTGATCACCTTCACGAGTCAAAACTCGACAAAAGACAAATTTCACTTGCAAAAGATTGTACTGAAAATTCCAATAGACCTAATGAAAACTGAAGAACAAAAGTGACAAAAGTGCCTTTGAAGATGATTTATTGTAGCCACTTGATCCAGTCTTTGCATTAATGGTTTTGTTGTGATTTGAAGTGTCTGCCTTGTAACAAGAAAAGAGATGCATGATTAATGTCTGCAACATTAAGAAAATCATCTCACAACATAAAGATGTAGGAAAACAACCATTGTAACCTATGAAGTGCAGAGAAAAAAGAAAATGTTGTATTTTAAATTTAATTTATTATTTAAGACTAAGTTGCATCTGCTTGATATTACAAATGCTGTTACTTTTTCAGGATTCTACAAGAAATCTATGTTTCCATGGTGAACAGTTATTTAATCTCCATTATGACAGGTTGTTCAAGATGTTATTCAACCTAGTCTTGAACACTGCCAGGGTGGGGGCATCCACAACATCCCTGGATAACCTGTTATCCCATCCCATAGCAACCTGGACAACCCTCAACACCTTCACAGTAAAGAATTTCTTCCTAATATCCTGCCTAAATTTCCTCTCTTTCAATTTTTACCCATTATTCCTTGTCCTATTACTACAGACATTCCCTGACCCTAACACAATCAACAACCTTTTTGTTGTATTTTTTTCCCTTTAGCCTGTTGATGAACTGGGAGATATAGAGTTGCTTGATGGGCACCTGGCAGCCAGCCAAGTTCAATTCGCTGTAGGTACTTTATAATATAATTCAAAACTTTGAGAGCCAAAGCATCTAAATCCCCAGTTTTAAGACAGTTAAACACCTCGTATTATGTTGATATTAAGAAATTGGAAAAAAACCCTGTTTTTTGAGATCAACTTGACTAATATTTGAAGCCATTTCAATCTACCGTAATGTTTTAAAGTTTACCTTTCTGAAAGGTTTTTTTTCTGTTAGACAATTACAAAACAAACCAAAAACCTGCAGTGTCATACCTTTTGTAATCTCATATTCAGCTAAGCAAATTATCTCATCTCTCAAGAAACAAGAAATTATTGTCTAGAAGTGTTGAGTGGCTTTCGCTTAGTAGTGTACGGTGTTTGCAATAAGATGTATTTTCTTCTTTTTTTGATAAAATATAAATTAAACAACAATGAAATAGTAAATTTAACTACAAAGTAGTTCTTGTCAAGAAAACTCTTCTTACTGTAGGCAAAAATTTGTGTTGACCCACTTTTCCGTTGTTACTAAAAAAACATCTGAAATTTGTAGTGGCATTTAGGTTCAACACCTAAGTCAAAATATGCTTGATGTAAATTTTTGCCTGTAAATGAGATTGAATTATCTAAAGCTTGAAATTTTTCCCCTACTGATTTTCCCCTACATGCAATTTTTTTTTTTTTTTTATAAGGCACAACTGAGTTTTAGTATTTCTTGTGCTTACGTTCCTAGCTTAGCATATTGAGAAAAAGATTTACTCTTGGAGCAGGCAGGTAGTTCTGCCTTTGTTTCCCTGAAGGAATTATTTTACAGAGATAATTCATTAAAGGTTAATCATTATTAGAACTTTTCTAATTTTCTTTCCATGGGTAATAAGAACAAAATAGTACCTGGCCTATTCTCTGAAAAACATTTAATTTCAAAAAATTCTAAGATGCAAGTTTAAGCTTCTTACTTTTAAAAAAAGAGTGTTTTTCATAGTACAATACCTTTCATTGGTTTCTTTAAATGATTCCAGCAACTAATTGTAGATAGCAATGAATGCCACCACCAATGTCTTAATGTGAAAAAGGCTGGGGTTTTCTGTTTGTTTCTAACTACACTGTTTTAATTTCATGGCAGGCATCCTACTCTTTTAACTCAGTAAAAGGCCTAATTCACAATTAATAAGGCCAGGAAAAGATTTCTTTTTAACCTAATCCCCACTAGAAATGAATATGCGTGATTGAAATATTCTCTTGATTTCAGTCATTTAACCATTCTGTTCACATGCAACACTGACCACACTATCTGAGGAAAAAAAAAAAAGGATATTTCAAAATAAAGTAATTTAGATTATTTTCAGAAAAAAAACTGTGAGTCATACAGGTTTACAATACCAAGGGACACTAACTGCAGTTATGTTTATCTCAAGCTTAGGTGTTTGTTGATTTTATTTTTTTAACCAACAAGTGAAAAACAATTATGAGTAATTTTCAAAGTTAGTAAAATCTGTCTTTTAGCTATTACAAGGCTGTCAGAACACACATGAGGATGAGAAAACATTAATCTCCAAACTAATGCTGCTGGTGTACAAACTAAAATAAATTGTAGCAGGGCATCTTTACTGGGTGTTGTTTTAGCAAAAAAAACAAAGACATATAGTGGCCAGATCTCAAGATTATTTTATGAGAACTTAGGGATCCACATAATGGCTAATCCCAATTCTATGGCTTAGAAACATAGTAATGTGTGACCCCTATTTAATATAGGTGTATATGATCATTAGCATAATTAAACAATGTATAGTCGGTGCACATATAGTCAGTGCGTTTTTATTCTAATATATATATTCTTATATATAGTGTATTGTCTTATTTTCTTGAAATATTACACACACTCGTTTAGCAACTGTATCTTTATTAATAACAGCAAAACATTAGACTATATTGTACGGGGGATCTCTGAAAGCTCAGTCCTAATTCCAAGCTTGTTTGCAGTTAGTGGTGAACAAATCTTCACCCTGCACAAGATTCTGGAACACCAGTGAACTTAGAAGTAGGGAAACTTGCCATGGCCGGGAGAATGACTATCACCTTGTTTGCAAAGTTATTGATGTACATGAAATCAAGAGAAAAGGAAAAATCTTTATTCTGATATTATGAATTCATGTAATAGCTACGTACTGACTCTTCAGTCATATCTATATATATATTTATTACGTATCACACATATATAGTAAATATGTGTGTTCAAATCAGCAGCACTGATTTTACTCAAACTGCTAAAAGCAAATCTTAAAGCAAATATTGGAGGTTGATCAAGGAAAAAAATATCTGCTTCCAATAAAGGACAAGCATCTAGGAATCTGGAACTGACATTAAAGATGGTCTTGTTATTAGTCACTGTTCTTGTAGAAAAAAAAGGATATGTGCTAAGTAAACTGGGAAGAACAGAGTGACTCTATTAGAAAGGAAATGGTGAGAAAGCCTGATAATCTATCTCAAAAATTTCAAAAGCAAGCAAATTGTACTTGAAAAGCAGGAAAGAATGTTTTCATGTCTACCACAAAAAGACAAAGAATATTTGAATAAACTAATCCTAATTTTTTTTTTTTTTAAGTAAGGATCTCAAAGCGTAAAAGGAATTTATTAGGAAGGTAACACTACCTTCATAACTAGAGATCTCTAAAATGAGTTTTGATTGATATGTGAGATACAAAAATGTATTAGATATTTGCTTTCAACCTGTTTTCTGGTGTTCTAATATAGAAATTACTTGTAATTCTAATTTCATTTTTTTTGGTAAAATATACTGTTGCTGTTTTAAACTAGGTTCTATGAACAAAGGACTCCATCACTGAAGACAAAAGTCTACGTCTAGCACAATGTGAGATCCTAGTTACTCTTCACAGTAGCTCTCCTGTAACAGATTCAAGGACAAGTTCAGACAGGTACTACAAATAGTAGTGCAATTCTAATCAATTAGAAATATCTGAAATACATGTACAAAGTTTTGCAGTAGCTTGTAGGCAAGAAAAAAAAGATTATGAGCAGATTGAGGCAGTAATTGGATTGACTTTGACTTAGTATAAGCTCAAAGATTCTTCAAAGAAAAATGTAATATCAAGACTAAGAAGCTGAAAGACAGTTTCCTTTTTGAAGAAGATGTGGAGCATATACACTCATATAAACAGACAATGATGGCATTTGGGAAGAGAAAAATTAAATTATATTAAGTGAGAATGATAAATAAAATCAAACAATACCCTACCAGGAAATCCTATTAGAATAGATTTTTTCACATGAAAGGCAGCAGGGGTAGCAAGGTCTGGCATGTTTGCTCCAAGTGGTCCTTATATGACAGAGAAGGGACCTGTAAAGAGTCTGAACCAAAGGGATTTCAAACGTTATAATTTGTCAAATGATTAATCTTGGAATCAGAAGATCTGTATCCTCTTCCCCTGTCTCCTTAAAAAAGCAAATGTACTTACATGGTCTCATAGCTGATTGCCTGTGGATTTGATGCAATGTAGCACTGCCACAAAAGGTTTGGAGAACATTTTGGAACAATGAGTTGTCACAGAACTGCCAGTGGCAGGTACCTGCCTTCTGTGACAGTGACACAAATTAACCCATGGTGGTTTTGGAGTACTGGAGTTTATTAAAGAACCACATTAAATCTTAATAAAGACCCCACTTGATTATTTCACATGCTTACTCACTCACCTAACTAGCAAAAAGGGAGTCCAAAATCATAAAGATGTGCTTTTAGAAGAGCCAGGTGCCACTTAATGGGATCTAAATTATTCAGTCCTTGACTCAGAAGTAGTGTTACACAATATTTTTCAAAAGACAGTTCAAATCAATGAAAAAACCAGAATGGAATAATTTTAAACCCTGACTCGATGGCATAGGTCAGCTCCAGGTTGTAGTATCTAAATACAGGAGCATAAAAACAGGTGTTCAATGAAAGCAAGTTGTTCAAATTCACCTTCATAACTTTACTTTTGTCAGTAAAAATCTAGAGCTCTATGAAATGACTTATACATAGACAAATTCCCCAGAGAATCTGAGGAAAACACACCAGGCTATGAGAATAACACAGAAATTATGAGATATCCATTGTCATCTTTTGCTACTGCTCAAGGCCAGAAGGAATATCATAGAGAGGCTGAAATAACATTAGATATCTCTCTTTATGCAAATAAATAAATTCAGTTGTCTCTATTTAAGTAACTGGTGTCATTTGAGATGCTTTGGGCTAGCAAAAACATGGTACTGGAAACCAACATATTTCTGCAATAACAGCTGGGGTGTTTACATTCTTGGATGTAGTAAGCTTAATTTTATTCAAACCTGAGTACACAAGAGCCTTGCTCAAGATTCACAGATTCAAATATCTTTTACCTCAGAACAGATTCAAACATGATCTTTCACTAATCTGTAAATTATTTTCAGTAACAGCATCCTCCGCTTATGTCGAATCAGCGCAATTGAATTTAAACCTTTTTGGCCCAGAAATGACTACCAAAAAAAGAAGGATTTTGTTACTGTTTAACAATTAAATTACTTCCTGTGCTAGTTTTGGCTGGGATTGAGTTAATTTTCCTCATAGTAGCTGACATGGGGTTATATTTTGGATTTGTGCTGAAAATAGTTGATAAGCACCTCACCTAGGAAGCCATCTGGGGCTGCACAAAAAGTTCTGAGGAAAGAGAACCAGGACAGCTGACCTCAACTGACCAGAGAGATATCCCGTACTGACTGGCATCATGCTCAGTCTATAAACTGGGGGGGAAGGAGGAAGGAGGGAACATTCAGAGTGATGCTGTTTGTCTAAAGGTAATAAGTAACTATTACACATGCTGGAGTCCTGCTTTCCTGGAGATTGCTGAACACTTGCCTGCCTGTGGGAAGTGGAGAATGAACTCCTTGTTCTGCTTTGCTTTAGTTTGTGCCTTTTGCTGTACCTGTTAAACTTTCTTTACCTCAAACCATGAGTTTTCTCACTTCTACCCTTCCAATTCTCTTTCACATCCCACTGGGGGCAGTGAGTGAATGGCTCTGTTGCCAGCTGGGCTTAAACTACAACACAAAACCACATTTTCTGAAATGTGGTTTCACATTCCATGATGTTATTTTGGAGTTAGGACCAAATATTATTAACAGTGTAGCCAGTATAGCTATTTGCAAAATAATATCCTATTGAATAAAACATCAACTCCAACTCAGAGGGTCTTATTCCAGCTTTCACTGAATAATATAATCCTTCCTCCCCCCACAAAATCAGGAAATGGGGAAAAAAGAACATTACTGTAACTCCATACATTTTCAAATTACCAATTTCAGATTATTTTTATGTAAGTGTAACATAAATGAACTTGAAAAATATCATGGACAGTATTGTTGAAAATATACTGTTCTCTCTTTTTCTCCTACAAAATCAGAAGATAATTAGTTTATCACAATGAAAGGATTAAAAATTATCCTTCTGAATGTTAAAGTACGAAAACCCTGTAGGACTGAAAAATTTACACTTATTTCATGGTTGCAGTCTGAAGTTTTTGGTGTCTGTCATAACATATTTTCAGAGATTACAGAAGAAGTGACACTGTGTAGCTAAATTGTTTCACTTCACCAATAACATCAGTCAGCATTATCTAAGGATTGGCCTTAAGTGTTTTCATAAATAGAAATTATGATGAGATTTTGGTGGAAATTTCCATGGCAGTTCTGAATGAATTAGTAATGATCACTATTAACATAGTGAATATCAAATGTGTTGAAAATTATGGGACACTTAAAATGAAATAGAGACACAACAAAATAAATTCTGACATTATGAATTCATGTGGTTCTAATCCCAATGGCATGATCATAGTTAATTCATTTGGTATTTTCATGGGTGCAATATTCATATGTTCTGATGGAAACATAGCATAAGTATAAAAACATCCTTGGTGTCAATAACCTGCTTTGTTTACATCAAAGAACTCTAAATATTTTGAAAAGCGATTATTTCAATATATAAACTGGATTCTTGGTAAATGAAATAAAATGTTGTTTGCCTTTAACAACAACTCCAAACCAAATAAAAGGAAAAAACAAACAAACAAAAACCCCAAAGCAAAACAAACAAACAAACAAAAAACACACACAAAAAAGGAATTGCCATTCTCACTTACATAACGCTATTGTTTTCTGGCCTCTGCTAGCTGAGGGATCACACTCCTGCTGTTCACAACATGGAACAGTTTAATGAATTTGAGTGGGATAAGTTACTGAAAAATTAGCATAATTTGTTGCTTTGAATATCAAAAAGAAACTAGCTGCATACAGAAGGAATAAAACTACTAAATGGTAATCAACCCAAAAGTATTATCACCTTCATATACTTATGATAAGAAATAAACAGTTAATGCAGGAAAGAAAAAAATTAACCCTACAGTTTATGGTAGGTATAAAAATAATTCACATAGGTTAAATTTGCTTTCATCTTCCTTTGAAGATGATAGACAATATTGCATAAAATCCTCATGTAAGCTCAGGATATCATGCACACCAATGTAGCCAGAATGAAAAGTAGAATAAGAAGAAAGTCAGTCAGTGAGGCAAGGTGCTCTGGAGCCACTATTCACAGTGGGGCAGCAGATCCTGGTGCACAAGTGGGTTTCCTGGGGCAGGGGAACACCATGAAGTGGGGAGATCAGTGAGGTGCCAGCAGCTCTTGTAGGAGCCTGGGAGCCACCCGCACGACTGCACACAGTTTTGGAAACACAAGTGACCAGGAACACTGTGATCAGGGCAGGCAAATAGGACATGGGGTGTCAGTGAGGGCGTGGTGCAAGCAATTAGCACAGCAGTTCACAGGGAAGAGCACACACAGTATTGTTACCTTATCAGCTCAAGGTGAGTTCAACTTGTGGTCATCATCCTCTCAGAAGGAGCTTAGTTATGGTAGCCACCTGAGAGAAATCCATGACCTCTGCATCTGCCAGAAAGGGTGTGGCAAGCCAGACAGAGTTTCTATGAAAGCATTTTCCAGGAATGGTAATTTCCTCATTGGATGGTCTAAACGTACAGTGAAGTGAGTAATGGAAAGATAAAAAACAAACCAAGACAAAACAAAACAAAATAAAGCCAAAGAGCCTCAAACCAACCAAACAGGCAAAAAACTTTTAGAATTACTTTTTCCTCATGCACACACATGAATACATGAAGACTAGAATTGTGGAACAGAGACATAGAAACATTTGAAATATTAGCATTAGAGTGTGAGAAAAAAATAGCCTGTTTAGTGTAGTGTTAGTGTGACATTCAACTAAAAACATAAACACCTGCATTGCTGGGTGGGTAGTCTAAATAAAAACCAAGATAGGAAAACTAATGTTCCATAAATGATATACAGAGAGACAGAAAATATACAGCTAAATGCTATACTACTTTCTGTTTCTCCCTGAGTTTCGGAGAAGTGTATGGCAAATCTTTTTATAATGATCTTTCTTGTAATCACAAATACAACTTTTCTAAAGAACTGAAAAATGCTGCCTAATCTTCTTTCTAGAACAGGAAGAGAAAAGAACCATTTGTATAAGTAATGTTTAAGTAATGTTTACCTTCCCTCTCTCTTCTCAGAGGAGTTTTATTTTTTTAAAAGACTTTTTTTATTTTATATTTTGCAGTAACTACAATCTGGAGTCTACAGTTGCATAATACCAGTTTTCATTTACTCTTTATAAGCTTCATTGTATAGTTTTCAAGTATTTATGCACTTTCTTGAATGAGTAGGAGTTCAAGAAATATATTGGCTCATGAGTTGGCTGTCAGCTTTATCTGAAGCTCCCAAAAATACCTATATTCACTACTGAAAGGTGTTTCAATGAATGTCTTTCTAAAATAGAAATTTGAATCAATTTCATGAAAATATATTTTAATATTGTGATAGATGTCGACTCATAATACAAGTTATACGCTTCTTCTATTCTAATATATTTATTGCATTTTGTCATGGTTGTGTCTTTATCTGCAACAGAAATTGTAGAATTGCATTAATTTTCTCACAAAAAATGAAGTTTGTTTAAGCTTTTCTTCTACATGACCTGCTTGAGGTAAAATACTTATCTTTACTGGCTGTGGTGAGCAATTAATTGCATTACCTGGTACTTAAAGTAGGGTATTTAGATCAATAACAATTAATAGTAAAGAGCACATTTCAGAAACAATTCAGAGGAGTTCGGTCTCCTATAGGAAACAGTGCAAGCTAAATTAATTTTTGGGAAGGGCTAGAGTAGGATAAGGCTAGGATAGGATAGTTCTGCTACTTCTGCCACTGTGAGCTCCATATCATCTGGCAAACCGTTGATGAGCAGTCTCTTTTGCAGGCTGAACAAACCCGGCTCTCTCAGCCTTTCCTCATAGAAGAGATATTCCATTCTCTAATCATCTCAGTTGCCTTCCTCTGGACTTGTTCCAACAGGTTGATGTCCTTCCTGTGCTGGGGACCGAAGAACTGGATGCAGCACTCCAGGTGGGGTCTCATCAGGGCAGAGTAGAGCAGGAGAATCACCTCCCTTGACTTGCTGACCACACTTCTTTTGATGCAGCCCAAGATACAACAGTCTCATGTCCAGCCTCTCAGCCACGAGAATCCCCAAGTCCTTCTGAGCAGAGCTGCTCTCAATCTGCTCATAATCCATCCTGGATTGATACTGGGTGTTGATCTGACCCAGGTGAAGCACTTTGCATTTGGTCTTATTAAACCCCTAATATTCTTGTGGGAGCACTCCTTGAGCTTGTTCAGGTTCCTCTGGACTGCATTCCATTCTTCAGGGGTATCAACAGCACTGCTCAGCTCTACAGATTTGCTGAGGGTGCACTCGATCCTTCATCTTTGCAATTAATGATGATTAAATAACACTGGGCGTAATACAGACCTCTGAGGGACACCACTTGTCACTGATGTCCAACAGGACTCTAAGCCATTGACCACTACCCTCTAGATGCAACCAATTTCTTATTCATCCAACAGTCCACTCATCAAATCCTTCTCTCTCCTATTTAGAAAGAAAGATACTTTGGATGACCATGTCAAAGGCGTTACAGAAGTCCAGACAAATGGGATCTGTAACCCTACCCTTGGTCACTGATGCAGTTGATCCGTCATAGTAGACCACTAGGTTGGTCAGGCAGGACTTGCCCTTGATGAAACCATGCTGGCTGTCTCGAATCACCTCCCTGTTCCCCATGTTCCTTAGCATAGCTTCTAGGGGGATCTGTTCCATAATCGTCCCAGGCACAGAGGTGAGCCTGACAGGTCAGTAGTTTCAAGGGTCCTTCTTTCTATGCTTTTTAAAAAGAGATGCAAAGTTTACCCCTTTTCAGTCACCAGACTGCCATGACTTTTAAAATATCAGGGAAAGCGGCTGGTCAACTACATCAGCCAATGCCCTCAGGACTCTGGGATGCATCTCATCAGGTCACACAGACATATGTACATTCAAGTTCCTTAGGAGTTCACAAACCTCATCTTTTATTTACAGAGTAACTTTTCTCCCCTAGTCTCAATCCTGCAGTCCATCCATTTGAGAGGTATGGGAAGAAAGGTTGCAATTGAAGA
This sequence comes from Pyrocephalus nanus, assembly GCA_038380795.1. NCBI lineage: Eukaryota > Metazoa > Chordata > Aves > Passeriformes > Tyrannidae > Pyrocephalus > Pyrocephalus nanus. The sequence goes on along the minus strand of CM076259.1, from coordinate 74,066,285 downwards.
CTGAGGCAAAAAATTTGTTGAGCATCTCAGCCTTCCCCTTATCCATTGTTAGAAGTTTTGCAGCATGGTTTTTGAGGTTCGTTTTTGGGGTACACCTTCTTTGACCTTCCTTATAATTTATTAAATCTGATCAGCACCAGCAGTTTTTGCACTCGTAATAGGATCAGTTGGAAATTGTTTGGTGCATTCTTTATCAAACCTATTCCAATGGTCTTTTTTTGTCTAAATCACAACTAGTTTAATGGCTATATTTTAAAAAGGTATGTTCTGTGTTTATCATCTGAGAGACAGAAAAAAAGAGGATTGCAGATAAATAAATATTATCAGATATTGTACACAGTATATATCAGATGAAGAAACTATATATTTGCATCCATCTAAAAGGATTTAATTTTACTAAAATTTATTAATTTCATATTAATTTGCTATTAACATTCAGACTGAAATCCTAGCAATTAAAAAGCCAAAGTAAAGCCAAATTATATTTTACAGGTGTATATAGTCTTTGTCGTGGTTTTGCCCAGTCGGTCAGCCCCTGGGGCTGAGAATGGTTTTGTCCAGGTGAAGTTCCGGACAAGAAGCCAATTAAAACTCTCAGTAATGCCTTTGCTAATTACATCTTTAAGAAAATGGAAGAGAAGACTTGTTGCGCAGTTGAAATTAGGGGCAGCAGCCATATAGAAGAGCGGTGGGCCTGAGGAGGGCCAGGCCCTCTCCTCCCCTGGCCCTGGACCGGGGGCAAGTGTAGCACTGAAGCCCCCCCTTCTCTCTTGTAAGAGAGTGAAGAAAAAAAAGTTTAAAAGACTAACCGCTTGGATAGAAACTGCTGCAGAAAAATTCCAGCAAAGAGATAAAGGACTTCCAAGGTCAAAGCTGGAAGCTGGAGGAGAGAGAAAGGCAAAGGGGGGCTTGCTTCTTCCCTCCTTTTCACTCTCTCCCTTCAGCAGGGTAGACTGAAAAAGTAACCCCTGTCACCTGTGAAAATTTGTTGGGGTGAGGAGACCCCCCATGCGGCTCACAGAAGAACTTGGGGATGTACCAGAGAACTAAGACTTCATGAGAAGGACTAAGGTGAGGCAGAGTCCTGCTGAAGATTTTATGAGGGAAACCCACTCTGGAGTGAAACAGCTCAGGTGGGATCTGTCTGTATGTGGGATCCATGCTACTGCTAAAGATTTGTAACCTTGAGAAAGAGACTTGCACTGGAGCAAGGACGGCCCGGGTAAGATGTAGGAATCCAAGTAAGGGATCCGTGCTAGACCACGTTGGAGAAGTCTATCAAAGACTGCTCTCCCATGGGGAGGGACCTCTATAGGGAAACAGGGGTGGACTCTTAAGCCATTATCCCCTGTAACACTGTGGAAGAAGATCCATGGTAGGCAAGTGTCCCCTTGTAAGTCCATGGAAGAAGACCCTTCAGGGTAACCCCCCAGCCTCTGACCTTAGCCCAGGAGGGGGGTAGGCCCAGCCCTGGAGGCCGACACGGAGAAGGAAAAAGAATTCCAGCTGCGACAAGGGTGCTGCAGAGTTACTGGAGAGAGAGAGCTGGAACTCTGAGAATGGAGAAAAGGACTACTTCTCCTCCTTGGACTATAAAGGGGGGAGGAGTATTTCTGTAAATACATAGCACTTTTACTGAAGTAGAATTATTGTAGATATAGTTCTTTATTAGTTTTTATTTTGCTAGTAATAAATGCTCATACTATTTTCCCTAAATCCTGTCTCTTTTGTCTGCATAAACCTTCTCTCAACTAATAGTAATTGTGTGGGAGGTGTGAAAGCAAATTGACCCAGAAGAAAACCATGACATTTTTTGGTGGAGAATGCGGGCAAGGACTGCCCAGAGAGGCAGTGGCCAGAGCAAAACCACAACAGTCTTCCATGGAGATATAAAGCAAACTAAATCCATGGGTTTGGAATTTTTTTGAAGAGATGAGGGTGTGTGTCATAACACTGAGCATTTATTTGTTTTGAGATACATTTATAAGCTTCAGTTTATTTATCAGCACAGTGAATTCCCAAACAGGCTAAGTCTGACAGACTAGATGCTGCAACAATTTGCTCTGTTTTACTTTACCCATGTTTACATGGTAATTTGCAAACAGATACAAGCGAGCTCATGCAGTCTTACAGACCAGCCTGTCACTAGCCAGATGCTTGTCAGCTCCAAGCAGGAAGCCTTGGAGGCAAGTTAGCCTAGCGCTATAGCTGAGCTTCTGCCTCTATGCACAGCTTGTTATTCTGGCCTTGAAACTGCTCTTTTTGTGACTAAACAGCTGTTTGAACTAAAAATAACTTTGGAAGAAAGCTGAATCCTGAGGGAAAAAAAAAGAAGAAAAAGAAAAAGCTACAGGTAAAGAGTTACCTGGATCCTGGTTAAATCACTGATGTTGGCACAGTTGGAAAAATGGGGATAGCTGCATATGGTCTGCATGCAAAAGTAACCTACTTTGACAGAGATGAATAGAGGCAACTCTGTTACTGGATGGCTCAGCTTAACACAAGCAGATGTTTTTCATTTAAGTGATTAATTTAGAAGTTGTATCACTTTGTTAATTCCAAATGTGATCAGCTAACTTCAGGCATCTTTCATGTTTATGTCCTGAAGTCCTTTATTTTAATCTGACCTCAATACTGCAAAAATATATATGACTTCAGCAGGAGCAGCCAGCATACTAAGCATATTATGGAATCAGAGTCTAAGTATTATATATGTGCTTATAATAACCACGTGACACTAAATAACTATTAATCCTTTAACCTGCATTAAGTCATGCTTCTTAAGGCTACACCCAAATATTTTAAAAACTCAGGGTCACTTAAGAAAATCTTTAGCACACTAAATCTGCCAGTTTTCTAATTTTCTGTTCTCAGCTAGTTTAGAAATAGTTGGAGAATCTGATTATCCTAATTCCAAAACTGCAAGATGTCTCAGTGAATGTATTTCAAAGACAGAAGTTTGAAAATATTTCCTGAGACTACATTATAATACTGCAATATTTGTTCAGTTCTTTATGCTAAAAATTGATCTGTACCTTCTATTTTAATTATATAATATAATCTCATAATGACTTGGATGAAAGGGACCTCAGGAGATCTCTAGTCCTACCTCCTCACTCAAAGCCAACTCAGTAAAATCACATTGCTCAGGACCATTTTTAGTCAAACCTAGAGCAACTCCAAGGTTGGAAATCCCACTACACTTCTGGGAAAATACTTCAGGGATTTTATGACCTTCACGGTAAAAAAATTTTCTTTCTTACATCTAATCGGTATTTTAGGTGTTTAGGTATCTCTCACCCTTAATCTACCATTTGCTTTTTCTATGATTGTCTCCTTGTTACAAATTTGTAAAAACAATGTAGTCATTTGTGTGTGTAAAGTTATGTGTTTAAGCCTTTCTTCATATGACTTTCTTGGGATAAATGTGTTGTTTTAAACTACAAACTAGACCACGGACTTGAATGCAGACACTGATGGTTTTTTTGAGACGCAAATCAGTAGAGATTACCAAGAGTAATTTCTTCAGGGAGAGAAGACAGAACTGTTAAAAAATATTAGGAGTGTTATAGAAAGTCTTTACTCTGTTTTAAAGAGACTTTATAGCTTGATTCTATCTTTTTTCTTTTTTTTTCTTAAGAAGAAAAAAATCTATTAGCCTTCGAATGTCCAAATTCTGTTTCCAAACCTTAAACCTTAGACAGTCTAATTCATCACTATATGTTTTTATTTCTTCTCTCACTTCTATGTATTTTCTTTATTAAAACTGAAATTATTTTGATGAGCCAATCTTCAATGCATTCTCTGGGTAGTGATGACAGCCTTTGAACTCAGTTACTAAAGACCAGAGATTCAAGTAAGCTATAAACTTAAAAGAATGAATAAATTGATTTTAAAAGTAGGGTGAATGGACCCCAATCAGCACCTGAGCACGCACACAACCTCTTGCCCACTCTCCTCACCATCAGCAGGGTGGTGGAGAGAACAGAAAAATCAAAGCAAGAAAAGTCATGGACCAAGATAAAGACAGAATAATAAGTAGAGAGAATCAAAAAACCCACAGCACGTAAACCAAACAACCAATAAAAAAAGTAAATCGCTCAGCACCTCCCACAAGGAAACCAATGCCCAGACTACCTCCAAGTAATATCCACTTTGAAAGACAACAATCTTCCTTCCTTTACATGCAGTTTTTATTGTATCCCGTCTTATGATATGGACTGTCACTTTGCCCAGTTTGTGTCTGTTGTCCCATCTGTGTCCTCTCCCAGCTTCTTGCTCACCCCTAGCCTGTTCACTGGGCAAATTGAACTGGGGGTGGAGTGAAAGACAAAGCTTTGACACTATAAGCATTCTTTAGCAATGACCAAAACATTGGTGTGTTTGCAACACTGTTTCACCCAAAGATCAAAAATACAGCACCATGTGGTCTGCTATAAAGAAAGTTCAGTCCTTTCTGGTTAGAACCAGTACAAAAATAACTCAAAAATTCCACTTTACATCAGAAAAATACCAACAAAATTTTAACATCTCAAATACCACATCTTTATGTACTTGAAAATAATTTAATACACCATGCACATAAATAAAAATGGGAAGAGGCAGTTGGATGGAGGCCCAAAGAAACTCAAGGCTTTGGTAGAAATATTTTCTATTTTATGCAGTCTATTTTATTCATTTGAAACAAGAGGCAAATTTTTCACTGTGATACTTGCAAGCAATTTACAAATTTTGAATATCAGGACTTGCTACTGAATAGTTCTAAGGTTTTTTTTTTAGTTTTTATATCAATTCATATATTCTTTAGTTATATTTCCCAAGAGACCTTTAATTTCTTTCTTATCAACTATGGTTTATAATCTTATGTATTTGGTTCACTATACTATTATAACAAGCCTGAAGAGGTAAAAAAAAGTAGGAAATAGAAAATTGTTCTACAGCTCCTGCAAAATCCAATAGCTCTATGGATTTTACTGCAGGTATACTCCTTACTTTCTCTCCATGTGTAAGACTTTACTATTACTATAGGTCTCAAAAAGAAGGCTACAGAGTCTTCTGACTCTAAAGCAATTTAAGGCAATTTGCTCAGGTTTTCTCCATATCAATATAGATTGATTCTTCCAAAGGGTAACTAATCTAATTGTATGAAAAGTAAAATCTTCTATAGTTCCTGTGTCAAATAAGCTTGATAAAAAATTAGAACTGAAAACTTGTGCTATAGATGGCTGAAGCTGGATCAGATGAAGACCACTGTGGTTGTCTATATGTATAACACAAGTGTATTTTTTTCTCTCTCCGACCACATTCTCTATTGTGACACCACTGTTTTTCAGAGACTTGTAGAAGAAAACAAACCCCAGGATTTAGGGTTACTGTTTGTCAAGAGTTTATTTCCTAATTATTTCCTGATTTTTATCATCCCTGACACTCCAAGTTTTGTTTCAGCAAGTCTGACCTAGCGTAAGGAAACATATATTATCAGCAGGGAATTTTACACAGAACATAATGACTTCATGTTAGTATTTAATCAAAATGTTCCTCTGAAAATAAGTATAAAGAATATAAGAATAAAATAAAACAAAAAAACAAAGAGGGCCGTACATGGAAACTTGAATCTGTCATACTTATATATATAATGAATGCTATTGGCTTAATAACACTTCAGCTATCAAATTTATGATAGTTATAAATGCCAACAAACTGTCTTGGTGAGCTTAAAAATCTAGGTGAAAATGTACATTACATTTTTCAGAGGTTCAAGGCAAGTACAGTTTAGTTTTATACAAACATGATCTTGCAGTTCTCAGCCACTTATGTTTAGAAGGATATAGAGGATTTCTGCACTGAAAGCCACCCTTCATTGAAAAGTATTGTCCTTTGCATGTCTCTCAAACACACATGAAATCTGAGGGATCTAAAAAAGAAAAACAGATCTGCACAAGGATTTTCATGTATATACTAAAGCAAGCCAGTTTGCTAGAGAAAACTATTAACAGAAACAGCAAGACCCATTGACTTAATCTGCAATGAGAGAAACAAAGCTTTCTTCTGGAAAAAAATATCAACTCAGAACAGTGGGAATGAGGATACCCTGAAGAAAAGATTCAGATAGACACCAAGTTCTGGCATACTCTATGAATGTATTTTTGCTGATTTTTATAGATGGGTCTCTGAGAAGCAATCATATTGACAGCAAAGTCAGATGGGAAAGGAAGAAAATATTCATCGTTCAAGCAGCAAGACAAAGAGCTCGCAAGAAAAAGCTTGATCTTATACAGCAGTTTTCCAGGTCACACTTACTAAAGTTAAAGCACTTAGGCATGAATTTTAATAATTTTTCTGTAGTATTTAAATGCAACAGAAATCACAGGCGTAAGGGAATATGGCCACATGAAAGAGCACTTTAATCACAAACCAAGGAAGTTAAGTTTTTGATCACAGACTCTTGACATCTGTGACTGAAAGCTGAACAGAACAGCTACAAAACTGCCAAACCATACCACTGCACCCTTGTTGATTTTCTGTTGTCTTTAATAATCAGACATGGGGAGGAAAAATATAAGATCAGTGTTATGAAGCTTTACTCCTCACTGCTGATTGTCAGCAAAATAATATGAAGAACTCCCACTAAGCAGGGATACAATATGCAGTCATATCAACAACATCCATGGAAGAAACCTTAGGGATACTTAACAAAGTGCTTTTAAAACATTTTTTGTTTGTTTATTTTACAAAACATGTGAAGCTATAGAAAGCTAACAAATATTACAATGCAACTGGTAGGCTTTTGTGCCCAGATTGCACTTTTCATTGGCATCATTCTTACTTTCAGTGTAGCTTCAGGTGATATAGTAGGAAGACACAAACGTTCATAGACAGACACAACTGCTGCTTATCCTTTTCAAAACAGTTTAATCATGCACTGTTATCACAGCTAATCTGAATAATTTGCTAATGGAAGGGAGAACAGTGAGATAATGTGGAAATTATAGATGTCATCATTACCATTCTTTAACTGAACATGAGATAAAGCATTTCCAATCAGGGTTAGGTGCAATTTATTAATCTCTAATTAATATTGTTTTGCTCTTCATTGTTTAATAGCTGGCATTGTATAAACTGTTGCTTACTTGTAGAAATATTCATATGTTAATAATCAGTGAAATGGTTCCCACTCTTTCATGGCTGCTCTGGAGCTGAACTGTGACAATGGCTCACTGGCAGTATCAAAGAAACCTTTGAGAAGCAGTAAAGTCTCCTGCTAAGGTGAAATATCAGATACTGCAACTTACACATTTTAGTACTGCACATAAGCTATTGCAGAATCAAATGTGAAACACTCTTCCCTCAATTCTGTTATCACAGCTGTCCTCCACTCCCTGTAGACATACCTTTAGTTTTAAAGACAAAAAGGTTAATCATAAAGAAGGATAAAATAATAACCTTAGACCACTATCAGTAGGAGAGCTTGGATTTAAGGGTTTATCACTAGTCATAAGAATAACTTAGTTTTATCTGCATTTGTCAACTGTAATCAGATATGTGACTGAGAGTAATAGAATTTCAACACTGAGATTCAAATGCTTTTTAGGACCATATTAACTGCAGCTTAGAAGTGTAAGTCTCTGTGTATCACCTTCTGATATTTTAATCGGTTCAATGACTTTCATTTAAGGGGTTCATTTTGTGGTAGCTGAGAATGTAATAGGGAAACTGTCCTTCATTTCCCTGTTTTCAACAAGGGAAAACTGACAAAAGTGGTTTACATGAGATGTTGTAATTATAAAAGTTAAAATAAAATTTACTTCCAATTCTTCCTACAGCTTCAAGAAATACAGCATCTATTTCCTCAGAAAGACCAAAAAGTGAATAGTAATCATGGAAATAAGTCTAGTAAAGAATTCTGGATAGAAATAGAAACAGTAATATCTCAGCTGGAAAACAAGCAGTAGAAAAAAAGAAGGGATGCTGTTTTATCAAGAAATTGAAGGAGAAAATTACAAAAGGAACTAAAGGCATATAGGATGCATTCTATTGTGTTAGACAAGAAATGGGCCTGGTAAATCATTCCAAATTATTTGGCTGACAGAGCTGAATCTTTTACTGATGAAAAAAATTTAGAATCCTGAATTTTATTAGCTGATGACGAAAAGGGAGCTTAAACACTACAGTTGGAGCAACCCTTATTTTTTTTGTCTTTGCACAAAATGTGTCTTATGAAGATATACCACTTCCTTAACTTAAAAGATACCGTGGAAAGAGTGTTTGTGTACCAGCCAGCAGAACTCTTTGCACAGAATTTTCTAAAGCTCAGTTTTAAAATTTCTTCTAAAACTTGGCTTTAAAATTTCTTCTAAAGTGGTATCATAACTCATATGAAATGAAAACAAAATTTATTTTGTTTTGTTTCTTTTCTAACAAAGACACAAACGGCTTCAGCAGCCTTGTCTTGATTGAATTTAAGTACCTTAACCAGTCCAATTATTAAATTCATTACCTTGTAAAAATTCACAAGATAAATGTTCACAAATTTAAAAACTTTCTGTAATGTCTGAAACTGGAACTTTGCTCAAATCAGGCCATAAAATTTTAGTCAGTTCATCACACTGTTATGGTCTGACAAGCCATTTCACAGTCTGGGTCTATAGGAGATATTGCAATAGGAAATAACACAAAATGTTCAAAGTGAGTTTCAGATAATTTTGCTTTATCTTCTCAGTTAATGTTCTTGATTTTCTGTGAGTACAAAATTTACACGATCTCTAGCATACATAATTGCAGAAGCCCTTAATTGCTGATGGTCTTATTTGTGGCTGTGTGTCAATGGAATTCTTTAAAAGCTATTTTTCTTCCCTTGGTGATGTGGGAACAAATAGTGATCTATGAAGTTAATTTACATGCAGACTTAGGAATTTAAATGGCCCTAAGTTTTGTTCCGAGAAGTCTTGACTAAATCTTCAGTCAACTCTTGGGTATCTTGAGGTGCTTCTACTTAAAGTCCTACATGTAGAAGTACTGTGGTCCATGAATATATTAAATTCTTTTTCACATAAGGTCTGTTATGTTCTAGAATTAGTGGGAAGGTACTTGTAGTCTGTATGACACTTTTGATTCCTTTCAACCTCCGTTTTGGTTGTGCTGATGCTGGTCTCTTTCATATAGGGTGTTAACAGTAAGAATGTTGTCCTGAGATAGAGATGACATTTATGGGTTTTAAAGATACATCCTCCACATCCCAAGACAACAAAATTTCATTAAAAAGTAGTCATTCCACGTAAATAGACGTTCAAACACAGCGCCTGAGCAAACAAGCATCCAGGAGCAACTGAGACCAAAAACAAAGCTAGAAAAAGGAACCTTTCAAACTCAATGCAGCAACTTTTTCAAGATTTAGTACTTTTAAACTAAAAATAAAGTTTAATGTATCCTTATAAATTACTTATGAAGTTCTGGCTAAGGCACTCACATGCAAAAGGGCACTTCTGGCTTCTCTTTTTGGGTCTGTTATGCTTGTAATGGTCTAATAAATAATAGAAGCTCAAGATGCGATGATTTGCCATTTCCTTTCCCAGAAGGAAATTAAACCTTTTATGAATGTGTTTTCTGTAAATTTTTCAGGTCCAAATTAGAATTTTTGATTAAATTAAAAGGAATTTCTGATACTGAATGCATAAGACAAGGTCTACCTTCTTTTTTTCTTTAAAGAAAAATAAAGTAGCAATAAAGGCTGTTTTGGTTTTTTTGTGTTTTGTTTTTTTTTTAATTGTCATCAGTCATTGAGTAGCTCATATGCCAAGGCAGGTAATTTTTTACAACTGTACTGCAAGGTTGCTAAATTAAAACACTTAATGAGACACAGGAATTTTTTCAGTTTCTGATCAAGTCTCTTGGGACCAATTATCCAGCTAAAATGAATCAATAGCTTCAATGAAGGAAAAGAATTTCACTGTATTTTTTTCACGATAGGTAAAAAGTTATTTTATTACTCATACTGTGGAAGAAAAGTAAACACTGACAGTACACAGCTTAAATATTTCTAGAGTAGGGACTCTATTTTTTTCACTGTGTCTAGGATACTTGAAGCCTTATTCTTGCTCAGGGTTTCTTGCTGAATATCAGAGTTAATAATAGAATAAAAACTTTCAGTCTTTACTAAACTGCTAATCTGTTTTAGAGAGATGCAGTGAAAACTGAATTAATGAAGGTTAAAGCTGTTTTGGAGTTAGGGAAATAATGGAAATTATGAGCAGACTCAAGGAGTAAGGAGATAAAAGCTTAAGAATTCAGGAAAGTTGAATAATTTAACTTAGGGTTTTTTTCAGTGATACTTCATTGTGCTCAGAGTAAAAGACTGTTGCCAAAGAGATAGAACAATCCTCTTTAATACTAAAATAACAGTTTTGCATTTTGCTGCATTTGCATATGAAACTCTAAGTTAGTTCTGTACTTTTCTAAAAAGAAAAAAAAATTGCTAGACAAAAATTCTAGTTTTACCAAAAGTCCTTCTTGTAGGCATTTCAGCCAAAATATAGTTGACAAATTTTTCAGACTATACTTAACCATCTCATTTTTAAAAAATTATAAAATATTAATTTTTAATTTTGATGTGCATTTTCAGTTCACACTTTATTTTGGATTATAACTTCCTGCACAAAATAATAAATAGAAATTTGAATAAATATCTTTCATTTAACAAAATGAGAAAAAAAATTTAAAAATCAAGCTTTCTACAAATTTTGTACATGTGAAAATCTTCACAGACAGACATTTCTAATGTCTGTGAGTCCAAGTTTAAGGACAACGCTCACAATATATTGCAAGATTTTTTGGGGGAGGTGTTCAGTTTTATTTAAAAAAATTAACAAAAACAAAGTATAATGTGTTTTTCTGCTCACAGTTATAAAATGTTTTCCATTTATATAATTTGACTTTCTATATTTAGAGACTGAAGTAATTATGAGAGGCAAAAGATAAAAGACAAAATAAAAAAGGAAAATAGTGGTTCTTAGTAGAGTGCTTGAACTAACTACAAATCACTGTGAAACAGTTACCAGGCATGTCTGGAATAGCGAATTCAAGGTTCTGGACACAACATTAACAAGTTCTAAACACTATTTCTTATTCACAGATGAGTAATTTTAACACAAAATATCCCTGATTCCAGTAAACATGGATTAGAATTTTTATACTAATGTATGTTTTATTTTAGCATGGAAAGATTGAGTACTTGTCATGAATTTATATTTAAAAGCAAAATGGTTGTCAAAACCAGATAAATTCAGTGACTTTGTCAGATCACTAATATTCATTATGCACACACAGTTAAAATAGATGACAACACTCTACATGACAAAGAAAAATTGCTTAGTTTTGGTCTGCAATGAAAAATATTTTCATAGCTTAATTGTCTTGCAATACCATTTCATTTTAAATAAAACTATATTTCATTTATCTGACACATACATCTTTGAAGACTATATTTTCTTCATGAAAACCTGGAAATAGCTCAATGATTTTATTATGTCTCCAATAATAATTAACGGTAGGTGGGTCTCAGACCATTATTAATATTTTAAAATAATTGGGTTCAAATCTGTACAAAAAAAATCACTGTAATTTTTCCTTTGTTGAAATGATTATTGGTTAACAAAAATACTAAAAAAACTTAGTACAAACAGAAAATTATGAACACTATTCTAAACATTTGTGGTTTACCTTAAACCCATATGCTCTAAACCCACCCCGAACATCAAATCTAAATTATTGACCATTTATGCTTAATCACTAATTTCAATTTCTTTAGTAACTAATTCTAAACATTATTCTTTAAGTCTATTTTAAATATTTTATTAAATAGAATAAAATTTTTGGTGAACAGTCCTTCTGCCTCAGGGTATTTTTATTTTCTCTGAGTAATGCAGAAGTTTTGTTATGAGACATTTCTAAGAAATATTTCTGTCCTAACCACTTACGAATGCCATCACGAACTTTTTGTCCTCTAGACTGTTCAAGACTATCTTTCTTTCCCTAATTGATCTTTATTCAAATAAAAGAATATTTTTCTTTGTTTTAATAACCCATTGCTGAAGATGCAAAAAGTATGCATAAAATGTGTAGAAATATTCAAGGAAGACTGAACCAATGAAGATTGGCATATAAAAACATGTAGATGTAAAATCTAGCCAAGAAGTCCTTATCTGTTTAATAATGAAGTGAGAAGAGGATCCTGGAGGATCATGAGGAAAGGATTACAATGTATTTTTTGTGGGTTTGTATGTTTTCTCTAATCATATCATCCTGTCAGAGTCAGAACAATGGACGAGGTTAACTTTGTCCTGAGCTTCTAGTATTGGGATTGTATATGCTAATATGTAAACAATTTGAGAAAGAGTTGCGGAACAATGAAGATGACTAAGAGCAAACAACCTACCAAGTCCAAAAGTTCAGTTAACATAGTACCATAGTCCTGACACAGTTATAGCACCAGTAACTATAACTGATATCCATGAACTGCAAAAACACAGGGCAATATATAGACATATATTTATGCATTGTAATTTCTTGCTTTGCTAAAAGCACTAAAAGAAATGAATTATTGGCTCTGTCTCTCTGATTAGGCTACTACCTACTAAATATGTCAAAAAAGAAAAAAGCATTTGAAATTTCTATTAAAGTTCTACTTCTTTAAGAAAATAACAAAGACCTTTCACAAAAGGCCTGTCTCAGAAAGCAGGAAAGCAGACTGCCCCTGCCCAGTCTTAAGGAGGGTATATATATAAACTAGGTTTATTTTTCCTTCCAAAACTTCAGTATAGATAAATTTTTCAACCTGTTTTTGCTCTGTGAAGAATCACTTCTGAAAATGAATAAATTTCTCTGCATATGGATAAGTGAGAATTCTGGAGAAGCTCTGGAATACAGGGAGAAAAAATGATGAATGGAGACTCAATTCCTTTCATGGTTAAAATTTTGGACTCAAATTTTGTAAAACCTAAAATTCTATTCTAGAATATGAATCTTCTAATTAATCTACTTTGTAATGTCTGTACAAATGAACCTGAAGGGTCACAGTACAAGTAATCTGCATCAGCTAGCCCTGAGGCACACATTTAGCCATCAAAATAATTGTCTGGGGAGTAACTTTGTTTTAATAATCCAATCTTTTGATGCTTTCACTTACCCATGCTCATTAGTCTTCTTTTATGTAAATTCATAAACACCTGAATTACTTTCCTTATAGTTTGAAAACTTGCCCAGATGAAGGAGCTTCCTCACCTGAAATATCATAGAGCCATGGAACCATAAAACCATACAATCATAGAATATCTTGAGTTGGAAGGCATCTACTAGGATTGAGTGCAACTCCTGATCCTGTGCAGGACTATCCCAAAAATCACACCCTGTGTGCCTGAGAGTGTTGTTCAAATGCTTCTTGAACTCTATGAGGCTTGGTGCTGTGACCACGTCTCTGGGGAGCCTGTTCCAGTGCCCAAATGACCCCTCAGTGAAAATCTTATGTCCAATCTGAACTACCCTGACACAGCTTCTTGGTGTTGCCCAAGTCCTGTAGTTGCTCACCCAAGAGAAGAGATCAGTGCCTGCCCCTCCTCTTCACCTCATGAGAAAGTTGTGTGCTGTGATTAGGTCTCCCCTCAGTCTCCTCCTCTCTGGGCTAAACAGACCAAGTGACCTCAGCCACTCCTCATACGACTTCCCCTACAGGCCCTTCATCATCTTTGCTGCCCTCCTCTTTAAACTTTATAATAACCTAATGTCTTTTTTATATTGCTATAACCAAACCTGCACACAGTACTTGAGGTGAGGCCACAGCAGTGCAGAGAGTGGAGAGGAACAATCACCTCTCTTGTCCAGCTGGTGATACCGTGCTTGATCCACCCTTGGACATGGCTGGTCCTTTTGGCTACCAGATCTCACTGTGGACTCATATTCAACATGCTGTCAACCCAAAACCCCCAGTCCCTTTCTGCTGCACTGCTCTTCAGCATTTCATTCCGCAGCCTGTACAATATCCGGGGTTGCCCCATCCCAGGTGCAGAATCCTGCACTTGCCCTTGTTGAACTTATGGTTGGTGCTTCCCCAGTCTCCTAATTTGTTGAGCTCTCTCTACAGGGTTTACCTGCCTTCAAGGAAGTCAACAGCTCCTTCCAGTTTTGTCATAATCAGTTCCTAGATATTTACTTAAGTCTTACATACATCGCATACATATTTCTGGAGTAAATTTCCATGGAAATCTGCTATTTACGTATTCACAGAATTATATTTAGTCAGTGTAGTTTAAGGTTGAAGACCAGTAGATTACGCAAACCAAAATCCTTTAGAATGACAGTTTTGTTTACATTTCCAAGTAATAACTTAGTTCAGTGAAATACCCCCATGCTATGGTTCTCTTATTTGTATTCATATCCTTATGAACAGATGGAAAAAAAGATCTGTTCCTTTCAGTGTTGTCACTGCTTCAGTTACCATAATAATTTGATTTACTCTTTCTGTCTCAAACCATTAACTCAAAAAGAAAATTATTGTGTTTTTCTGTGGGAGGTTAGACTTTGAGCAACAAAACCAAACAGCACCACATACATGTGATGCACTGTGCTGCACAGAAGTTAATAGCATATTTCTGCTCTGTATGTAATATCCTCTTTTCAACGTACAATATATTTGATAGATGAGCTAGGTAAAATTTAACTTTGAGTTCCATGAAATCAATCATGACAGCCACAACTTCCTTTAGAAGCAATCATTCCCTGGGCAGATAAGTAGCTTCAGAAATTAATTCAGAAAATTAATAACTTGCTCTGAGCCTTTGCACTGAGTTATATATGGAGACCTGATATGCTTTTAATATTTAGACCTATATAGGATCATATAATATTGAACCTGAAAGTCCCTAAAACTAGAAAACAAATAATTTGTCCCTCATTGGAGAGTTTTGGCTCCTGGTGCAGCTCCCTTGCCCTTTCTACTTTAGAAATCTGAATTTTTTTTTTTTTTTTTTTTTTTTTTTTTTTTTTTGCTACTAGAGGAATTTCACATGCTATCTAAAAAGGGATCTGAATAGGATTTCTGTAAAGAACTCTTACCATGCCAAAACAGAAGGTATTTGAAATAGCTGAAATTCATGCTTTAATTCAGTAATTTAATTCAGTAGTTTAGAAAAAGAGACAAAATTATGTCAGAGAAATTATTTCCTTTTTTTCCCGTGTATACAAAATTACATGAAACTGAAAACAAAAATATCTCAGAGAATTAGCTATTACAAATAGAAAATTCTATCTTTTTCTATCTTTATGAAATGCCAGTGCTTGATGTAAATTCACTTCATAAAATGTAGACCTAAAAAGAGATATTTTGAGGACCTGATTTTTCCTCAAAGAATTTATTAGTACAATGTGTCTTTGATCCAATATATGAAGTCTAAGGTCATAGTCTAGAGGTTTTTGAAGGAGGGAATTTTCAGAGTAATGATACTTCACTGGCAGAATTAGTTCAGATAAAAGCATTTTCAAAAAGAAGTGTAACTTTTTAGCTGTTTGGGGGTTTTAGATGTTATTCAAAACATTTCTAGTGTTACTAAAGAATATACCCCAAATGCATTGGAGCTATTATTATTATTATTGTTATTATTATAATTATTATTATAAAACTATTAATGGGTTTAGTCATCTATTTTGAAAGTTTTCATGTTTAAACCTTTTAGTTCTCAAACTTCAATTTTAATTTCAGAATACAGTTTCTCATTCTTCCACAGATACTACCAAGAAGGACAAGGGTGGTTCTACAAGGGAAAGATCAATCAGAGACACTTCAAAGAAAATAAATAAGAGGAAAAATAAAGAAAAATAATAAATAAAATCTTATTTCAGTGATATGATTGATCTCCTTAAAAAATAAAAACCAGCTCCACTTTACCCTGAGATGATCCCTTGCTATGTGTCCTAGGTCTACTACTGTTTCTTCCCTCTGTGTTTCCCACTGGAAGCTTAAAGACTCCTTCCTTTCTTTTTATGTTGTTGCATGTGGCAGTGGCTCCCTAAAGCCATTTCTTGTTAGTCAGAAAATACAAAACCTATGTGTGTGTAGAAAATAATGAGCTTTATAGGGCTACCAAGCAGGAGAATCTTCATGTTGTTACTTGTTAATTAATTTGCTTGTTTAGCTATTTCCTTTAAATCCTAAAAAATTAGCAATATTCACAAAATACATGAAAGGCTAAACATATGGTAAAAACTTGAAGAACTGAATTACTCAGTTACTGAGTTACGCTCAAATTATATGTCCATCAGTTGTAGGTGGTTGATTAGTTATGATGATTTTCATTCTTAATCTTTTTGTAAATATGTATAGAAGTAATGCAAAAAATACATAGTAAAATACTTCAAAATAAATAAATTAAACTCCTTAGATGAGAAAAAAGTAATTCACTTTCTTTTTGGGCAATCAGCCATTACTACTTACTGTGGCACTCCTAGGTACTGGGATTTTTAGATAAATAATCATAAACAGAATTTCAGTCCATCTGCATTTGTTTTTTCCTACCAGCCTGATACATGTGTGCACATTTATGTATATATATGTCTCAACAATAGTTGATGATGAAAGCCTTCAGTTTTTCAAATACCAATTCATTACTATTCTATAAAAGAGGAAGTGCTTACCAATGCATATTTTATGATCCTGCACATTAATTCTATTATTCAGAAATGCTGAGGTTATATTCCAGATAAAATATGGCTCATCCTATCTGGCACCCTAATTAAGGACTGGTTTGAATTCACCTTGCAAAACGCATTAACATTCTGACTTGGAGGTGCAGGTCAAATGTAAATTACCTGGCAATTATGAGTGAGAGTCCAGAAAGTGCCAGCTTAAAGTGCCTGGAGACTACATTTTGTTGACCTCGTTAGAAATATTTTAAATGCATGCATAAACATGAAGAAAAAAAATAGAAAAGCTTTTTATTGTAAAGTTTTTGATTAATAGGTAGTGTTGATAATGTCTTGGTCAGAAACAATGAAAAAGAATGAATTTTTGAAAAATAAATAAATTAATAAAATGAGAAAACAGAAAATAGAAATAACAAATATTTTGCATACAATTTTCAGTGAAAAAGTATAACTGTTTCATAAGGTTTTGCAGTGGACACAAGTGGGAATGTAAAACAAAGTTATTATTCCAAAATTATCAAAGAATAGCTGTACTGATACAGACTTCTTTATAGAGCTATGGAATTTTAATTTTATGCACATATATATGTGTGCGTGAGATATATATATGTAAATATATACAGTGTGAGACGTTTTCCATTTTCACACTACTAGGAGGGGTTTACAGTTGAAGGGTTGCTTGCCTTGCCTTGCCTTATCTCTTGCTTTACCTCCTACCTTTTCCCACAAAGTTCTGTTAAATATTTTGTATTTCTATGGTACTGAATTATCAAAAGCACAGAAGGTATCAGGCCAAGTAAGATGTAGTTTTGCAAATAATTAGTGGTCAAATATTGATCTTTTTTGAGCCAAAATAGGTCTGTTGCAGACATCTTTGGACAGCTGCAAATGAGATTCTGTTGAGTTTCTTAAGTTAAATAAATGAAAAATGCTTATTTTTAAATTCTTCAAAACTAATAAAAAATAAGATTAAGACAACTACTGCTATGATTATTAGTAGCTGTTTTTAGTGGTCCATCTCTTATCTCACTTGTTACCAACTCCTGCCTTTCTTGTTTTTCACTTTTAAGAACAGGAGAATTTTTAAACCACCCTAAAAGTCTAAAAACCTCCTTCCAAAACAAATCTCTGAAAGTCCCAGTGGGGAGAAATCAGTGAATAAAGTAAATAAAGAATACAAAATCAATGATGGGGACCACAATAAGTAGATCTTTGGTCCAATTTAGCAAGGTTCTATTGCTATTTGAATATAAAGTTTGATAACAGTTGTCAATAGAAATTGCATCTTACCTAAATCTACCTTTCCTAGGAAAGGCAGAATCACATTTCTTTTCACATAAAAATCTTATTATAAAGTTTGAACTATAAGCATTCTATTAAAATCTGTAATGTCTATGATAATATTAAGAAATAGCATTATTTGTAAACACAGATTTGCAAATAATGTCTGAAAAGTATCATGGGTTTATTTTGTTGACTTTGTTCTTAATATTTAATCAAGGAATTAAGGGATATCTGTAGATCAGCTGTCCTTGTCCTTATGGGTGATTTTAAGTTCCCAGATATCAAGTGGGAATATCATACAGCAGATACAAACTGGTCCAGGAAACCACTGAAACATGTTGAAGATAACTTCATGGAGCAGGATTAAGGAAGACAACCATGAAAAGAACTCTTCTAGATTTGTTGTTTATGAACAGAGAAAGAATAATTGGCAAAGTGTTTATTAACCTTGTTACACTTTTAGGGCCAGTGTTCTTTAATGTTTTTATAAATTATCTAGATGTAGGAATCAATTGTTCATAAAGGAATTTTGCTGATAATATTAAACTAAGAAGGAGTGGTGGATTCTCTCAAGGGCAGAGAGGTCTTACGAAGAGATCTGGGTAGACTTGGGAGCTGTGCATTCATCAACCCCAAGTGCAAGTGCCAGATTCTGCTTATTGTAGGGCTGGTTGCACTAGATGACCTTTAAACCTCCTTTCCAACCCAAACTGTTACATCATCTGTGATTCTCCATCTAGGATTGGGTAATCCTGGTTATATGCACAAATTAGGGAATGACAGGCTGGACTGCAGCCTCACAAAAAGAGGTCTATGCAGCAGGGTTGATGACAAGTTGAATATGAGCCAGCAGTGGACCCTGGCAACCAAAAGGGCCAATCCTATCCTGGGATGCATCACCAGCCAGTCAATGGAGATGATTATGCTGCTCTACTCTGCCCTGGTGGGGCCTAACCTTGAGTACTCTGTGCAGTTTTGAGTCTCTCAATGTAAGAAGGACATTAAAGTCTCAGAGTGTGTCCAGAGGGGAGCAAGACTTTTAAAGAGCAACTGAACTCACTTGGTTTGTTTAACTTGGAGAAGAGAAAGCTGAAGGGTGACCTCATTGTAGCCTACAACTTCCTCAAGGCAGACAGTAGAAGAGGAAATACTGATCTATTCTCTCTTGAGGAGCTACAGGCAATACCACAAAGCTGTGTCAGGATAGTTCAGATTGGAAATTAGGAAAATTTCAAGGAGCATCTAGATGTATTAGTCATATGGTCTATTTTTAGGTAATCCTGCCAAGTGCAGGACATTGGGCTTAATGACCCTTATGTGTCCCTTTCAGTTTGAGATACCCTATGATTTTAGTGATGTAAATTGTGAAGAATTACCTGCCAAGTTGCCCTAAAAAAACCTTTTTTCATAAAAGTTTTGAAACACTAAGGATTTAAAGAAGATATGGACAGTGATGCAGAATTAATAATACTAAAATCTCCTCAATTCATCAGAATTGAACATTGCAGCAGGAAGTCTTGACATTGTGATGTGTTATCAGCATTCCAGTTCTACATCTTTGACATTTACAGAGCTGTTGGCTTGACTCTGTAATGCAGTAGAGTGGTGTTGCAGAGTATTTCTCTACTTAGTATACACATCAGAGCTTCATGGTTAGGATGAATTTAGGAATAAAATTTCATTAGTTTTTCTTCTTCTATTGAGAATATAACTAACAGACATGAATGATAAATTCTTTGAGGTCAGTACTGCAAGAATATAATAGCTGTGTGAAGTCAGAGAGAGAATAGCTCTTACTAAAAAATTACAAAGCCCCTCTAAGTCTAGGGTGCCTGTAGATAATGAAACTGAAAATGTTTCATGTATGTTGTCTTTACTAATCTGTGTGCTTATAATAGAACACTTATGTCTGTCAGTCTTCCACTGCTCTGTCATTCACAAATTCACTGTGCACTTGATTCTTTGTTCATTAAACTTATCTATTTAAAGATATTTGAGATGCTTTTTAGGGTCACCTGGCCTCTAACTGCTGCTACAAAAGTCTGTAGGTTTCCCACTGGTCACATCATATCTGCCAGCCATCTTTCTCAGTGTCTTGTATGACTGCTGGAACCTCAGATGTCTTCAGGCAACTGAATAAAAGTTCAATAAGTGTGTGATTTTAAACTGTAGACATTGAAGTCTGAAGAGCAAATGTAAGCTTAATCATATCAGCTGGGTATATAGGCTCAGAATGTAGTCAGTGGATCTAGAGATCAGCTGTTAAAGCCTTAATATCTAACGTCATCAGAAGTGCACCCTAATATTTCTATCACAGAGTAATAGAATACCACAGTGAAAGGAACCTCATGGATCACCTGGTCCAACTTTTCCTGGCAAAAGCATCATCTAGACAAGATAGCAGCAACCTGTCCAGACAAATCTTAAAAGTTTTCTATGTTGGAGAATGCACCACTTCCCTGGGGAGATTATTTCAATGGATGATTTTTCTCATTGTAAAACAATTGCCATTTTGTGTCCAATCAGATACAAGTAACTTGTATCCATTCCCCCATGTCTTTTCCAGGTGACTACCTTTGAAAAGGGAGTCTCCTTCTTATTTGTAGACACTCTTTAAACACTGGTCCATGATGATGAAGTCTTCCTGAAGATTTCTTTTCTCAAGGCTGAACAAATCCAGTTTTTTGATCCTTTCCTCATATCGCAGGTTTCCCAGTCCTTTGATCATCCTTGTGACTCTTCTGTGGACACTTTTAGCCCATCCACATTTGTTTTACATAGCAGGGACCAAAATTGAGCATAGTATTCCAGGTGTGACTTGACAAGTGCTGAGCAGAGCAGGATAATGACTTCTTTATGTCTTTTGATGATGATTCCATTAATGCAACCCAGCATCCTGTTGTCTTTCTTTGTCACAGCAGCTGCACACACTGTTCAGTCACATTGAGCTTGTTCACCAGGACCCCCAGGTCTCTTCCCACAGATCCGTTCCCCAGGCCAGGAAGATCCCAGCCTCTGCTACACTTTTGGATTATGTTTTCCTAGGTGCAAGATCTTATACTTGTCCTTGTTGAACTTCATAAGGCTTTTGTTAGCCCACTCTTTCAGCCTATCTACGTTTTCCTGCAGAGGAGCTCTCCTTTCAAAAGTGCCCACTTGCCCTCTCAGGTTGGTATCATTGGCAAAATTCATCAGGATACACATGATCCCATCATCCAGATCACCTAAGAAGCGTTGAGCCCAACACTGATCCGGGGAGGACCCCACCTGTGACAGGCTGCCAGTTTGAAAAGGAGCTATTTGCCACCACCCTCTGGATGCTGCCTGTCAGGTGTGTCCCGACTCATGACACAGACCACTTATCCATACTGTAACATATCAATTTCTCTAGAACTCTCTGGGAAACGGTATCAAAAGCTTTGGACAACATATGGTATACAGTGCTCACCACTTGCCTCATATCAACTGAGCACGTTACTTTGTCATAACAGGCAATCAAGTTTGTCAAGCACAATTTGCTCTTGGTGAGTGTGCCCTGGCTTTTCCTAATCCCATGCTTCATGTGACTTGTGATAGCTTCCAGGAGGATTTGTTCCATAACTTTTACAGAGACTGAAAGTTGTGGAAGTGATGAGCTTATAATTTCCTGAACCTTGCTTTAAGCCTGTCTTGTAGATGAGGGTGACAGCATTTTTCCACTCTTATAGGAAATCCCTCGATCTCCACAACTTCTCAAAGATTATGAAGAGAGGTCTTGCAATTATATCAGCTGCTCTCTTGACACCTTTGGGTAGATATTATTAGGGCAAATTGATTTTTAGGGGTCAAATTCCTGTAACATTTCACAAACCAACTCTTCCTTCACTGACAGTGGGTCTTGGTTTGTAACAACCTAGATTTTTTTCCCCTGAGGCCTAGGGACCCAAAGGACTGGTAAAGACAAAGGTGAAAGTCTGAGGCAGAGCTTTTCTTATATGGGTCATCAGGATCCAAGGTGCTTCATTCTCTGTGGTGTGCAACACAGTGCAAGATTCTGAAACCACTTATATATATGTGTCTTGGACTCTGTAATACTGCACAGCCTTTTAACTGTTTCCTACAACTTGATCATCTGACACAATAGATCATCAGCCTGTGAACATCTTTTGCAGACACTAACCTTGTCTCCAGGAGAAAGGTCTGGGCACTTGTTGCAACCTGCTATTATTGAAGTCTCCTTCCTTACCAGTACTACCAGACATCTCAGTGGCTTTCTCTGTAGAAAACCTGGTTTTCACTCTGATATGAGTGCCCACCATTATAGAAGCAACTCAATAAAGAATCAACTTAGAAAAATGTGACCTTATCAAACAGATTGGTTAAGTTGGTGCCTTACTTTGATGATGTATTTACTGATACAGAATATGACTGAAGAAAGAATCCAATAACCTGCTTTCTGTACGATAGTTAGTTCACACTTCAAATCCTTTTATTATAGTTGCTGTATCCCATTCTCCAAATGTGACTTGTCAAATACATCTTGATCAAGCCTCAAATAATCTAGAAAAGCCAGGAAGTTAAATTCTACTTACTACACATTCTTAGACTGAACTTTGTTCTTGGCTGAAAATGATATATGAGGTGAATCTGCCTTTAAAATTAATGAATTTATTCTTTTGTATATTATACACTTCAATATTTCTTCTTAGTGTCATTTGAAAACTAGACTTATCACAACAAATGAAGTATAACACCCGCAGCATGATTTCAGATACATTTCACAGGCTGGAAGGGATCCCAGCAGGCTTCCTGTATGAATTTCATCAGCATCACAAATCAAACATACTTTCTGCTGTGTACTATTTGCCATATGTGCATTGTGGTGTTCAAGTATCAGACTTCTTCGGTAATTAAATATTCTTTTCAATACATTTTAAAAGAGATAAACAATTAAGAATTACATAGATAACCTATAGTCTATTAGCTACTTCCACTGTAAAACAAATATAGTAATTTCTATCAGACTATCAGTGGATGATGAAATGAACATGAAGAACAATTCATCCTTGGAAAGATCTGATCAGTGCACAAATCCAGGACTGAGTACTAAAGAAAGTAGGCAGCTTCTTGGGCTGTCTGACTGTAACTTAACGTCTTATTCTGGGGAATGTAAACAGAACAGATAATGCAGAAAATCTTCAGTGATTTTGAAGAGAAGACAACATGAGAGACAGTAGTTCAGGAAATAGTTTATCGAATATTTCACTCCTTGGAAGGATGGCACTTAACTACTTTATTTGCAGCCACAGCCTTAGTGTCAATAGAGACTGTATGACCTGCCTGGAATTTTGAACACTGAACTCACTCTGAAGTTATGGTACTGTGACATATATTTTAAGCAGGAGGTGGAGTCTGTAACTGAAGTACTGGACAGAAAATTTCTTTTAAAAATTTTGTTGTAATACCCACTTTTTTTCTCAAGATATGTGAATTTCAATAAACAATAACTAAATTTCTATGGAATAAGTAAACCCATTTATTGAATGGGGGTTTGTTTTGCACATAGGTTAATTAAGGGAAGAGATGTTGTTTTGAGTAGTATACACCGCTGCTACAGTAATTATATCTTAAGTAAATAATTCAAGTACTGGAGGGTCACAGATTTACCCAGTGTGAAATGCAATCAGTTCTTTTACTGAAAGTATAAGTCAATGTTACATTTTTACAAAATGTCACCAGAAGTTATGTAAATGTACCTGTCATTTTAATGGCATCAATAACTAACTGAAATCTTGCAGAGTTTTCTGACATGCCCTTCATAATTTATTATGATAGACAAATGGTAGAGAGAGTCCTTGCTAACATTAAAAAAAAAAAAAAAAGGAAAAATGTTTTAATATTGTTTCTGATAGATGACCAGAAATGACAAAGAAAATAATAAGAGTTATCCAAAGTGGAATCTTTTAAAATCTGAATACCAAATCAAGTGGTTCTGGTTTGTTGCTTTTTGGTGTTTGTTTGTTTGTTTGTTTTTGTTGTTGTTTGTGTTTTTTTTCTTATTGTGCCATGTGCCCTTAATAAATAATCCAGATAAATGGTACTTTTGCTGTTTCATGAATCTGGAATTTCATGCATTATAGCATACAATTGCATCTGAATAGAATTTACATGTGAAGAATCTGGAATAGTCAAATTAAGAAAAAAGGAATCACTCAGTTACTATCTAGAGGATTTTATGAGAATTAATTATTAACAATGACTTTTTATTGTATATGATTGAAGAAGCCATAGAAACTGTGATCTGCACAGAAACTCTGTAGAATTCAGTGGACAGTTTCTAAACTTAGAGTAACAAAAAATAGAGGAAGAAAATTTATACTCCTTACTTCAAGATAATATACTGCAATAAAGGTTCTCATTTAGACTGCATTATAATTTTTCAAATTATGTGTTCCTTCTCTTTGCTTTTCTCGATATTTGAATCCCTAATTTAAACATTACTGATGTGTCTAAAGCTATCACTTATCTATTACATTTCCTTACCCTTTACATTTCTTCATAATCTTGTGTATGAAGCCATCTAAGTACTGAAACTCACCTACCCACAAACAACTTGGAACTCTTGGACGAGACTTAGTTTCAGAAGTGCTGAACTAGAATTATTAAATCAGGAGGTCATATCTCTAGAAACAGTTGACGATTTCTTTTATACATGCTCAGAAAAACAGAGACTACTACTTGAAATAACAATTAGTCCTTACTTGCACAGTACCACTGCAAAGGTACAGAGAATATTTATGTATCCTGATACATCGAGGGCAGATGCACAGAAGACTAAAGTCTCTTTTCCAGTCATTCTCTAATTCTGAAGTCTGATAGTTCTTTTCACCAGAATGGGAACCAACATTCCTCTGTTCTCACTCTCCAGTGTACCAAATAGTTACTACAAAATGTAACAGTGTTGTGGATGAAGTGACCCACTTCACTTGTAACAAAAGTTATGTGTTTATTGATATAACCCAGCAATTTAAAAAAGTTTGATAGTAAATGTGACAGTGATTTTAAAAAATTCAGTGGCTAGGTGCACTTGATTATTTACTGCATAGAGGACAGGGTCAGAGAAAACTGTCAGGGAGACTCTCCTGTTCAGTCATGAGGTTCAGAAAAGCATGCCTTACATTCTAAACTCATTCTCAGGGGGGATTCTAGGTACATCTGGATCCATACTTAATCCCAGACTTGTTCAATGCTTAATGTCTGAAGGGTAATATGTGCACAGTCAATCCTTTATATCACTTAACTAAATTTCAGTATGTCAGCATGCTTATTCCCAATTCATTTTTGGGTATCTGACATGATAAGGATTCTCTAAAACTCAAGAAGTAACCTTGGTATGCATAACTATTTAAGGAAAGAACCTGGTATGAAGCCTGTTGCTGTACAGGAGAGTTCAAAGGGCCTGGGGCTGTCTAATATTTATAGAATAAGACAATTAATTTGTGGTCATATTTGCATACTCACTGCAAATAGCAGTTTATTCTAAACCTGGTTTGAGTCAGATCTCAACCAGCACTATGATTAGATGGGTGCCCAGATTCCCATGGGTGCTGCATTGCTATTTTTCTCTCTCGAATCCACTGTGAGCTGGATGCAGCCATCATGACCATACATATCCATTATGACTACCAGTGGTGTTTATCATCTGAGCAAGAGCTACCCAATAAAGGTCAAGTTGAGAGAGGAGGAAAGGTAGCACACTCTTCCACTGAGTAGGTGACCTGCTTCATCATTTTCTGTTGCGTAAGACTTCTGTTCAAATCTCTTACTTACTGTGTGAGAGTTCTAGGTAGAAGCCCATGAAGTTATTTCAGCTGTCTTGTTTTTTTCTTGTTAGAGCTCTTATGCTTGCAATAGAATACTAGATTTTAATACTTCTATAAATTTTATTGGAATAAAATGCTAATACTCCACTGTAAAACTGGTAGATGCAGAGGCTTATTTTATATCCTAATAACTTGAATGATGGCATCTCTTCAAAAGAATATTTTCTCACTTATTTAAGCTGTAAGTTCAGTTGAATAGCTTGGGAACCCACATACTCATGCGAAATCTGGACAAACTGAGTGCCCTCTCTTAGAATACAGGGAATCACAATGTTCCTCTGAAAACTACAATTTAGATACTTACATTGGTTTTAATGTCCAGGCTACAGCCTGTGTCATGCTTCTTCTCCCAACTTTTAGACTTGGAATTCATAAGCAAATTTCCTAATTGCTTTAAAAATTCCACCAGTGTTTCACATCAAGAACTTATAAGCATGTGAAATCTTTTGTGTACTATGGAGATCTTCTTTAACCAAAATATTCAGAGAAATTTGTATTTTCAATTTATTTTGTATTTTGACCAAAAGTTAGGAGCCTAATAACTTCTATCCCTAACAGGAGTGACCAAATGAAGTATCAAAAATTATGCAGCATGAATGCCTATGAAAATCAAATTGCTAGATGTATCAATATTTGTACAGGCTAAAAATTTTTCTTTCCTCTGTACTACATTCTTTGTTTCACCATCTTGCAGACTTTTTGATTTATTTATTCATTTTGCTTCCTTTATATTTCATGTAGAATTTAAGTCCTTAACTGAGGCCTGAGTCATGAACCTGCCCATTAGGCACTGCACTGCTAAACAGTGTCATTGTCCTTAGTGTCTTCAAGAATTTAGGCCTAAGCATTTTACCCTTAAAAAAACAAAACAAAACAAAACAAGGAAGCTTTTTGAAAGGACAGTAGTGGATCTGAGTCTTTTTTCAACACATGAACAAAAAGATGATCCTTTAACCATTTCTAGAGCTCTTGCTTGATCACACTGCTTTTAGGTTTCTCATCTAATACTGAAACTAAAAGATACCAGTTACATCAACTTTCATTCATGGCAACAGTTTACTTAGGACATGCATGTCTTAGAGATTGCCAGTATCAGATACCTAGTCTAAGGAAAGGAAAATAAATCTCATTCATAAATAGAACGGCTGAATCTGAAAAAACAAACAAACAAACAAAACAAAACAGTTCTAACATGTCAGCACCATATAAAAATACCAGTGCTGAAACAGTATCAGATTAGTTGATCTGACATCACAATGTCTGTGTATTTTTTGACTCATATTGTATGTGAGTAGTTCATCCTGAAGAGGTATTGAAAGGAGAATTCATTTCATAAGTCATGGCATCAATTTCTGCATCCTTGCAGCTCTCCTGCCCAGATTTTTTTTTTCCCCTTTTCATTTTCAGAGCAAGGGACCCTAATTACTGGGAGAACAGTGGAGCACAGAAAGGCACCATAACCTTACACAAAACAGAACCTTTATAAAATTAGATGTCAGGACATTAATTTTATTCTTTTCTATGAGAAAAAATAACACTCTATAAGAGTGAGATTAGTTTAGTTTGTTAGAGCATAGTTAGAGCATAACACCAAAGTCATGGGTTTGATCTCTGCATGGGCCATTCACTTAAGAGATGGACTCAGTGATCCTTCGGGGTCCCTTTCAACTCAGAATATTATGTGATTCTGTGAGTGTTTTGCCTTTGGGAAGTGAAGGACTTCTTTCTGAAGACACTGATGCCAGATTCAAGAGGGTAAGCAACAAATTTCAGCATAGCCCTGTTTCTCATGGGATGCACAGAGCACCTAAGGAGCATGGTTTGTGAAAACACATCCCACATTTATTTACAGGTAAAAGTTGTTCAGAGATGCACAGTTATTTTATGATGTGGTTTTGCTGTTTATCACAGGATTCTGATCTCCAGACATAGCAAGTGATGAACACTTGTGGTAGCAGGGATAGGGCAGATCTCTCTTGAAGTTTTGGAGTGGACTTGGTTGGTTGGAGACAGCTGAAACTTATTGAAAACAGTTTCACTTTCCCACATTCATGTGATTGTCACTAACCAGTAGGAGCTGCTGCTGGCTTGGGGGGCACCCCCAACCAGACAGACACAACAGCCCTTTGTGTTAAGGGGCAGGGGGCTACCAGAAGGAGTGGGAAAATCTGCTGAAGCCAGAAGTGTGGCCTTCAGCTGACTATTCACAAGCATAGCATTGTCTGACATTAGTCTTTAAAAGTAGAGTATTTAGTTGATGCTTAATCTCAAAAAAACCCTTGTTTTTTTTTTCCCTTTTTTTTTTTTTTTTTTTTTTTTTTGTCTGTGAGATGTAATTCACCAGAGAAACAAGCTGCTTTCAAGTATTTATGTGCATTTCTGTTGATTTGACTTTGGCATGTTTTTCTGATGCTGTACTTTGATCATCAGTCTTAATATTATCTGTTTTCCCCTTCTGATACAAAAATGGAATTTGCTCCCATAACAGTTATAATAAAAATACAGGACTGGGAACTAAATGTTATGTAAACAGGTAAAAATTTTCAATATGGATGAGGTTAGATTTCTGGTTGTTTTTAAAAAATAAAAAACAAAAATATTCTAATTTTTACTTTCATACGCAGAATTTAGAAGACATATATTTCACTGACATTTGTGGACAGTCTTTATATTTTTTTAAATATAACATTTGATAAATGGAGAATTTTTATATTGTAAGTATGAGAGTTAGGAACCTCAAAATGTGACTCTAAGCACCCTGTATCCTGTGGTGAGCAAGGCAATGCATTTTTTGTAGATGATGGGTAATAATTTTATATTAGGCAAATGGAGAAATAGGAGAAATGGACAGACATTAGTACAAAATGGTGAACAATTCCTCCAGGATTTTTTTTGCTTTCTTTTTACTTACCTGTCAAGTAGATTTTCTGTGATGTAAAAGGTCATTAGTATCAGTGTCATGTAGAGGATGTTCAGAGAAAGGAAGACAGAGAGAAACAATAAAAGTAATTAATTTCCTGAGGGAAGGAGTGAATGTGAAGTGAGCAAAAGAACAGAGCTGAGGTACATCACACCTCGTAGTGTAAATTGCTCAATTCCTCAATAATCTGGTCCTAGATGACACAGCCATTTATTCTGGGGAGCCGAGTCAGAGTCAACTGAGAATTAAAAGTGAAATGTATGCAGCTCACTGTATTGTGAATCACCTTGTGGTTTTCCTGTTGTTTCTTGAAGTAAACATCACAGGAAAGAAACTGATTTACCTACATGAGAATTTAGGCACTTGTATTTATTCTAGATCTCAAACACCACTATATACTCTTCATTTAAACCAAATGTTTTCTGGATGAAATATTTCTTTGCATAATTATCACATCCATATTCGAATAAGTTAGTTGGTAGGTCTTTTGGAAA
The DNA here is from genome assembly GCA_038380795.1 of Pyrocephalus nanus. Taxonomy (NCBI): domain Eukaryota; kingdom Metazoa; phylum Chordata; class Aves; order Passeriformes; family Tyrannidae; genus Pyrocephalus; species Pyrocephalus nanus. The sequence continues at coordinate 74,037,039 of CM076259.1, read as the reverse complement.
CCAGTTTGTGATTATGACATTCTTTGAAAATGTAGAAACTGTTGGTTTCCTGCTGCAGGTTAAAGTGAAAAATATACCCGCTGAGTGGATTAAGCCAACATATCATTTAATCTGGATTTATGCAGGAAGCTGAAATCCCTTTAAAATTTAATTACATCTTTGAATATTGCACTTCTGTATGCATAAAGTTAGAATGTATCTTACTTAAAAAGATACATTCACATTTGTTATAATTAAAACTTAAAAGTGCATGTTGACACACAATTTAGGTAAAGGAATTTTAAGAACATGCAAATGGAACAGTTACCACTTTGATGTAACTGCTACCAAACTTCAGAGGAGAAAAATTCTGCCTATTCCAATGTCTTTTTTTCTTCTTTGCTCCTAGACACTTCTTTCCCTATGACATTGAAAATCACATCTCTTCTTTATAACTCTTTTCACCTATATCCAGCTATATGTCTACTCTCTTTTCTCCTCTATCCTTTACTCCTTTTAATTAATTAAAAAAAAAAAAAAAAGAAAGAAAGTCAAACTTTTTAATATAGTGATCGGAAGGAGGGTAAAATTAAGGTGGGTAAAAATTAACAGAGAAGAATTACTGATGATCCTAATTCTGCTTCTCTGTATTCTTTCCAGCCCATCCTTAAAGATTTTTTTTTTTTTTTCACCCTTCCATTTGTGGAAAGAACTGCATGAATGTTAGGAGCACATATTCACTTGGAACCTAAACTGGTGACATTTTATTTGTATTTTTGGAAACAGGCTAAGAGAGGTAAGATGGCTGAGAACCATAAGACAGAGTATAGAATGGTATGTATGTGAGGCATATAAACCTTCAGAGAAATACTAGGAGATACTCAGTTTTGTCTAAGACATCACTCTTCTTTTAGTGAGCTTTTGGATGGTGGCTCACTAGGAGGCAGTACAGCTGCATCCTTGAGCTATATGTCTCCCAGCTGTGGACGAGGTCAGCAGAAGAATATATCCTAGCTGCATAGTTCAGAAAAAAAATCTTTATATATTCCACTTCTCCTGTTATAATGATACACATAAATATTTGGAAAAAATCGAAATGCTTTCTCCTGCCCACATTGCAAGCCAAGGCTACTTCAAGCACTTGACAAAGGCTTTTCCATCCCTTATTAGGGATAAATATGAAGTGATTCATGGAGCAAATCTGTAAAACCATAATTCAGCTTTTCAGTTGCAAAGAGCTAAGCTTTCAGGTCCTTATGATCTTGGATTTCTAGAGAAGAACAGTAGATTCTGTATCTGCTACGTCTATAGTAGCACAGTAGATGTTCTACCACTGATGCTACTTTTCAGTTTGCATCTTGTACAGGGTATTTAATGGAGGTAGTTACTTACCGGTGTACACTTTCAAAGTTGAAAGAAACTTTTACTCAGCAATTAGAATACATAACTATGAGTATAAGTCTTAGCTCGGAAAGTGTTCATACATTTTAGCCAATGGTTTTTGATATTTCATTTTACAGTAGCCATTAATCATATTATTCCAAAGTGTCTGACCATGAACTCTGTCCTATGATATTTTAGCCTGTTTGGAGTCCTCAAGGTTGTCCACTTTTACTGCTTAGAATTTACCCTTCTCCGTATTGTTTTTATTTACTAAGAACTATTTTCTACTTGTCAGGTCTAGAAGGTTGTTTTTCTTTATGATCATTATAATTTCCTTTTTACTTTGTTCTCTTGGCCTGTCAGATCACAACTGCTTATAAAAAGGCAAAAGGTATGTTGTGATGAACTTACTGTGGTGAAGAATGAGAAGAAAAAAGAAGAAAGAATATTTCTTGCTCAATTCAGTGTTGTTAAATAAGTCCTTTCTTTGCATAATATTCCAGAAGCAAAAAACACATTCATTTCATGACTACATAGATCAAAAAACCCAAAACAAATGCTGTCATCCTTTCACTACTTAGGAAGGCAGATTTTTTTTCCCCTGGATTGTATAAGGAATGTTCTTTATAGCCTTTTCACAAAGCTGAAGTACAGCGCTCTAAATACACAGGCTGAATGTAACGCTGCCTTTGAACTGTTTTTCGGTCTTGAATGTTTACCCTGTCTATGACAGTGCTTTTTTCATGATCGTGTTCAAAATTGCCCTTAAGTTTACCAATTATATTACATTTGTACCTTCCAATTAAAGGCATTGAATGCTTTATAGAAACCTTAGAAGTTCCAGACATTTTAAAATACAATTTAAGTATAGGAAGCAAGTTAAAATGTTCTATTGTGAGGTCCATAAAAACTCATTAAACTGTTTTCTGGGTAATGGTGATGTGTTCTTTTTAATTTAAGAGCTGACTCTCAAAGGTACAGATACTGGAACTTCCTTAATTAGCTAAGTCACCACACATTTTAAAGCACAGTTATGCTAATGTACATTTCCTCTCTGAACTATGAATCATGGCATGCACAGATATCTAGGCTAGCAACAAATGAGCTAACTCTGGAATCGGAAGTTCTAATTATCCTGTACACATAATTGCAGAGAAAGAAACAGGGTTAATTAGCCTGGATACAGTACCTTTCCAATGGAAGCACATTGCTTTTTTTGACCCAGTCAAGTAGTTTTGTTTCATGTTGTGGAACATTACTCCAGCTGCCAAAGGCTTCCCCATGGGTCTGAGAAACAATAAGTTATACTGAGCAGCTCTCAGTACAAAAATAATTATAGCTAGCTCCTTAAATGCAGTTGTAATAATAAGAATAATATAAAAATAAAATGTATTATTTGAACTTATAATTCTTTTTTTTTGTACTTGAAACACATTTCATCTGTTGAATTATGCCTGGTTACCTTTTTATCACATTTTCCATGCAATTTATTTTTTTAATGAAACTTTAATTAAAACTTTCTTCTAAATCTTTACATTTAGGAAGTGAAGCTTAGTACTTACTATATCATACATCTTCACAATTTTGTATCTCACATTTGACTTGTGATTAGCAAGTTATGGTCTTTAAATTACTGAGGCATGGATGGTCTCTTCCCCTGAAGATCAGAGATCACCCAAGGCCATAATTCACCTTTTTATTACCTGGATTTCTGAGCAAGAACAGTAGTACAATATCCACCCTGTAAAATGCTTCATTTTATCTAAAATTTTCAGGTGATTAGTTGCAATTTATTTCAATGAGAAAAAAATGAAAAATGTTTTGGTTTTTTCCCACTTCATCATCTCTCCTCATTTTTCTTATTACTAAAAATTAGCACAGGAAGAAGTGAGAGACTACATCTGAAAGGTAACTTTGTGCCAAAATTAATGAACAATATTTTTAAAATGGACTCAAGCAAGTGCTTTAAAATTTTAAAAGAAGTATTTTTTTTAAAAAATGTGCTTTTCAGTGCAATTCTGCAGGTTTGGGACTTCAACACCCAGTCTACAGCTTGTAGGCAGAAGTGCTCGTGGGAGGAAGAGAGATATACCTGGTCCTCATCCAGACATTTAGTGAGCTGGGAAACACAGTCTTGAACTAATGTCATCAAGTGTACTTGACAAGAAATTAATGATATAAAATCATTATTTGAATAGCAAATACCACTCATCACTTAGATAATAATTTTCTTATTTGATCTTCATATGTTTTGGAAGAGAAACACTGCAAGTAGTTTTAATTCTATTGTGGAAATCAAAGCCGAGAAAGAGGGAATAACACATCATTTAATTAAAGTAGTAAGCTTTAAAATGAAAAAAAAAAAAGCAATGTATGGCTTTGCTAAATTCAGTAAATGAGACTATTTTACACATATTAATATACTATTAATTTTAAAGTATATCAGAATTGAGTATGTAGTTCTTGATACTTTGAGGCTTATATTTATTTATAAAGCATAGGAAAAAAAAGCTGTTCATCTTCACAACCAACAAAAAATGTACTTTCTGTTAAAGAAAACAAATGAAAATTCCAAATATCTAAAATTTGTAATACTGTTGCATTGTACAGCATAGGTGACCATATAGTCACACACTTAATCTCTTCAAAATTGAGATTATTCTTCATGAGTGGCCATACATGAAGATGATGAAGAGTTGCACAGTTGGCATAGCAGGCAATTTTTCACTATTTGGTAAAAGGAGTGAAAAAAAAAAAGACAATTGGTCCTCTTACAGATGAGAGGATTAAACATTTTCAACAGAAGAATTAAAGTTCATCTCCTGATCTGCAGTGTTGCACGTGATAAATGCTCTGTAAACCAACTGTCTCACTTGCATCATGGAATTTTCTGATAGTTACAGTAGGCTGGATATTTCTTCCTTAATTCAACAGTGTTCTGAATGTTCAAGCTCTTTTACAGCCACACAGTGCTCCACTGAAGCCAGAAGTTTCTCTACAATACCCTACTTGTATGGAATAAATTACAATGCTGGAGCTCTATTTTGGATGTCATCTCATCTTGTCTCATTCGTGAATGTCCTTCTATCCAAATTAAAACTTCAGCAACTGTTTCTGAGCCTTTAATCAGAAAAGGAGTACTGAAGTACCATAAATTACTAGTTAGAACTGTAACTTTAGGTTAAAAAAAAATAAAAAATTCTTTCTTTTCTACAAAAGATTGGTCTCTTGTTGAGGATGAGAGGAGTTTAAGTTTTCCAGTGCTGCACTGTGAATCAAACTGTACTTAAAATTAAGAATAGAAATCTAACAACCCCCTCCCCCAGCAAAACTCCCACATTAGTAATATTTGGAAAACTTGTGGAGAATGAAAGAAAGATGGGTATGAAGTATCAATAAGCACAAGAGTAACAGCAATTACCAGAAATATCTAAAATAAACTTACATTTAAATAGAAATTACAAGTTAACATATCTTGGAGGAAATATAAAGACAACATACCTACTGAGTAATATGAAAAGTAGTACTGTTACAAAAAACTAGTCTAACTTCAGAGAACAGCTGAACTGCTTTTTGTGTACAAATATTTACAATACTTTCAAAAAACTGAAAATACTGTGTACCTTAAAGAAAAATCTTTGGAGAGCTCACCAAAACGTGTATTTTTCTGCAAAAAGTTTGACTGAAAAAAGAAAAATTACACTGAAAGTTGATACACATCATGAAGTATGTATTAGAAAGAGAAAAACATTGGTTTGTAAACTGATTTCCAAGGCTTGACTCTGATTGATGTCAATGAAAACATGCCACGTATTACTTTTGCTAAGGCTTTGCTTTGGTCCAAGGTAAATACTGGGCACTGAACTGGAGCTTTTATTTAAAATATCGAGTTTTTTAATTGAGCAGGGAATACAAAAATATTTTGTTATTTCTTTAACTTCCTTATTTCTTTTGTCATCTCTGAAAAGACTTGAAGCAAAAATAAAAATTCAAAATGATGAATGAAAATAGTGACAGACAAGAGACTGCTCTGTCCTGGTGGTTCAGAAGTTTTCTCACAGGCCTATCTGGAGCTGTTCTATGCTCTCTCCTGAATTTATTTCCAGTGGAATAGTTATGTTTGGGGTCTTGTTTAGTTCAGTACTTCTATTCCAGCCCCATGCATTTATCACTTGTTGATATTGGAAAGACATTGTCTAGTGTCAAAACTTGGAATGTGCATGCCTATGCTTCCCAAGATGCTCTTATGACTGAATTTTGTAACTTTATTACATAAGCAATGTAAACCATACAAAGATAACAAAACAGGATCCAAAAAGAAGTCAAGGCTCATTACTCTGGGCACAATAATGTGTTGACAAAGGATATGGTTTTCACACCCACAAATAAAATTTTTTTAAAGGAACTGTACGCAATAGAGGCAAGCAAGAAGATTTCTGCTGTCGTGTAGAAGACCTTACACAAAGCTCGCTTGGCTGTTGTTAATAAAATATTGCACTGCATGGGAAATGAACCTTGTGACTTGCACCAATTATGCTTGGAATTACTATATTAGATGAAGCCAGTATAGAGTACAAATTACAATTAGAGATGATTTGCAAACTCATAGTCAATCTTCATAGTTGTCCAAAAAATACCTAAAGTTAAAAAGCAAACAACATCTCAGAAGGAGTATTACAGAACTGAGCTACAAAACAGACTTACAGAACTAATAATGTGCTACTCAGATTGCTAGCAAGTCCAATCTAATTTTAGCAATTGTTCCCATTGACATGAGTGTCAACGGGACAATGACACATGTCTTTTCATAAAACAGGGTTTCCTGAGTCACATTAAAATGTAACATGAAGCAACATACAAAATGCAGTGAACATGAAGATGCTGATTTTGTACTGTATTTTGAAAAATTTAAGTAAAAAAGATATTTTCATAACAATCATCTTGCATTACCCTGCTACAAAAACATAAAATAAATTCATCAAATGCCAGATAGCAGTCAGTATTAACATAATGCCAGTGTTTCTGGCAAAAATCAGAGATAACATTTTGTTCAGACACCCCAAACAACACACAGTTTTCTTCAAACAACTCATACACCTATAAGACCTATAAGTCTTCTTGTCAAAGCATGGAAACTCTGCTTGGTGTCTGTTTACAAATTTTCAGGAAGAGGAAAAGATATTTCTGAATAAAGTGACACTTAATCAGTGATTTAGAGCCTTGTAATTTAATTTTTCATTTACCCTATAGTTCAAATTCTCTTGTTCTAGTTAACTAGTAAAATGTCAGATCCAAGATTGGAACCATCAGCCTTCCTTACATAAAAAGCATAGTGCATGGAGGAAAGAAATAGTGATACCTAAAAGCTTATGTCTCATGACAGATCCTTCAGTTATGCTGATGACTCAGTAGAGAAATGTCACTTCTTACTCAAATCAGAAAATAACAAAACAAGACAAAGCAGCTTATGCGACTTCTATCGGTCAAAGTATATCAGCTATCTGAAAAAAAGGTCAAAATTTATAACCTTTTACATAGTTATATGATTCTTGTTTAATTTTTATATATCTAATTAAGTTCATTCCTTCTTCCTGAAAAAGAAGATAAACTGCGTATGCCCAATTCCAAGGGGATGTATGATCAACTTGTACTGAAGATCATTCTTTTATGTTATTCTGCTGAAAGTGGAAAAATATCATATCAGCTATTAGTTTTCACTTCAATAAAACTTATCCTGTTTCTTTCAACAAATCTCATTTCTCTGTAGAGCTTGACACACAAAATAGTGTGAAAGCTGCCTTTGACAAATTCATTCTACAGCATGAAATATTTTTGTCATTTTTATTAGCTATAATTATAGCTATATGCTTGTTGAGATAAAATATTTTGACATTAAAAAAAAATCCATACTAGATGGTCTTAATCATCTTTCTGCCCTTCATGTGCATGGAAGTGACTTTCAGGAGAAATTGCTTCATGATCTTGTTGTGACTGAGGTGTAGTGCTCCAGCCTATAGTTCTTTAAATTCTCCAAGATGCCTTTCCTGAAAATGAGTTTGAGATTTGCCTTCTTCTTGAAGATGATAAAGAAATGGCCCAGCAAACAACACTTGTTAAGGTAGTAACAGAAGTGAGAACACTGTATGTGAGTGAAATGCCTGAAAGAGCAGTTTCCAGAATAAATGGTATTGTTAATCAGATGGACTAAGCAGACAATAACTGGGGAATGACCAAGAGATTGTTCAGAAAACAAGGAAAAAAAACCCAGTCAACTGGAAAAGAAAATAAAGGAAACATGAATATTTGTGACAGGGAGGAGAGAAAAAACTGGGAAAAAACAGCCATCACAGGCAGTCTAACTCTGTTTGTAGTGTCTCTGGGTAAGCCTAGCCCATGCCCAGACTGGGTAGTGCTCCCTTCCCATGAGTCACAGATGACAGAATATTCTGAGCGGGAAAGGACCCACAAGGATCACCAAGTGGGATTAGAACCCACAATCTTGGCATTAGTAGCACCATGCCCAATGAACTGAACTAACTGCTTTGTTGATGTCCTGGGTGATATCAGTTTATGACATGATGACATCAGGGGCAATGAGGGTCATTTGGGATGTGTATTCAGTGTTGCTCTCCTGCCCTGGCCTTGGCTGCTGCCTCTGTGAATTTATTAATAGTTGTAGGCAGTCTTGGAGAGGAACAGGGAAAGATGATAATTTCCATCCTTTCACCCCTTTTCCTTCTTCAGGCCTTCGAGAATTTTAAATTCTCTTTAGATGTTAAGGAAAGCATGTTCTTCTTGTTAAATCTGCCAGGTCTCTTCAGTGCAACCCCCAAGAGTTATGAAAAAGATTTCTAGGAAGGTAATTCAGAGATTATTCTGCCCTGTGAGTGGGTAGCCATGAGTGGTATGGAATGGGGGAGAAAACGGGCCATTTTTGGAGGAAATTCTCTGCTCCAGTGGTTTGGCAATTCACTCCTGAACAAGTACGGAACCCTGTTAAAGTGACAGAGTATTTGCAAGGAGAATGCTATGGCAATTTTGGAGAGGAGCGACTTATTGCAGTGTGCTGGGCCCTGGCTACTCTTTACTGGACACAGTTCAATGTAGACAGCACCCTCAGGGGAGGAAAAGGAGGAAAACAGACCAACAGGCACTGTGGCTACTCAAACTGAGCGGAGCCAGAGGAACAACCTGAGCTGGTAGCAGTCACAGAAGGAGAAATCTAAGACCGAATAGGTTTGCATAGTGAGGCATGAAGAGGAAGCAAGGCCCTCAGAACAAGAGAAAGAGGCAAGGCCAGAGACCTCCAAACTGCAAGATATGTGAAAAGATTTCAGCCACCAGTTCAATGAGCCCATGGAGACCTGGCTGCTCTGGTGTTGGGATACCACAGCCCACAACATGAAGTTAGATGATAGTGATTATTCAATTGGAAAAAAAAAAAAAAAAAAGAACAATAAAATTACCATTTTTCCTTTTCGTGAGGTCATTTAGAATCCCAACCGATAAACAGGTTTAGTTTTCAGACACAGGAGGGATATAATGTAATAAGCTGAAATAGAACAAATAACATGCCTCAGCATTCAAGTTGCAGGTGGTGAAATTGTTTTTAAAGATGATTCAGTCACCTGTAAATTATTTAACAATCAACTTTACTTCGTTCTTTTGAATCATTCAAGCATGCAACAGAAAATAGTACCTAAAGAAGATCAAGTCAGGCTCTGTGCCAGGGTTATAACACTTTCACCCAATGAGAAATTGATAATTGAGACATTGCATTGTGTTTTGAGATAGGTGTATAAGTAATCTACATACATTTTTTACTTGAAATTTAAGAACTGATTTTTGGATGTATCAAAAAGGCAGTAAGGCAGGAGGCAAGATGACTCTGTCTGGAAGTATGCCTGAAGCAGTTCTCCAGCAATGCAAAGTCTTACTATCTGTGTTCCAGAGAATTCATAATTTTGTAAGTGTGGTAGATTACACAAGCTTCCATGAAAAGAAAAGAGAAAACACGTTTTTTTCTCACTCCAAGGAGTATTTTGATATACAAGCAGTGATTATTGAGGCTTTTTATAATTAACTTCATCAACAACACAATGAGCTAACATCATCTAGACTAACTGTCTCAAATTTACTCAATGCTACGTTTCTCAGAGGCAGAAATATCTAGATTTTATCACCTTGACTTCAAGGTCCTAAAAGTTCTCAGCATTTATTATGTTTGTTACTGCTGAGTTCTAGCAATGCTTAAATGACACATACTTAACTATGTCCAAGCTGAGAAAATTTGTTTGCTAGTAATAATTTGTGGCCATTCTTGCGTTCACAAATGCAGATACATGACTTAGTAGAGGTATGGAATCATTAAGGTTGGAAAAGACCTGTAAGATCATCAAGTCCAACCTTTGACTTGTCACCCTGCCCACTAAACTGTATCGCAAAGATGCCATGTCCACTCATTTTGTTAACACTTCTAGGAATGGGGACTCCACTACTTCTCTGGGGAAGCTGTTGCCATGCTTAGCCACCCTCTAAGTGAAGAAATTTTTCCTAATATTCAACCTGAACTGACCCTGATGCAACTTGCATTTTCTCCTTGTCATACCACTAGTTGCCTGGGAGAAGAGGTTGCCTCCTCACACACAAGAATTATACATTAAATACAATCCTCCAGCTTGTAGCAAAGTACCACTACTAAACTTTTTTTTTTCACAGTATACTTTTGAAAATTCAGCACATATGATATTCTGCAACAACAAAATATGAACTTATACAATAAAACTGAAAAGCAAAGATGTTGCTTTCACATTTCAAAATAAGGATTTATACTTGTTGATCCAGAAGGGCTTCCAAGTAAACAGTAAATCATTTACCCAAAGAAAAAAAATCCAAACAGTTCGTTATTCTCTGTTGATCTTTCTTCTATCTTAAATATTTGTGTTAACAAAGTAAATAGATGAAATAAACTCTTCAAACTCAAAAAAAAAAAAAATTCACTGGACTTAAAAAGAGTTATAGTTTTTATATATACTTCCATAGATTTGAAAATATGAACACAGATTATAGCAGACATTCCAAATGAAACTGCCTGGAGCTTAAAAGTATAATCAAAATTGCTGTTTTATAAACATCACTTGGAGTTTTCTTCTCATTTGTTTGCTTCTTCTTCTGCAAATTCATATCAGCATGTTTCTGTGACTTAGGAAGGCTAATTGGTTAAAAATAGTGTCATTTCTAAGTCTGGATTAATTTGTATTGGCTTTTCTTCTCATGGCATCATCCTCACAAAATCTTAAAATATATCAGTTGATCCTCAAATAAAGTAAGTGCCCTTTGAGACATGGCTCCTATTTTCTCTGTAGGACTTAAATTAGCTGAACCAATTTTCAGATGACACAGAAAAAAAGAGAGTTATAAATTTAACCATTGTAGCTTTCTACAAAGATGATGCTAAAAATGAATGTGAGACTGTGAGAGAAACATATCTTTAATTGCTGCAAGATTTACTTGTCAGTCTTTGATAAGAATGACTTTTGAAAACAACATGTTTAAATTTAACTCTCTGATCTGTTATAATGGTGATCAAAAATAAAATTTATTTAACACTTTTATCCATATTTGTTAAACTACGAGTTTTGTTCATGGATTCTGCTTTCTAGTCATCTTTATGTCAGGGAACACAACTCAGTAATTGTCTGGTATAGTGAGGGTTAGATACTCACTAGCCAAGTGAATTATCCCATGCAATAATAACTGCTGTTGTCTTAGTGAACAGGTGTAAAACATAAGGGAATAATAAATAATTACATTTTCTAATAATTCTCATGGGCAGGAAGCACACATCATCTAGATGAACCTGCTTATATTATAACTCATTAGACATAAGCATCACTAACCAAACCTGAGACTAAGTGGACCTAGCTGTACCTAGGATTCTCTGAGAAGTTTAGAAATCAAGGAGATCTCACTGAAGCTCATGCCTCAACAGGAGGGACCAAGATCTGATGATACTATAAGCAGTTGTAATAGAAGACATAATTGTTATTTAGATACCGCACTCACAATTGGTGATATTTAGATACTGTATCAGCAATACATGCAATCATAGTCATCCACATAATCACTGAATAATCCTACTTCTTGCTCCAGGTCGATAACCTTCCCTCTACATATTCTGTGTTGTTGGTAGATTTCTAAAAATATTCATCCAAAAATATTTTCTATTTATAAAAGCTCAGAAATTACCTTTTTTTTTTTTTTTTTTTAATCCAAGAAGAAGAAGAAAAGCTTGGATGCACCTGCTTACAATGAACATGGCATGCTCTGGGGATGAGTAAGAAATATAAGAATTTAGTGGCATAAGAACAATTTTGCTCTAAATTATGATAGGTGTCCCACTTTCTGCACCAGACTGCATCACTGACAGTGTCTACTGACATTAATGTCCTGAATGCAGTTGTGGATGCAGGATTTAAAAGAAAGTTATTCCAAAATATTTACTGACAAATAGCTTTCCCAATAACCTCATCTAATAAACTGATGACATCAGCTATGTAACAGCTAACCTCATAAGCTACCTATGCAAAGAATCTTACACTAGGATTTGAGAAGTTTGATTTAAAAATTTTGTATATATTATTTTTGGAGAAAAAGTATTGTGATTTCAGAGTACAACCATTTTAGATTCCTTGTGTTTGAATACTGTAAACTTTGAAATAAGATTACAGTAAGAACCTGATGGTTATTTCATGTGGTAGTCCAAACGAATTTTCTGTATTAAAAAAAAAAAAATCTCTAATAAATTTTACTCTTACCTCTTGGTTACTATTCGTGTTTTAATGAGTGTTCCACTGTCATTATTTTCTTTTTTCTAATAAACTAGTCTTAGGTATAGAGTTTAAGTTGGCAGTTAACATGATCCAAGGACCCTCTTTCTAAGCTTTTTTTATTTTTTTAATCCACAGGGTTTCTGCACCTAATTTAAACAATGCTAACTAGAATTTGCCACCGTTGTCTACATAAGTGGAGTTCCTTTCCAATACTAGGAATTAAAATGGGTAATAAAACAACATTGGGTGTGTTAATACAACAAATATATCTAGAGGCAACCCATGCACTTGAGCCCCTCAACCCACATGGCTGAGTGACAAAACAAATATGTAACATTACAAATAGATTTTAATGGATTTAGGGTAATGTTATGAGCTAGCAACACCATAACTGGAAGCAAATCCTGGCAGACAACCAGTCTGGCCCAAGTGAATGAATACAGATATGCTCTTGCTGGAACTCTGCAAATGAAGCTGCATGTGTATGTGCTTTGTTGCTGCTTTTTGCTTCTAATCCATTTTGCCTATGGCAACAGCAAGACTGATGCTCATATCATAAATAAAAGTAGATGAGATAAAAATACCATGAAGTGAGTAAACCCAGCTTCACTAAAGCTGAAGAAATAGCCTTATGCTAATATTAGTATCATGTAAAAGAAAATTCAAATGCATTATATCATTATGGCACAATCCAATAAATTAAGCCACATCCAAATAAAGGAATGGACCACTGTACCTCCCTCTCTCTTCAGAAAAGCTCTTACAGCCACTAAGATCTCTTGTAGGAGTAATACAGGCTAAATAATATGACTCAGATCATCCAGATGCAGTCTCTGAGCACTGTGAAAGAACCATGTGCCCATATTATTCCGGCCAAAACAATTTCCTGCTTAACCAGTTTTTAAGGGTAGGGAATGTAATTATAAATCAGAGATGTGGCAAGAATTCAAAGCGGCAGCTGAAACAGGCAGGCAACGGTGTGGGGCATCCCTTTGTGATGATCTTTTTCTCTGCGTCCCCAAGACAATGCCATAAAACATTCTGGCATGTGGTTTATTGGCTTTAGCTACTCTATTCAGTTGCAAACAACTCCACAATAAATACATAGAGCTGTATGTGCATCATCACAGACCTGTCTGAGCAAATGAGATATTCCATTTGTTTACGGGGAAAGAAAATCCATTAGAATGAAATAAAAGTTTGCTAGCCTTAAACATTATACTTTTATGTGAAAAGGAGTAAGAAAACACCTTCTTCCTGTTTCTTTCATTATGGATTAATAACACAATGCAAGTCTTCATTTCCCGAGCTGTTGAAATAACTTTAATGAAACACAAGGGCAAAGAAATATCTGCTAAGAAAGTGTTTTTGATAGAAAAGCACATGTTATTTCTATGCCATCCATACATTTCTCCATCTCCTTTCTGCCTATCCTGAGATATTTTTATTTTTAAGATACTGCTCATCTTCATATGTATATAGAACAAGAAAGAGAGAGAAAGACTATTTATTATGTAATCATCTAATTTTAATTGTATTTTTAAAATTCCCCAAAGATCAGTTAGGTTTTAATTTGTTGATTTATGATTTTTGTTTAAAAATTCATGTACTCTTTATGAGAAAAATATTTCAGCATGTCCAGATATTTTTCTGGCTTCAGTTGATAAATTCAAAGAAATCACTGTCTAAAATCTTAGTTATTGACTTTGCTATCTGGTCTGTCTTTTCTTAAGACTTGGAGAACTAATAGATGGAACTAGGCAAATGACAAAATTGTTTCGTGCCCAGAGTTAAACATCCCTGTAGGTTTTCATGCAAAAAACATTGACTGTCTCAGTGGGATATTGAGGCTGTGTTTATGAAGATCAAAACAGGAACTATAGAGTCCTTAGTGCATGAATATTGCTTAGGGTATTTGTAGTTTTAGACTGCCTTCTTTCTTGCAGCAACCTGAAGCTTTCTGGTGGCAGTGTTTAGGCAGTGTATTATCTTCACTGTACTGCATTGGTGCAGTGTTATTCTGCTTTTGTTAAGAGGGTGGGTTTTGGTTGAAGTTTTTATTTGGTTTTGGTTTTGTTGGTTTATTTGGAGTTTTTTGACCTGCAAATCTTCCTGTTTCCTTCTGTTTCTTAACCCTGCTGCTTTTTAGCTTTAGTTTGTAATACTGCACTAAAATCCCATCCTGTTCATCTGATAGCTTCCAGACTGTTGACTCAGCTTCACTGCAATGTCTGGAAAGATCACAGAATGCCTAATTCTGAAGGCCATCTCTATCCACATGGATGACAAGAAGGTGATCAGAAGTAGTCAGCATGGACTCATTAAAGGTAGGTCATATTTGACTGACCTGATTTCCTTCGAAGACGAAGCAACTACCTGAGTGGATGAGAAGATGGCAGTGGATATACTGTCTACCTTAATTTCGGCAAGGCTTTTGACACTGTCTCTCACAGTATGCTTGTAGGCAAACTCAGGAAGTGTGGATTGGAAGAGTGGACATTGAGATGTACTGAGATTTGGCGGAACAGCAGATCCCAAAGAACTGCAATCAATGGTACAGGGTCTAATTGGAGCCTGTAACTAATGGTTTCATACTGGGCCCAGTATTCTTTAACTTATATATCAATGACTCGGATGAAGGAGTAGATGCCTCCTGAGCATGTTCACTGACAACATAAATCTGAGCCCCTCCGTCAACAGTGACTTCATACTACAAGAGAGATAATTAGTGTTGTGTCGTGGTTTAACCCCAGCCAGCAACCAAGTCCCACTCAGGTGCTTCCTCACTCCCCCACAAGTAGTATCAATAGGAAGGGTAAAAGCTAGAGAACTTGCGGGTGAAGATAAAGACAGTTTAGTAGGAAAAGCAAAAGCCACGCACACAAGCAAAGCAAAAGAGGATATTACTTCACTGCTTCCCATGGGCAGGAAGGTGTTCAGCCATCCCCAGGAGAGCAGGGCTTCATGATACATAACAGTTACTTAGGAAGACAAATACCATCACTCCAAATGTGCCTCCCCCCTTCCTCCTTCTTCTCCCAATGTTGTATACTGAGAATGATGTCATCTGGTATAGAATAACTCTTTGGTCAGTTTGGGTCACCTCTCCAGGCTGTATCTCCTTCCATCCTCCCATGCACCCTGAACTTCCTTGCCAGAGTGACAGTGTGAAAATCAGAAAAGGCCTTGGCTCTGTGTAAGCACTGCTCAGCAATAACAAAAGCATTTCTATATTATCAACCCTGTGTTTAGCACAGTTCCAAAACACAGACACATAAAAACCACTGTGAAGAAGATTAACTCTCCTGCAGCCAAAACCAGCACAGTGGGTAACTGTCATTTTTATACCCAACAAATTCTACACAAATAACAACCATTCACAACACTTAGCAGCCAGTATGCAATGCTTGCAACCTCGTCAAGCCTATTCAATCAGTAACAGTAGTATCATCAAAGAAAGACCACCGACAGGAATTTTGAGTGGGTATCAAAGAAACAATTCTTCTGAGGAAAAGAGTGCTGTTGTCAATCGAGACCCCCTGCTGTTCTGGAGAAGGCACCCAGGAGCACCTGGCACCCTACAGTTCTTCTCTTCCTGCCTCTCTTTTCCCTTTTCCTCTCATCTTTTCTTTTCATTCACTCTGTGTCTTATCATCCTTGCTTCTTTCCCTAGGGTAACTTTGAAGGCCATATATGCCATTAGCTTCAGATTTGAAGGATAAAGTTTTGGCATGTCAGCCCATTTCAACTCTTCTTTTGAACAGCATTATAAATACCTCCACATCAGCTATATATTCTAGTAGGTTTTATTACAAATGATCTATTCATTAAGCTGAGCTGACCAAGAGGTGGAAAAATAATTTGGTGCAGAGTTTTCCAATTAAATAAATGTATTTATTATTAATACGAAAAGCATTTGTTTATGTCACTATCCAGTTAGTGAATAAGCACTCAGCATATCGGAAGAGACAATAAAGATACATGACAGTAATTTATGAGCCGATGTCTGAGCTTTCTGATACGATCATACATCAGTAAATAGTATCCATTTAAACCATGGATAACTCCTCTATAAAATAGTTACTGCCAATTTTATTAATTCCTCTGTGTTTGGAAATGCCATAACTATAATCTCAGCTGGAAAATTTTACTTGGATTCCTAACAGAACTACAAAAGCTACTGCTGAACTCTCAGAGCTACTTGACTCAGAGAGGCCATGCAATCCAAAGTATTTCTAAATAGAATATATAGATGTTTTTATATTTTTTGGCAGGTGAACACCTGGTTTTGATTTTTTTTCCTCCTTTGGAATAAAGGCTTCGAAATCTGCCTTTTGTGTTCTGTCTTTTAGTGAACAATTACAGCAATCTGTTGATTTTCATTATTAAATGAGGTTAGAAAGATTAAAAACTGTCTTTTATTTTCTTTGTTTTGAAATCATGCTCATGCCAAGACTCATGTCATAGCTCTCTGGAAAACCAAAACATATTTAAAGTAAATAGGATATGGTTTCTTTGAGCTGTGATTATATTTATAAATTTTACTTCCCATATTCAGTCTTCTATTATTCACAAAAAATCCCAGAAACCCAAAATGAACCACCCTTTCTATACTGTGTGGATCACCATACGTGTTTAGTTAGTCCAATGAGGTTATGTAGGCTCTCTACACCATTAATGGAGAATTTTTGTGCATTTCATTGCTAAATTCTTTCCTATTCATTTTACTTTGACAAAGTTTATACTCCTGAAGAAGGATCAACTCTCCAACTCAATGTAAATATTTTTCTCTTGTAGAAATCAGAGACATTTTTCATATTTTAGTAATGAAATAAACACATCTCTTCCATATTTCTGTGGGGCTATAAAAAGTTTTAAATTAAAAAAAAAAAAGGAAAGGCAGAGGGGAAGAGGGGAGAGGTAGTGATGTCATTACATTACATTTCATTGCACTGTATTTCACCTGTGCCAAGGGATATATATTTAGCAGAGGGGCACATTCATGATTTTAAAATTACCATTGCAATTTTAACTGGCAAGTTTATCAAAAGTGTTTTTTGCTGTAGTAAATAAGTCCCATGGGTAAAACACTGATTTTTTTTCAGTGGTCATTTATTTTTAAAATGTTCATTATTCTATGATTAAAATGGGATGCAAAAAATAAATCTTGGATACATTTGCTTGATGGCTTAAAAAAACTTAGCATCTGATATTTGTTTATGAAAAGATATTCTGTCTAGACAAAATTCTGGATCCCTCGGAAAGGGACATTTATTTGTGTTTTGCAAGATATTAGGTTAGGTATTTTATCCATACTTCTGTTATTCACCTCACAATCCTGTAAGAGACTCTATTACAAATCTTACAATATTTCTCAGCCTGGTAACAAAATGTCTTTATATTTGTTTTTTTTAAAAAATATTATATATATATGTATATATCAGGCATTTTTATGAGAAACCCTTTATGGAATCAGAACAGGAAAGTGAGAAGTTTTTTCTTCATCTGCAGAACTGAAATCATGTGGAGTTGAAACAGGTGTCAGAGAAATGACTGTGTTCCATCTCATAGATCATAATCATGCAATTAAAACATTAATGCTCAAGACTGTTAGATTTTAAAGTGCACTTCTGCACTTTATTTTCTTCATTGGTGTTCAGATATCACACAATAAGTACTTGGTCTGCAAAGAAATAAGGCACTTAAATCCTGATCAATTGTCCCTGTAGGCAGTTGCATATGAAATGAAGACAAGATGTTAAATGGCAAACACCTTTCCTTACTCAGCTTCTAAACATTCAGAGCTTTCATTTTTACCATTGTGCCTAGACAGCCACAGACTGTATAAACTCTTCTGGGGATCCTGATTGAAGATAAGTGCATTCTGACAGTTACATAATTGAGACTAGAAGAGAGAATGGTTTATGATTTACACTTAATCTATTGTATGTAACTCCCTCTCAGCTGCTAGTTTTGACTCATTCTTGGGCACTTAATTCTCCCCCAGCATGAGTGCAAGAGTACCTTAGGTAAGTAATTTGGGACTGTGGGTTCTTGTAAATAGCAGGACATCTAAAACTCAGTTATTGCTGTGTACTGTGAACTTTTAATTCAGCACCTACACAGCTTCCTGTGTTGGTTTTGATGGGTTTTTTTTTGGTGAATGTACATCTCAGTTGTTCATACTTTACAAACAACATATTCAAATCTCAGAGACTTGAAATCTTGTAAGTATTTCAGGACATTTTTTTTTTTCCTTTTCTTTTTTTTTTTCTTTTTTTTTTTTTTTTTTCCCACAACAAGATGGTTGCTGCCATGAGTGCAATAGGTAATCTGAGATAACTAACTTTTCTTGTTCATGCCTCATGCTTTCCACTTCTAAAGATCCAGAAACTGAATATGGTCTATTTTGCTAGGGGCTCTGTTGCAAATGAAAGCTCCAAGTAGAAAGGGATTATTAATCTTATTGTAATATATATATAAGTTAAGTATTCCCTATCTGTGCAAATCTTCATTCAGATTCTGTGCAACAGTGTGTCTGTGTTGCTTGATTTGGTTGTATTTTAGCTGGCTTAGTGCTAGCAAATAAAAAAGAACCTGAAGCCAAACGATGTTGATTAGTTCACGTGCTCCTTATAGGTTTATCTCAGAAATAGCCAGTTGTAGGTAGTGACCTAAAAGTTAATAAGGGCTGAAAATAAGGAGACATTGAGTTCCTAGTTCTTTTCTGTTTATCAGTGTGCATACATATGACATTATGCAGTAGGTCCTTAAGTGCTATGTCTGAATACTCTGGAAACAACTAATATTATTTTAAATTTAACCCCACCTAGAGCTTGATGATTTTAGCATTTCTTAGGAAAGGAAAGGAAGCTTGAATCTTCCAAAGAAGTGTGATGTGTTGAATCTGAGTGTCTCATAACATTAACACAATGCTTTTTAAAGAAATCTAGGTGTTCAATCAGGAATATTTTCTGCTCTGTGGAGATTTTCCAACATATATCCCTGTATTAATGGCTTAAATCAAGACACACTAAATGGTCTATGGGGTAGTGTCTTAATTTCTGCACAGCTGCTGGTTGCTTTAGTCCCCTTCTTGAAGTCCTCAGTATATATCTATATCGCACAATGCTCTCCCACTGACATATGATGGTGCAAACTACCAGTAGCTTGAAGACGATACAGATATCACAGATTCTAAATTATTCTAAGATTCTGTAAGTGCAGAATTGTCTCAGTTTGAGACAATTTGGAGGAGCAGAAACCTTGGATGAAAGTCTCCTTCCTCCGATTCAATACCCCTGGTTCTCTCCAATACAGAGAGAGAGACATCAAATGCACCCAGATGTAAGTGGGAAAAAAACCGCTTTATCAAGAAGAATGTTAAACAATGCTGATAAAACTGTGTTAAACTAACCTGAAAATTCCCAAGCTTCCACCCACTGGACCAAAACTAGATGGCAGATGCCTGCCCCTCCCCCCCACCCCCCTTAAAACCTGTCAGGAATGGTTTGGAAGGTCAGTGTTGGAGAGAGGATGCAGTGCTGGCACAGGTAATTGGAGCAGGGCTGTGACTGGGAGGACCCGCAAGAAACCCTCTGGATTCAGGGATGAGACCTTGTCGCTGCAACTCCGATGGTGATTGTGGTCCTGATCTGCAGAAATAGTGATAATGCCCTGGGTGGTAGAAGTCCCATGGAGTGGAGAAAGGAGACCCTTGATCTCCTGAGTGCAATCTAAGTGTGGTCTTTTATTGGCTCAGTACAAAGGCTGAGGTGGCAGGCTTGCATGCCCTCTGAGTCATCAGTCTTTCAGTCTTTTCACACTGGTGGATACATTCTTCCTCTAGTATAATAGAGTACCACCCATATCTTAAGTACCTCCCCACAGTCTAAATTAGTAGGCACATGTGGAGAAAACAGAAAAGTTGGATACCAGAGTCTTTGTGTAACCCAGGACAAAAATACAAAGGTCTGGAGAAAGCATAAGAGCAAAAAGACATTTTATACCTAAAAAAAAAAAAGACACGAAGCAAACTTCTGATAGAGTTCACATTAGAGTGACAACACTTGGAGAACCTACTACTAAATAAATTTATCCAGAAAGATTTGTGTTAAAGAATTAAATCAACATTGCAAAAGTTCAGTCATTATTAGACAGCAAAAGAAATGCCAGGAATGCTTGAAGGGATTGCTTAGTCCCTTTTCCAACACTATGAAAAATACAAATGTCTTCCTGCATCATGGTAAAATTGTAATTTATCATAGGGGTTGTAAGTTGTACTTAATCCATTTTTAACTCTGGGATTTACATACATTTGAATTCTTTAGACTTGGTTCTAATTTACTCAAATAAAGGTGTTATATTTCAAAGTGAGCATATGGATTTGTGTCAGTCATGAAGGCTTTGTAATTAGACCAGAAATATTTTTTATTTAATTACTCTGATATTTTATAAGAAATAATTAAATACACCTAAATGAATTTATTATCTCATTATAGTTTTTTCTTTATGTTGCTTTATACAATTTGAATTTTCTCTCACTTGCTGAGAGAAAACAAATGTCAAGCAATTGGTCAAAGTATATACACTTTTCCAAATATAATTTTCCCTTTTCCTTAATCAGTGCAGAAATTGCTGGAGCAACTTTCAGATACATACAATGTTGCATGTTTAAAAATTTTTAATGGTAAGAAAAATGAGAATTTCATATAAAAATATGTTCCAAAAATCATTATGCTACAACAGAAAATGGAAAAAAAAAAGAAACAGGGTCAGGTTTTCAGCTTCAAACACCTATGGGTAACACCTAGAAGTTTTGATTTACAAAATTCTCAGCGGATATTCAGAAAAATTGAACTGATTATGTGGGAGAAAATTTCATAATTCTTATATAAAGAAGATGGTGGTAAGGTTTGATTTAGACTTATCATGACTCATTTGAGGTTCCATATAGTACTATGATAGGAGATTTATCAAACCTGCCTTGATCTTTTTTCTGAAAAGTATTTAATGATACACTAACAAATAAAAGAAAGTATGTAAGTATATAAATATATTTCTCTCTCATAAGAAAAGTTCTTAATTCTAACATAATTTTGGGCAAGTGTTCCAACTAACAAGTTGTTACAGGCTATAATTTAGGTGCAGAAAGAAGAATAAATAAAGGGAGCTAGTGGAAATGAGGTCTGAATTTAATGACAAAAGAAGTCTAGTTTGTTTATGATTTGATGTGTAATAAGAAGACATAATACTAAATAAATCTGAAGGGTTTAAGACTTAAGTGGCATCAAGGTAGTTCTAACTTCTGCTAAACCCTTTGTTTTTCAGATTTCTGAATCTCCTGAAGAGGTTTATGGGGAACCTCTATATCAATTGCGATGTGTGGATGGCATCACCCAGCAGGGGCTGGTTTCATATCTCTGCTACCCAAATTTCACTGTCTTTCATAATTATCCATTTTCAAATTAGCTCATTGTCTGTATACAGTGTAGTGTGACATGTATCTGAGGAAGATAAAATAAAAATTAAGTAATATTCACTTTTTGAAATCAACTATGGGAGAAAACACAAGCTATAAAAAAAATCAAAAAATATTAAGCAGTTAAGAGTTTAAAGATACACAGTTATTTCCATCAGATTCAATAGCTTCATAAAAAGGTTATAAATTAAAATGTGATTAGGAAAGACAAGATCATACATTTAAATAAAAATTCTTCAATATAATTTATTTCCAATTCACAACTTATTATTTTAGTGCAGAAACTCTTTTAAAACTTCTTTTAATGTCAAATATGAAGGGCAATAGTATCTAGGAATTTAGGTAGATAAAAGTATTGTATGGTAGTCAAATCCCAGTAAAAGAAAGGCTTTTATAAACCTCTATCTTTAATAGACTAATGTCTTTATTGAAGGTCAGTGCCTGGTTCTATTTGGTTTTGTTTTCTTCCTGTGGTATATAGATTTACAATTTTATTTTCTGTTTCATTTGGTTTATCTTTGCCTGCAGGACTGCAGTACTGTGGAAAAGAAACAACAGAATTTTTGTCTCAAGATGACCTAGGAATAGGTGACTTATTAACTGGAACTTCAGAAAAATAGTTTCTGATTTTTATCTTGTTCTCCTCCTACTCAGCTATACAGTAGATTTTTAAATGAAACCCAAAATATAAAAAAAATTGATTGGTTTATAAGGGTCCCAATAGATATTAACAGGCATCAATTTGAATTGTAAGTTTTATGATACATGTTACTGATTTGAAGCAAGCATTTGAAATTATTTGTGAACAAACAAAAAAAATTCATGCACCGGGTTGCATCAAGCTACAGAAATCAGAAAACCTTTGCATTTAGTTCTGTCAATATTTTCATTATGAAATATTCGTGTTTTTTTGAACTGTATTATATTTTCATCATTAAAAATAACCTTTATCATGATTAACCAAAAAACCATTTTTTTTTCAGTTAAAAAAGTTCTTTAAAGAACTTATCCTGTAATTTAAAACTGACAAGTAAAGGGATATGAGAAAACATGCAATTTGTTTGTTTGTTTGTTTCAGTAAACTGCTTAAACTTTGTTTGGATTTTTTCTATTTTTTTCTTTTCTTTTGTACTGTACACTCCTAGAGTAGCCTTCTTCCCAGCTTACTAAGCTGTATTATCATCCTATAATCATCCTATGTAGAAGATAAGAGTGTATCTAAATTCTTACTGCTTTTATTCACACGTTCCTCCCAGAGTGGCTGTATCACCATCAGCTTTTCATAGTGTTTATTTCAATAAAAGAAAACAAAGGCAAAACCCAGGATCAGGCAGCCCACCATTCAGCTGTGATTCACTTGAAGGAAAAAAACCTGAGATCATTGCACATGCCAAGAAAAGAGGCAAAATTCATAGAATAAGGGAATAAATATGAGTTTATGGATTCTAAACAGAAAAGGACAGCAATACAAATATTGTTTAAAAAAAATATTTGCAAGGAACAAACAGGAAAGTATAATGACTAGAAATCTGAGGACTGTATATTAGAACATAAGACTATAATAACAATTGCAATATATGTTTGCGTGTAAATCCTCACAATTGTTTTACATAAACACAGTAATGTAGAAAATCTCATTGCAGAAAACCTCATATAATTCAAGCACCATTTTTTACTGAGATTAGAAGAATGTGAATGTGTATTAGTGAAAAATTTTTTGCACATTAAGTCTTAGCAACACTTCTCTGGAGTCTGCTTCTAACTCAAAGCTGCTGAATTCTCTCCTTCATAAACTACTGATTTAAAATTGTAGAAAATCATCTTTCATACTGGCTTTAAGATATTGTTAGTGGCAATTAATTTTCAGCTTTTCTAGTATTAAAGACATCTCAACCACCCATATTTCTACTTTTTTTTCTGTTTTGTGAAATAATGACACACACATGTTTGGAATTGAATGTTCTTTGTAAAATCTTGAAAGATGTTGATGTCCAATAGTATACTAGCATAATTAAAAATCATAGTTAAAGTAACCATATAAGCTAATATCTTTCATCAGTTTCATTGGTTTGTCTTCCAAAAAAATCCAAAGCCAAATCTGGTCTTTTGGGTTTTTTTTCTCTCATAGGAAGAAGACACCTGTCTAAGTAAGACAGGTGTTTATGTTGAATTGCATTTCAAAGGTGGTCCACTTCTCTCTGTTGATCTTATAAAGGAAACTTCATTCCCTTTGACTAGACAATTAACTTAAGATAACTTTTGTTGGCTCAAATAAATTTTACAGTGTTAAATAAACTGTGAAATAATAATTGTTTCAGCAGGTTTTGTGTGGGTTTGTGTGGTAATAAGTGTTTTCACTCCACCTTGCTGTCCTTCTTCTGTAATACAGCTTAAAAATGTGAAGGCACTTGAGATATATCAACTTCACTCTGTAGAGATGTGGATCTGGAAGATTAATCCAGCTGACTCACCTTTTGTCTTTAACCTAATAAAAAAAACCTGAAGAGGATAAGTACAGATATTCAGGGCCGGTAGACATTTGTGTCCCCTCTTAATATAATCTGAATACATATGAATATAAATATAATCTGTAACTGTTGTTACTCCAATTCCCTGGCTCATTACAATGGTGAAGAGTTAAATCAGCTTAAATTTGTTTCTAGCCTGCCCTTTGCTTGAGACTTCTAAGCTCAGTGGGCTTTGACCTTCCCTGACTAGACATGAACCAGAATAAATTCTTTAGGGTTATTTTAAGATTTTCTTCATTGAACAAGGAATTTAAAAACAAGTTGCAACCACACTGAACCAATCACATTTGGAACTTAAGATATTTAATATTATCTTTAACAAGTCATTAGGAAAGTGTGTAAAAATACAACTTTAATTTGGATATTTTTGAGATACTCTAGGCCTAATCATGCTACTGTTGAAGAAAAAGCTGAAACTCCCACTGACTTCAGTGGACTCAGGATTATATACACAGCAGGGGACAAGACTCGGTAATCCATGAAGTCCTTTTCAACCCTATGTTACTACAATAGGAGCAGAAGTCTGCAGGAAGCATGATAATGTTAGGGTTGTAAGGCTTCAAAAGTTTAAAAGCTAGGACATCCACATGAAAGGTATTCTTTTTGATAAGTACTGCTAATACAAATGAACGTGTGATTTTGAAATTAGGTTTCTATTTTCTATAAACATTAATAACTACAAGATACCAATATATCTGATACAGATTTGCATTTTATAATTATTTTGGCTTAAGACTGTGATGCTTATTTGTAGTCTTTTTGTACTGTGAAAAGAGGGAGGATTTTAATTAGTTTTATTTCCATCATTCAGCTGACGTGTATGAGTGACGAAGCTAAGTGTGAGACATGGAAATCATTGTGAAGTCCTTACTGCAGTATCAGTACATTTATTCAGGGCATAACAACTGGTAATCAACTTGAATGCCCTGTCAGTGAAACTAACTCACCACGCTCTTTTGCATTTCATGTTCTTTTCCTCACTAACAGCAGCAGCAGCTGCACTAGTCTAAATTCCTAGAATAGCCTTTTTTTTCCAAGTTTTCTTCTTCAATATTCTCTGATTCCAGAAAGAGGTAACTGCAACAGTTTTTCTGATTTGGCATCTTCACAGTTTATGTTGCTTTGTGTTTGTCTATATGCCACCAGACTGGCAGCAAAACATTAACAATTAGAAGACAGGTTCAGATCTCAGAGCTAAGTGCAATGAGAGCATTGCAATTATTGGGTAATTCGGAACTCTGAAAATGGGCATTTAGGTATCCTACACCATTTAAAAAGTGATTAAGAATACCTGACTCAGAGATCCCTTTCCTCTTTATGAGAAGCCAACATACCTCACATAGCCATTCAGCTTTCTCCATGCAAACAGACGAGTGATTATAGTTAGTAAATATATCAGTGGGAACAGGACTATAGCTGGGTTCCCTCCGATATCTCTGACCATATGGCTCAGTTTTAGTGCACCTCCCCCCCCATTCCTTCCCACCTATGTTAGTCATCTGCATCCACCTGGGGTTCAGAAGACCTTACCTTTGTTGGAGAACAGATGCTGAACAAAAGCAAACGGTGCACCTTCTATATAGCAGCCACTTTATTAGGTTGTTTACGTATAACATCACAGAAACACAGATTCATCAAAGGTGGAAGAGACATTCAAGATCACCTAGTCCAACCATCAGCCTTGTACCACTCTAATCACCCCAGTGTCACATCCAGAGACTTCTTGAATGCTTCAAGAGATGGTGACTCTACTACCTTCTTGGTCTTATTCCAACACTTAATGACTCTTACAGTAAAACATTTTTCCAAATATCTACTCTTCAACCTTGCTTGGCACAACTTAAGGCCATCTCCTCTCATCTTTCCCTTAAGACATGGCAGAAGAGACCACAACACATAGCACAGACATTACAGTTTTAGCATCATTTAGCAAAATTTAAGAGTCCCTAGGCTTGAGTTATCCTCATGTTGCCTGTGGGTCTGAGAGAGGATTTGAGGAGGAACAGTGCTCTTGTGGAGCAGAAGTTAGTGGCAAAAGAGCTACCACAATAAATTTCAGTGTCTCTAGATAAATGAGTTGTGTTTTAGATGTCTTATAAGGGTATAAAGTAATCATACACTTGAAGAGCTTATTTTTTTTGAGGTGTTTTAAAAAAGGGCCACATTCAGTTTTTTGAGTGCTACGTAAATTAAAGTTATCTTAGTGGGAGATATGTTTTTGAGCTCTCATAATAGCTGAGATCTAGCCAGCACAGTCAATGTGGTCTAGGAAGTTTCTCATTAAATCAATCTGTCTTAATGGGAAGCTGAATCACCTCTTTAATACTTGTTTCTCATATAATGAGAAGTATATAATTATTATAAAAGGATGAGACTGGGATTCTGTTGCATAGACTTAAGGCATCAAACACTATTTGCAATGGTGTGCAGAACAAACCTCCTCTCTCCAAGCTCTTGTTCCAGAAGAAATTTTTTTGGGTATACCAGGCCTCCAGGGTATCTTAAAGACCAGTAGGTACATCACCTGTGATGATCAATTTAGTAATTATCTGGAGGTCTATTAAAATAATCCATACAAAATATTGCATGTTAAATATAAAATTTTATCTTTATACTAGAAATGTTTATTTACATTGTCCCAAAAATAGAACACTAACCATTACCTAAAGACCTCCTTGCTGCCAGCAATTTTCTACAAATGCATTTAGTATCTATTGCTAGGTTTAAATAAATGATTGTGAAATCTTGTCCTAATGACTGTCTGTAAAAGTCCCAATTTTTCAGCTTACTAGTGATTTTCTGACCTATTTTGTTTACATTTTGAGCTTAATATTTCATTTTGTGGAAGGAATTAGTGATATGTAGTCTTAAGTGAGACATTTTAAGACATCTTTGAAGTATTTATGTTTTTTTTTACACAAAGAATATATACTTTGTACCAATATTTAAAATTGAGTTAAAAGAGCGTTTCTGATAATCTGTGAAAATAGAGAAAATGAGAAAATAAAGTCAGAAAGGAAAATTAGGATAAAAATTGGGAAAAAGCATAAGCTGGTGGACAGTCCCATACAGTATGTTTTAATCTAAAAAATTCATTAATACTTCTTTTCTTTGGTAGAACAGTAGATATTTCTGACAAGTTCAGTTTTAGTTACTGGTAGAAACTCTGCTGGATGTGATAATCAGTTCCATATTCTAAATATAACGTATTACCTATTCAAAGCAGAAACTCTGCAGTGAATTCTGAAAACATGTTAATAATAAGCAGAACCTACACAGTTGACTTATATTTGAGATAAAGGATAATTTATATTAACAGGAAATTTTTGGCAGAAGTAGAATTTTTGTGCCATTACAAAACTGAGCAATTTCCCTAATAAAATGAATTAAATAAAAAATTTACAACATTTATGCAAAATGAATGCAATTAATAACATTTTCACATATCTGTCTTTATTTCTATATGCCAAAATGTTAGTTCATGATAATACCCTTCCATCTTTATCAAACTAAATGCTATGTGTATGTTCAATATTTAATGCCTGCTTTGGGGTCTTGCAGCATTTGCTTGCTGTATTTCATTTTGTTGCTTAGTTTACTCTCACTTTTCATACTGATATTTGAACTATTTATTATGTATTATCATGTTTTCTAAGTAGGTTGGACAATATTTATTGTTAATTATTATTTCTTTCACAGTAGTTGTAGAATACAAGCAAGTAAAAATTGTGGAAAGAAAGATAAACTATCTCTTAAGCACCTGGTATAACTGGAGTGCTGCATCTATCTGTATATTGGCTTGGGAAAGTAATATGTTCAAGCCACTCTACTGGTCTGTTAACTTGGCTTCTGGGATAACAGCAGGGCTGCCATCAGGACAAGACATCACTTGTACAATTAAGATTGTTATTCCTTCTCATCTTCCAGATGTTTTCTTCATTTTGTTAAACCAGTTTAGGTTGTTATGAACCCAAATTATTTTTGTTTTTGCTTTAATTTTGTATCTTCATTGACTAGCTCCTTTTCTAAATCTTTCACAAGCCCACTAAAATAAAAAACCACTACACAGATCTCTGTGGAATTTCATTAGTAACCACCTACTGAAGGATAAAAGACAGTTATTCAACTCTTTCATTTCCTACCTTTTAGGCAGTTTTTAATCCACAAGACTGTCTGCCCTATTATCACACAGTGGATGAATTTCTGACAGATCCTTTGCTCAGTCAGCATGCTAAAGCTTACTAGAAAGGCTACCAGGCCTTATTAACTAGATCAATTTGTCAACACTCTTAGAGAGCTCTACCATGTGTTAGAGGCATTGTTTTCAGGTAGAATAGTAGTGTCAACTCTTTTCCATTGCATCATTTGTAAAGGCATACACATAATCATTTTTAATAAACATTCATTCAAATGTTGTATGGGAATTTTAGGAAACCCCTTAATATTTTTCTTTTGTTTTTAATATGGAAAAACACTAACTTTAAGACACTACATCTTTTTAGATGGTATAATGACCAATGTTCCATATAAGGTGTAATATAATAGACGAAGGACTAGTATCCTACTAGTTTAGAATCCCTTTTAATGTTCTCATCATAGGGTGACATATATATGATATAGTTTTAATATTGCACCTGTAATTTTCATAGAGAAAAAAAATCATGCAGTAGTTGGCTCTTAAAATACCTTGGAAAAACCTTAACAGAAGCCAAAAAACTAAAATATTATGTTTTGAGGAATTAGTCAAGAAAAGAAAAGGATAAAGCAGAAAGCAGAAAAACATAATTAAGCCACAATCACTAGTGACAGTATGCTCAAATCTTGAATATAGTTTCTAATTCTGCTCACATCGTCTCAACTTCTCCTTTCTCCCCTATTCCCAGGTGGAGAGAAGACTAAGAAACAAAAGCCAAGACAGGTAGTAAGCACAGATTTATTAAAAAAAAAAAAATCCCTAGAAAGACTAAGTAGCTTTCCTCAGTTTTGAAATTATACTTCTCAGAAGAAGTGCAATACCTTTTATAAAATCATGTAAAATGTGAACAATGTGAATTGACATTAAGGATTTATTTTTTATTATCACACTGAACTTAGCTGTATCAAATTAAACTTGAAGAAAGAAGCTTTAAAATCAAAAAAACTTTTAAAACCATGGAATGGCTTCCAAAACTAAACACTTATTAAACTGAGTTATTAACATGTCAAGAGACACTTAGACAATGTTAGGTGGAGAATAGCTCTACTTAACAGAATAACTATAAAATTTCTTATTAGATTGAAGATTTGAAGATCAAAACTGTGTCTTTTGATGGGAATCCTGATTTTGTCTTGTAAATATAGCTTGAAAAGAGAAAATGTTAATTTTCACACTGGAAAAGGATCACTACTAAAACTCTATATAGCTTTGTGTCCAAGACTAGAAGGTAGAAGAGTTCTGCTTTTTTAGGGCTACATTTGATCCATGCATACTAATCAAAAGTAAGTGATGTGAACCAGAAAAGTGCTTGAGGCATTTTGAATATTTTTCCACTGTAGAGTTTGCATGATTTATTTTTCTAATTTTTTTCATAAACCTCACAATTTTCCATAAGATACAACCTAATAAATCTTTAAGTCAAGAAATATATTGCAACAGTGGTGCATTTGATTTCTCATCTCAGATTCTCAGTGTTATTTAGATATGTTTTATAAACAAACTGCTTACACGTTCTTGAACAAATATGTTACCTTATTTTGAAGAAAGTTTTGATTAAAGATCATCAGTCTGTTTAAATAAACAAAAAATCATGAATCAACAAACTGCTTATAGGTTTTTGTTTATCTTATCTCAAGTCCTGGTTCAAGTAGATTCCATTCAAAACCACTTAGAAAGAGAATTAACCTCTCATATGATCTTGCTCTTAATAAAATAAAATGAATCAGCTTTAAACTGTAACCCAGTGAGAAACTTGACATTTAATAGCCTTTCTTTCTCTTGTGCTTTTATTTTTTTTTTAAACTCAATTTGTGCTTTTGGAAGATCCTGTATCAAGAGTCTCAGGAACTGAAATTCTTTTTGTATTGACACAACAGATAACTCAGACTGCTCAGACAGTGGTGGTGATCCTGTGCTATCCTGGCAGCTTATCTTGTCTTTAACACATTGAAATATTTGGAAGCTGAAAAGTAGATAAAATTTCCAGTTCTTGACTATGCCTAAAAACATTCAGGGCTGCAGGTTAAAGGTTTTAAATATATGTTTGTTTTGATGCCTTACTCTTTAAAAACTGGTAACTCCTTTTCCAAGTAAATTTTAGTCAAATGTGGTCTGAGTTGCTGTCAGAAGGTATAAACAATCCTTGATATTTATAATATAAAACCAAGAAACATGTGGCCATAGAATTATAAAAAGTGTTGTTTTAAAGATATTTCTAAAGCCATTTTGTTAACTTTTTGTTTGGAATAGACCTGTTACCCGTAGGTTGGCTGTGACTTTGGCTGAGTCTCGTACAACTCCACAGGTGCAGAGCCCAGGACTGTGCAGGGCAACCCCTTTAGGTACTGTACTACCCTTTTTGTCACAACTATTTTCCTAATGCCTAGTATGTACCTCTCAAGCCACAGTTTGTGACCACTGATCTTTGAGCATCTGGCCTTTTTCATGTTTGTGACTTCCCCTCAGATAATTGTAGAATGCTATGAAATTTCCCCATAGCCTCTCTCCACCAGACTAAGCAACTCCAGCCCCCTCTCCCTACCTCATGTAGCTTTCCGATGTATCTCTTTCATATCTCAAAATCCTTTTTGAATTAGAGACCCAAAACTGCAGTGCAGTATTCCAAAGGTGTCATCAATAGTGCTGAAGAGAGAGGAATAATAACTTCTTTTAATCTGATGGCCATGGTCCTCCTGTATGTTAGATTTTTTGCCTTACTCCCTCCCTAACTTTATTCTTTTCCACTGCTGGTTGCTCTTCTCTTCCCATGCCATATAGTACAGGCAAAAGTCTGAGAGTAATTTATGAAGATCAACGCTAAAATATGAGTTAATAGGAAATATACAAATCTACAAACTTTTGAGTTCAGAGTATGCATCTTTCGTCATATCTGCTTACACACTGTTCCAGAAGTGTTCCAAATGAATGCAATATTATCTAGATTTTCTAAATACAAAATGACATATTATTCTCAAACGGAAGAATGTAAATATCTTGGGTCTTGATGTTAAGGTCTGTCTTATATGTCCATATATGCTTGCTTTTCATATTTTTAGTCACTCAGACATGTAATACTACTGCTCCAGGTACTAGGTCTGGCCATGATGGAGCTGATTTTCTGTGTAGAAACATGCATAACTATGGTGTGAGTTGAGTTTTTGGCTAGAATAGTGTTGATTACTCACCAGTCTTCTGGCCGTTCCTGAGTACTGCTTGCATATTCTTGAGGCTTTCTCATTTTCCCGCTCTGCACGTCCTGAGAGCAGGCTGGAGTGGGCAAGAATGGCATTGGAATGACCTGCCCAGAGGGGTAGTGGATTCACCTTCCCTGGAGGTTTTTAAGATGAGGCTGGATGTGGCACTGAGTGCCATGATCTAGTAATCACGGTGGGGTTGGATCAAGGGTTGGACTTGATGATCTCGGAGGTCTCTTCCAACCCAGTTAATTCTATGATTCTATGATTCTAAGATGTTGAGAGGGAGCACAACTGGAAGAGCTGACCTGATCCACAAGACTTCTCACCTTCCTCTCACTTGTTCCCTGTTACATGGAGAAGGGAGTGAGTAAACAGCTATATGAATGTGATCAATGCACTGAGCTTCAAAACACTAGTATCATTTTGTACAAATGCCCTAATTAAATGAAAGACACAAAACATTATCTTTTGTGGTTTACAGAGATAATGGAGATATTTAATTAATTAAATAAAAGCAGATAACTCCAGATTAATGGGACAAACATATGTAACTGTAATTTAAATGTTTTGAATTTTAAACACTTATTTTTATTATTTCATATTTACATTGAGACAAGTGAGATCACAATCTGATTTCTTGCCTCTGGACTAACAGATTCCATTACAAAGGGCTTCTACCATCTTGTATGCAGAAAGTTAATAAATTAAATACTTAATCTATATAGAGCATGAAATGAAAGCAATACAATGTTGATTTTTTTATAAAGTCTACCGAGACTTTGCAAGTGTTAGTTTGGTTCAATAGATGTATATTTGATATCTATCTTAAGAATGTTTTATTCTTCACAGTATCTTTCATTTGCTATATTGAATCTTAGGAAACTATGAAGCCTGGTAGGTATCTTCTGTGTCACTGAGCCTAGCATCCAGCAGGGAAGTGGACTGTATCACTGTATCTTTTCCTGAGAGGTCAAAAACTATTAAAGTACCACTGATTTTTTTGTTTGTTTTTTTTTTCCTGTGATGATTCTTTTATTCCTGAAGTTGAATGCAGCACATGAACCCATTACTTTACACGAGATACTAGATTTTTTTACTTAACTAGTAGGTCACAGTGAAAGTGCTGGTTTGGTAATGTGAAGACAAAACATGTCTTTGATGGAGAGTTTTCTTGAGCTAAAGGAAACCTTAAAGGATATAAAGCAAGCTCTATAACTTTCTAATTAACAACATTTCCAGTCCTAATATAACTGGTAATATATATATATCTAAATCAGATTAAAGTACAGAAAAATTCAAGATATCAGTATGCCTTAGGGACTTCGTATACACATAGCTCTATCAAACTTTCATTCTTTAATGATTGTTTTTCTTTTCCTTATTTTTGAGAAGGCTGGTCAGCTACAGCTAAAGATCAAACCACTAGAATAATGAGATCCCAGCTGATTGATCAAAAGAGGTATGAAAAAACAGCACAGTATTTTTACTTTACAAACGGAATTTGGTGACATATTGTTTGGTACCCAACATACACCTCAAACAGTGGTATAAATTCCCTAAAGTTTTCTGTATTCTGAAGCTATTCATTACTACTGGCAGGTTTCCAGTTTCTTTAGAGTAATATCCCCTTAATTCTTCTTCAGCATTTCTTTTCCCATTTTTCTCTCCAAAATGTTTGAAAAACAATTTTTAAAAAATATGTATTTTCCAAGAACTAGAGCATGAAACAATTTTCTAAGTATAAGCAGCAGAATTACATTCTGAGATATTGAAAAGACATATGTTATGACTAATGGTAATGGTCTTCTTATGCAGTTAAATTATGAATGATTTATTTAAAAAAATTAAATATTGTTTAGTAAAAAACTCAAATAAACCAAATCCTTCCAACTCAGAATATTCTGCGGCTCTGTGAAAGCCTCCTTTGATTAATTGGGCTGCACACATCATTCTTCTCATATTAGAGACTTCTAATTTTTAGATAAGTTTAGTTTCCTGCTTCTATTACTCTTTTTTATGACCAAGTAAAAATATTCATACTAATGTTTTAGAATTCTGTAATTTATAAAAAGCAGCCTCCATGAGACAAGTCTGATTTTGCATAAAATGCAGTGGGTCCTCACTCTGAGTCCTGTTTCTGACTTTATAGATGCTGCTAGAGTCGCCCCAAAGGGGTGACTAGAACTATAGTGTTAATCTATATCTGCATACATGCTATGAAAAAAAAAAAAAAAAAAAAAAAGGAAGTTTAGTGTGAAAATTAGGAAACCATGTAGCAGTTTACATAATACAGTTTTCTTACCAAAATCCCTACTAGTGTTTGAGACCTTAAAAATCTGAAGACTTTTTTTCTGTTATGATTTTCTGCCCCCAGGTGCACCTTCAGTAAATACACAGCAGTGCTTTCCAACAGCTACCAGCAACTTTGACAGCATTGTCAAATTTAGCTGCTCATGTCTATATATACAAAACACCAAGCTAATGTTTTACGTTTGGCACTGGTACCTTTCATTTAACCTTATTAAAATCCAAAGAGTTAACTTCAAATGAATGACTCCATAATTTTATCAAAGATTTTCTTAATCTTGTGAACAGGGGATTGCAGAATGTGAAGGAGTGATTGATGAGAGCTGTTCTGATACTGCAGTAATGAATTATCTGCACAGATAAACATGACCAATTACTTTAACGCAAGGAAAAAAATTGGGAACAAATCACAGTTGAAAGCAGATGAGAACAAATTAGATTATGTTATCCTTATTTCCCAATGTGACTGTAATGTAAAACCAGTAGATTATCTGTCAGGGCCCAGACCATTTGACAGCCTTGGATAACACTGGGGAAAAAACCAAAATTTGGGGATTAGGACCTTCTTTGATATTCCCTATGCAGAAGCTCCCTGTAAGGAAACTCCAATGCTGATTGTTCAGAAAGAATCATAAATAAAATTTTATATTGTTTATACAGTTCTGTTAGTAATGTATTTTTTATACAGATTTTGCACAATAATTTTAACACCAAGTTTGACTAGAAAATTTATTTCAGACAATAAGATAGTGTTCTGTCTGATTTGCAGTAGAAATGTTATAAATTATAGCAATCATATAGGTGTTGTTGCTTTTAATATTGCCTACAAATATTTTAGAAAATTCAAGGTTTTTTACACATGTTAGTGTTTATATTTTTATATTTCTTTCTAAGCTTGATGAGTCATTACTTTATGTCACTTCACACTTCATTTAACCATGTCATACCACATAATGATGTAATGAAGTGTTACATGGCACAGAGTTCTACTGAGAACTACTGTAGACTTGTAAGACACAAAATATTTAAATAGTGGCTGTACTAACCCAAACACAAGAACTGCTTATATCATGCCAAACAATCTACAGGGACCATATCAGTAGGACTGACCCATTTATAGAAAGAAGACCAGTAAGAATTTTCTTTTTCTTATAAGAAAATAAAAATAAAATGATGGTGAACACTTCTAATCTTAATGAGTAAAAATCAAACTCGGCTGGCTGGTGTGATTTGCTAAATTGCTGTAGCGTTATAATACAGTTTGTGTAGGTTTCAAGATTTAGTCTTGAGCTTCCTACCAGGAGTTCAGAGCTCCACTCTTTTATATATATTTTTTTTTCTAAATAGGAAAACCTTTTTTAATTATGGTTTTGTACAGTTGATTATGCATAGTGGAACTGTGTAATGAGAATAATTTCATTTTTGCACAAACCTAAGAAGTTTTATAATTAAAAGCAAAGCTTTTAAAATTGTTTCATGAAAGTGGCTCAGATATTTTTTCTTAGTATTTCTGTCTGCTTATGAATCTAAACTGAGTCTATAATTTGCCACAAAACAAAAGCATGCATAGAAATGTGTGATACCTTGATAGGCTTATTGTGAAGCTGAATTTTACAACTCATTACTATTTCATAAAAGGAGAAATGTGATACTTTTCATTGTTTGGGTATATTAAAGGGAATTTCCCATAAATGTTGGCATGCAGAACTACACAGCAGTAAATTCAAATTTTTTCTCCAGAGCTCTGTTTGTTAGGTACAAAGTCTGTTAAAGAAGTAAAAGTATTATTATATGAAAAGAAGATATTTATTTTCTAAAAAATAAATGGTGCTATGCATAATAAGTAGCTAAAATACAGCATGCTAAAATACTTTTAAGAGTACAAAACTAATACATATATTCAGGATAAACAAAATTCCAAAAGTTTATATATGAAATCAAAAAAGAATTAAAATCGGTATTTGAAAAGGAAAACCCCATATTTACACAATTTCTTCAAAATAAGCAATAAATTTAGACAAAAGACACATAAAGTTTTTTCATTATTTGAGGTATACTGTGATATAAGTTTATGTGATAAATTTAGCAGTAATTTGTTCTTAGAGCCCAATTATATATTATATATATGTCACTTACAGAGAAAAAAAAAACTTAGCCTTTTTTCTGTATGAAGATTTTATACAGTAATTTACTTATTTGTTACTTTTACTATGAATCATGGAATTAGAAAAAATAGATTTTAAGGGACCTTCACAAGTCAATTTGAAAAAAACACTACTCAAAGCAGTTCTTGTCAGATAAGGTTGCGAAGGGCCACGTATGGAAAAAGGAAGGCATATACCCAATGGAAGAAGGTCAAGAAACACTGGAAGAATACAGAGATGCTGCTTATCACGGTACAGAGAAAATTTGTGCGGCCAAAGCTCAGCTGTAGTTAAAGCTGTTGGAAATGTAGTGGACAATAAAAAGAGTTTTTTCAAATATAATAATGTCAGTAGACAGTATATAAAAATATTATTGGCCCATTGCAGGATGAGGATGGTAACCTCACAAAGAGGGATAGAGACAAGGCAGAGGTGTTTAACGCTTTCCTTGCAACTGTCTTCAACATGGATGACAAACCAAGGGGGTCTCAGTGCCCTGAGCTGGAGGACCATGACTGTGAGAATGATCAACTCTCAGTCAACCCTGAAATTGTGTGAGATCTGCTGCTACAGCTGGATCCCCACAAATCTACAGGGCCTGATGGGATTCATCCCAGAGCCCTCAAGGAGTTGACTATTGTCACTGCAAACCCTCTCTTGATGATTTTTGAGCAGTCTTGGGAATCTGGAGAAGTCCCAGCTGACTGGAAGCTGGTAAACATTGTCCTGATTTTCAAGAAGGTCAAGAAGGAGGAGCCTAGAAATTACAGACTTGTCAGTCTCACTTCAGTGTCTGGTAAATTTATGGAGAATACGTGTGATTAAATGTTCTCTTAGACTGAAATAATCAATTCAAAACACACGGAAAGGTAACTGAAGCAAAGAAATTAATGACATAGGGGATTTTGTTGCATCCATCATGTAATTATTACAGGATGTTGTAGAAGAAAATGAATAATACTTTATTGTATTGAAGTCCAGAACTGTGAGAAAAATACTTCAGAAAAGATAAATTGTTTAAAATAAAGGATAGTATCCTATAGCACTAGAAACATGAGTATATATTCTAATAAAGTGCTTAATTCAAGGGCAGATCAAAAAAAGGGATGGTCTAATAAGGTGAGTAAAAATTAAGTAATTTATAATGGCAAAGTTTTAAAGTCAGATCTTGAGACATAATCTAGTTTAGTGATAGGAAAGGAAATTCCCCTGTTTCAGTGAGAAAAAAATTTTTAGAGCTGCAGGTAGAGGAACAGAAAATCTGACCATTTTTAATCCCTTGGTGAAGTAATTCTGTCATTCATATACAAAAAACCATAACCTAGTCTAGGAAAAAACACTGCTGCTATTGTAAGAAATAGCTGCCAGATACCACGCCTCACTGACCTAAAGCTTTGTGCAACCTAAATTGTGCAAGAAATTGTGGCATGCCCAGGTCTCGAACCCTGGTTCTCCAGTTTCTCAGGACAGAAATTCATTACAGGACAATTGTATTTCCCTAGCATTGATGCTAAGATACACAACTTACACATCAAGATACGTTAATGCAGTTTGGAAATTACCAGGCATTAATCTAAACTCCAGTGTTCTAAACAACTCCTTCTGGCCAACAGGAGATCAAATATCTAAGCAGTTGTTTTCTCTTCCAGCACTAGGATTTTACACCTGTGAAATGCTCCGTAGGATATATTGCTATCAGAAAAAAGAAGCCTAGCTACTGACTTATGCAGCTGTGGAATTTTAATTCACCAGTTTAGGTTGGATACTTAAGCAAATTTTCTGCCAACATTTCTTAAAAGTAAGAGTAGTTAAATATATTTTCTGATATCAGAGTGCTTTCACTTATTTAGCAAGTACAGAGCATGAATATTACTAGCTGAAAGGATTTGTGATAAGTCATGGGGAGCTAACAGCTATCTGTCTGGTTTTGTCACCACCAGAAATCAGAACAGCTCCACTGAATGCTTCTCAGTACTGACAAAATAGACGTATATTTTCTACACTGCTTTCTTTGAAATGAAAAAGACAAATGTCAGTCTATATCTGTCTTTTTTATTGTATCATAAACAAGGGAATGAAAATAAAAGAATCTAAATAATTAATAATAACTATTTAAAAAATCTTTTCAGAAAAAAAAAAGAAAAAAATGGCAATTATATTCTGCTATTTGACATCTTAATAATCACAGTAGAAATTTTAGTTTGATACAGAAATGTGCAATGTTTTAGTAAATCTAGTCAATTTTATTATTAGGTTTTCTGAGTCCAAGCACAAACATGGACCTTGTCTCCTCCATCCAAAAATACTTAAGTTGGAAGAAACCTATGTGGTACATTCAGTGAAGCATGTCAATCTCATAAAAAAATATTTAGATGCTTACTTCACATATGTGTGTTACATGGCAAATTTTAGTTCAGGACAGAGGGAAATAAGGGTTGCTGGAGAATGTAGCTTAAAAACAAATGGCAAAGTATTCCTGAAGAAGTTCTTTTACCATCTTCAACAAAATTAGAGGAAAAAGATCTGGCCAGAAATATCTAGAACCTTGTGGGAGAGTTTCAGAGAAGCAGAAAGAAGCAGATTAAAAAAACTACAGAATAAGTGAGGTAGAGCAAATTAAAAACCAGACAAGAATACAAGTTGGTGCTCTCCTTTCAGTTAAATATGGGGGATGTGCCTGCCAAATATAACACCATGATCACAGAGAAAAAAAGTGTCTCATAGTTAATATAGATTGAATTGTTTTCTGATGGGTATTTTCATTGTAGTTTTCATTCCTTTATTTGATTTTTGTCTGCAATAAGGCTTTTTTTAAAGTTTTCTCCATCAGACTTTACCTAATATATGTAGTAATTCTGCATGATTGCAAATATGGGCCATACATCAGCTTCATCTCAACATTTATTTTTTTTTAAGATTGAAAACATATCTAATACCACAGTTTGGTATTAAAGAAAACAAATACAAAATTTAAGAAAATTATTAAATAGAAACATTATTTTTTTCTGTTAAGAATATTAAATATGAACAGCATATTTACACATTTATCAAAATCACAGAATCTCAGAATGGTTGGAGATGGAAAGGACCTTTAAAGTATATCTATTCAAACCCTTCTGCTATGAGCAGGGACATCAATCAGATTGGATTGCTCAGAGCCCAGTCTAAGCTGACCTTGAATGTTTCCAGGGATGGAGCAGCTACCACCTCCTTAGGAAACCTGTTCTAGTGTTGTTTCTTGTCTGCTTACCTAAAATGAATTTTAATTCAATGTTTTCATCCTGATCTGTATGTCAGGTATTTACTGGGCAAAAAGTGACATAAGCCCCTGGATTATGCAAAGCTGACCTATAGTAATACAGCCAGGCACATAACACTGTACTAATGCAACCAGGAACTGTCAAGTATGTGGCAATGGCTTAACCTTTTGATCCTTGAGAGAAAAGACCCTGAACAAACCAGAGATGTAAACAACCAATGAAACTTGTTTCACAGGGTATCCTCCTTTCCATTACCTACTTTGATGACACATATTTACTTTGTTATAGCCACCTTCCATGGGAGCTGAATTAATACACTTATGAATACCTTTTATTTCAATGCCTACATGAATAATATTTCTATGCTCACGATTTCCATAAGCTTAAAGTCATCTTTAAGGCTATGATAGAAAATCACTTTTACAAATTGATGGGGAAACACTGAGCAGCTTGTTATTCAAAGTTCCAATTTAATATTCATTATGTAAAGTTCAGAGTAAACCCAACATTGTTGAGATTAGGTCGAGTTTATACAAATTTCATGAGGTAAATATGAATTCAGAACATAGAGTTAAAATAACACATTAACCTTTGGCAAAGAGGATCATGTAGTTGCAAATAAAACATAGGAAGTAGGATGAGATTTGTTGGATTTGGAATCTCTTTTTCCTAGAGAAAACCACATCACTATTCTGATGAAGAAATTAACTGAAACAATCCTTTCATTGTAAACAGAGTTACTCAGAAAGAAACAAATTTAAAAAATGAAACAAAAGGCAAAATGGACATTGAAGGGATCTAGAGAGGGTGCAACGAGAGACTGAGGAATCTTTCTGTGCTGCCCTGGCAGCTAATAGCGTGATCCAGAAAAGTGTCCCTGCAGGAACTGGCAGAATCTGTGAAAAGGGGATGAATACAGCCTACTTGCAGGAATAATTGTATCACACAATGAGGGATAAATTAAGAAGTTATACATGTGATACACCATCTGTGTCTGTTTTTGTTATTTTCTCCATATACATCTGTTTCTATTCAGCTATAGGGCAACACTCCATCATATTATGCAGACCAGAATAACACAGAAAGTTCAGTTTTGTTGACAAAAAGAAACTTCTCTTCCTAAATATATGGTAAACCAGCAGAGTAATTTTTGATCAGTAAGCTTTGAAAATCAAAACAAGAGAGTTGATCCAAATATATTCAGATTTTATGTTTGATATTTATAACTCTGAATAAAGATCTCTGGATTCCAACATGCAGTTCTAACTTCAGTCAGATGTTACAGTGATAGGTGTTTATTTGCTGGTCCCAGC
The DNA here is from genome assembly GCA_038380795.1 of Pyrocephalus nanus. NCBI lineage: Eukaryota > Metazoa > Chordata > Aves > Passeriformes > Tyrannidae > Pyrocephalus > Pyrocephalus nanus. The sequence continues at coordinate 73,996,420 of CM076259.1, read as the reverse complement.
TGTAATGTAACTGAACACTGGAGAAAAAGAGAAATAAATAAAAAAAAAATACACTATGTACATACAGAAGTAAACCTTGAAACAAAACAGGAAGAATGATATCCAGTTGCATTTGTGTATTGGTGAACTTTTGCGATTTTATATCTGATCTCAGATCCTAGTTGGAAACTGAGCTTGGGGATGTCTTTAATGTCTTTCTCACCTATTTCTCTTCTGATCTTAAAGCACAGCTTTGCTAACCGACCAAGCCAACCAGAACTTGATGTACTTACAGAGTTAGATAATGCTCCAGCATAGTTTTTCGGGTACTTCTAAAAGTGATTGATATACCTGTTGCTCATTCTTTTTTCTTTTTTCCCCCCACATAATTATATATCCCACTTTAAATATAAGGCTTTAAATAGTGAGGCTTTAAACAATGAGGCTTTAAACAATGAGGCTTTAAAATTCTTTAAAATTCTGCAGTTTTTTATGTGTATTCAACAACTATAATGTCACATTCAGACAAATAAATAGTATCTATTTGAATACAGAAACCTTGCAAACCTGGACAAACAGCATTTGATTTGGGGTTACAGAGAAGAGTGGAGAGATGGTATGTATCTTTGATTAAAGCAAAAAATTCAATTTTATGCAGCCACTGAAAAATTTTAATATAAAATAGAGATGGTCTTTCTGAACTGTAATTGTGGAAATT